>JABFTP020000062.1:9828612-11028612 GCA_013387265.2 Cryptolaemus montrouzieri
TTATATTTTCAGCTCTTGTTCGAACATTCTATCGAAGAGGCTTTCGAAACCAAGCCGTACCATCTTTACCAAAATATTGCCGTGTGATCTCACAATCACAAGTCGACAAACTTGTTGATGCATATTCCTCCTGATGCAGATTTGTTTCAGACTATACCCTACGTCTAATTGTCGCCAATGGAACCTCGTCGTCATCCGAAATCTCTTGCTCCGTATTGGTTGCTTCACTACGCTCACTCACGTGGTCATCATCCTCTCCAGATTCCTGATCAGACGGCATAACATCCGAATCCGATTCTTCAAGTACCGCCATAATACGACGTCTTTCCAGTTCTTCGCGATCCATTATTACTCGTACTACCTACCGTAAAAATAAAAAAAAACGTCAAAACCTCAAAACAATGTAGTAACACTAATACAAAGCATCATAAACAACAATAAATCATGTAAACAGTAATTGAAATACATGGCTTAAAACAGTTACACTCAATACAGGCATGGGTCATATTTACCTTTTTCCCGTGACAACACTTGTAACTCTCAACGCGGCCCTTGCCAAACTGATTTCGCGGGATAAACGTGTAGAGGGACTCGACAACTCCAGCTACTGCGAAGAGCGGCAACGTCGCGCGCGTCTTTGTAAAATTACAAGCGAACTACAAAAGTGCGGGTAATTTTGACCCAGCCCCCATGACGCCGGGTTAAGTTTTTCGACGTTATCGTCGGTTGAAGATCTCATCCTGAACGAGGCAAATCTTCGAGGACCTCCCGACCGTCTTAAGACTTTGTACCACTCGTACACTTGGATTAAAACAGAGTTTCCATAAGCCTTTTTCAGCATTCCAACAATTAAGCACACGGAATTTCCTTCAAAACACAACATTTGAGACAAACTGTTTTTCAATTTTCTTTTTTCATTGTAAAATTCGCAGAGTACCACTGAGGTCGACTGGTTTCAACAGCTGTCGTAATCAAACAAGTTGACAGATCGCGCCCATGTTTGGCATAGTAATTAAGAACAGTCCTACCAACAGATAGAAACTTAAAAATATTCAACGCGGGCAATTTAAATGAGAACTTACGGATACTTTTCTTGTCACAGAGTATTTATTTATTTATTAACGGTATGAACCTTGAAATTACAATATAAGAAAAAAAGGAACAAAAACAATATGCATGAATTGAAATCAGTCAAATACCCCTCAGTAGGAAAAATAATTGAATTGATCCTCAATTCAGCAGGCGAAAGGCTGAAACACCAGTCTGCATTAAGGTACTCATTACCTAATCGTAGCAAACGGGTAACAGGTGAGTTGGCATAATAATTTGTCCGATGAAGAGGTTCCCTGAAGACAGGCCCACCCCTAGTAATCCTCCCAGGAACATGAAGACCAATCTGATACAACAAGTTGGGACAATCCACCTCACCATCTAGACATCTACAGAGAAAAAGAAGATCCAGCACAATTCTTCTTTCGGATAGCTTTCTTATGTTCACTTCAGCCCTGACAAATGTTGCAGAAAACTGTATCCTAGGAATAGACATTTTATATGATATAAAAAGAAGAAGTTTGTTCTGGACCCCCTCAATCTCATTCGAGTGCTCCAAATAGAAAAGTGATCAGACAGTCGAGGCGTACTCAAGAATAGGCCTGCAATAATAATTGAATAACAATTTCAAAATGTCAAAGCTTGTAAATATAGCTGTGTTACGTCCAATAAAGCCCAAGGTTTTGAAGGCTCGGTTTACAATTGTGTCGAAATGAAACTTGAAAGTAATTCGAGAATCGATGAACACCCCGAGATCTCTGACAACATACCATTTTGAGTTTAGTACTATTGATAGTGTAATCAAATTTAATTACACTAACTTACAAAGAAATGCACTGGCATTTATCCAAACTGACCTCCAAGCCATTCCTGACAAACTAGTCAGATACAGCATCCAAATCTGCCTGAAGGGACAATGCATCAGTGATGCCATTGATACTTTTGAAAATTTTAAGTTCATCAGCATAGAGCAGGAAGTCAGAATGCTCAGTGACAGAACCAATATCGTTAATGAAAAGTGAAAACAACAGTGGGACCAAATGGCTGCCCTGTGGAACACCAGAAGCTACAGAAATAATTGATGATTCAAAACTTTTTATTTTGACAACTTGCATCCTATGCCTATAGTAACTTTTAACCCAAATCAAAAGTTGTCCTACAAAACCAGCCGACTCCACCTTGATGTCTAAAACGGCATGACAAATTCGATCAAAAGCTTTCACTTAACTCATCAAGTAAGAAACTGCACAAATAGAACTAAATTCGTAACTGTCGATCTGCCTCTAATAAAGCCATGTTGTTGGTCAAGATGATACTCTTAAAGATCTTTGGAACTATACTCAAAATGCTGATCGGCCTATAACTGCGTACATCCACCTTACTTCCCGACTTGCGTATGGGAGTTACAAAACACGACTTCCAAATTGTTGGAAAATATCCTTCACGCGAAGAATTATTGAATAATAGAGTAAGCGGTTGTGAAAGTGAAGCCGCACAATTTTCGATAGATATCGGAGGAATACCATCCGATATTCAGTATGTCCGGAATACATGCCGGGCCAAATTTGGGGTAGGCAGTTCTTCTCTTTCTTTGAAATCAGTACTCTCGTAATTTCCAAATCACTTCGGAAACGTGTGGCTCTCATAAGAAATCTGAAACAGGTGCTAACTCTGGAGTACATTCCTTCAAAACAGTTGGTGGTATTCCATGAAGATCCACTGCTTTCTTACAATTCAGTTGTTGAAGAACGCGCCCTACCGCACGCACTCTCCATTTTACTTAAGACATATTCGATTGAACATTTGGAATGCTTGTGGGCAGTGAGTTTGATGTATATAAATCAGAATGTTGCAAAGAGATCCGTCTTTGCTTTAGGTGATGGTGCGATAGAACCGTCATCCTCAAGCAATGCTGAGTGCGTTCCTACACTTGCGTTTGCACTATTCGCGGATAAAAAAAATACGAACCGATTCCTATTCGCGGCTAAAGATTTCTTCATTCGCGGATCTAATCGGTACATCGGTACACAGTGCTGGGAAGTACTCGAGTACAGTAACTAATTACTTTTAGTGTACTCAGTATTCGGGAATGAATTCTCTATGAGGAAAGTAACTGTATTCAGTAGTCATGATTACAAAATATACTAATGAGTACAGTTTGTCACCAAAAGTACAATAAACGTACCATAAAATTTTAAATTTGCTGGGGAAATTCTGCTATCAGCAATTTTGGCCGGTATAAACAAGTGATTTATAGATACCTTAACTTTGAATTCCACAGATGCGATTATAGCATCTGTTTTATGTCCTCAATTTAAACTGAGATGGTTCAGTTGCATAACGAAGTCGAGTATATCAATTGAAGACATAAAAAAAATTATCATCACGAGTGCTAAAAATATTGCTTTAATCTCACCCAAGAAGGAACTCGACCGCAGTTCTCCCTCCCACCAATGATTGATTTTTTCGACTTCAATGAAGACTATTCCAGAGAAAATTCCAGTTCCGTCAGATCTCCTGTTCAAAATATAACATAAACATGTACAGTGTACGAAAACTGAACTAGTCAAATTGTCAAATATTTAAATGACGATCGGAAGAATTTTCAAATGTTGAACGACTATCCGAATTTGAATTTTTTTTCTGAAGTTCAACACAGTGCTACCTTTGTCAGCATCTGTTGAAGGAATGTTTTCATTCGCATCCATAGTAAATGCTCCAAGGCGTATTGCTTTAAGTGACGATAATTTCGAGAAACTAGTTTTACTGAAAGTAAATTATACAAGTATTTTCGAATCAGCTTAGTGAACATGTCTATGTTGTTGTGACCAGTTATTTTTCATTTCAAATTTCAATAAAATTGGTATTTTCATTGTGTCTCTCATTCGTTTGTTGAGTACCTTTCATATTAAAACAATAAAACTTTATTGCAGTTTACATTCGAACAACTCCAAAAGTAGTTTATGAAAGAATGAAAGTTCGTAACCGACCCGAGGAATCTGGGTTGACCTTAGAATTCCTCACGGAATTACATGAAATTCACGAAGAATGGTTGATGTCCAACGATGAGAGATTCAATAATGTTCCTCTCTTCATTTTGAATGGGAATCTGCCATTATCAGAAATGCTGGAGCAATATAAAATTGTTGAAAAACGAATTTTAGGTGAGTTCCTTTCTTTTTTAGGCGTAGATCACTCACTCGCTATTTTGTAGAATACCAGAACAGCGAAAAGAAAATTTTCACGCCAGAAGCAAAGAAAGCTAGCAAGAATTTGATGAATGATTTTTGATCTTCTAGAGAAATCATATATTATGTAAGTTTAATATTTTTTCAATTTCTATCTTTGGTGAAAGTAGTTATTTTTATACAAAAACATAAACAACGAGGATGAATTGAAGTATTAGGTCGGCAACACAGTTCTCGCTTTATGAAAATACAACTTTATTGTGAAAAATGATAACAAATGAATCATTCAAAATATTGCCTATCGCTAGCTACAAATTTTTCCCATCTTTCTGGCAGAGCTCGAATACCGTGACGGTAGAAGTGTTCGTCTTTTGAGGCTATCAACGAATCGAGCCATTTTTCGAACTCTTCATATGAGCGGAAATGCTGATCAGCCAGACCATGTGCCATCGAACGGGACAAGTAATAATCGGATGGTGCAATATCTGGGGAATATGGCGGGTGGGGTAGGTGAGGGCCGAGCGTTGTCATGCTGTAGAATTACTTTTTCGTGTCTCTGCTCGTATTGTGTATCATTTCGCGCACTGCGACGAAGGTATGTGGGAAAACAACTGATTTTGGATGACCTTCGCAAAGTTCGTTACTAAGAAGCACATCCTCGATATAATTCGTTATACCAACGTTTCACAGTGGCCAAGTGTGGAGTTCCATCACAAAAATCGTAAATCATCGCACGAAAATATTCACGTGTTAATTCCATTTTTGTCCAAGTTGAATTTTTCAAATGACTATAAACAAAACATAGCTCAATCGTACGTCAAAGTGTTGTAAGTACGTTTAGGTTAAAAATGTCAAAATACAAGAGGCAGTTGTCGGATGTAGGAATATGCTTAGCCGAGGTGCCTGGTTCGAATCCGGACTTCAAGTCATGGATGTTGTCCTTGAACTCATCTTAAAGTGAGTTTGACAAAGACATACATAGAGATTGGACACATAACCATAGTTGTTGGTCCATAACCTCTGAAGGCCAGATAACTTGTAATCCTGAGAGGTGGCAGTTATCATTGCACGGTCTAGGTGAGTGGTTCGGAGTCCACTATAAACTGTAGGTCCATAGAAAAAACAAACATACGTTTAGGTTAAAAAATGTCAAAATACAAGAGTCAGTTGTCGGATGGGAGCTGTCAACAGTTTTCATCCACTCGCAAGCTGTAGTTCAAGTCGGACTTCGTGCTGGGTTTGTTTTCAACCGATTCTCATCCTAATTTGCGCAAGCGTAGTATGATCTTCGGTTGACAGTTCACCGTTTGTTGCTCAAAAATTCTAGGTAAAAATCCATTGTTGACTTTTGCTTTTACTCGTTCATTCAGTCTTCTGTCAAAATTTGAATTCAGATTAATTTATATGAGCCATAAATAAGCGTAGCATCACGGAATGCACAACTTGGCAATACCTACATTTACGGCCATGCCAGCATGAAAACTTGCAGGTTGCAATGAATTTATCCCGTGCCAAAGTGCGTGTCAATATTGAGAAAGACTCCATTTGAAAACGTGGAGTCTAAGTGCCAGAGACGCAAAATTTAAAGGGTAACCTACGTACCTCAAACAGCTCTCTAGGTAGTCTAATTTTTCAAAATTTCACAATAGAAAAATCATAATCTTCATCCCATTCATCAGACATAAATTTTTAACGGAATGCAATAGATAACGATGGAAATCAATTAACTATTCTGTGCCACAAAACAGCACAGCAGAGCATCAAAATAAGAACCCATAAACCTAAGCCTACATTATTTGTAATAAACAAAAACTTGATTAGGGAAATACGAGAGGAAACAAAAATAAAAATAATTCTGCTTTGCATTTATTGATAATTTTCTAAGGAAACATCAACATTGTTCACTGCCAAAAATATAGGGATACAAATTTATCAGAGTTATGTTATAATTAATGCAATCCCGGTACATTGGTCACTAATGGATTAAAAATTTTATTTGACCACAAACAAAATTTGACCTCTTGAAATACTTGTCTTGAAATCCGTTTCTCTCAGGTAGACAAGTTTTGTTTTGAGAGAAATTGGTTTCATAAAGAATTCGCCATAATAATAATCATTAAATAAAGCTACAATTCTTTGATATGATGTAGAATCAAACGAACAGTAGATATTTAACGAAATGTTTCAGTGATAACATAATAACGAAAGCAAAATTCAGTTCTAGGAACTTTGAGTAAGGTTTGCAATAATTAACAAATATATCTTCCTCGACGACAGGAATTGCTGTTTCATAAAAGGAAATAAACTGAAATTTACAATGATCATAAGCGATTACATTTTTTTACATATTACATTTTTACACATTAAATTTTTATAAAATCTCTTTTTACATGGAAAGTACACTTATACATTAGGGAGGAAATATCTAATAGTTAATTTTAAATCAGTCCAGATATGTACAATTTTAAGTAGTTAAATTCAACTTTCAAAATTTCGACAATCGCGTTGATTACAAATGTTTATCAAAATTGGTATCTATACGCTGTTTGCGTACGACAAAGTTTCAAATTTTTAGCGTGACACGCTATTCCAAGCCACAAACGAAAAAATAAATATTATTCTCTTACATTAAAAGTTTGCACGTTCCCTATTTATATTACGATATGATAACTCAGGCGTCAGAGAACAAATAGTGAACATAAATTGTTAAATGCTGTTAGCTATCTGCTTGTAACATACAAAGTTTGAATGTTTTCAACTGCATTTAAATTTGAATTAACAAATCGAAACGAGTTTTGTACACCGATTCACGTATTGACATGATATCGTATTATCTGCTTCACAATAGATGGCCTTATCGAACATTGTTAGCATGAGAAAGAATCATATTCAAGCAATGTTTCGCTTTACTTCTTGGGGTGTTACACATTTTATTATACCAGATGTTTAGCAAGAGGTTTCTTTTTTGAACGGTAACGTAGGGAGTGGCATTGTTAGACTGTGAATTGATGCAAATTACTTAATTTGGAGTGTTTGAGAAATATACAGCGCATGTTCAGCCTTGTAGTAAATTATGAAAACATTTATTTCAAAACAGTTGCAAGGCGATTTTTTCGAACTTACTTCAAGAATAGAAATGCGCTAACATTGTGTTCATTTTTGTATCAACAGAATGAGCTACAGGAACATTTTTTCAAATGATAAATAGAAGCACTTTCATCAGACAGATGAAAACTAAACTAAGGTACAACAATTCATATATGATATTCAATATTGGATTAGAAATGAGTTAAACTGCCTTAGGCAATTCACAGAATTATTACCTAATTGACTAAGTCGGAAACAAGTTAAGTAAAATGGAATAATGGTCCAAATGTACCAGTTAATTCAATAATATGTTGGTAAGTTTACATCCATTGATTTCAAGTGGTTCCCATATATCAAGTTTTTCATTGGATGATTGTAAGATTTTAAAATTTTGATTGAAATTATGATTTTCTTCAATTAAATGGAGTTCGTAATTAGAATTAGTTTTTATCTAGGAAACTACGATAATGTTCATTGACTCTAATATTGAAATTTCTGTAGGTTCTGTAGTGTAAGTGTAAATAGGTATGGTCTAGCAATAGACCATACTGTAGATAGGATACACTGTATATATAAATTAAGTAGGTTTAATTAGAATAAGTTGGTTTTAGAGAGTAAGCATTTTATATAACATGCATGGGTAACTGGTAGGATAGAATTTGGACATAAGGAATTCCAATTAGAACTATGGTACTATCGAGACGTCTTGTAATAAACCGTAAATTATGAGTGACGTGTTTCATCAGTTGGCTTGCCAACACATCAAGCTCCACCCTAAAACCCAGGACATTACAGTTCAACCAATATACATCTCGATACAACTAGCGCAGCTAAGTTTGTATACACCAGATTTCTTTCCCTTGTATATTTTACTTTTATTATTTTTGATATGTTTGGATAAATTATAATTGGTTGGGAATTAGATGTGTAACTGGAACTTTCCCAGTAAATGTTTTGAATTATGGCTGTGTTTCCCAACGTGAGGTTACTACATCTGTGTTGATCTGTTTTGGGTACACCAATCCTATTGCCTTGAGTTTCCCTTTTATGCTTAGTATTTCAGTTATAAAATTGATTGTAACTATTACTAACAGCTATTTGTTTAATAATACAAAGTTCTTTATCGAAGAAGATGAAGATAATCTGTGGATCATATTGTGGAAAGCTGCTATTTTATGTAGGATAGGATGAAACGACGTATTGTGAATTACGATGTCCGTATGGGACGGTTTATGAAAGATAGGGGGGAAATCGTTTCTGCTATTTAATTTGGTAATAGTTGAATCTAAAAAGTTGATCGAGTTGTTTTGTTCAAGTTGTACTAGTATAACATACAATGGGATCATCTACATTATGTCGAAACTTATATAAAAACTGCATAACTAAAGTGTTATTATGGATTGTGGTTTCTAAGTTATTCATGAAAATTTGAGTAGTAAAGACTATCAAAATTCCTATGAACAGATAGATAAAATACGAAATATAAATCTTCATCATACCTCCAAATTAGTTTGTTTTGATGCCAATAACTTATTTCCAAATATTTCTCCTGAAGACCTAATTCAACACGAAATATTGGTGTTATTAGATATGTGTAAAACAGAAATTATTTTGTTTTTAGGCCTTCATTTTACCGTTAGGGCGAAGGTTTCATAATGCCAGCCTCCTAATAGCAGAAATTTTCATGGACAACTTAGGAACAATAGTATATAACACCGTTTTAGCTAAACAGTTTTTATATTGGTTGCGGTATGTGGATGATATTATTGTACGTTTTGATGGTACTGAACGCCAGCTAAATAACTTCGAAAATTTATTACCGAAGTAGAACAAAACGCTTCAATGAATTTTTTAGATTCAACTATTAAAAATTTAATTATAGACATAATTTTCCTATTTTTCCTGAACATGTTACGTTCAACATAAAATAGCAGCTTCATAGCATGATCCACTTTGAACTTTGAACTTTGTATTGAAAATCATATTAAAAACGGAAACTCAAGGTAATAGTATACCCAAAATCTTAAGATCAACACAGATATGATAGTCTCGCATTCGTTGGGAAAGTTAGCCATAATTTAAAACATTTACTGGAAAAGTTCCAGTTACACATTTTATTTCGAACCTATAATAATCTATCAAAACACACACAACAATAATAATAAAAGTAAAAATCTGGTGTATACAAACTGCCGTCGTTGTATTAAGATTGGTAGAAAGTGCAGAAATTTCAATAGTAGAGTCAATAAACATGATTGTAGTTCCATCAATGAAAAACAAATTCTAATTACCCGAACCATTCAATCGAAGAAAACCATTTCAACCCAAATTTAAAATTAAATCTTACATTCATCTAATAAAAACTTAATATTGATTGATATAAACTTTCCAACATATTATTGAATAAACTGTTAGGTTAGAGTTATTTAGCTAATGATTATGTAAATTACCTAAAGTAGTTTTAATTATTTTGATCCAATGATCATATATAAATTGTTGTAACTTAGTTTTTGTATTTGTCTGATGAATACAGGGTGAGGCAATGTAATCGAAATAGATCTAATAGTTGCAAAAATTATTCATTTCTGGATAAAACATGAAAACATGTCTATTTTTTTGATGTGGCGCATCTTTCAACGTAAGGTGTCTATTTATAACTGTAACCCGCACTGCAGAGGTGCTTACTCTTTCATTTTTTGAATAGGGTTCTGTAATTAGTATCTTCCTAATCATCTCTTGAATCAGAGATGCTGCTGTTTCAATTTTTTGAATGATTTTTTTCACATTTCTACATTATTGTGTACCTACCAATTTTTCGAAAAAGAAACATGATCAACCAACAAAAGAAGAAATTTTTAAACTACTTACAAGATTTGTATATTCTGGATCTTATTTTTCTGAAGATAGCTTCAAATGTATAATTTTGCACTAATATTGTTGTCACCCTGTATAATATACACAATGTTAGTTTTACCCTTATATATTTTAATACAAATAAAATGAAACACTTCTGATTTGAACAATGTTCATTTTAATACACACAACTAGTTACATTATTTTCAAGTGTCTTAAGCTAAGAGTTATGTGTAATAATGTGCTAACTATATCTATTTTGAATATAGAGTAGTGGGGAGTGATTTAATTCCGGTTGGCTATGGAGAGTGCTGAATTTTGGGTTTTTACAAAGTTTGTTGATTTCCAATCTTTAAAACAGATTCATTGTGATCTTTATTGCACTTGTGGGGAATTTTTTAAGAATCTATTGTAATTATGAGCTTTGTAGATTTCATATGTTCAAAAACTGCGGATTACTTATTGAGGAGTGCTGTTCTCTGAATCTAGATTCAAAATTTCGACCTGTTTGTCCTATGTAAGCTGTTGGGGATTTCTTTTTATAATGAAAATTATTGGCACGTTTTGAAAACATTAGCCAGCAGGTTATTATGTATTTATAGGGATATATAGGAGGGATTCTCTATGGTCTGTACTTAGCCTGATCCCATTAGGACAATTTAGAAGAATTCAAGGGGAAAGACGCTAAGGGGCTTGTGAAACCGATTTTTATTCTTCATACACAAACAGGTAGAGTCGCGGAAAGGTAGTTAACATATAAGGAAAAAAAACATAGGGAAATACGACAGCTATAAAGGAGATTGCAAAGTTCATAGAGATTAAGGATTAACGGAAAGATAGGATATAAGTTTTTAATTAGAAGGTAATTCGTAGTTTTTTAATAAACTTGTATATTTTTAGATAAGTAATGTAGTTTTGCGTTTTAAAATGATATTCTGGTTAAATGGGGACATGATATTTGTGTTTTTTTGGATAATCGAAACTAGGGAATTGATTTCTAAATGGTAACGTTCACATTGAAGGATAACATGGTCTAACGATCCAATTTCTCCACACTCGCACAGATGAGTGTCTTTCTTTTTGATCATATGGAGGTATTTAGGGCAAAGAGCGTGACCGCTCCTTAGCCGAGACATTGTTCGAATGAATTCCCTATGAAAGAGAGGGACGTGTTCCTTTTCGGGGTATAGGTGGTGAACATTTTGGAACCAAGTTCAGAAATGGGCTCTGCGTGAATGGATTTGTAAAAACAAGCCTTCGAACTATCGCGAAAATCGTTTATCCATTGCATTCAATTCTGTATATTCCAGAATTTATTAGTTTTTGTGTTTTGCTTATGTTGGGAGCACTGGAAAAGGAGATTGTTAAATTAAATTTGAAAAGATGGTATCCCTACTCAGCCCGTTATTAGCTTAATAATACTGTTTGTGTGGGCGACTGGATTCTTATTATTTGATTCAATGTAATTAATGACGTTGATTTCCATATTTAAGTCTGTTATGGATAGGGAAATGGACAAGGCTCTACGAATCATTGAATTATAGGCGGATTATTTATGTGTAATGTGGTTAAAAGATTTCATTGGAATTATTGAGTCTATAATTATTGCTCTGTTCATTTTCATTATAGATTTTTCATAAGATTACTGAAGATTTTTTAGAAAATGTAAAAACTGGTCTATTTGTCTGTCTTGAAAACCTATAAAAATATCATCAACGTTTTTGTACCGAAAAATAATGTTCTTATATGATAACTTGCATTTTATTAAAGATTCTTCAAGAATGTTCATTGAAATATCTGCTAATAAGGGGATGAGTAGAGACCCCATGTGGAGTTCTGAGTTTCGTTGGAAAAATTTTGATTCAAATTGGAAATAATTTTGTGACAAACAGGTCTCTAAAAGATTTCTTTCATTAGAGGCTGACATTTATCTGTTAGAATGATCCCCACTCAGGGAATCCTATTTTTCCAAATTAAATTTGACGTCCTTTTCTAGTGGTCCCGAAATAAGAAAATCACTATTTAGTTCCAAAAAAACTAATAAATTCAACAGTCTGGAATATATCAGAACCGAATGCAACGAAGGTCTAATAGCTTATGTATGACAAACAGGTCGAAATTTTGAATCTAGATTCAAAGAACATCTTTCCTCAGATAAAAAATCCGCAGTTTTTGAACATATTAAATCTACAAATGACATAATCACATTAGATAATTTGAAAATTCTTCACAAATGCAATAAAAGGATAACAATCAATCCGTTGGAAAGTTTTGAAACTAACAAACTTTGTAAAACTCAAAATTCACCATTCTCAATAGCCAACTAGAATTAAATCACTCCCCACTGCTCAACATTTGAAGTAGGTATAGTTAGCACATTTTTGCTCATAACTGTTAGCTCTTCACTAAATGACGTAACTGTCCAAATCGGTTGTGTGTATTAAAAATAAACATTGTAGAAATCAGACAAAATTGTTGACTCCTATAAAATCCCTTCATCTTGTCGTTAAGGGTATAAAAATTTTCATAAAATTAATCCATCAACAATATCAATAGTTATGTATTTTGTAGTTGGAAGATACAAACTTAAGTGTTTTAGGCGATATTGAGAGAAAACAGTTTTTACCTGAAATTACACAAAAAAAATCTTTTCTGACGCCTGGGTTATAAAATTGGCACAACGTGACATCCTCCAAGATTAACAACGTATTTAGCCAGTTTTTTAAAATTTCCAAAACACACAAGTTTCAATATAGAAACATGAACAGACGACTATTTACAACATTGCCATGACAGAGTCACTCTTTTCGAAGTTTCGACCTAACAATGACGAATATTCTACACAACAAAATGGAGAAACTTAACACAATCACATCTATTAGCCACATACGATGCAATTCAACTGACAAGCGCTGCTGATAAAAGGCATTTTCATTCATAAACGGAAACGGAATTAAGCACGTCATCCTGCATATTTCATCACGCAATGTGGATAAATAAGGTGATTTTGTTCGATAACTAGCAGTTATTTTTCCTATGTTTACATAGTATGACTATCACATCGTAATCATTAAATGAAATTTTTGAGAAGCGGAGAGAATCGTCGAAAGGACTCTTGTGAATTATAGACTTTTGAATGAAATATTATTTTATATGTATAGTTGATGAATTTATATTTAGTCACACGTGGTCGATATTCATTCGATAGTGAAGCTTTGTTCACGTTCATACTTGTCTAAAGTGAGTGATTTAGCAGTTATCAAGATATCAAAGGTATAAAATTAATTTAGTAATAAAGTACTTTCATTGGGATCAAAGCCGAGTTAGACTCATAGGAATTCTGTGTCATTCAAAGAAATCTAACCTAACAAGCACCTAAACATGTTCAAGACGCCCAGTTAATCAGTGTATCCACATATGGACATTCTTAGGTATAGGCTTAATCACCAGGATATCCACTTAAGGATATTTAATGGAACTCTTCTTGAAGTATTATGAAATAATTAATGGTCTCGAAAATGGTACAAGTAATAAATAAATGATAGATGAAGACGTGTTTCGACTGGAATATCTGGTGGGGGTTGATATTGTCGGCATGTTATAGTCTGTCAGTGAAACATTGTCTTTCTAATAAAATAATACTTTCAAAATGGATTTCAATTCAGAAATGATGATGACAGTGAGTGGGAGTGTGAGGTTTCGGGCGAACAGATGAAACTGATTATTCTGCAAAAGACGACGATGAAGTTATGGAGATAATAGATTTCAATGGATGGAAAACTGTACTCGATGCATTTGCAAATAGTTTAGCAATGCCCGTGCCAAAATATAACAGCGAATTTGATTTCCATTCAGCTATCGATTTCGAAGAGACCAAAGATCCTGTGGCATGGTTTGAGTCTTTCATAACTCCTGTCATCATTGACAAACTTTGTGAATGGAGTAACAGAAGAGCCGACATTTATTTTGAGACTGATGTCAACCCTGTTTTCACTATGAATCAAGGGAAGAAATGCACACTTTTACTTCCCTGAATTTGCTAACAGGTTTTGGAAAATGGCTGCAGATGGACAATGATCGAATACCCAATTTGGAATTTTCATATCAATGATGGAGAACATATGACACTGGTTCCATCTTTGCAGTTGACGAACAACTTATGCTATATGAAGGTGCCTTCATTGTTGCCAATATATCAATATATTTGGGAAAGGTTGTTCGCCCTCTGTTCAAGTAATCCAGAATTTCGAGGGTATACCTAGAATTTTTGCATTTATTTTGGTAACGTCTCCTATGGTATAGCATATACCTGACACCGGCAATTTATCATTTTAATATAAATAAAAGCTACACTTCTCTGATTTCCATAATTTTCATTTTCGATACATACGACTGGTATTGACAGTTACGTCATTTTCAAGTGGCAAAAGTTAACAGTTATGAGCAAGAATGTGCTAGTTATATCTATTTTAAACGTTGAATAGTGGGGAGTGATTTAATTGATTATTGAGAGTGGTGGATTTTGGGTTTTTACAAAGTTTGTTAATTTCCAAACTCTCCAAAAGATTCATTGTCATCCCCTTATTGAATTTGTGGAGAATTTTTAAATTATTCAATGTAATTTTGTGATTTGTACATTTTATATGTTCAAGAACTGCGGATTTGTTGTCTGTTCTTCGAATCTAGATTCAAAATCTATTTGTCCTACGTAAGCTATTGAACATTCCATACATTCAATTCTGTATACTTCAAATTGTTCGAAGTTATTAGTTTTTTGTTTGGCGTTAGCATTAGTAATTTACTTATGTTGTGACCACTGGAAAATGAGGTTGTTAAGTTAAATTTGGAAAGATAATTGATGTTATTAGAGAGGGGGCCAATGTAAGTTAGACATGCAGACATGCGTATTCACTTTCTTTTTTTTTATATAAAAGACAAAAGTTATTGAGAAATTTGTTTTTGTTCTTTGCCATTAGTAATACTGTGAGAGACTGGGATATTATTATTTGATGCTATTTTCTTAATGATATTGATTTCAGTATTAAAGTCAGATAGAGAAATGGAAAAGCGGCTAATTTATGTGGGTAATGTGGTTAAAAGAATCCATTGGGATTGTTGAGTCTGTAAAGATTTCTTTTCTTTATATGTTGTAGGTGAGATTATTATGGAGTTCAGTGATGGTAATGTCAAGCAAATTTATTGAATCATTGCGTTCAATTTCAGCAATGAAGATTATTTTATTATGAATCTTATTCAGAAAATGTAAAACTGATTTATTTGTCTATTTGAGCCTTGAAAACCTACAAGAATATGATCAACGTATCTGTACCAAAAAATGGTTTTGTGCTAACTTATTAATCAAGTACATGTGCAACATGGTATGGGTACAATATATAGTGAGTATTCCCTAAAGATTCCAAAAGTTCACAAGACCATAAGTCAGCGAAGCCACTTCTTCCAAGGCCCCAGAATTTTCAACAGCAAAGTGAATAAATGGTTAAAAGTTTGGTAGATATAAAAATTATTATTTACAATTTCATTAGCTAGTATGGTTACAATTCGGCATTCCTTTGAGAATGTCAATGTATGTTTTTGATATATATATATATATATATATATATATATATATATATATATATATATATATATTTTAAAAATTTAAGAACAGAATATATATATATATATATATATATATATATTATCTCATGAATTAAATGCTACTAGTTTCGCTTCAAAATAAAGAGTTTATTAACTGAATTCAAATTAAGTCACTTAATTTATTTAGATGATATTAAATTATATGCGGAACCAGATCTCATTTAAAAGTCTACTTGAGATTACTTTCAACTATTCCAATGATATTCATATGAAATTTGGGCTTCCAAAATGTAAAAATCTTTCTATTGAAAAGGAAAGATCACCTCTGATTATATAAAGATTTCCAATATCGAAATCGAGCCAATGCATCAAGGAGATACATATAAATATCTTGGATTTTGTCAAGAAGACAATTAACCATAGCAGCACTAAAGAAATTATTAGAAGTTCATATTACAAAAGACTAAGAATTATCATCAAGAGTTATTTAACTAGTAAAACCTTTTCAGAGCTATCAACTCCTATGCTGTTCCTATTCTTACATCTTCTTTTGGAATTATTAAATGGTCTAAAACTGATCTAAATGAATTACAATGTCAAACGAGGAAAATGCTCTGTAAATATCATAAGCACCACCCAAAGTCAGCTATTCAGAGAGTTACACTACCTAGACATCTTGGAGGTCGTGGATTAATTGATTTGAATAATCTTCATAGTAAACAAATTTTTCATCTACGTTCCCATTTTCATGATAAACAGAGAACGTCTAAATTACATGATATTGTTGTTGCTTCAGATTATAATCTTACACCTCTGAACTTGACAATGCAAAAGGTAGATTTCGATATATTTGATGATAATTCTAAAATAGAAAGTTGGATGCAGAAGGAATTACACGAAAGCACCTTAAACAATTGAAAATGATTATATTGATGAAATTGCATCGAATAAATGGTTAGTATCTGGAGAATTGTTTGCTGAAACAGAAGGCTTGGCAATTGCGATCCAGGACCAGGTTGTTTTCACAAGGAATTATAGAAAACATATCATCAAACAAAATATAGATGATTCTTGCCGTAGATGTTTCTGTTCTTCAGAAACAGTTTTCATATATCATCTTGCTCAGTCCTTGCTTCAACAGATTATTTAGAAAGACATAATGCCGTCGCTAATATTATTCACTTCAATCTAGGAATTAAACATGACCTAATTCCCAAAAGAAAAAATTTGACAAATATGAACCCGAGATTATTTGTGAAAATGACAAATATAAACTTTATTTTGATAAAACAATTCTGTGCAACAGAGCTGTAAAACACAATAGACCAGATATCGTTCTTATTGATAAACAGAAACAAATAACATATATAATTGATATTGCTATACCTGACACACATAATATACAAAATAAATACAATGAAAAATTTCTAAATATATGATGCTTGGCGACGAGATTAAAAAATGTGGAAAATGAAGAAAATATTTATTCTACCGATTATTATTTCTACAACAGGCGTTATTCCTAGAAATCTTCACAAAAGTATTGAGATTTTGGGTCTGAAGAAAATTTGTTTGAACAGTTACAAAAGATAACAGTCATCAAATCTTGTAATATTCTCTTTCCGAAAATAATAATGAGGTAGAGTCATAGGTTTTCTCTTTAGTTTATACTGCTCAGAATCTCATTTCATATTTTATTTATTTGTTTATATAAATGTAATATAATTAACTGACATTTTTGTCATATTTATATTCAGAGCAGTATTCTATTCGATCGTTCACCACTTCACACAAAGGAAACTATTAATGAGTAACATTCAGTGTTACTTGACTAAGGTCCGTACACTGGATTTTTCCGGGAGAAAGCCTCTGACACTACTCGTTGGTACATTGATATCATTGTCTGATGATGCTATAGTATGTATATATTCTGGTAGATTGATATATTCTCATAACATTTAACGTTATCCTAATATATAATTACTCCAGGATATGTTTTGATTATAATCATTGCCTGGCAATGGTATTAATTACCGGGTGGTGGATTTATATTTTTCATGAAATCAGTTTGATTGCATGAACAGATATATGGGCAACTCGTCGGGGTATATATATATATATTCTGTTCTTAAATTTTTTCTGTATAAACTCACCACAGGTATTACCTTTGTGAGTTATTTTGTCTTTGTTAGGAAATACTATTAAGGATATTATTATTATAGATTTTTCGTGATTGTTCTTAAAGAAATGGGGAGTTTTGTTTGAAAAATTGGAAATGATGTAATAAACACGTCTCTGAAAGATTAAAAATTCATCTATGCGTGGTAAATTGTTATTTTGGTTAAGGATTTCGTTTTTTGGAGGCGTACATTCATCTCTTGGATTGTTTGGCTACATGTTTTTTATATCAAAAGATTTGAATTCGAAATTAAATTATAAAGAGTCGAAAGTTTATCTATCAGATGAAAGTTGGCAAATTCCACGAATTTGTAGTTTAAGAAGTTTGCAAAACTCAGGACTCCCCAATGGAGACCTACTCTGCCCCTTATTAGCATATATTTTTATGAAAATTTTTGGAAAATCTATAATGAAACTGCACAGAACAATTCAATAAATTTTCTAGACACACCCATGACTAAAATCAATAATCTCACCTACAATATAAATAGAAAAGGAACATTTACATTTACTCTCAATGGATTCTTTTAATCATATTGCACATAAATCATCCGCTTATAATTTAATGATTCATAGAGACTTTTGATCCCTATTCATAATATGCTTTAATACAAAAGTCAATATCACTAAGAAAATTACATCAAATAATAATATTCCAGTCTCCCAGAGAAACAGTAACATTAAACGCAGAGGACAAAAACAAATTTCTCAAGTACTATATTCCATTATAGAAAAACCAGAAAATAAATATGCATGACCTTTACATTGACTCCATGTTTAATGAAATAAGCAATCATCTTTCCAAATTTAATCTAACAACCTCTTTTCCAGAGGTCCCGATATAAGCAAATTAATATTCAATGCTTAACAAAAAACTAATAATTGCAGTCTGGAATATACCCAACAGCTTACGTAGGACAAACATGTCGAAATTTTGAATCTAGATTCAAATATCTCTCTTCAGATAACAAATCTGCAGTTTATGAACATATTTAATCTACAAATCGCATTATTACATTGGATAATTCAAAATTGTCCACAAATGCAATAAAAATATAACAATGAACCTGTTGGGAAGTTCGGAAATCAACAAACTTGGTAAAGTCCCAAAATTCACCACTCTCAATAGTTAACTAGAATTAAGTCACTCCCCACTAGTCAACATTTAAAATAGGTATAGTTAGCACATTCTTTCTCATAACTGTTAGCTCTAGATCCTTGAAAATGACGTAACGGAACCGGCCATGCGCATTGAAAAAATATTGTGGAAATAAGTTTTCACTTTTTATATTTAATATTGTCCCTGAATTAAAGTCTTCAATGTATTTCTGAATATGCTCCCAAATGTCTGAGTCAATATACCGTAAGATATTTAAAAATAAAAAATGGTCAGTATAATTTGGAAGGTCAGTATAGTACAGTCTTGCATAATTGACAAGAGTCCAACGACATCGAAAAGCAATTAACTTAAAATGAATTTGAACTTTCGCATATGAATCGGTATATATTTTTGAATATTTCTAAATACAACTGTAGGATGTTGAAAAAAAATTTCTAATCATTTGATGCTTTCCTTACGTCTTCCCCCTCGATTCAAAAAACTTCATTTGCTATAGTAACTCAGGACGATTTCGTTCAGAATGTTTTCTAACTGCTAGGTTGCGGGGCTCATTTTTTCAGTCTTGACGAGGGTGGGTCCTTGGATGAGCTACCTCTTCTAGGCAGTCCTACTTGGGTTGTTGCTTGACTAGGAGGCGCCATTTGTACACCGGCGGCGCTTTAAAAATAATCAAAACGTTATTGACGAAATAAAAGAAAAAGAACTGTGTATAGAATAGTCAACATCCTTCCAATTGGAACACTTGATAATACTATCGAAAATATCAACTCACTTTACTTGTTTGGAGTTGAGGTCTGAGGTAGGAATGTTCTGAGCTCCTTGACCAGCCCTTAGTCTTATAGATACTCTACGTTCGTAACTATCGTACAATCTAGGAGAATCTGAAATAAATAGTATAATTTATAATCACATGATATTTAAAAGATGGAATCATTGAGCTTTTCCAAAACCAGTAAGAGTATATCAATTCTAGTGCTAGATTACAACCTTTGAAGTTTTGAAGAGTTTAGGTGATTCAAAATAACAAAAACAAGTAATATTTTTTGAGGAATTTTACTGAATAATTGTGATTCGTAACGCGTTTCACTACACCGTGGCTTCTTCAGACGAATGAATGTACAGAAATTATGACAACTATATGTAGATACAATTGAGAATAAAAATAAAAATGTTCTTAAGTAGTTATTGATGACTGGTATATAAAAGTAAGGAATAGATTGCTCCCTGAAGAGATTCAATAGAGGTGAAGGGCTTGAATCGACTTGTTCATTAACGAGTCTACCTGAGTGTTTGTGTTTGTTGATTTCTGAAGCTTCCCAAAGATCTACTTTTCAAAATCTATTATCTGTATGCATAATTTCAAACTGTGGGTCGAAAGAGTGATTATTTTCTAGGAGATGATTCGCGTAATTTGAATCTGATTTTCTAAATATTCTAATATTGAAATTTCTATGTGTTCTACCAATATCGAAATTATCACAGTCATTGCAATTCAATCTATAAACACCTGATTCATTATTTGTTCTGATTTGGTTTTATTGTTTTTATATATTTGCCTTAGCTATTATTAGTTTGGAAAGCTATGTTGAAATTATTTCTACTCAAGAATGATTTCAGTTTTTCCTTGTAATGTCAACGTAGGTTAAGATGTTGAATTTTGTTTCAATTTATCGACAGGGTAAACTTTATTCAATGCGTTTCTACTTTGTTTTTCACTCAAAATATTGTTTATTATTTTGGGATTATAACCATTATTTTCAGCTATTTGTTTAATTAAATTTAATTATTTGTTGGAATTTTCTGGTGATAACGGAATGTTAATCGATCTATGAATAAAACTGTTGAATGCTGACATTTTATGTTGATACGGATGACACGACGAGCTATATCTGTATGTGACGGCTTATGGTAAATTGCGAAAACATGTTTTCCATTTTCATTCGAAATTGTTACGTCTAAGAAATTTATTGAATTATTGCTTTCTATTTCGGTTGTGAATTCAATTTTTGGATGTAATGAATTTATATAATTTTCGAAAATTTTCAACTGTCTAATCCTGTGAAGCAAATAATGATATCTTCTTAATAGCGATACCAGTATAAACTATATTTACTAAGTGGATGTTGCCTTCATCTGCTTTAGTGAATACTAAATCGTTCTTGGTACTATTTTCATTAATTGTACTTATTATCAGAATTGCAAAGAGGTGATAATTTCGAAAAATCTTCTTTGATGATGTTTGGCTAATATATTATCTTTGGAGTTTTTGAGAATGATTTCAGAGTCGATACCTAACTGTTCGAAATTAGTTTTAGTATGTTTTGGATGTAAATTATGTTTGAATAATAAATTCATTAAATCTAATTCACAATCCCCGAATTATATTCGTTGATAAAACTTCATAAACCTAATTACCATATTAGACCAAAAACTCAACACCTTAACCTACGTTGGTATTACAAGTGAAAAACTGAAATCATTCTTGAGTAGAAATAATTTCAACATCGTTTTCCAAACTAATTATAGCTTAGGCAAATATATAAAAACAATAAAACCAAATTAGATAAAAACAATAAATCAGGTGTTTATAGATTGAATTGCAATGACCGATAATTTCTACATTGGTAGAACACAGAAATTTCAATATTAGAATATATATCGAACATAAACAGTTTTTCAAATAAAAAATCAGATTCAAATTACGCGAATCATCTCCTAGAAAATAATCACTCTTTCGAACCACAGTTTGAAATTTTGCATGCAGATAATAAATTTTGGAAAATAGATCTTTGGGAAGTTTTAGAAATCAATAAACACAAACACTAAGGTAGACTCATTAATGAACAAGTCGATTTAAGCCCTTCACCTCTATTGAATCTCTTCAGGGAGCAATTTATTCCTTATTTTTATTGGATATACCTGTCATCAATAACCTCTTGAGAAAAAGCAACTTAATAAGCTTTGAATTACTTAAGAACATTTGTATTTATATTCTCAATTGTATCTATATATAGTTGTCATCATTTCTGTACATTCATTCGTCTGAAGAAGCTACGGTGTAGTGAAACGCGTTACGAATCACAATTATTCAGTAAAATTCCTCAAAAATATTACTTGTTTTTGTTATTGATATGGAATTTTACCATGTAAAAGTCTCCCAAATTCAAAATAACCAAAACCGATTCTTTTATACGAATATAATATCAAATCAGCAAATCTATGAGAAGAACGAAACAATTATTAGAATAAATTGAAGGTGTTTCATATTGATACTCAGGTTTATTGAGTTTTTATTGGTGTTATTGTTATTTAATTTTGTTGGTGGTGCTGGAATTCAGACTAATACCAATCTGATAGAATTGTTCGCAAAAATTAAGATGTAATGTTTACACAAATAGGTTTTTGTATAATGTTTTTCCTAATACATCGTAATTTTCAGTTTTATCTTCCAGAGAAGACTAAAAGAACATTTCATATTTCTTAAACAATACTTTGGGAACTGCAAATCTCGGCGTTTAATATTAAACAAAAATTAAGAACAACTATAACTATATCAGAACTTTATTTTTCAATTTCAACACCATGTGGAAACGATGATATACTGAATAAAAATTTACATTACTTCACTTTTTTTCCGAGGTAGAAATTAGTAACGTGTCTTTTTTTTATTGCTGAACACTGAATACAAGCGCAGATGAGGGATAATCTAATATAGTGCGTCTGTCTATTTTTACTGTTTCCGCGAGTTTTCAATGTATTACGTCTAAACTATATTCATATTCAAATGAATGCTTGGCTCCTTACATTTTTTCAATATCCTCCAGTTCCTGATTAGTCGAAAGCTCAAGGGAATAATCTCTACCGTATTTTCGTCGTCACTTGTTGTTCTCTTGTCTAACATTATTCATGTTAAAACCTTTACTAGTAGTTTTCTCTATGACGCTTTATTTTTTTTATTCCATTTTCATTATCCTTGAAGTTGAGTTTGATTGAATACTAAGAATAATTTTCCCGGATATGTTTGCTAGCCTGAGTATTTCATTTTCATCATATGAGGCATAATAAAATTTCTTTCAGTTTATCACTATATAGAAAAGTGATATCTGAAGTACGTCTATAACTCATATTATAACATTTTTTATTTTAAAATGCTCTATTTCTGCCTTTCCGATAAAGTTATGCCGTTGCTAACTTTCTTAGCAACTGTTCTTTTCGTTGAACTGTTATTGAGAGAGAAGTTTTATTAGAAGCTAAGAAATTTCATACTGGTCATTTTTGGTGTTTGATTTAAAAGAAATCTTATGAAATATATTATATATACTTGCAGAAAATATTTTCTGTGAACTATGATTCAAAATATACCATTAAAAAAATACAATGAGAAGGAACCTTTAGATGCTAGAAAAGTGTTTGATCTATCAGGAAAAGATAACTGTCTAAGTATTGTATGTTCCTAGTCAGTATATCATGGCCTCCTAATAACGCCAAAATATATTCTGTCAAAAATTATCAGACCTTGATTATTCATAAAATCTGCTTGAAACGACTGCCAAAATTTTTGTTGTTGCTAAGTTGGCATAACTGTTTTCAATACAGTGCTTGATTTTGTCAATTCTTACAATCGTGTTCTGCCTTTTTTCCAAGAGATAAAAATATCAACAAACAATTCGTCTCCAATTTTGTATTGTGTGCCGAATTGCTGAAGAGACTATAGAAGGTGAATCGACTTCAAAAACACGTGTATATCATTAGTACAAGTGCATTCAACCGCGGACGAGATAAAGTGAAGGAAATGGTAATTGAAAATCGTTATTTAAGTTTGAGAGAGATAGGCAATGAATTTTTTGTATTTCACGAATCAATTCGTACCATTACAAACGATTCGATGGGCATGAAACGCGTTGCCGCTCGATAGTTCCAAAAGACCTGAATTTCTTCAAAAATTGATCGCGTAAAGATCACCGAAGACATGATAGAACGGGCCAATTCCGATCCCACATCCTAAAACGCATTGTAACTGGTGATGAGACATTGGTTTATAAGTTTGACATGCAAACCAGTCAACAAGCTTCGGAATGGCGCCTACAACTGAACCACCTCTAAGTCGATCAAAAGCCAAGGTAATGCTGGCTGTTTTCTTTCATTATCGCTGTGTTGTGCACTTCTTGCCAAAAGGTGAGACGGTAAATAAAGAATATTACATGAACGTTATGCGCCGTTTGAGAGAGCAAATTCGTTAAAGATTTGTGGAGAGAAAACTCATGGAGGATGCACCACCTCAAAGGATATCTCTGCGAATGAATTTCTGACCAAAAGCTCAACAAATACCATCGAACAACCACCGTATTCACCTGATATGGTTCGGGCCGATTTTTCTCTTTTCCAAAACTCAAATTATCAGTTCCAGGTACACGTTTTGAATCATTAGAAGACATAAATGAGAATTCGCGGCGAGAACTGTAGTCGATTGCGGAAAAAGCGTTTGAATAATGTTTTGATGATCGTTGGCGTTAATTTATTATTTCGGAAGGGGCTTACTTAAAAGGCGACACAATAAATTTGAATGAAGAATAAATATTTTGTATTTCATTGACCAAATTCTCGGTAATTTTTTGACACAATGTATTTTTCTTGAGTATTTTAATATATTTTTGTATTACAACACTTTGCTTAGTGCTTTAATTAAACATCATCCATTTCTCAATTGTTAGAGCAATACAGTACAACCTCTCTAATTCGAATCACCAGGGCTTGTTCGGATTACTGAAATATTCGGATTAACGAGGTAATTGAAACGAAACAGCAAAGAAAAGACAGGGCTGAAAAACGTGAAATATTAATTGAAAAACGTAAAATATTCATTGAAAAACTCAAAATTATTGCGATTTACAGAAAAACATGAAAATATAACTACATATTCTTAAGAAAGTGATACATTTCACAGATCATTTTTTAGGTTCTGAAGAAGTCTTGGATCGTTTTCTGTTTTAACGAACGAAGATGAGAATTTGAAGTTTCCTCTCTCAATTGATTCAATAATAATATTTGGGCTGAGGGATATCATTTTCTGTGCACCATTCCAAACATTTGTTGAAACACAAGAGATGTTTCACTGAATTCATGGTGACATCGCCTTCTTCAAGTTCTTCTGTATCGTTGTCACTTTCTATGTTGTTGATTATTTCAGCTTCAGAGAGATAATTCTCATTATCTCCTACCCTCGCGATTTTCTCTTATTTTTCTAGCAAAATTTTTCTCTCAACCGTGAAAGAGCCAACAGGTCACCTGCGTCATAATCATCATCTTTTGTGGGCCATAAATTCTTCCATGATTTCTGAATTAACTCTTGGGACACAGATGACCAGGCCCTTTCAAGAGAAAACACCACATGTTTGAGGTCCAATTGCTAACTGCGAACGTTATTGTCTTCTTGTCCCACAATATTCAGTAGCAAAGATTTTCGATAATGCAATTTCCCATTCTGTATTACATGTTGATCTATTGTTGTAATAATGGATTACAATTAGGAGGTAGAAACATGACCTGAATATTTCGGTCCTCACTGATTAATTCCTCTTCTCTTGGATGTCCAGGAGCATTATCTAATAAGAGCAGAGCTTTTTGTGGCAATTTCAGCTCGTTCATTTTATTTTTAACATCAGGAATAAATTGTTTGTGGAACCATTCATAAAAAGTTCTCTAGTTAACCACCCTTTTCTTTGACTTTTATAATAAACAGGCAAATTGGAGCAGTTCTTGAATGCTAGGGGTTTGTTGGCGATGACCAACAATTTAATTTTATGGGATACTGATGCATTAGAGCATGGCATGAATGTAATAAGGTTAGAACCTTACTCATCTTCCGACCTGGAGCTGAATTTTCAGCAGCATGGGCTAGTGTTTTGTTTGGAAGAATTAGCCAAAATAACCCACTTTCATCTGCGTTGTTAACTTGATCTGGCACTAGATCCATCTCTTGTATTTTTAAATGGTTCTACCGCACTAACTTCTGAGGACAATTTCTCTCCTGATAGGGTATGTTGTCGAATTCCAGTCTTTTTTTTGAATTTTTCCAACCATCCTTGACTTGCCTTGAAATAATCTCTACCTGTTATACTGGTGTAAAAAAAATCTTGCTTTCTCACATATGAGATCACCAGATAAAGGTGTATGTCGAGATCGTTCTTGTAAGAATCAAGTGTATAGAGCATTTTCCCCATTCGGATTTTCACTAGTTCTGAGCGTACGCCGTTTCCCAGGACCAGAATCAGAAGAAAATATAAAATTCTCGATTGATTTTCTTTATATCGCATTCTCTAGACTTTCCAATTGAGTGTATTCTGCACAATTCAGAAACACTTTTTCCATTATCAAATTTTTTCAAATTTCGCATTTTTGCTGCAATGTTAACGTTTTATGTCGACGTGACATGATTAGTACGGATATCAGGCGTTGAATGTGAGAAGAGAATCTAATCTGCACAAGTGAAGTGAGTATTCAGACAGGATATTGTAAGTTCGGACATTTTCAATCGATGAAATTATTGACGGCGTTCGGATTATAGAGGTAAAAAATAAATTGGGCGGATTATAGAGGTGGGTGATTTCAAAGTTTCGTTGTTCGGATTAGAGAGGTTGTACTGTAATCATAATATTGATAGAAATTCCACTTTCGAACTAAAAAATAATATCAATTAATCAAAACTCTACATAATGAAAAGTCATTAATCGGTAAACATGGAGTTGTTCGAATTACAAGGTGGTAGACATTATTGGGTTGATATTTGAGGCAAATTGTTCAATACCATTTTTTTAATATCAGAATAAAGGTGGAATGGCTCACCGAAACAAGTATAATTTTGAAGATATCTATTTTCAGTTAATATTACTCTGATCTTAACGTACCTCAAATACATTTTTTGGCAACAAAATTTCAGTAGTTGAAAAATTGATCGGTTAAATCCCACAACCTTCCCGCCATCTGCATTTTTGTATCACAAAAAAAAAAACAAGTTTCCATGGTGCTCTAAATACCTAACAAAAATTGTATCCCATCTCACAGGCTATTAGAAATATCGTATGTTTGTATAATACCAATTCTTTTCTTTCGCTAAAAAGACAGCTATCAAATACGTTCAACGATTTTATGTTTCTATATATTTCCCGAATTTTAGTTTATAAAAATGGTATCATTTCTTTCTTATATTACTCAGCAAAAACAAAGACAATATCAATTTAACATACATTGCATTTCTTGGATGTATTATAGTCTTTTGAGTCATCTGCAACCTAACACATGTTTCTTCAGCTAAGGGATATTTTCTGGGTTTGTGAATAATTAACCATCTCTTATATACTGGGTGATTCACCAGTGGTGCTCTGTAGCTCATACACTCCTGAAGATTTCGAACGGTATTGTATTTAGAAAGTAAAAATCTACTTCAGCAATTTATTTTGAAGTAAACAGGGTGTCCCAATTTTCTACAAAAAAATCTTGGGAGGTTTTTTCAGATTGGAAGACCACTTTTTGTTGAAGATTCAAGAGCGTTCTAAACTCTGCTATAATGTCTTTAAGTAATAAGTTTTTTGGTGAGTACTTACGTCACAATATTATTTTTTCCGTAAAAATTCATGAAAATAGGCTCTGACATCATCCGCTGCTCCTGAAATACGATATAGATTGGTTTTTGGTGAGATGATCTACAAGGTGTTGAACTATTTCAATAAGTGTTCGAACTGTTGCCCGTTTCTTTGAAAACACAACTCAATCCTACTGAGGAAAACCGTAGAACTCTCGACAACATTTGCGGATTAACTGATTGAAAGGCGTCGACTATTCTCTGTCTCATATCCAACTGTCTTGTAGAAGGAATCTGGTGAAAGATGCCCTTAATATAACCCCACAAGAAAAAATCTATACTTGTAAGGTCCGGAGACCTAGCTAGCCATCTAACAGGACCACCACGTCCTATCCATTTGTTTGGAAATACATGATTCAAATGCTCCTTAACCTGATGTGAGTAATGTGCCGGTGCTCCTCCTGTTGAAACCACAAATCTTGTCCTATATGCTCTGGTACATCGGCAAGTACCATTGGTAGATGATTTTGCAGAAAATCTAAATACATTTCACTATTGAGGTGCCCGTCGAAAAAGTGCGGCCCATGCCTCGTCCGAGAAAAGAACTCTGCTAAATATATTTGGATTTTCCGCTACTTTGTCACTTGCCCAATTACAAAAATTGATTCGATTTCATAGTCTTGACTGTTCAGTTCCTGGTGCAGCTGTACATGATATGCATGAAATTTATTCACTTTCAAGATTCTCTGGACGGAAATTTGACTTATTTCTGTTAACTGAGAAATCTCTCTTTGGCTTTTATATGGCTCCTCTGTCACTGTCGACAAAACTGATAACTGGTTGTCTTCAGCTGTAGAAGTTTTTGGTTTTTCATGTTTTTTGTAAGCTATATTACCCGTTTCGATAAATCTAATTAGAAGTTTTTCAAAGCATCTTGTACCAGGATCCTCTTATCAGGAAACCTTTGTGCATAAACTCTACTTGCCAACAAAGAATTTCTATCACACTCACCCAGAATAAATATCATATCAACCATTTCTTCTTTGGAGAACTTCATGGCAGTCAATTGAGAAAATTGGGTTCAAAGCTCACTTTAACAATGTTTAATAACGAAACACTGATAAATAAGTTCACCATGTAAAATGCAGAATATGATATGTCCGGACACCTGACAGAAGGCACAAATAAAAAAAATGTCAACATAAAATGTCAACAGACCTCGATTTACGTTTTAATCATCTTGATTTTATCTTTCTTTAAAAGAATTATTTTGTTTAGGTTTCATTTTCTACTACTTGAATCATTGAGTTTGTAGAATTTTCATCAGAAATTTTTACAAATAATTGAATATTTCAAAAATGATTGAAGATAAAGATAAGGTTACTTCTGCAAAAATATGGCACAATATTTTATGCGTTGACATGAATAATAAAATACAGGGTGTTCCATTTGAAAAAATCAAGATATATTGTTAGAATTACAATATTCAATAATTTTTTTGAATCTATTTCAATTCATCAATGAAGCTATCCTTGGGCAATAAGAAAACGAAAGGAAAAAAGTATTCATCCTCTCTGGCCGAAGGAGCATGCGATGATGTGAGAGCCTATTTTCATGAATTTTTACGGAAAAAAATATTCTGACGAAACTACTCACCAAAAAAACTTATTACTCCAAGACATTATAGCAGAGTTTAGGCTGCTCCTGAATCTTGAACAAAAAAGTGGTCTTCCAATCTGAAAAAACCACCTAGAATTTTTTTATAGAAAATTGGGACACCTTGTTTATTGTAAAATAAATTTCTGAAGTAGATTCTTACTTTCTAAATACAAAACCGTTCGAACAAAAATGAAATCTTCAAGAGCGTACGAGCTACAGAGCACCGCGTCACTGGTGAATCACCCAGTATATATACCAACGTGTCACGAATTTTGGCTTAAGCATGAGATTGAAAAATTCAGATGATTATATTCAAATGTTCAATAACTTTAAGACAAGTGTGGTAAAGACTTTGTCCGAGTTTTCCCTTTTTGAATCAGATTAATGAATATATCTCCAAATTATTACCATCAACCACAAATATATGAAATAAATATTGATAATATTAAACTAGAAAACTACCCTCAACCTCAACTAACCAATAAAACAATTTTTCCTACCTTGAAAACGAGATGATGACCTAAGCACTGCCATGTTTCAAAAAGAAAATAATAATAATAAAAACTGAACAAAGGAAAGAAAAAACTGATTTGAAAATAAAATTTTATTTTTAAATCTGGGAACAAATTACTAGACGGGTTATCGTTGCGTGGTTAAGATATTTTACTATAAAATAAATTCAAATATACAGAAATTTAAATATTGCTAAATCCTATAAAAAATAGAAACTCAAGTGGTAAAAAGATTTACTAATCAACTAGCTAAGGGTACAGGTGGCAGTACAGAAGGTTTTCATCACAACGAATTGCATTTCATTTAATTCATAACAACTGTGCGACACTATTTTTTGTCGTTACACTGAATGGACCTACCAAATTGTTTAAACGTAATTTATATTATGTACAATTATTAAATTATCCAAGATTAATAATAAAGCTAATAGGGCATAATCAACCAAAAATAACACAAGTAGAGTTTATGTTCGGAGTTACAGATCTTGTTTGTATCATTGAACTATAACTACCCAATTTTTTCATAGGATATGACGCACGAGACGACAAAATTTATCAACAAACAACCCGAACAAATAACATCAGAAAAGATTATTGTCGATTCTCAACTCTTTATGAACTTGGAAACACAGTTTCATTCATTTGGCTCTTGAAACATCGGTTCAATTAACAAAAATTGGAAATAATGAATCATTCATTCTACAACACCGAGTCATTATTTCTAAACTAATTCCATTTGGCTTGTATGATTGTTTCTATTCCCCTACAGGCGACGACGTAGGCTAAGAAACTTCATGATAAGCATGTCCAACATATAAAATCAGGTACTAGAATGTCTACGCATACTATTTATCAATGTATATCGGGCTAATTTATCACCGTTATGAAAACTGATAAAAACACAACTCACAAAGGGACAAAGAAATATATGAAATATACGAAAGGAAAAATTGAACTTTTGTAGTAAAAAGTGAATCATTTCAACTATCTGCTCAGAGAATATTTTGGCTTTATAAACATCACATCAAGTATTCATGTTCAAAGTAAGAAAAATTTTCGTCAAAATTTGAAAATGAAAACTTATTGTCATGGGCTATTCTATAAAAGAAATTATATTTTTGATTTTTAAAACCAATAATTTATATTTGAAAATCTGATATACTCAGATATTATACCTTTTGTCCCACATGCATCTTAAAACTTTCGTATTTTAGAATTCCATACAGAGATATTGCAAAATTTGTTTTGTAGTGCAATTGTTACTGTCAGCAGGTAAAAATAATATATGTCAAATAGTTTAAGACTATTGGCACCTCGCAATCTCAAACTACACGAAGTGACATTGTCTTATAGCACAAACTTGTGAGTATTGAAATTGTTAATTTAGAATAGAAAAAAAAAATAGAATAATATATGGGCAAACTATCTATACAATCAAAACTAGTAAAGCATAATACATCCAATCTTCTTTGAGTGGAATTCAATGATGAAGCCAAATATCTGGGGATAATGCTGGATACAAGACTTAAAGTCCGTCAAACATATCGGAAGTTTCCCTTTCCCTAAGATAGACTTTCTAATAGGTTGCGAAGTGGAAAGCGCCTTTCAATGGTTAGTTCATTAAAGCTCTTGCGGAGTGAAGATCGCCAAATACACTCTGTGCAACAATTATTTGGTATCGCAACTGCTCTGAAATTCCCTATCTCAATTCGTGTCCATCGTTATCCGTTCTTTATACCTGAAAATCTTAATGCGGATTGTACTTCGCCGATCTTCGCGCCATACGTCCTTTCTATCTTTCTTACTCATACTTCATCTGTTTGTATTTGGTCATACTCCCAAAATTCGTTACAATTTTTCCTACATTTTTGGGGCTGTACATGAAATAACTATCTTAATCAAGCATAAATAAGGGTAAATACTCCCTTATGGCCAATAAATGGGGACTATATTAAAAGAACGTCCATTGGCTGTATACTGATTGTACACTGTTTTTACATGCTGGCCAAAAGTGATGCAGAGGGGCGCTAGGGAGAAGCTGAACAAACTTCAAAGACTAGCTGGGTTCTGCATTTCAGGCTCCTCAAAAACAACATCAACAGAAAGCCTGGATACTATCCTGCATTTACCTCCTTTTGATACTAGGGGTGAGGTTAGAAATGTAGTATTCAGGCAGGAAATAAATGGAAACTGGAAAACGGAACACATCATCATTAAGGAATTCATCAAAACTCAATACTGAGTATGGGGAATGATAGGATGACAAAAAACTTACAGAGACCAAGAAGCATAAATAGATAGACTGAAACAATTGGCTTGGCTCTGACAACTGTAAAGACAAAAATTGGTATAAGGGCAAAATGGAAAAGGGAACTGGGGAGTGTATTCACAAAACCCGGAAGGAAGTACGCAACCATCTTTCAGGATGCCATAACAACTTGTATTCGTGAGAACCTCAAAAGAAGGTATGAGAATGTCTGCAGTTAAGATTAGATAATTTTGGCATGGGTGCCTGGGCACAGCGGAATTGTAGATTCTCTTGCCAGAGAAGCCGCCACGACGAGATTTATTGGCCAGGAAACAACTTTTACGACTGTGCAGAGAAAGACTAATCATCGTAACAGCATAATAACTAGACATGGTTGGCTGAGATAACATCTACACACAATATGCGTTTATCCTGAAAAATTTATAGACTGTAACAAGGAGGAAGTCTATCAATCACATTGTAAACAAATGAGAGGCTCTAGCTTGAAAAAGTTTGTTTGTTCTATGGGTCTAAGAGTGGAATCCGAACCGCTCACTTACACTGTGCAATGCTAACTGCCACTACTCAGCATCACAAGTTATCTGACCTTCGATGGTTATGGGCTTAGCTTTTAGGTTAGAAATCGGATTCGTGCTTAGCATATTTCTATGTGCTTGCGCAATAACTGTGCCGCCACCCAGGCGCTCTAGACTGGAAAAGATGGAAAATTTTAGGAGACAAAGAAATCTCAAAAGAGCTAAGCACAAGAGGTACCTGATATAATGGGATTCTAAATCTTGTTTAAGACATTATAGAATAAGTGCCAAAGGGTCTGAGTAAATTTCAAATTTTTAATTAGCTTGGTTTGAGAGACGATTATTTCAATTCAGTTGTTCATGAAAATTACTCTTCAGTTAATATTGCACACCAATAATTTAAATAGTACATATATTCTCTCTTATATATATTTATGTTTTGTTATAATCGATATGAGGTAGTTCATTATAAGTAAATATTATATTATTATTATTTTTAGATCATTTCCTTCCTAAGAGTGCAGTGCTTTTTCTTCTTAGGGAGAGTACTTTTGTATCACAATCTAGTTTTGTCAATTTAATTCGTTTCATTTGAAATGTAGCATTTTGATATAGATGAATGAATGTCTTGATAACTATGGCCTGATGAATGCATGTGTAATATTATTCTAGTAGTTGATTGTCATAGTGAGAATCTGTTTTTGCTTGTCAAAACTGCCTTTATGCTCTAAAACTATATTCAAATTAAGAGATGAGAAGAATTACTTTAAATTTATACTGGGTGTACTAATATAAGTTAATATATTATATTTTGATTAGTCTCTTTGACACTTGGAAAAACCTCATGGATTGCATATTGAAATTGTTTACGAGAAAGTATACTGCTTATAATATTGAGCTCTTTGAAGAAACTATTTTCTGACATTGGTATCGTGGTGAGTTTATGTCATAGTCTTTATAAGCAGCTATATTATGGTGATATGCAAGTGCGGAAAAACTGAGAATGGTAATGTCTGTATGGGATTGTTTATGGAAAATAGAAAGATCATAACTGTGATCAATTTCAGTTAAATTTAGAAAGTTTATGGAATACTTATTTACAATTTCTAAAATGAACTTAAAAGTAGGGTGAATTGAATTTATGACTAAAAGAATCTAATTGTTAATTTTTTATGAATTGTTTTCTTAATGTTATCCATGATCATTCCAAAATTTTCAATTGAGAATTCTTTAGATCTAATAGAAAAATTCAGTATACTGTACTACCATATAATTCTAAACGTATGTCCTATGATGTAGTTAATCTCTACTCAAGTGTTCTACCTCACCATTCATTGAAATTGATTGCCAAGCACTGCAGAATAATAATGTGTATCCCATTATACAATCACAACTTATCAATCTTTTAGAAGTATGTTTAGAACAAAATTATTTTAGCTTCAATGATGAAATTTACAAGAGCAACAACGGCTTAATAATAAAATACTCCATTTATTGGTTTGAATAAGTGGATGACATAATCTTTGACAAGTAAAATAGACATTTGATTCCTTTAGTACCTTCATGAATTCAATTCACCCTGATATAAAGTCCACTTGAGAAATGGAAATTGAGAATTCCATTAATTTTCAAGATTAAGCTATAACTAAAATTGACCACAAATATGAATTTTCTATTTCCATAAACCACCCTGTACAGACATTACCATTCACAATTCTTTCGCACATCCATATCAACATAAAACGGCTGCTTATAACAGTAAGGTACATAGATTCACCACGATACCAATAATTTCTTGAAATAACTCAATATTATGATAGTATAATTGACTCGTATGCTTTCTCGTAAACAAATTCATCGTGCAATCCATGAGGTTTTTCCAGATGTTAGAGACTCATCAATAATTTAATATATCAATTTATATTGTTGAACACAATATGAATTCAAAATCATTCTTCTCAATCTCATAATTTTAATATAGTTTTCATCAATATTAGGAAAAAGGAGCATAAACGCAGTTTTGACAAACAAAAATCAGATTCTCACTATGCCAATCATCTACTAGGAAGTAAACCATACTTTTAATAGAACTTTTGATATTATTCAATGAAAATAACAGATTGGAACTGAATCTATTGGAAACATTGGAAATCAATACACAGAAATATTTCGGAAATTTACTTAATAGTCAAGTAATAGATCTAAATTCGTCACTGTTACATCATCTTTTCAGTTCTTAACGCAATCCTGTTAGGCTTTTTCTGCTATTAAGTCAAGTACCTGCTTTAAAACCAGTATGATATATAAGGCACAACATCCTTTTTGAATGTACTGCTGTGTAGTGTTTAATTGAAAAAAAATTGATTTTCTATTTCTCTTAGTTTTACATGCTTGCAACTCCATCATATCAAATTTGAAATTTCATTGAGGATCCAAAATATTCACTGAGAAGCAGTTAAAAGGGATGCACGGTTTAACTGCCGATTAAAAACAGTTACAATCAACAGATTTTCTTCACAGCCTGAACGAATCAAACAGAATGCCCAAAACTACATACATTGCCAATGCCAGATGGAAAACTCAGATGACACCCTGAACGAAACAGATAAGAAAACAACCGATTTAAACAACAACCCCCATTAGAATCAAACATTCAACAACTTTTCAGTGTCAAAAATTCACATATTGCCTTTAAAAAAAAAAAAATTAACGATCTTACTCGTCACATGAAATAGTACGTATTAACGCGGGACGAAAGGGATTCGATCCAACTTAAAGTTTCTAAAAATAAAACGAACGCCGAATTTCAACAATTCTCATTCCATAGCCCTCTCTTCAAAATAATTTACACGCATTATCAACGCGTGACCGTCGAAGTTAAAAGGTATTTTGTCTTAAGGGGCTTACTACTAGTGATCACATCGTCCAGGGTATTCGTGACTACTGCGTTGTTGGGCGGGGCCACGAGCTCTAAGCCGTGCGGCCTTCGCGACCTCGTCTGGGCGGCGGAAGTTGTGGAATCGCCAGGGGTCGCCACGTGCGAGCCGTACCGCGCGTTCCTTTGTTGCTGTTGTTGGTTGTTATCATCACAGTGGGTGCCTCGGGAACCTCCTGAAAACGTACAGAGTTAATTTTCTTGGAATATTTAGCATAATTTCCATCAATATTGAAGAGCTATAATGGATTTCATCAGTTACACATTTCACCAAGCTTCTCCGTTCTAGCAATCAATTGGTGTAATCGTTGTTGAGAAGCTATATGAAAAAGCAGAAGATATTGCGATGAAAAATGATTATGAAATTGAAGACACTTTGTTGTGTTGGTAAACTAAAAAGATGAGGGGATGTGAGGCGATTCACTTGGGGCACATTTGGACAATGGCTATATCTATAACCTGACGCATACTGCACTATTGATGATTGAGTGTATGTCTAACTCTCTTATACTGCTTGCGTAGGCAAGTTCTCAAAATAACGACGAAGTGTCATACTCATGATTTAGACATTACGACTTATGACATGTTGAATGTATGCGAAAATAGGGCAGATGCGGGGTTGTGTAAAATTATGAAGTATGGACGCTGGAGATAATGCCAAATAACAGAAGAATATCTCTATCGGATGCAGTGTACAAGATTGTAGCAGTAGCAGTTTAAAATATGTTGAATAAAATTGTAGAATATAAATTGAGGGAGTATTAATTAGGGGTCAGCCAAATTGTTCAACAAGAGACCAAGTATTTGTACTAATGTAAAAAAAAGAAACAGAGTATCAAGTATTAGCTCAATGATAAGTATCAGAAAACTTTAATGTAACACGAGAATCAAGTTAAGAGGGTTCATTGTCAACAATATTATTTATTCAACATAACACTTGAGAAAGTAATCAGGGGAACGAAGAATAGCCACAACAAGAACTATATAGTCAAAGGATACAACTCATGGCATATGTTGACGATATTGTAATCTTGGCAAGAAATAAAGATCATTTAACAGAAAGGATAAGGAAGGTTGAAGAAGTTGCAAAAACTAAGGAGAAGACGAAATATATGGAAATAGATGCAAATGAAAGAGAACAGCAATTGGTACATTTGAAAGTATCAGCTATGAATGCGAGAAGGTGAAATATTTTACTTCTCTTGGCGCCAAAATAGCGAACAACGCCATTGAGACAAAATGTACGTCAACAATGGGAAATATATTGAGATCAAAAAAAAAGAAGAAACGTTAAATTGGAGATGTACCGATCACTGACAGTACTGCATATGGGAGATATGGGAAGGAAGTTCTTGCGAAAGATATATGGGGGAAAGAGGGAAGGAGATATGTAGATCCGAAGAACAGACAATGAACTGATTGAGCTATATGATCAGTGTGGCAAAAGCACAGAAGATGGGATGGTTAGGACATGTAGCCAGAAAGTTGGCCAAGAAATCAAGTTTTGAAGGGTAGTATTACTGGTAGAAGGTGGACATGAGAAAAGTTGGAATCAGGGAAAGATTGGAGAAGAATATGTAATCAAGTCATGCGTCAATTTGGGTTCGATGAATATTATTTTCAATTGTTTTTCAATAATTGAACTTAATCTATAAAATCAGCTAAATATCGAAAATTTTGCTATTTTTGTCCCGATTTTCCGAAATTTCTCCTGAAGCTATAACATTGAAGTATTGACTATTTCTATCTTGGAATAGTTATAATCCTGAATTCCATGAAAATATATTTTGGACTATGACGAACATATTAACACATCAGATTTCAACTGAAATTTTTGAGTAAATTTATTCTGTAAAACGTAAAATTTATGTTTGAGTTAGATCCGTACACATGGAGCTAGGTGTCTATTGTCGAGGTGCCGCCAAGGAACAGTCGATCTGTATTGGTGGGCATGCGACTATCTTTCAAGCAGAAATATTCGCCATTGACCACTGTGCTAACCTCTTGCTTGCGGGGGGATTAACAGATAGGCCAATTAAAATCCTCACCGATAGCCAAGCTGCACTGAAAGCATTGGCATCCAATACCTGCCCGACACTTATGGTGCAAGAATGTCGCTCCGCCCTTACCAAACTAGGAGAGCGGAGCAGGCTCCGTCTAATATGGGTCCTGGCCACTCGGGCATTGAGGGAAATGAGAAGGCGGACTCATTGGCCGCTCGAGGAACTAACCTGGATTACATAGGGCCGGAGGCTACGCTCATAATTCCCCTGGAAACTGCAAGGATGGAAAACAACCGATGGCTGGACTTGAGGGTACGTGAGCATTGGATGAGTCTGCCAGATCTCAGACACGCTCGACGTGCCATCAGTGCACCTTCCACTACAAAAGCCAAGGCCTGGCTTAAACTCTCTAGGTTGGAACTGAGAGTTTTAACTGCCATACTAACTGGGCACTGTCGCCTCAGGAAACACCTAAATAAATTAGGATTGATTGAGGATCCTTCATGTAGACTACGTGAAGAAGATATAGATCGAATCAATGAAACATATTATGGGCGAGTGCCCAGCTGGAGACAGAGTCAGGATGGAAGAACTTGAATTTTGCAAACTGAAACTGACTGAGCTTATTAAGCTCTCACCCACGAAACTCGTATCCTTTACGAGATTGATGGAGCTCGTGGATGAAATCCAGGACAGAGTGTGCCACAATAGACCACTGGGTCGCAGTGGCCGGGCTTCTATGAAGCCCTCACTCAAATAATAATAATAATAATAATGGAGCTAGGGTACGATCGTACACAAGAATGTACCTTAAGCTCTATGAACGTATCTTGTTCTCAATTAGTACATTTTATTATAGAAAAACCAGAAAATAGATGCTCATGGCTAACTTACAATGCCCCCTTCTCGAATAACATCAATAATTATATGCTCCTAAGCAAATTACTGTCTAATATCAAATAAAAAATTAATAAATTATTAAAACGGTCTGGAATATACAGAATTGAATGCAATAAATGTCCAACACCCTACGCAGGACAAACAGGTGGAAATTTAGAATGTAGTTTCAACATTGAACATATCAAATCTACAAATCACATAATTTAAGACTTCTCCAAAAATGCAATAAATAAACGACAATGAATCGGTTGGTAAATTTGGAAATTAGCAAATTTTGTGAAACCCAATATTCACCGTTTTCATAATTCATTAGACAGTTGTATGCTCTGAAACTAGTAACTCAAGTATTTACGAGTAAGATGAATGTAAACCCCATTGATCATAAATATGATACAAGGGAAAAAGACTCAGACTACAAAACACTACGCTCAAATAAAAGAATAGGACAAAGATCCAGCAAATATCTGGCACCACGAGTATATTCGCGTATACCAGTATACTTGCGAATCTTGAAAAACTACAATTGTTTCAAAAAGAAAGTGGAACTTTGGATTCTTTTTGTCCGGAAGAACAGTAATAGACAACTTAATTAATCAGCTGATAAACGAAAGTGCCTAGTTTAAATACTGATTTCAGAAATTTCGCGGAGTGACTTGAAAAAAAAAAAGAGAAGGAAAAAATATCTAAAATGTGAGAAAAGCAAACCTAAATTGTGACTTAAATACCTAAATTGTGACTAAAATACCGGATTTGACTAACGCCCGATTGTGAAAAAAAAAATAAATCTATCGTGACGAACAATTGAAGAAACATAGTGACTTATTGTTTCTTTCAAATGAAGTTATTATAAATTTAAATTTAACAAAAAATACCTATCTCAAAGGCGAACAGGCGAGACATTCTTCGGAATGATTAAGCCTCTGCTTTTCATTGTTTATTACTCTGTATGTATGAAATCAATTGTAATAAACTTTATTATTATTATTATTATTATTATAACTAAAATTAGATCATTCCCCACTACTTAACATTTAAAATAGGTGTAGTAAGCAAATTCTTTCTCATAACAGCTAGAGCTGTAGACTAGTGTAGGCACTTAGTTACTTCAAGACATTTGAAAATGACGTAACTGTTGAATACCGGTCGTGTGTATTAGAATGAATTTCTATAAAATAAATCCATCAACAATATCATTGAATATAATTTCTTCATTTGTTCATATAAAATTGAATACAATATCACCATTTCATGAAGTTATTAGAAATGATCTAGAGAAAATTATTAAAATAAATAAACAATCCTTATGAATTACATCATCCAACTTGAATTTCCTGAGTCAGAATTTATAGAAATTTTGGTTGCAGGTACGTACACGTTTGTTTTCCTCAAAGAATGTGCATTTTTCGAAAAAATATAACAGATAAAGTTTTCTAATGAATCGGGGTTTGATAAAATAATTAGTTTACGGTCACAATTTAACTTTCAAAAAAGTTCTAATAAATAAAATGAGAGGGGTTGTGTGTTTCATCTATTTTATAGAAGGCGAATGAATGAAAAAATATGAACATTGAAGCCCTTGTTGAACTGAGGATTTCTATAGAATTTCAAGCTGATTGATTTTTTCCGTTTACGAAGAAAAAAATCATCATTTAAAAAGGGGGGCCCTAAGAAAAAAGATTATTCAACTCCATGTCAACTGGGGAGTCACCAGCTGAAATAGGATCGCCTTCTCAGGAAACACTCTGTATACTAAAGATTTTTTTATCATCTTTTAGAAATAATTAACGTCACTTTTATTTTAGTTGGATTTGAACAGAAAAAAGCTGTAATATTATGTTGCACAAAGTCCTGTTTTTACCAATATTGAGAATAATGCTACAGTTTATTTTTCAGATGTACTTTCAATAGTACACAGTCCAGAATCTTCAACTACTCCAAGGACAGCTCACAGATTTATCAAAATAAGGGATGTAAAAAGTTTTTTCGTTCTGGAATTAAAGTTGAATTAATTTGATTTGTATGAGAGAATATGAATTCCTTTTAAATGTTTATTTCAATTTTATTCTGTTTGCTGAACTAATCATAGTATAAAAGAAATTCTAATTTCTATTTTGTGTTAATTAATCAAGAAGTAGAGACAACTTTGTTTAGGTTTTGTAATTATGTTGACAAATATATAAAAACTATTTTTAGTATTATTTGATATAAATATTTCGGCAGTTATTACTGGTTTCAATAATAGTTCGAATCTACCGCATTATTTAAGGATATATCCTGTGCACGAAGATATCTCTATCTAGGGTACTGTAGATTTTCAGACTATTACAGAAATTGTTGAAATCTCAATTATATTCACAAAGATACCCAAAAATTCCAAATTAATGTCACAGAACTTTTAAGAAGCACTTTAGGAAGCAAGGAGTGGAAATTGTATGAAGGGGGCCACCTTTCTTAACTGTTAAATTGGAAAAGAAAAATAACTGATGAACATTCAAGGACTGTCTATTTAGAATCTCAATTTTGGCTAAAGAAGTGTGATACATTACGGGACTGAGAGGGAAAATACTCGTCATAAAATTTTGCATCAACAATCTAGAATATTAATTTCGAAAATCTAATTTATATAAAAGATTATCAATTTCTCTTTAAATGTTCATTTGCTTAGAAATTCAATGAACTAATTTATGTTAATTAATCAAGAAGTATTTTCAGCTTTGTTTTGTTTTTGTAATTATGTTGATATTATAAATGAGTTTTTTTTAATTTTGATAGAAATAAATATTTTAACAATTACTCGCTTAATACATAATACTTTTAAAAAACACTTTAGGAAACAAGTAACAATACCTTCCCCAACTGTTAAATTGAAAAAAAATATCTAATGAATATTGAAAATACTTACCAAATTTGAGCATATTCCAGTCGAAGACATAGTCATAAGTGAAACCTTGTCTATGAAAGAGCGTTCGGAACAATTGTCTTAAATAATTGTAGTCAGGGTTCTGTTCGAATTTTAATTGTCGACAATAATGCAAATATCGGAAGAACTCTCCTGGGTATCCCTGTAACAAAACGGAATATGTAAACATTGTGAATTGATTTAGCTTCATAACTAGTGAGCATATTCCACGCCTCAGCATTTCTTGATATTTTTCTGCACATAGCGTCTATATCTCAACCAACAAATAGTGGCCCAATGTGAAAATTTCCCAAAATTCTTAGCAGAAAAAAAATATAACCCTATGAAATAGATAATTCTAAAAAAAAGGTGTTTTCTTAGTGGCCTTCCATGCCCTTTAGAACCTACAAAATTCGTTAAATTACAAAAATCTAGTTGGATGTCATGAATAAGAACCTAGTAGTGTTTTGTAACGGTTAATTGGAAGACGTCACATGTATAAAGCTTGTTCCCCAAGCTCTATGACAAACTTGACCTTGAGAAAAGATGCCTGAAGCAATTCTAAGACAGCTTAGTGAGAACAGCACGCTCTTCATCTCTTTAAATTCGGAAATCCTCAGCTTTAAAAATTTGATGTAAATGGGTTCTGAAATGACAATTTTTAACATACAAGAACGATTCTGTGGTGTTACCATAGCTTTTGTATTTTGTAACCATAGTGAAATGATTCATCCAGAATGTTCAGTTAGTTGTGATAGATAAATATCAGAATATTTAGATAGATAATTATTGTTTTGAAACCTTAAATTTCTCGAATTAAAAATACATTCCTTCTGTAATGAAAATATGCAGATATATGTTTATGGTTGTTGCTATGGAAGTGCATGAAAAGCTGCTAGATAATACTATAGATTATTTCCTCAGAGACATTCCCTGATAGTATAGTTTTTAATTCGATATTGAGAAGACTGAGAGATACGAGAACACTTGAGACAAAACATGTACGATCACGTCAAGTCAACATACAATATGAGGAGAGCATTGTAGACACTGTTGAAGATAATCCTTCGATAAGTATTCAACGCATTGCAAATGCCCCAAAGTGTTCTGTGGCGTATTTTGAAAAGGGAGTAATTGCACCCTTATCAGCACAGAGAGTGCAGGCATTGAATACAGGGGATGAGCAGCATCGACTCACATTTTACCGCTGGATTCTGCAGCAACATGCTCAGGATCCAGATTTCATATCCAACTTTTAATGTCTGATGAATCATGCTTCACAAGAGAAAGTATGAATAATGGTTAAGTATCAACGTTCAGAGTGGCCTTCCTAATAAGTTCTTGTCCATTCATATTTTGAATAACAGATTGAGTGTCATTACTTATCAAAATTTTCTACAGAACACGTTGCTCAATTTGATTGATCATTTTCCGCTAAAATTTAATCAGAATACGTATTAACATCATGACCGAGCATCTCCATATCAAGAAAGAATACTAGAGAATGGCTGAATGATTCATTTTCAAATAGGAGGATTGGTAGCGGAGGTCCAATTGCTTGGCCACTACAGTTACAGGATCTCGACCCGTTAGACTTCAATGTATGGGGATAAATGAAACAACTCAACAGTGTAGAGAACGAATTTCGAGCAGTTACAAAAACGGATAAACAATGCCGCCGAAAGAAATAGAAATGATATTGACCATCATATTGCAGTCACTTCTTCGTAGATGTGAGCTATGCATTTAAGTTGGAGGCTGTCAAAATTTTTTCGCAAATTTTCTTCAAATTAAACAAGATCCACGAAGAAATAATATATGGACGATGTCGACCCAGATTATTGGGTCCATAATGATTGTAAAAGATCTATAGATCATAATCGGCATCACTTGGAAGACTGAACCTGGCTACTGGGGCTCTCTGGGTCAAACAGAGAGGGAATTGTTTTGTTGAGTTTGAATATTGAAGGGTTTTTTTGCGATTATACTTTAAAATTGGCAAGCAAGAATAAGGAAGTGATTATGTTTCAGGAGACTCACACTGCGACGGAAGAACATCTCCGCGAAAGAGGAAATATCGCAGGTTATGTACTCTTTGATTATCTCCTTAGTCCTTTTTATGACCTTGCTTGCTATGTAAAATCTTTTCTTAGATTTGTTTAGACATATAGGAGGTATGATTGTTGAAATATTTTTCTGCTGGTTTTCTTTTTTCATTGTTACAGATTCCTGCCCCAAACCCTCTTCCTTTTATCCTTGTCTTCGTTTGAAAATCATGGAATGCAAGAGAGAATGAAGCAGCTGAGCAGAAAAATCTTTGGTACTCTTTATGTACACACGACACTAACACAACATAAACAGACAAGCTATTGCTAGTGCAATAGCGACAGGGAAACGAGTTTTTTCCTCAAGGGTTTCTCACTCGTTTATTGAATGACCCAATCTTTGGGTATTTTGCAATAGGTGCCCCTCCACGAGGCCGTTGACGGATATAATCATAGGCATAATTACAGTGGTGCTCAGCTCGTGAATTTGCTTCATCTCAATGGCCAAATCTCTGTACTTATCGATCTTCTCCGAATACGCCCTCTGTATATTATCATCAGCCGGTATCGTCACATCCAAGAGCACACACTTCAATGTCTTCAGTTGTTAATTCTTGACCAGATACATTTATTAGCACATCTGTCATCATGCGTAGATCGCGATTTTTCTCTTCTTTCTCTAGCAACAGTTTTTCTCTCAACCGTGAAAGAGGCAACAGGTCACCTGCGTCACAATCATCATCTTTTGAGAGCCATAAATTCTTCCATGATTTCTGAATTAACTCTTGGGACACAGATGACCAGGCTCTTTCAAGGGAAAACACCACATGTTTGCGGTCCAATTGCTTCGGTAACTGCGAAACGTTATTGTCTTCTTGTCCCACAATATTCAGTTGCAAAGATTTTCGATAATGCAATTTCACATTCTGTATTACATGTTGATCCATTGGTTGTAATAATGGAGTACAATTAGGAGGTAGAAACATGACCTGAAAATTTCGGTCCCCACTGATTAATTCCTCTTCTCTTTGATGTCCAGGAGCATTACCTAATAAGAGCAGAGCTTTTTGTGGCAATTTCAGCTCGTTCATTTTATTTTTAACATCAGGAATAAATTGTTTGTGGAACCATTCATAAAAAAGTTCTCTAGTTAACCACCCTTTTCTTTCACTTTTATAATAAACAGGCAAATTAGCGCAGTTCTTGAATGCTCGGGATTTGTTGGCTTTTCCAATGACCAACAATTTCATTTTATGAGATACTGATGCATTAGAGCATGGCATGAATGTAATACGGTCCTTACTCATGTTCCAACCTGGAGCTGAATTTTCAGCAGCATGGGCTAGTGTTTTGTTTGGAAGAATTCGCCAAAATAACTCACTTTCATTGAATTGTTAACTTGATCTGGCACTAGATCCATCTCCCGTATTTTTTGAAGAAATTTATTTTTGAATGGTTCTACCGAACTAACGTCTGAGGAGAATTTCTCTCCTGATATATTAAGTTTTCGAATTTCATGTCTTTTTTTGAAATTTTCCAACCATGCCTTGAAATCATCTTTACCTGTTATACTGGTGTAAAAAAAATCTTGCTTTCTCACATATGAGATCCTTAGATAAACGTGTATGTCGAGATCGTTCTTGTAAGAACCAAGTGTATAGAGCATTTTCAACATTCGGATTTTCACTAGTTCTGAGCGTACGCCGTTTCCCAGGACCAGAATCAGAAGAAGATATAAAATTTTCAATTGATTTTCTTTTCTTCTTTATATCGCATACTGTAGACAATGTGTCTAATCTGCACAAGTGAAGCTAGTATTCAGACAAGATTATTGACGGCGTTCGGATTATAGAGGTAAAAAATAAATTGTGCGGATTATAGAAGTTTCGTTGTTCGGATTACTGGATGTGCGGATTAGAGTGTGTTTGGATTAGAGAGGTTGTACTGTATTTGCATTTGGGTATGCAACACGGACGAGTTCAAATAAGAACGAAATTGCAGTCGCTGGCTCCAATTCATGACATCCGACTACATTGTACTACTACTATGGTGGCCTGATGAATATAACTCCTCTAGAAGCAGAAGAAATCGTTAAAATCAAGTAATTTGGGATACCCCGTCCTTTAATTGTTTAATTGCCGTAGCAGTTACACATTGAATTTGATGAGTACACAAATATGAAAGAAAAATTCTACTTACTTTGCACAATTCCTCTATAGGCGTCGATATCTTCTTCTCCGATATTCTCTCGTACTTCTGTCTCTTCGTCGCGGCCTTCAGCCCTTGCCACGGCAGCGAGCCTCTATTGAAGTACATTAAAACATAACCTAATGATTCGAGATCGTCTCTTCTCGATTGTTCTATACCCGAGTGTGTATTTATACTAGCGTACCTAGCTGTACCTGAAACGAAGAAAAATAAGATTAAATAACTCAACTATGAAAGATTCATGTCAATTCTAATTGTCAGTAATTACGGTAATAGGGTCAATCTGAGAAAGGACATGGTTACAGGGTGAAATAAATTGTAATCGTGGATTTTTGCGGCCATTCGTATCATGTATATCTTCTGCATGACAACAGCCATTTAGAAGGGCGAAAATTAGATGGCCATCTTGATCGCCCTATTTTCATTAGTAGAGTTTCTTGAATATATCATTTAATTCAATATTGAAACAATTTGGAATAGTACATCTCTCAATCCCTAATAAGAACATCTGTGCGGGTGTAATAGCCCCTCCCCTTGTTGCGCGTTAACTTTGCCGGCCACGTGGCTAAGAGCTGTTCTCAATGAACCTTAAAGGCCAGCCACTCACGTGCAGTTATAACTGTACATGTGTGGGTATTTCACTCTCAGTTCGACTCATGTGTACAGTTTAACTAAGACGAATGAAATTTTAATATTTTTAACTGAAAGAACCATCTGAACTGAGCGTGTGTGAAGTAGAAATGCACAATTCTCAGTTTAATTTGAATCGAGAGTGTTGAAGCTGGCGCAACAAGGAAATCTGTTGTGGCAAAAATAAACGTTCGCAAGGAACGAAAGAAAGTTGAGATATCAAAGTCTGGAGCATCTGCGGACACCATTTCTGAGCCGGTTCTTTGGTACTATGACCTGTTTGATTTCGTACAAGATCAAGACACCGCGAGAACGTCATCTTCCAATCAGAATAGTGAAACTGATGAGGAGAGAAATAGTTATTTATACAACGATCATATAATGATTATCATGAGGACACGAGTATGAGAACTACGAGTGTCTAAAAATCAATACGAGTATCTTAATGGTTAATCGTGCAAATCATGACAAAACTCGAATATAATAATTGATTTATGTATAGAATTTATTTATTATTTGTTTCCTTTTCTTCATAATCAAAGGGGAACCAACTCAAGCAATTTTTGGTATACTGTTTGAGTCATGCGCAAATAATAAAGAAAATTTATTGGTTCTTCACTTGATACTTTTAATAAACTGATGTGGGAAGATAGATTTCGTTTTAGTAACCACTTTTTGCACCACTGTTTTCGCTTTTGCTTTTTCTTTTGTCTCAAAATTACAAAAGGTAAATCGAGGGCTGCAACACATTCCAGCTCCTTCGAATCCATGATGAAAACTGAAGGATTGAACTGGACGTGTGTGTACATCTCAGTCCGAAGTTTTAACAGTCAATTATAACTGTACAGTTGAAACTGACAATTATAACTGCACGTGAGTGGCCAGCCTAAGAAGAGCCAAACGAACAGGAGCGAATCTTGTAAATTTCATTTCAATATTTTTAAGTTTTGGTGAGGATGGAGTTCGTTTCCAATTTGAAAGGGAAAACATTGAATGTGCAATCCGAATCTTTCGTCCTCACGATAGCGCAATACGATTGTACCTCGTAAAATTTCCGTTTTCTTTGTAATCCCATATAAACCCATCGAGGTATCACAAAGATACTAGATACTTAAATTCAAGTGTGTTTAGACATATAAGAGTCAGATCTGATTTTTGAAATATTTTTATGCTGGTTTTCTTTTTCCATTGTTACAGATTCCTGTCCCAAACCTCCTTCCTTTCATCTGGATATCATGGAGTGCAAGATAAGAATTGAAGCTGCTAAGCAGGAAATACACGACACAAACACAACATAAACAGACAAGCTATTACTAGTGCAATAGCGACAGGGAAACGAGTCTTTTCCTCAGGTTTTTTCACCCGTTTATTGAATCATACGCAAAATAGTATGGTTCCCCTGTTACATTTTCCTGAGCTCACACTTGTATTTCCTGACACACCAAAATTATAGATATAAGCATTTATTTTATTAAATACAATCATTCGAATTTTGTAAATCCTCTTTTTCCTGGAATTATATATTAGGATAACGTTGAATGTTATGAGAATATATCAATCTACCAGAATATATACAAACTATTGCATCATCAGACAATGACATCAATGTACCAACAAGTAGTGACAGAGGCTTTCTCCTCGGAAAAATCCAGTGTACGGACCTTAGTCAAGTAACACTGAATGTTACTCATTAATAGTTTTCTTTGTGTGAAGTGATGAACGATAAAATATGAAATGAGATTCTGTATAAACTGAAGAGAAAACCTATGACTCTACCTCATTATTTTTTTCGGAAAGAAACCTACGAAGAATATTACAAGATTTGACTGTTATCTTTTGTAACTGTTCGAACAAATTTTTCTTCAGACCCAAAATCTCAATACTTTTGTGAAGATTCCTAGGAAAAACACCTATTGGGGAAATAATAATTGGTAGAATTAAATTTTTTTCATTTTCCACATTTTTCGATCTCGTCGGCAAGCATCATATATTTAGAAATTTTTCATTGTATTTATTTTGTTTATTATGTGTGTCGGGTATGGCAATATCAATTATATATGTTATTCGATTCTGTCTATCAGTAAGAATGATATCTTTTGGGGATTAGATCATGTTAAATTCCTAGATTAAAATGAATAATATTAGCGACGACATTATGTCTTTCTTAATAATCTGTTGAAGCAAGGACTGAGCAAGATGATAATATATGAAAAACTGTTTCTGAAGAACAAAAACATCTACGGCAAGAATCATCTATATTTTGCTTGATGATGTGTTTTCTATAATTCCTCGTGAAAACAACCTGATCCTGGATCGTAATTGCCAAACCGTCTGTTTCAGCAAACAATTCTCCAGAAACTAACTATTTATTTGATGCGATTTCATCAATATTATCATTCTTCAATTCTTTAGGGGGCTTTCGGTGTAATTCCTTCCGCATCCAACTTTCTCTTTTAGAATTATCATCAAATATATCAAAATCTACCTTTTGCATTGTCAAGTTCAGAGGTGTAAGATTATAATCTGAAGTAATAACAATATCATGTAATTTAGACGTTCTCTGTTCATTATGAAAATGGGAACGTAGATAAAAAATCTGTTTACTATGAAGATTATTCAAATCAGTTAATCCACGACCTCCAAGATGTCTACTTAGTGTAACTCTCTGAACAGCTGACTTTGGGTGGTGCCTATATTTCCTCGTTTGACATTGTAATTCATTTAGATCAGTTTTAGACCATTTAATAATTCAAAAAGAAGATGTAAGAATAGGAACTGCATAGGAGTTGATAGCTCTGAAAAGGTTTTTACTACTTGAATGACTCTTGATGATAATTTCAAGTCATTTGTAATATGAACTTCTATTTTCTTTAGTGTTGTTATGGTTAATAGTCTTCTTGACCAAATCCAAGATATTTATATGTATCTCCTTGATGCATTGGCTCGATTTCAATATTGGAAATCTTTATATAATCAGAGGTGATCTTTCCTTTTTCAATAGAAAGATTTTTACATTTTGGAAGCCCAAATTTCATATGAATATCATTGAAATAGTTGAAAGTAATCTCAAGTAGACTTTTCAAATGAGATCTGGTTCCGGCATATAATTTAATATCATCTAAATAAATTAAGTGACTTAATTTGAATTCAGTTAATAGACTTTTTATCTTGAAGCCGAAACTAGTAGCATTTAATTTATGAGATAATGGATTAAGGCAAAGACAAAATCAAAGAGCCTTAAGAATCACCTTGAAAAATACCTTTTTTGATTGGAATTACTTCGGATTTTAACGATTGTTTTGAAATATTTAAATGAAGATTGGTTCTTTCATTACAAATTCAAGAAAAAGACAAAGTGTTATCGATTTTATAAATTTCTTGAAACCATGAATGGGGAGAACTATCAAAAGCCTTTTGGTAATGAATGAAGGCTGTGAGCTTGATTCAAAGCAACAGCATCAATTACAAGTTGCTCTTTAGTACCAAGGTGTTTTTTCTACACCCTTTTTGTTGTTCGGAAAGAATATTATAATACTCCAAATGTACATAATTTTTTTGGGTAATACATGCAGTTAGAATTTAATATATTGTTTGAAGGCAAGTGGTCTATATTGAGACGGATCAATAGTATTAGCACTTTTCGGTTTTAAATAAGTAATTCCTTGTGTGAAAAATGAAGGAGTAGCTGAGGGGTTCTTTATTATAAATGAAAAATATTCAGCCAATTTTTCATGAACGCAAAAGAATTTTTTGAACCAATAGTTATGAATACTATCAACACCTGGAGATTTCCAATTTTTTGTGTGTTTAATAACTGATGTTATATCTCCGTTTGAAAATTTTTCAAATTGCATGCATTCTATTTTAGAAAATCGAGACATTTCATTCAAAATCCAACTTGCACTGGAATTGTTTTGCCTTGGCACTGTCCAAATTGAAGACCAATAATCAGTTAGAATATCAATTTTAGGAAGCCCACTTCCAGAAATATTTTCACTCGAACCTGAAATAACTTTGTAAAAATGTTTTTCATTATTTTTGAATAGTTTGTTTCGGAATTTTCTATCTGAATTTATTTTATATTCACGTAGTCTAATGGAGTATACTGAAAGTTTTTGTTTTAAAGTATCGATGTATTCTATCAGTTTTATATATATATATATATATATATATATATATATATATATATATATATATATATATATATATATATATATATACATAGTTACTAATCCTTTGCCTCAAATCCTATTGAATATCAACCTTCAATTACTATATTTCATCCCCTATTGTTCAGATTCCAGGTATTCCTGAAAGTTTGAATTATAAGAAGAAAACAATAGTACTTATTATGAAGGTTCAATTAGAAAAACCCCTGCCTCGAAAATTTTCTGTATTCTAACTGGTGATGAGTCTGTGACTCACTTCTTTGTAATAGAAATTCAAATGATCGAGTACCTTGAAATGTCATATGCTGAGCTCAAGTATATACGTAACAGTTTTAAACTCAAATATAGATTAGCAATTAAAACAGCAAAAACTAAGGCTAAAGATAACTTTATACTAGGTTCCTCTAATCCTGAACAAGCTATGTGGAATCTCATTTACTCAAAAAAAGATGAACACTTCATCAATGTACCCACTTAGGTCATTGATAATATTAGACCTCAAAATTTTTCTTCGGATGAACTATTTGAGAACGAGTTGCCTCCTGGACTAAACTTCTCATTTAGGGAGGTTAGTTTTATAGAGGTGAGAGACACGATTAAATTTCTCAAGAATAGCAGGTCTCAAAATTTCTATGGTCCCTCCGTGGTGTTGCTAAAAAGAAATATCAATAGTGTTGCGTGTCCGCTTACACATCTTATTAGCAAATGTATTGCTGATGGCATTTTTTCGGAATATTAAAGGTTTCAAAAGTGATTCCTGCTTTCAAGAAAGGAGATACTAATGATGTATCAGAAAATCACGTAACACTGCGGATGCCATTCTAGAGTTCATCAATAACACGCCCAACTGTTTTTGGACATTACTAAGGCCTTTGACTGCTTGGCTCACTCTGTTCTGATGCGGAAGCTCTCTCGGTATAGGTGTGATACAAATAGTTGTAAGCTTATTTCCTCATTTCTAACATAGATTTCAAACGGTTTTGTGAATGGCTGTTTCTCAGGTGAGGGGAGAGTTGAAGTTGGAGTACCACAGGGTTCTGTGGTGGGTCCTTTATTAATTCTTATCTTCCTTCACATTCTCTTTGCTGATGATACTACTGTATCTGTACCTAGTGATAGTTTGGTGCGGAAGCTGAAGAAAGTTTGCGCATACGGAGTCAAGAGCCTTGGAATGGTTTTCAGGTAATTTATTGAGCATGAACAACAAGACAATAGAGTTGTGTTTGGTATTAGAGCTCTTGAGGCTAAAAGTGATCTTTTTTTGGATTTGCATTTCACTTGAGGGGTTCATTGTTATGTTTGCTAAAAAAATATGCAAGAATGCATTTCTCTTGCGAAATTTGGTAGCTCTTTGTCTAGGAGGGTAATGAAAACTGTCTATTTTATTCTTATTTGAGATACAGTATCGTGGTGAGGGGAAATTGCAGTGAGTTTGATCAGGGTTTCCGAATACAACGACGAGCTGTGATAATTGTTGGTGGAGTGGGCTATAGAGATTGTTGTAAAAATTCTTTCAAGGAACTGAATATTCTGACTCTCCCTAGCTTGTTTGTACTTGAGTGTCTACTCTATGCTCATAAAAACCAACAATTAGTAACTTTAAATAGCCAGTTTCATTCCTATAGTACCAGAGGCAAAGATAATGTAAGAATCGCGTTTTATAGGCAGAGGAGGTCGCAGAATGGACCAAACTTACTGTATTACAAATTATATGTTTTACCTGTTTGTATGGCATCATTTAAAAATAGAATCAAGAAAATTTTAATTATAGAATGTTTGTATAAGACGACTGATGATTATTTTTAACTCAACTTATAAGAATTGACAACCTGAAATCGCTATTCGCTGTGTTTACTTTTGAAGGGGTAACAGCACGAATAAATACTGAATACTGAATGCCCAAGAAAGATAATTTTTCAAGAAGCCCTTACGACAATTATAGCTATTTGTCTCTACATTGCAGAACGTGTTATTTATCTTACTTTCTCCGCTTGCTATCTCTTTTGTTATTAGCGTATCTTATACGAATCTCAATGGAACAGATATTCTTGTCGACTTGTACACTGGACAATCGGGGGTGTCATTACTAAACCGGTTAAAAATAGATGATCTCGGTAATAATTTATGATGTCTCGAATATCCACAAATTTCATACAACGCATTGGAAAAAATATCAATCCTTATGAATCCCGCCTGAAATAATAATCAAGCTTAAGGCAGAAAAAAAATCACATTTAATCGTTGAAAATTAATCAAGGTGAAATAACAATTTCAACGTGTTATTATAACAGGCGACTGTACGGAGCAGTATCTACTTATATGGCAAATTGTCGGAGCAAAACACTGGTTGCGGACGCAAAGAGTAAATGTTGCATATCCTTGACAATGCAACAGCAATCATGTAATACGCTATTGCGCTAATGACACGTTAATGAAAAAAATTGACGCATACAAATGAGAGGTCGACAACTGGTAGCTGTCGAGATGTTTTCTAAAGAATATAATATTGTGTAATCAAATAACAGTCCAGCTTGCTTGGACCTCGAGGGACTGGAAGTTGAATAAGCACATGAAGTTCATTCTCTTTCAATTTCGGTAAATTATAAGTTCGTCGAACATCTCTTCGAGCAAATCACGATTTTCTCTAGTATGAAGACTTCACTTTCAAAAACGAACAGGAGAGAAGGAAGACACTCGTATAAACTTCGAAATTGGAGAATAGACATAATGTCAACAACAAAGAATGGAAGGATAAATCGTATACACAAGAAATTAGCGCACAAAATCGAGAATTCCAATTTATTCAGCAGTTCAGATATGTTGAAATGAAACTAGTAATCAAAAAAAGGTCTCGAAAAATCTGTTAATACCGGATATTTTTACCCTTGGCGAAAATTACTGCATGATATCTACGATTCATTCTCAGAATCAATGATCTTATAACACTTTGATCTCTTTCGTTGATCAGACTTTTCAGAACCTCATTCACGGTTGCTGGTTGGTTTTGCTAGCAAACCTTAACCTTCTAAGCATATCCCAGACTTAATCGATAGGATTGGACTCTGGAAAGAGAAATTCTAGCGAGGAGATTTGAGATGGGAATGTTATGAAGATTTTTTCGGAGCATCTGAAATAAGCATCCCCATACCAGTAGATATTATTCTGGTGATAGGATGGAAGAAAAAAAGAGAAAGGTCTATACAGGGTATCCAATTTTCGATTTTATAGTACGGCAATAATTTGAAATACAGAAAATAGAAAAAGTATGACTCCCTTCTCTGTCCTTGACTCTCGAGGAAAATTCTTTGGTGATCGCGGCTATCTTATTTCGTTAGGGTATTCTGATGTGGTCGCCATTTGCGACACTGATGAGTTTCTGATAAGGACAAAACTGTAGTTTGCCGATTCATTTTTCGACACCCTGTTTAATAGCACTATTGTTGCTCTTGGGGGCTGCGTGCATGGCAGGCAGATTTGAGAACTAGATCTTGCCAGGAGGAATTATTTATTGATCTACGGATTTTTGAATAATTCTTCTTTTCTCAAGTTTACATACGTAAACTCCTTGCGAAGAATATCGCGGAAGATATTTGTTTTATCAAATATTAACCGACAGGATTTTTTTCCTGGAAACGAGGTCTAGAGCACCGAAACCAGCGGGACTATTTCGCTCGGTTTGAACCGTGATGTGATTCATGGACCAGCAAAAGATGTTCTACAAGTGTTGGAATTTTTACGTTCTCACGTATGTTTGTTATTGTTCATCCGTTTTCTCACAGTCCGGTAGCGGGTTCGCCGTATTAGGGCGATTCTCGTATGCATGTACGAGATGCGTCTTTTCTGGAATCGTTAGGGTATTCCGATATGGTCGGTTAGGATGCTGAAAAGCGATATGCTACACTGATGAGTTTCTAATAAGGACGCTTCGTTTTTCGACACCCTGCTTAATAGCACTACTGTTGCTCTTTGGGGCTGCGTGCAGGCAGATTTGAGGACTAGATCTTGTTAGGAGGAATTATTCATTGATCTACGAGTTTTTGAATAATTCTTCTTGTCATAAGTTTACATGCGTAGTCTCCTTGCGAAGGATATCGCGGAAGATATTTGTTTTATCAATTATTCACCGACAGGATTTTTTTCCTGGAAACGAGGTTTAGAGCACCGAAGCCAGCGGGACTATTTCGCTCGGTTTGAACCGTGATGTGATTCACGGACCAGCGAAAGATGTTCTTCAAGTGTTGGAATTTTTACGGTCTCACGTATGTTTGTTATTATTCATTCGTTTTCTTACAGTCCGGTAGCGGGTTCGCCGTATTAGGGCGATTCTCGTATGCATGTACGAGATGTGTCTTTTCTGGAATCGTTAGGGTATTCCGATATGGTTGGTTAGGGTGCTGAAAAGCGATATGCGACACTGATGAGTTTCTAATAAGGACGCTTCGTTTTTCGACACCCTGCTTAATTGCACTATTGTTGCTCTATGTGGCTGCGTGCAGGCAGATTTGAGGACTAGATCTTGTCAGGAGGAATTATTCATTGATCTACGAGTTTTTGAATAATTCTTCTTGTCACAAGTTTACATACGTAGTCTCCTTGCGAAGGATATCGCGGAAGATATTTGTTTTATCAATTATTAACCGACAGGATTTTTTTCCTGGAAACGAGGTTTAGAGCACCGAAGCCAGTGAGATTATTTCGCTCGGTTTGAACCGTGATGTGATTCACGGACCAGCGAAAGATGTTCTACAAGTGTTGGAATTTTTACGTTCTCACATCTGTTTGTTATTGTTCATTCGTTTTCTCACAGTCCGGTAGCGGTTTCGCCGTCTTAAGGCGATTCTTGTATGTATGTACGATGCGTCTTTTCTGGAATCGTGAGGGGATTTCGATGTGGTTGGTTAGGATGCTGAAAAGCGATATGCGACACTGATGATTTCCTAATAAGGACGAAAATGCAATCTGCCACTTCGATTTCCGGCATCCTTAACACATAGATCAATAAGTCCCGAGACTAACAATGAAATTTTTTTTTATTCATCAACATAATCATCGTTTAGGGTGATACATTGGTTCCAACGCTTTTCCAATTTTTCAATACCATGTTTATGAAAAAATTTATCTTTCGCTTCAAAATAAGCTTCAGTTTCAGCAATGACCTCCTCATTTGAGCCAAATCTTTTTCCCTGGAGTATTTTTTTAAGATCAGCAAAGAGCCAGTAGTCACTGGGGGCTAAATCTGGCGGGTATGGGGGGTGGGGAAGCAGACCAAAGCCCAATTCGTTCAATTTTGCCATTGTTTTCATCGACTTGTGACAGGGTGCATTGTCTTGGTGAAAAAGGATTTTTTTTCTCTGCATGTGCGGTCGTTTTTTTGCGATTTCCTCCTTCAAACGCACCAGTACGTCAATATAATAATCACTGTTGATCGATTCACCTTTTTCGAGGTAGTCAATGAATCAATGAAAATCACGCCATGCGTATCCCAAAAAACTGACGCCATGACTTGCGAAGAATATCGCGGAAGATATTTGTTTTATCAAATATTAACCGACAGGATTTTTCCTGAAAACGAGGTCTAGAGCACCGAAGCCAGCGGTACTATTTCGCTCGGTTTGAACCGTGATGTGATTCATGGACCAGCGAAAGATATTCTACAAGTGTTGGAATTTTTACGTTCTCACATCTGTTTGTTATTGTTCATTCGTTTTCTCACAGTCCGGTAGCGGTTTCGCCGTCTTAAGGCGATTCTTGTATGTATGTACGATGCGTCTTTTCTGGAATCGTGAGGGTATTTCGATGTGGTTGGTTAGGATGCTGAAAAGCGATATGCGACACTGATGATTTCCTTATAAGGACGAAAATGCAATCTGCCACTTCGATTTCCGGCATCCTTAACACATAGATCAATAAGTCCCGAGACTAACAATGAAATTTTTTTTTATTCATCAACATAATCATCGTTTAGGGTGATACATTGGTTCCAACGCTTTTCCAATTTTTCAATACCATGTTTATAAAAATTTATCTTTCGCTTCAAAATAAGCTTCAGTTTCAGCAATGACCTCCTCATTTGAGCCAAATCTTTTTCCTGGAGTATTTTTTAAGATCAGCAAAGAGCCAGTAGTGACTGGGGGCTAAATCTGGCGGGTATGGGGGGTGGGGAAGCAGATCAAAGCCCAATTCGTTCAATTTTGCCATTGTTTTCATCGACTTGTGGCAGGGTGCATTGTCTTGGTGAAAAAGGATTTTTTTTCTCTGCATGTGCGGTCGTTTTTTTGCGATTTCCTCCTTCAAACGCACCAGTACGCCAATATAATAATCACTGTTGATCGATTCACCTTTTTCGAGGTAGTCAATGCCAGCTGACTGTTGCGTTTTCGGACGGCTTTCGCCAGCTGTGCGCCACTCAGATGACTGCCGCTTCGACTCTGGAGTGTAGTGATGTATCCATGTTTCGTCCATGATCACGTAACGACGCATGAAATTTTTTGTTGCGAGTAAATAGCGATAAACAGTTTTCTGAATCATCGACTCGTTGCTGTTTTTGTTCCATCGAAAGCAATCGCGGCACCCACTTGGAAAAACCTTTTTCATGCTCAATTTTTCATGAAGGATAGTAAATACACTTCTATATGATATCTGTGTCATCTCAGCAATCTCAGGGAGCTTCACTTTACGATCTTTCATTATAATTTTTGTCACTTCACTCACATTTTCCAGTGTAACGGCTTCCACAGGTCTACCCGAGCGTTCCGTGTCATTTGTGTCGGTACGACGACGTTTAAACTCGGCAAACCACCGACAAATCGTTGCTTTCGATGGACAAGAATTCATTGTTTCGCTTGCACGGTGTTTTTACCCATTAAAAAACAATGTTCTATCAGAACACAAAACTCGGTTTTTTTCCATTTTTTCAACAAGCTACAAAACGACTTTAGTCTAACCTGGATAACTCAGCTGTTTCTTTCGACTTAAAATTTTGACACGTATCAAGGAAAGGTTAGTACTCTAGAAAGACATGGTTAATGGTTTACTACGAGTGTCATCTATGGGTTAGTCTCGGGACTTATTGATCCATGCGTTAATTGCACAATTCTGGTTCTTGTGAATTGCGTGCATGGCTGGTAGATTTGAGAACTACTTCCTCGTGAGGAAGGTACATTCACATTATGTACGTTATAGCGGAAGATATTCAGTTATTTTATATATATATATATATATATATATATATATATATATATATATATATATATATATATATATATATATATATATGTTGACCGACTTCATTTGGCTCGAACTGGATGCTCTCGGCTTGAAGGGTGTTTATTTTCAACAGGATGGCGCCACACAGCTGGCGAAACAATGGTTCTATTGCAATAACAATTTTCTGAATATCTAGATCATGCGATTCAACACCATTAGACTTTTTTCTTTGGGGCTACGTCAAAGATAAGGTCGACGCCAACGCTCCAGCAACGATTGAGGCACTCAAAGACAATAGTCGAGCTGTTAGACGCGAAATACCACCGCAATTTTCTCAAAAAAATGACGTTTTATTAGGAATAGAAAGTGTGGAAACTGATGATGGAAGACCCATTATTTTATTTACGAATTAAAAAAAAAATTGTATCCTCAATATCGATTTCGAAGATGTATTTCTATTGTGATAGTAATTGTTGTTGCTTGGACTTTTCGATGTCATTTAACAACAAATTTGTATCGAGTACCGGACCTAACAGTTCATAAATATTCATTTTCGTTGTGGCAAGGAAGTTGGTGTTACGGTTATCGAATAATCATATTTTCGCAATGTACGGATTCGACGATTCTCCAATTCGGACCGTGAAATGATATTTCTTTATTTCTTCAAAGCATCGATTGCCATAACCATCGCTTAATGGAGTTATTTAACGGATTCGGTAACGATAAGAATAAAATTCTAATTAAAAACTATTACATAAGTTAACGATAGTCTAGCTAGCACATTGCATTATTTATATTTATTCTGTCGACCTTTCAATGTGATTTTTTTTAAGTTCAAGATCTATGCATGAATAATAAAGCGATGGCGAATGGATTGTTTCCTTTCTGTTGGCACAGCCACACAGAAAAACGCGGTTTTCGTAATTGTAACGGGTACAGATAATAGCTAGGAAATCCTTCGTTCATTGTAGTGACTGTACTTTTCTATTATTCCATTCCTATCGGAAGGTGTTTTGAATTGAATAAAAGTACGTGAAACTGCAATGTCTGATGGAATCTTTTCAGACTTATTTGAACATTTGGCAAAAAATGCTTTGATCGCTATTATCTTTCGATAATGATATTCTTTTTTCAAGTGATATTCCTGCAGATTTATGGAAACCAAGGTTATGGCATTTCTGAAAGCAGTACAGTACAAATTCACTAATCTGGACACTCCAGTAACTCAAGCACGCGACTCAATCGGGCACTGATTTACAAACAATAATATTTTTCCTGTATGTACATGTATGTATGTACTTGTACTATCTAAGAGTGGCGAGTATCGTTCTACAGTTGCATTTTGCATTTCAATCTCGCTGGTGTTGTGCATAATGGCTCCAATCAATGAAAATCATGAAACATTTGAATTGTGGAGGCCGTTACTTGATTTAGATCCATGATATAAATGAGATAAAAACACAAGGTTTAACTCTAATCTAAACTTTATTTGAAAAAATTCGACGACGTTTCGCTGACACAGCAGCTTTATCAAAAATGACAAACAGAATGAAGAGTATGGTATTATAAACAAATCGTAGAACAAGTTGGATGAATAACAGGAAAAACCTACACCGAGCCATTGTACAGTAAGTATGAAAGGTAATTAAAAAAAAACTGTATCAGAAAGCAATAAATGGAGTATATCCTATTCATGAAGACTATAAAATATTCAACAGTTTAACATTCTGCGGTTCTGCAAGTACAAATATTAAATCCTTTCTCGTCAAACAAAATCTTAATATAACTTTCAAAACTTCTAATAACTTAGGTAAACATATCAAAATGATAAATCTCGTGTTGAAAAAACACAAACAGAACTCCGTGGTTCCGTATGGAAGTTGCAGAAAAGTGCAGGGAAAAGAAACATGCTTACCTCACATATCGAACATTAAGAACACCAGAATCGTACAATGAATATCAAAAATCCGAAACGAGACCACAACGTTAGTACGTTCAATTAAAACCAGTACTGGGAAACTTATTCCAAAAGCATGGAGAATGACTTCTACGGGCTACAAAAACAAATATGGAGACTAATCCGATCACATCGGAAAGAAATAAATGAGTTGGTTGAAACAAAGCATATAACCAGCGAGACCTGGATCGAGTACCTAACTGATCTATATTCGACAGAGGATACAGAACAAGACCTAAGTACACCGGAAATAATAGTGAGCGAAGATGCTGAGGTGAATGTGGATGACGTACAGTTAGCCCTACAAAAATTAAAGAATAGGAAAAGTGCCGGACAGGACGGAATTAGCAACGAACTACTCAAGTATGGCGTACAACGTCTTACTCAAGAGTTGACAATTTTAATTCAAAAAATCCTTTACCATCACAAGATCCCAGATGAATGGCGTACAAGCACTACTATTCTTATGTTCAAGAAAGGAGACAAGAAAGTACCTTCGAATTATAGAGGAATAAATCTGTTGAGCACCACGCTGAAACTTACTACGAAGTGTATAACGAACAAAATAAATAGCCCCACCTCTTTCGCTGATGAACAACAAGGATTCAGATCTGGAAGATCTTGCACCGACGCCGTATTTGTCATAAGACAAGTAACAGAAAAGTCGATAGAATATAATAAGCCAGCATTTGTGTTTTGTTGACTTGCTCAAAGTTTTCGACCGGGTCCAATTATCAGACATTATATATCTGCTCTACAACAGGCAAATCCCACGTAATATAATAAAGACTATCGAAAATATATATACTGCGAACAAGATCCAGGCAAGATTAGACGGGGAGCTTACCACACAGATACTAGTGAGAAGTGGTATTCGTCAAGGAGATTCGTTAAACCCCCTTCTGTTCAACATCATCATGGACGAGATAATCAAAAGAGTAAGAGGAATGAGGGGCTACAAAATGGGGGACAAAGAGATAACTATCCTGTGTTACGCCGATGACGCTGTGCTGATTGCAGAAAATGAAGACGATTTGCAGCGCCTCCTACACCAGTTCAACCGTACAGCCAAATCGTTTAATATGATAATTTCTGCCTCTAAAACAAAATGCATGACTACATCGAAAACACCATTGAGATGCAAGCTTGATGTTGATGGTAAATCTATCCAGCAGGAAATGAAATTTAAATATCTCGGCATAGAGATTTCGGGCTACGGAGATGTCGAGGCGGAGGTAAGGAGCAAGCAACAAAAGCAACAAGAGTAGCAGGATGTCTGAATGACACAATATGGCGCAATAAGCATATCGGAATTGAAGCAAAGGCACGAATCTACAAAGCAACTGTAAGGCCCATTATGACATACACTGCAGAAACTAGACCAGAAACAACGAAAACCAGGCGACTACTGGAGACAACCGAAATGAAGGTACTTCGCAGGATAGCCGGAAAACACTGCTCAATAGAGAGAGGAGTGAGAATATTAGAAACATGTGCAAGGTGGACAACATTAACAACTGGCTATTGAACAGAAAACAGGAGTGTAATGACCATATAAACAGAATGGATGACAGAAGAATAGTGAAAATCGCCCGTGATAGATCTCCACTTGGGCGCAGAAGCGTGGAACGACCACGAAAAAGGTGGAGTGACAACTTGAACGTTCCGTAACAGACAAACGACTGAAGAATAAACAGGCGGTTTCGCCTAAAATAAAGTTGGAAGAAGAAGTGTTGAAAAATCAAGTAAATCAGGAATCTATAAACTCAATTGCGGTTCTTGTGATAAAATTTATATCGGTAGTTTTGGCATAAGAACATCTGAACATAAACATAGCTTCGATAAAAATAAATCTGATTCAAATTATTCAATCCACTTAATAAAAGAAAACCATTCATTCAATAAAAACTTTGACATATTACATATAAAATCAAAAAGTTTAAAATTAGATCTCCTAGAAGCATTAGAAATAAATAGATACAAACATTCGGACAAGCTTTTGAATGAGCAGGTAGATGTGAATTATTCACCCCTACTTAACTTGTTTAATTAGTTTTAATTACCTTTCATACTAACTGTACAATGGCTCGGTGTGGCTTTTTCCTGTTATTCATCCAACTTGTTCTACGATTTGTTTATAATACCATACTCTTTATTCTGTTTGTCATTCTTGATAAAGCTGCTGTGTCAGCGAAACGTCGTCGAATTTTTTCAAATAAAGTGTAGATTAAAGTTAAACCTTGTGTTTTTATCTCATTTAAATCATGAAACGATCACACTGGCATAGAAATACAAAATAATAGATTTTATTGATGATGGAATGAGTACTCGTCGAATAGCAGCAAAGTTCACTATTCCAAAATCAACAGTGTTCGACATTAAAAAAGAACAAGGACAAAATAAGGAGATTTATATCCAAATCGTATCGAGGAACAGGTAGGAATTAGAGATGCACCGAGCAAGGGTTTCCACAAAAAGCCGAGTACCGAGCTCTCGGGCAAACGAAACTGGCCCAACCTGGCCTTCGGCGCATCCCTTGTAGGAATATTATTTTAAACTCTTCTCGAATTTATTCTATTTTTGTATTTTTGTAGGAAGAAGAAAAATTATTAGAGAAGATGAGAATCCTCACGCACTCGTACCAATTTCGTCAGATATATTGAGAGCTAAAGCCAAACAGTTTCATGAACAAATCACAGGAAAAAAAAGTTTTCTGGCAAGTTCGGGATGGTTAGATAAATTCAAGCTTAGACATGGAATTCGTTTCTTGAAAGTTTGTGGTGAAAAACTTCCTAGTGATGTTTCCGCTGTGATACAATTTAAGGCAAAATTTTCATCGGTTGTTGAACAGATGGAATTGAGCAAAGAACAGGTGTATAATGCTGATGAATCGGACTTTTTTTGGAGATGTTTACCAGACACAACTTGGGTTCATCAAGGAAAAAATCAGCACCAGGTCGAAAAGTGTCAAAAGACCGCTTAACATTTATGCCATGCTGCAACGTGGTTGGAACTCACCAATTACCTTTACTAGTCTTGGGAAAAGCGAAAAATCCACGAGCATTCAAAAACGAAAGTTCACTTCCAGTTGACTACAAAGCATCTACCAAAGGGTGGATGACTAGACCATTATTCAATGAATAAAATATCTTTTATCCCCGAGGTGAAGAATTTTTTAACTAAGATTAATAAGCCCTCTAAAGCTCTGTTGTTGGTAGACAATGCACCATCGCACCCACTTGGGGAAGAGGTTAATACTGATCCAAACTTCAGAGTTATATTTTTGCCACCCAACTGTACTGCCGTTCTCCAACCTATGGATCAGAATTTAATTCGAAACATTAAAGTGTCGTATAGATAATGCCTTCTTAATCATATCATTTCGCATGAAGGTGAAGAGATAACTTCCATTTTGAAGCAGTATAATTTGAAAGATGCCGTGAACAATCTTGCCCAATCTTGGAAAGCCATTACTTCAAAAAATATTAGAAAAAGTTGGAAAGCATTGTGGCATGACACTACAGAAGTAGAAGAATCAGATGATGAAAATATTCCACTCTCAGAGCTTCAGAAGAAACTTCGTCCAATCAGTGAAAATGATTTGAGAAATATTGCTGAATCATTAAGGGTCATCGTTCCAGAAAATGACTTAACCATTGAGAACATTACCAACTGGGCTGCGGGAGACAAAAAATTTGTTATCGAATTGACTGAAGAAGAGCTTATTCAGGATGCTTTAGGAAGGAATATTGAAAACTTAGAAGGAATCTTCTGACTCAGAGGATGGTTTAAATAGTATGGTAAAAGTGAAACATGCAGATACTGTCAATGCGTTCTCCCTGATTATCAGTTGGACCGAACGGAATAATCTTCATATAGAATATTTATTGCTCCTGAAGAGGCTCAAGGAAAAATCAGTTCAGATGGCAGCATCGAGAAAGGTTCCTGTGTATTTGAAATTAATTTACGTTAGTTTTTGTGAAACAATTTGTTCGTTGTGTACTGAAAATGAGTGGCATTAATTTTGAGTGACGGTGTGGTATCAAGTTTCGCTTCTAACTTGGACACAATGCAGCAAAAACATTTGAAAAATTTCGGCAGGGTAATAGAGAGTGTTGTGTCAAGGGTTCCGAAGCGGAAGGCCTTCAAGTGCTAACACCTGTGAAAATGTCAACAGAGTCTGCGCTCAGATCGACAGTTGAGACTGAATGATCGTGGAACAGTTGAATCACACCTCCGTTCATTAAATTAATTTCGACCAATGAATTGAAGATGAGAAACACTATACTATATACGAATAAGAAATCGAAAAAAATCAGTCTGATTACCTTATGAACACACCTCATATATATTATACTCCTGAAACTATTCGATCAAGATGATAGAAAAAAAACCGACAGATGGAATTTAAAATATCTCACAACATGTTTCTACTACAAACTATTCCTATCGTTTATGGTGAAAGGATCAATATTCTCCACAACAAACTCGCGTAAAAATGACAGAAGGAATCACGATTTTACATCGAGACTTCACTTACCAGTTAAATTTTTATTTTCCCTATATGGTATGTGTTCGTTGGTCTTGCCGTCTCTATATTTCTTGGCCAGCCCGAAGTCGATTATATAAACTAGATTACCCTTTTTGCCCAAGCCCATTAGGAAATTGTCGGGTTTGATGTCCCGATGTATGAAATTGCGCGAATGGATGAAGTCGGTACGCGATATCAGCTGGTCGGCCAGCAGGAGCACCGTCTTCAACGAGAACCTTCTCGAACAGAAATTGAAGAGATCCTCGAGCGAGGGACCTAGCAGCTCCATGACCATGACGTTGTAGTCACCTTCCGAGCCGCACCATTTTATCTGGGGGATACCAGCTGAAAATAAAAAAAAATTGTTAAAATTCCGACTAATCTACAGATAAACATTTATGCAAAAATACGAGGGCCGTAAGAAAAGTCTGGTAAAGAGTAAAAGGAAGTATAAACTGACCATTTTCTTCAACTTAAAATAGGACATAACTTTTTACACCTCAGTTAGCAACTTTTCAATTTCCTTTACTTCGGAAAAATGTAAATTAATGCAATTAGTATTTATCTTATTTATAAAATTTCCATGTCACAATGTTAGTTACCGTACTCATCCGAAACAGCTTGACTGATTTTATGAAATTTTGTATGCATATTCAGTAGGTCTGAGAATCGGCTACTATCTATTTTTCATACCCCTAAGTGATAAGGGTTCTCCATCCCTAACATTTTATTCTTATTTTTGGACAAATTTTCATTTTTTATAATGTGGCATTGAAAATACACATATAAACCTGAATTTTTTTACCATCCTATCACCAACCCCTATTTTTAATAGATAATTGAATAATTTTTCATCCCGTTCGATAACTGTTGTCCATCAATTATCGTATTTTTGAATTTTTACACTTCTATCACCAACCCCTATTTTAATATGAATGTTTTTCACTCTATTACGATTAAAATTTCCACTGAGCTTACGGCCAATCCAAATTTAAATACTTTTTGAATTTCCCGCGCTTTTTTGTGGATTACCACTCATTTGTCAGATTATACGGGTGTCACTTCCGAGTCAACAGCACGGAGTAGGGATGAGTCCAAAGCCGGTCTCCTGTTTCTCTCATACAATAAGTCTTCTGTCACTACCTCAACAGTTTTCGACCATTATTATTGTTTATGCATCAAGCGGAGTAGGAACGTTTACAATTATCATTTTTCCATCTCAGTGCATCTCTCATATTAACTATATTCTCAAGTAATTATTCCTATTTTATTAATTATTAATAAAATTGTTAATTTTGAGTGTAGTTCGCAAGATTAGTTAATTGAGTGATTTACATAACCTCAAAAGGTTAGATTAATTAGAAAAATTAATGTTTGGTGTTTTGCCATTTTATATTCTCTCATCGTTTACAGTGCTCCATGCATCTTGCACTGATATACCACATCCTTACACATTTACAATAAGTTAGTTATTTTTTTCTACACTATAAATTCCTAGAACAAAATTATATGGCAAAACAACGTATGCCGGGTCAGCTAGTTATTATATGTTTACCAGTTCACCAGCTTAAAGTAGAGTAATTATAATTAGTGTGAAAGGAATATACTTCTTTTAATAAAGAATAAAATTCTTGGCACGTTTTTTCTTTATTGAACTAAGTTATCAACATAGCTTTCAGAACTGGAACCTTAGAGTGTTTTTTTTTCAGACGTCTCCAATGTATTCAATAGAGAAAAGACTCTTCCTAATGGAGCATTTGTACCATATAGACATAAAGTATATTCAATTAAGATACAAAAATTTTCATGTTGAAGGTTTTTGGTACGAACGTGTTTGAATACTTCCAAGCAATGAACCCCCTCTGTATCTTAGGCGCAATTTTCTTCTTGACTAATACTTCTCAAGGCCCCATATCTAATATTTTAAAAATGGAGTTCCACAACCTCGAATTAACCCCAGGAGCATCCTACCAATACCGCCAATCTATAAAAACCTTCCTCGAAATGATGACACTTCCAATTCCAATATCTTACTCTAGGACTCCACCACGATTGAAAATACTGCCTTTCATAAATACATCTCTAAGCTAATATGTCGAGGAAGAAACACCCTACTCAGTCCTCAGACAGAAATTTTCCGAATCGATAAACTTAGGTTCTTATGAGTGCATCTTGTTTACGGATGCCTCCAAAAGTGCGAATGGAGTCGGATGCTCGGTCACTTCTTTCGACACCACAGTGAGTGCACACAGGTTATCTAAAAACTGCAGCGTTCTCACAGGAGAGATATGCAATTTACAAATCCCTTCAGTATACGAGGTATGTCAATTAAGTTCGCGGAAGTTGGCAATGCTGTAGCGGTTGGTAACTCTGCAGCGTTCGCATTGGTTTCATTCGAAACAAAAGTTATTTCTGCGCCAGCCTGTGCAAGTTTCGTGTAGATCGGTTGTATACTTCGTCTTTTATTGTCCTCTGAACATCCACCTGTTTTGTGAGTGATAAAATAACTGAATGAAGAATAGTGATTAAATTTTTGGTGAAACGCGGCGAAACTTCCGTGGAAATTATGAAACAGTTAACTGACGTTAATGAAGAAGACTATCTGAAAAAATCAGCTGTCTACGATTGGGCAAAGCGGTTCAGAAGCGACATAGAGTCAGTGGAGGATGATCGGCGCAAGGCAGCTCCCTCCACCTCTTTAAACGCACAAAACCTCGATCGGCTGCGCCCGCGAGTGCTCGGAGACCGTCGGGTAAGCCTTAGAATGCTGAAAAACGATCCGGCAGATGCTACACGAAGATTTAGGGATGCGTAAGCTGTGTGCGGAAATGGTACCCATAGTGCTAACAGTTGAAGAGAAAGAGCTCCGATTGTCCATCTGTCAAGACATGATTTCCCAAATTGACGAATGTTATCACTGGTGACGAGTCGTGGGTGTTCGAATACGACCCTGAGACCAAAAGGCAAAGCATGCAGTGGGTAGAGAAGGGAGGGTAAGCGCCCCACGAAAGCCAGAATGTCAAAATCGAAAGTGAAATCTTTACTCATTGCATTTTGCGATATAAATGGAGTCGTACACCACGAATACGTTCCAGCAGGTCAGACAGTCAACGTATAAATTCATCTAACCATACCTTTCAAAAAATTTGAATATGCTCCGAATCTTTCTCTTCTCTTGAAGCTATCAAAAATCCATATACATCACACCAAATTAACCAAGACATTCAAGAAGTATGTCACTCTCTGCGTTGTAGAGATTTATCTATAACGATCACCTGGGTACTGGCGCAAGTGGTTATTCAGGAAAATGAAAAAGCTGATCTCGTTGCTAAGGAAGTCACGTAAGGAAATCAACCGATAGTGAACCTACACCTTAAAGAAGACATGAAAGCGCATCTAAAGCAAATCCTCCGCAACAAATGGCAAGTGCACTGGAATGGTCTTAGTTCCAATTTACACAATATGCAGCCAACCATTACCAATAAAAACGCTAAGTGCCACACGCAAAGATTGCATTGTCATCCACAGACTCAGAATCGGACATAAACGCTCCATGTCTTCAGCAGAACCTCCACAATGCGACATCTGGAATGGTGCTTAAAACACTGTCACACATATCCTAATGGAATGTACCAAATACTAAGAGGTGGGATCCAATGCTGCACTGAAAAACAACCTCTTGGACGTCCTTTTACAAGACGAATAACACCGCAACCTCATACGGTCACTATATAATCAGATATAAACTTTCTATATATGAATTTATTTATAAGTTAATCTTATCTAAATTGTATCATATTGTACCTGTGCCAATTACCTTATGCTGAAACACGTTAACTTTACTAAAAAGAAAAAAAACTTCCAGAGTTAAGTGTCCCATTCGAGTAGTTTTTGCGAAGTGCGTAGTTTGAAATTGTAATTCGTCAAGTATTTCTGTCTCTTTCTTACAGTGAATGTACCCCTTTTTAACCCTCGGTTACTCGCGCCCTCTTTTCAAACGTATTCACTCGCGTGGTCTACGATGGCAGACCATTTTCATTCTGACATAAAAAATCAATATCATCCATTTCGATACGTATTTGAAATGAAATAGTTCCTTTGCTCATTTGTGATTGAAGTTGTTTCCGTTCTGATGCAAAATATTGATTTTTTCTCTGTGGATTTGAAAAAAACCAAAAAGTCCCAGAATAAATCCTTCATTTGCCATAACTCAATATATTTTCCATTTACTCAAAAATACATGAACGCGAAAGACCATGCGATATAAAACTAAAAATAACAGATAAGCTAAAAAACCACCAATTTCTACCCATTTCGTGTCCCCATGAAAAGAGTCAATTTTGATCACCTACACAATTCACACATATTTCCTTCATATGATTTTTATTTGGGGGTACGACCTCACTAATGTCTGATAGATGTCGGGCGCGGCGCGTAATTTCTGGAGGTAATGGTTCTATTGTTGCCCTGAAAACGATTTGGGGTTTTATGAGTTCCCAAGCACATTTTTCCAGAAAATCACTACAAGATACTCGTTGTACCGGGTGATCAGCTTTGAATACGCATAAAGCATTTATGCCTGCAATGTTCAGTAACTCTTAGAACATAACCATAGGTCACCGACGGGTATTTCTAGCAACATTGTAATTGTTGCAGAATTGATCAACTAAATCAACACCAATTTTCGTTTTGTTATAGTCTGTAATGACTTTCTCAGCATCTATTGAATTGCAGTGATCTATTGACGATAACACTAGCACTGATTTGTTTTTCTTAGGGCAATATGGAACAAGGGCGCATTTTTCCTTGCAACCAAAGATTGAGGATTTTACTTCAGTGCTTCTACTTGTAATTCTGCAAGAATTTCCCGGTTATTCCTTTGTAATATACCAATATTTGTTAATTTTTGATTTCTCAGTAATTTCTCAACAAATCAACAATAGAAGGTAGAGAGAAGTTTATACGACCCTGTGGGAGCCCAATTCTTCTTTTCAGTATATATGATATTCTTTGAGGATATGAAAAATAAAAAGAATTTCCTTAATTTCTCATACACGCTTGCTCAATTACATTTGAACATAAACCTGCAATTCTTAGAAATCAGTTATTTTCATAAAAATTGTTATTTTCGATTATATCTAGACATACATATCGGAAACCTCTGATAATTGAAAAGCAGCAACCCTTGTACGAACGACCTTTTCTTTATAATTTGTGGAGCGGAGGAAATATCGGAAAATTGAATTTGATTATGGAAGGTTATTTTCCCCGTCGCTTATATATGGGTCGTTGAGTTACGTGTGAAGTGAACGTAAAATAAAAACGTGATAAAGCCTGTGACGTAGGTCACCGTGTCAACTCGAATGGAAATGACGTCATAATCATATGAATAACATTTCGAGAACAGGCGAAAGAAATCAATAGAAAATTTTTAACAAGGCTTATTTTGCTAATAGACTACAGTCCGTATCATTTCGTTATCCATGAAGACAAATTATGTGGTTGTTTTCATGTATTTATACAGGGTGTTACATAATAGTATGTCACAACTTGAGGGAGTAAATCTACGTGCAATTTTAAGAAAAAACGTTAACATAAACGTAGATCCGCAAAAGCTTTGTTACGGAGCTTTTTCCGGAAAAAATTGTTTTTTTCTTCAAAAGATATTCAGCCCGAAGTCGGAATGCAAGCTATTTTTTACAGCTTCCATCATTACACGTCCTAAATTTTAACTAGAAACTGTTTTCTTTTCCGGAGCCATGTCTTTTTTGCCCTTTCAAACTTTTTTGCAGTACGCCACTGATCAGCGTAGAATCAATTTTCGTCATCTTCGTTCAATTTAGGAACTTTTCTAACACCTGTAATTTTTCGTATCTGCGACCGTTCTCGACCAAAAAAATATTAAACGATTGTATGCATTCGCTGAATTGAAAGCACTCAAAATGAAAAAATTACTAGTAGGCTTTGATTTTTTTCATTTATTTATTTATTTTGACAGTTGCCAAAGTTGAACCAGTGTCTGCTCGAATTGTTTATTAAATTAACGATTAGTTTTAAGACTTTTGAAGTTATTGCTGTAAGAGAAAATGGCTAATTTTACTAACGCCGAATTGGCTGATATCCATTACATTTACGGTCTGGCTGACGGAAACACAACAGAAGCTAGGCGATTATATCAGGTGCGCTTTCCAAATTGAGTAACACCAGACAGGCGAACATTTTCAAATATTCACAGAAGGTTGAGGGAAACTGGTACTTTTACTGCAAATAATCATTTAAAAAGTGCAACTCAAACTATGAGAACTCCAGATATTAAGGAAGCAGTTTTGAATTATATTGATTTGAATCCACATGTGAGTACAAGAAAAATTGGAAATCAGTTGAATATTTCACATGTTCTAGTTTGAAGGATTCTCCACGACTTTTTTATTGTTTCATATTCAACCCGTCCAAACTCTACTTCCGCGAGATTTTCTTTCAATACTGAATTTCTGCCGATGGTTCTTAGATAGAATCTGGGAAAATGCTCATATTGATGATGAAATAATGTTCACAGACGAAGCTAACTTTTCGAGAACTGCTATCACAAGTTTTCACAATAATCATTATTGGGTTGAAGAATCTCATCATCATGAACAAGTCTCACTGAATGTCTGAATGTCATTTTTTTTGCCTAACAGACTAAATGGTCCCGCTTATCGACAATTTCTTGAGGAGGAGTTACCTTTATTGCGCGAGGATGTGCCACTTTCGGTGAGAAAGATATTGTGGTTCATGCATGACGGGGCACCAGCACATTTTAGTGGAGAAGCTAGAGAATTCTTCAATAATACATTCAACAACCGATGGATAGGTCAGGGTGGGCCAAAACCATGGCCTCCTAGGTCCCCAGACTTAAATAGTTTAGACTTTTTCTTGTGGAGATATCTCAAAAGTTTAGTTTATACTACTCCAGTGAACACTGTAGAAGAATTGAGAAACTGAATAATAACCTCTTGTGACACGATAAGAAATACCCCAGGAATATTTCAAAGAGTGCGTGATACTATGAGGACAGAGGTCTGTAGTCTTTCAGGTGGAGGACACTTCTAGCAATTTATTTCGTTTTTATTTGTTCTTTTCTTCAGTTTGATATTGAATGAGTAAAATAGATTTTCAAGAGAGTTTTGAAGAAAAAAAAACAATTTTATGTGGAAATTTCAACACCCTGTAGTTCCGTAACGAAGCTTTTGCGGATCTATGTTGATATGAACTTGTTTTCTTAAAATTGCGCGTAGATTTACCCCCTCAAGTTGTGGCATACTATTATGTAACACACTGTATAAATACATGAAAACAATAAGAGAGATCTCTCGTGAACCGCCAATTGGGCATGCGTCCCGTCGCCGCTCGGCTTGTTCCGACAGAGCCGAATTTTCTTCTAAAACAGTACCGGGTGCAGGTAGCTGTAGACATGCTGGATCGTACGAATTCTGATCTCACCTTCATAGGACGGATCATAACTGGTGATGAGACATAGGTCTATGTATACGACACACTAACGAGCCAGCAATAATCGGAATGAGTGGGGAAAAATGAGTTAAAACCTAAAAAACCTCGCCAAAGTCGTTCGAAAATCAATACGATGCTGATTGTTTTCTTCAATATCCGTGGTGTGGTTCACCATGAATTCGTTCCGCAAGGTCAAACGGTTAAAAAGCACTTCTATTTAATACAATTCGTGGATTTTGCATGACGATAACGTATCATCTCATTAAGCCACGGTTTTTAACGATTTTAAGACCAAACACTCGATAAATACCATCGAGCAGCCGCCTTATTCGCCTGATCTAGTTCCGTGTGACTTTGTTTCTTTTCTCCAGATTGAAATTGTCGCTCGTAGAAGGAGCTGAAGGCCATCCCTGAAAGCGCCTGTAAAAATCTTTCGATGATTGGAAAAAACGTAGGCACATGTGTATCGCTTCGAATGGAGCAAATTTTGAAGGAAATTCAATGAATATCGACGTAGATTAAGATATTTGCGGTTTTTTTCAAATTTCCGGTACTGTTTGTCACAGTGTAGAACGATCGGACACTCGCATCCAACCAGAGCCTATTCGATCGTTTTTATTAATCACAAATTAGCTCAGAATTTTGAAGATCGTTAAATGTGTCTGTGAGTTTTGTTGATAATTCAGCATATAGAAACGCAAACCTTCGTTATACTTCCGGTGCGTTTATACTCAACTTTCTTCGTCATTTAGAAGTCGTTAGATTAAAAAGAAATTATGTACAATATTTTCTATCTATTATATCCGGCAATGTTAATATTCGAGTCAATTGGTATGTCCAAATTATATTGGATAAATAGCTATTACGTTCAAATTGTAATCAGGGCCATGACGTGGTGTTGTTCATGTCCGCATTAACGATAATCACCTTAAGTTGGTAGGTTTACAAAGTAAAGACGAAGAGATGTCAACGAAGGAAATTTTTTTTCTATTGCGAATAATATAATATAGTTGTGGAAATAATGTTGGATGTTCGATTAAAGAAGAAACAGCTCGTAGAAATAGTTGGAGTATCTGATATAGCAGGACTCTATGCTGTGACATAAAAAAGTACACCACCATACAAGAAATTTGAGGTGTGAAAGTTTTCCGAAAAAGATGATGGCTACAGTTTTTCGCAACGGAATTCTATTGATAACACCAGACTACAGCAATTCTTATGATTGAGTTACGACACATGATATTAGCCTCATAGTTAATTGATTCCGAGGTTACTAAAACTATGTATAGTCTGTTCAAGTTAAGTTTGAAGTGACGTCATAGCTAGGGATGTCTGGTTGGAAAAAATTGCAATGGACAAGAACAAAATAACTAGTCTCGCGCAAAGGAACTACTAGTGACATATGGTGACATTTGGTTATGACAGTTGGCATTGAAATACGGCGTTGACGTATTTTTATTGTTTATTTTAGTTCGCTTTCTTGTGCTGATTGAGATTGGATTGAAGTGTTTTCCTCGAAGTTTTGATAATATTTGAATGATTATTTTAAAATCAGTTCTTTTCAGAACTCAGTGTTTATTCTATATTAATAGTGGAAAAGCCAAGAGCTTTCTCGAGCCAAGCCCAAAACATGATTGCATCATTATGCAATTATTTCCAACAAGAACGAGATAATAGGAACCTCTTATCCCCCTTACAGCTTTAAGAGATGTAAGTACCACTAAAATTAATAACAGAAGGTTCTTTCCAACCTTGAAAAATAAATATGATACAACTTAACTTGTTCATCTGTTCCAAATTGTCTACACATCTACATACTATGAACTTTTTTGCTTACAGAGGGTAGCGAGTGCTTTACAAGTAAGCATTTCATCCATCAACAATATTATGGCGAAGACAAAGGGAGGTGATCCACTGAGAAGTTCAAGAAGAAAAAAGGAATCGTGAGAAACCTGTAGTACATATTGACGATTTTGATCAAACTGCCATAAGAAATACTATCTATGACAAGTTCCAGAACAGTAAGTAGTCATCAAAACCTTTGTCTAAATCAAGTTTAATATTATATTCTTTGTAAAGGAACATATTACGTTTTCTGCATTAAAAGAGAAGCTCCACGAAAGAAATATTTTCAATGGGTGTGAGACATCTCCGTGGAAAATTGTACAAAACATTGGATTTAGGTATTCCAAAGATAATCCAAGAAGATGTTTGATGGAACTACCTCATATTGCATTGAAGCGTATCCATTTTCTGCAATCATATATTCGTATAAAAAATGAAGGATTACGTGAATTTGTCTATCTTGACGAAACATGGATTTTCAAGGATGGTACTATCGGTCGTTGGTGGCAAGATGACAATATCAAAAGTGTGAATGAAACAAAAGGAGGAACCAGGTGAGGTTATCAACTATTGTTTGTACTATTTCAAGATATTCTAAATTTGATACTCGTTTCAGATTCATTGTACTCCATGCAGGCAACAGGCATGGTTTAATTCCTGGTGCAGAACTTGTTTTTTCATCAAAAATTTTGGACAGTAATTACCACGGGAAAATGAATCAAGAAAACTTCAAGCATTGGCTTGTACACCAACTTGTTGAATTTGGAAAAGCCTTCGACAATTATGCTCGATAATGCAAGTTATCATACAACTATTTTGAACAAAGCCCCCACAACAGCAATTAAAAAGGTTGAGATTCAAGAATTGTTGAGAAGCAATAATATTGCTTATAAAGAAAGTGATTTGAAACCACAATCATTGAGTGTAGTTAAAATGTAAGTACTGAATTAAAATAGGATTGTATTTCAAGGAGTAGGAGTGTTTTAATTCAAATATGTTTCACAGGAATGAGCCAAAACCAATATATGAGATTGATAATCTAGCTGAAGAATATGGACACGAAGTATTACGTCTTCCTTCTTACCACTGCATTTTCAACCGAATGGAAAATATATAATATATAATAGATATAACAGTCTCGTTCTGTATGGAAAGAAGCTCTTCAGAAAATTACTCCTGAGGTATGGAGTAAAACTATTGAACGTACAGAATAAGAAATTCAATATTGGTGGGAACGCGAACTTCATTTTGATGTTGAAGATGTTCCCCTTTGATAATAAATATGGACGAGAATGACAGTGAAACATTTTTAGACGAACTTCCAGAATAAAATGGAGTATTTATTTTTCAATTAATTTTAACTTTTCAACATTTCCTTTGTTAAATTATCATTAAATGAATGGTTTTGTTGATTTCTGTTATCAGATAGTTTTACCTGTGCTCCTTATTTGAAGTGCCAAGTAGACTAAATACTATTTTCTTTTGATTGTAATATTTCGAAAATGATAATTATTTCATGGCCTAGTAAAAATAATTTTTCATCAGTCAAAAGTAATGTTTTGATTTAAATTTTGGACTTATCCAAAATCTGATTTTCTCTGGAACCTCATTCATTTCCATTGTATTTCAAATTCAATGAGAAGGCCAGTGCTCAAAACCTTTATTGAACAAAGTGCATAATGAAAATTTCTTCTTTTTCCTGTTTTTATATCAAAGAAAGGTGAACACAATTGAATTGAATTAATAATAATTATGCTTCATGTGTTGCATTCACAGGTAAGTACTAGTATTCTGAAGATCCATCATAATCATCAGGTCGATTTTTATTTTCAACTCGGCCGAAAATTTTTTTTTCATACATTCTTTGAAAGGTACAGAGATTTTTCTGAATGTTTTGATACCCCACACTAGGGGTCTGAGATGCGTAGTTTTCGATATACAGGACGCTCCATTCGAAAGGTATTGATACGAATGATTATTGAAAAATTTTATTTTCGGGAAAGGAAGGTCGCGAATTAATTTCATATGCCTCAAGTTGACATCAGACAAAGTTTTTTCAAGAAAAAAGTTGAAGTGACCATCGAATTTAAAGTGAGAAAAATTTATACCACTACCTCTTGAATGAAACAGCCTGTATTTCAGAAAATACGCATCTCAGACCCCTACTACGGGTATCAAAACACTCATAAAAATAATCTCTATAGAGTAATGATGAAAAATATTGGCTGTAATTTTAAAAAATGGCCGATGACGTCATATCTTGCGAATTACAAAGGGAAAATTTTTTTTTCTTCCAAATAATTTCGAGTTGAATATAAAAATCGACCTGTTTGAGCGTTTTGCACGAAAATAAAAAATAAATTATGAATTTTATTCCATACTTTACAGTCGCATTGAATAGGAATTTTGGGAAACATTGGCAACATCCGAGAAAACTAGATGATGACGTCACTTTAAACTTAACGTGAACAGACTATATTATACTATCACGAGGCAATACAATAATAATAATTTGACAAATGTCATATTTTTCGAACGACTGTCAAATTTTTTTCGCAAATTTTTCTTTAAATTAAACAAGTTACACGAAGAAATAATATATGGGCGATGTCAACCCAGATTATTGGGTCCATAATGATTTTAAAACATCTATAGATCATAATCGGCATCACTTGGAAGACTGAACCTGGCCATCGGGGCTCTCTCGGTCAAACAGAGATGGAATTTGAGGAAATATCGTGGTTATGTATTTTTTTTATTATCTCCTTAGTACTTTTCATGACCTTGCTTGCTATGTAAAATCTTTTCTTAGACTGATTTAGACATATAAGAAGTATGATTGTTGAAATATTTTTCTGCTGGTTTTCTTTTTCCATTGTTACAGATTCCTGTCCCAAACCCCCTTCCTTTCACCCTTGTCTTCGTTTGGAAATCATGGAATGCAAGAGAGAATGAAGCGGCTAAGCAGAAAAATCTTTGGTACTCTTTATGTACACACGACACTAACACAACATGAACAGACAAGCTATTGCTAGTGCAATAGCGACAGGGAAACGAGTTTTTTCCTCAGGTTTTTCACTCGTTTATTGAATCATATGCAAGATAGTATGGTTCCCCTGTTACATTTCCTGAACTGACACTTGTGTTTTTTTTTCTGACACACACCAAAATTATAGATATAAGCATTTATTGCAAATACGCTTATAGGAATTTTTGTAAATCTTCTCTTTTCAAAAGAATATATATGTACAATAAATTCGAACGAAAAATAAATAAATATTTTGTGTTTCATTGACTCATTCCCGGTACTGGTATAGAGTATATCTCGTTATAGCCTTTAAAAATATCTAACTGCACTGGTCAAATAACAAAGAGATGAAGCGGAACAAAATAAACAAGATCCAAAGACAAGCATGTCTAGCAATCACGGGAGCTTTGAGATCCACATCACGGCCTCTATGGAGTGTCTTCTGGGCATCCCTCCACTGGACATAGTGGTGGAGGAGGAGGCCATTAGGGCCTATTTGAGGCTGTGGGAAGGAGGTATGTGGAGAACATCTCTGAACAAAATTAGAGAACTCCGACCTGACCTTCTCACAGGGGAAATCAAATGAGAGCCACTTACCACTTTGACGAACCCTTCAAGATCATCATTCCACCAAAAGAAATTTGGACCACACCTCACGCCTTACTCACCCTACAGGGCCCCATCTGGTTTACGGATGGGTCCAAGCATCGGCGTCCACGGCCAGAGGGCAAACATTACGATTGCTCTGGGAGACCATGTCACCGTAACACACGCAGAAATAGTTGCAATTCTCCGGTGTGTCCAGGAAAACCTACACAGAAACTACAGAGACGCATATAGTACATCTACATATGCTCTGATATCCAGAACGCCCTTGGATATCTGAAAGATACGAAGATATAACATTCAAACTAGTTGACGAATGCAAAACAGCATTTCGACCACTCAGTGCTACAAACATGTTTACTCTGATTTGGTGCCCTGTCCATCAGGGCATTGAAGGAAACGAGATAGCGGACAACCTAGCTGAAAAGGCAACAACTGATAAGCCGATGGGACCAGAACCAATTCTGACCATCCCATGGACTCGCGTGCTCTCTTTCTTTCAAAATTAGAACACCACGGAGGCGCTGAACTATTGGGCACGCATGTTGGGACTGAGACAGTCAGAAAGGCTCATAAAGGGTGTTTAATTGACGATTTAGCGGAATGTTTTTTTTTTATTAGGAGAAGCTGTTACAATTTTCCTATTTCATGCGGAAACCCTGCTTCTTTCTTTCGCAAAGATACTCGTAACAATATGAGTGAAAATATATGATACGATGAGATAAGTAAGAGAAAAGACTTACCAATTGGGTGTACAGGAAATGAGAGAGCAACAAAAAAAGGAAAGCAATGACAGTTTTTCGTAGTCTTGTAGAAGAATTTTCCACGATTCGGCGCTATCACTCACCCACCGGATACGTTTTAAATTGTGAAATATTAATTTTATTTCGTAATGATGAGAACATGTTTTAAGGAAATGTGGTTCGTCTTCTTGCGTGTGTATTCTTTCTTCTTGTTTCTTGTGTTGTATGCAGTTTCTCTGCTCACTTGATGTCGAGCAGTGTTGCCAAGGTGTAAGGAAGGAAGGTAGAAAGGAAGTAGATAAGTCGAAATTTTGCAAAAAAGATATTTTTCAACAAATATATGAAATTAAGCCAAAAGTTTAATTTGAGAACCGACCGCGACATGTGCAGGTTGATGAAAAATAAAAGAAAATATACTGAATAATAAAATTTGGAATTGTTAATAAGAAAATTAAAACTATAAAATTGAAGAAAATGAAATAAAAAAATTGGTAACCAAACAAAGGGGCTGCCTGAGGATATATGAACTATTGTCCCTAGATAAAAAGTCTGTTGGGATGGTGGTTGGCCTATTGACGGGAAACCAACTCAACAAACACCTACACATCATCGACACCACACAGAGCCGTGGCTGTCTAGAAAATGATGAAACAACGGAACACATACTCTTGGAATGTCCTGCTCATAAGGTGACCAGACTGAACACCTTGGGCACTGAAACACTCAGCGCCTGGATGATCCAGGAGGCCCCTACAACAGTCTTGCAAGCTTCACCAAAAAGGTTTTGCAAGACACATAACAAAATAATACAACACGGAAGGCACAATGGGCCAAACGGCGCCGTGCAAGAAGAAGATGATGACATCACCGATAGAACAATTTTAGATTTAAAACATACATTTCTGAATCTTATTCATCTCGATGCAACATCGACTCTCACGTCTCATCCTGTATGAGGGTCCGTTTTTTAAAACGGTAACTTAAAAGACACCTAAAGAGGTTAAGTGCGACGCGAGTCTCATTTTCAATTCACACATGCGGATGTGCCAGACACGCAATGAATGCCACGGGAATTAATATACGGCTTATTTCATTCTTATAAATGTGCGAATATTGTCGAGTTTCAAGGTAGACCCAACACAATTCAACTTGCGAAACCTTTGTTGATACAGTGCATTGTCACGAATGAACATTGTTTTCATTTACGAAATATTGCAAAACGTGGAAATTGAGACGCAAATTTTTACTCGTAGTGGAATAACACGGGTATTGTAGGTACAGGGTGGCAAAGGGGTTTTGATATGGCTAGTACGTTGGTTGCCTTTTAAATTTTGCTCTTCTGGCACTTTATTGTTGACAGCTACCATCCGACAACTGCGTCGTGTATTTTGTCATTTTTTAACCTTAATGTACTTCAACTTGGACAAAAAATGGAATAACATGTACGTACGATCCCGAAACTAAGCAACAATCGATAGTCTGGGTCTTTCAAGACGAGAGGCAACCCAACGGAAGTTGTTCGTGCACGAAGTACTTCGAAGCAAAGATATAAATGATACATTCAATTCGAGAAATCGGACTGTTACAAGACTGTTCAGCAACATCAATGCAGGCACATTGATCAGACCTTTATGCCCAGAAGCTCACTGTGCGACTACCCAAAGTATTAACCATGAGCTCTCCTCCCAAAATTAGGTCCCGCCGTATTAGTTCCCAGGATTTGAATGAGTTTGTGAGGATTCTTGATGGTGTGTGTTGAAATAGGGTCATAGATGCACAATCCGAGGATGTGAACTTACTTTGGGATGCCTTTAAAGATAGGATTCGCACTTTGTTCGAGGTTAAGTTTCCCCTAAAATAGGGGGCTAACAACCGGAAAGTTGAATGTACGGTTGGGAAAACTAACATATCAACAGGCTGAAGGATCTCTTGGATAAAATATATATGATATCTAGAGCTCGTCCTGAAATTACGGGAGTTTATAAATCAGTTAAGAATAATTATGTTAAAGTTATTTCGGAACAGAAAAAATATTCAAGAAGTAAAAAGATTTGCGAATCAGATAACAAATCTGAAAATGTTTGGAATGTCATCAGTATCTTAACTGGCGCAGAGACTAACCAAAATCTCAAAAGTTGCGTTCTAGTTGCTACTCAATCAATCTTTCGTCAACGTTGCACCCAATCTATACGATGGCTTAATACAGGATAAAATTATTATTGAAGTGAAGTATTCAAAGAATTCTTGTATGAGGAGAGTAAAAGAAGGTTTGCGATGTCGTTAGATTTATGAAGAATGAAATAACTAAAAAATTCTAATAATAAATGAAGCTGTCGTTGAGAGTGTTTTTCCAAATCGAATTAAAACTGCTATTGTAAAACCATTGCATTAAAAAATGATGCTAAAGATTTCGCAAACTATCATCCAATTAGTTTGCTGTCTAGTTTTTCGATAATTTTCGAAAAAATATTATCTAACAGGTTGCTCAGCTTCTCCAAAAATTTCAAGATCCTCTGCCAGTCGCAATATGGGTTCATGGATCTAAAGAATACAGAAACAGCTATTTTGAGATGATACACAGCACTATGGAAGCCCTTGAGTCGCGAGATTATCCCCTAGGAGTATTTCTGAATTTCTTGAGGGATTACGTTCAGCATGATATACTATTGCAAAAGTTGGAACCGTGTGCTATACGAGACAAGCAGTTAGATCTCATTTCTAGATACCTTAGTGACTTGTGTGAATATTGAGGGAAGTGCGCTCACGTCATTAGAACTCAACCTGAGGTCTGGAGTACCCCAAGGAAGTATTCTTGGGCCACTTTTCTTTCTTTGTTTTTAAATGATCTATCAAGTGGCGTCAATTTGCAGACCACTCATGTTTGCCGACGATATCAGTTTTTTTGTTTCGGCGCCATGTCCCGATCGTGCGATATCAAGGGCATGCGATATGGTATCGGGAATGATGCGTAGTGCATGCAGAATAAAATTCTTTTAAACAAAATAAGACTGAATGCGTTCTGTTTCAGACAGATCAGTTAAAATTATCTATACCTACCACTATGACTATTGCAAATATATCTATGCAACTGTGCCGATTGTGCAGATTTCGGGGTTTATATATTGATAATAATATGAAATGGTTCACCCACACCGAGCTTCTGACAAAAAGGTTAGGTAAGGTTAGACGACTTCTTTTTTAGTGGCAAAAGTGTTTTGAAAATTGGTCTAAGCGCATGCAATATTGTATCGATCTTCATGGAGATTATTTTGAGATAACAATAAAGCTATATTATTCCCCAAGTTACTTGTTTTCTGGTTTTATGTGAGGAGCAAAATTTAAAATGCAACTTACGTATTCACCATTACAATAATATTTTTAATCGTGAGTAATGCGAACGTTTCAAATGTCAGCTTCACGCTACCATATTTTTGAGTCGAATAAATTTTCGGTTAGAAAACCTCGTGGACTAGAAAATTGAGTGCACATGTGATCTACTCTTGGTGAAGAAAAAAAAATATATTTAACGAAACCAAAGTTGCCTATGGTTCGTATTTAAAAAATATGTAAGTACGTAAAAAAGTACTTGTAGAATGTCGAAACTATTTTTATAAAACTTCAAAAACAACCTAGATATAGGAACTATATTGATCCCGAAAATTTTCTAAATTTGCAAATAACTGGAAAACGAAACAAGTTGGGTTGAATCTGTTTGCGGCAATAAATTCCTCACGAAAAAGAACACGGGGAAGGCAGGGTAAATTCTATTTACAATATTTCACATAGTTGCAAAACAACGTCGAAATCATTTCACCTGTACAGCGGTCACATCAATCAAATAATAATATGAAACCTTTTCATAACAAAGCTGTAAGCTAGAATGGTATTCTACTCGCTTCAGACAATTCTTTATAAAACTGTTTCAAATGTCATATAGAAAAGTTAGAAAATGTAGTTAGCCACGCAACCTTGGACATAGGTAAACGTCTGGAATTTCCGGTATACTAGAGACGATTCAACATAGTGCCGCACAGTTCCTCTGTCCACCCATACCAAGCGAGGCGTTATATTTGGGAGTTTACGGTATGAGTTTCTTTTGAAATCTCGCAATGCATTCCGAACAAATGGAAGGTTATTCTTTAAGTACGAGGGATGTTCAATAAGACTCGAGTGAGCAATGCTATGGGTTTTTTACAGAATGAGTGCTGTTGGTTTATCAGGTGTACTGGTATGACGAAAACAAAAGATAAAGGAGAGAATTAACAGATAAATATGGTGGGAATTATGAAAGACTGAGGCAGCTGAACAAGATCATTTTCAAAGAAGTCAGAACAGATGTTAGAGAGTACAACTCAAACATGATCACTAGGTGATTGAAAATGATAAAAGTCTTAAGGTTCTCAGACGGAAAATGGTAAATGGTAAAAAAATATCTGTATTTAAGGCGAACACAAACGATATTCTTACAACAGTGGAAAATTTCTATGAAGAACTGTTCAGGCGTCATCCACAACTCAGAAATTATAATGAAATCCGACAAGTCGTAAACCAAGGCTCAGAAGACATCACCGAAATAACCATTCCTGAAATATGAAATGCACTTATAGAAATGAAGAATAATAAGTCACCAGGTCGGGATGACCTCGCGATTGAAGCAGTTAAGTCAGGTGGAGAGAATGCCTCCACACGGGAACTACGCCAGAACAGTGGAATAATGCCATTATTGTACTCATACACAAGAAAGGTAACATAACAAAACTAGAAAACTATCGACCAATAAGCTTATTGTCTCATATTTATAAGCTGTTCACCAGAATTCTCACCAACAGACTGAACGCAAAGCTTGAGTTATACCAACCAAGAGAGCAGACTGGATTCAGGTCAGGATTCGGCACAAATTATATCTCCTAGTTGTAAAAAATCTTATTGAGAAATCAGTTGAGTACAATAAACCACTAGTCCTTATATTCGTTGACTACGAGAAAGCGTTTGATACGATCAATCAACACAAGATGCTCGAGGCCCTAGCAGACTGTAGAATAGACTATCGGTACACCACAATCATAAAATATATTTATGAAAATGCAACTGCAAGTGTCAAACTTCATGAAAATACAGCAAAGATTCCAGTTGGAAAAGGTGTACGCCAGACGATACTATCTCTCCAAAATTGCTTACCACGCTTCTTGAATATGCTTTCAAATAGATTGGCAAGACTTTGGTATAAATATTAACGGCGAAATGCTGACTCATCTCAGGTTGCAGACGATGTGGTTTTATTTGCAGATTACATTGATAAGGCTAAGAAAATTCTCGAAAGACTAAACGAGGGCTGAAGATAAATGTTTCGAAAACTCAACTGGTGACAAATCTTGTTCTAAGCGAAAATATGAATATTAATGGATTTCCCTATAGAAATGACAACATCTTATAAATACTTAGGTCATGAAATACGGTTAGGTAAAGATAATCAGACATGAGAACTGCATAGGAGAGTGGGGTTGACATGGGCAGCCTTCGGAAACCTGAGACATATTTTCAAATCTCACCTTCCAATATGCCTGAAGAGAAAGGTTTACAACCAATGTGTTCTCCCCGTTCTCACATATGGTACAGAGAAATTGACTTTGACCAAGAAATCTGTGAATAAAATAAGAACTACACAGCGTTTTGGAACCAGTGGACAAACTTATAGGCTAATGATGATGATGACTGGTATGAAGTGAGCGTTAAGTTACGAATATGTTGGTGGGGAACACTTGTTGTGAACGACCCTCAATTTTTTTCAGTTTGGTTGGTATGACAACTGTCAAACATATTTAATAACCTTACAAGCCATTGAACAAAGAACATTTTTTCATTTTGTTGAAAATGTCAAATTTTGTACCGGAAAGTGATGATTTGCGGAAAGCATTAATTTTGTGATCCACTTGAAGAAAAGTGCTGCAGAGTCGCATCGAATGCATGTCGATGCATATGGTGATCATGCTCTATCAGAAGCATATGACATTTATCATATTTTTTAAACGACTTTCAAAATTTTTCTTTAAATCAAACAAGAACCAAGAAGTAATGATATATGGGAAATGTCAACCCAAATTATTGGGTTCATAATGATTCTAGAGCATCTATAGATCATAATTGGCATCACTTAGAAGACCGAACCTAGCCATCGGGGCCCTCTCGGTCGAACAGAGAGGGAATTGTTTTGTTGAGTTTGAATATTGAAGGAATTTTGCAAGATTATACTTCAAAATTGGCAAGCAAGACCAAGGAAGTGGTTATGTTTCAGAAGACTCACACTGCGACGGAAGAACATCTCCGCGAAAGAGGAAATATCGAAGGTTATGTACTTTTTGATTATCTCCTTAGTCCTTTTTATGGCTTTGCTTGCTATGTAAAATATTTTCTTAAATTCAAGTGTGTTAAGACATATAAGAGTCAGGTATGATTGTTGAAATATTTTTTGCTGGTTTTCTTTTCCATTGTTACAGATTCCTGTCTCAAACCCCTTCCTTCCACCCTTGTCTTCGTCTGGAAATAATGGAGTGCAAGATGAGAATTGAAGCTGCTAAGCAGAAAAACCTTTGGTACTCTATATGTACACACGACATTAACACAACATGAACAGACAAGCTTTTGCAAGTGCAACAGCGACAGGGAAACGACTTTTTCCCTCAGGTTTTTTTTCACTCGTTTATAGAATCATACGCAAGATAGTATCGTTCCCTTGTTACATTTTCCTGAGCTCACACTTGTGTTTTTCTGACACACACCAAAATTATAGATATAAGCATTTATTGTAAATACAATTAATTATTCGAATCTGTTCATGCAATCAAACTGATTTCATGAAAAAATATAAATCCACCACCCGGTAATTAATACCATTGCCAGGCAATGATTATAATCAAAACATATCCTGGAATAATTATATATTAGGATAACGTTAAATGTTATGAGAATATATCAATCTACCAGAATATATACATACTATAGCATCATCAGACAATGATATCAATGTACCAACGAGTAGTGTCAGAGGCTTTCTCCCCGGAAAAATCCAGTGTACGGACCTTAGTCAAGTAACACTGAATATTACTTATTAATAGTTTCCTTTGTGTGAAGTGGTGAACGATCGAATAGAATACTGCTCTGAATATAAATATGACAAAATTGTCAGTTAATTATATTACATTTATATAAACAAATAAATAAAATACGAAATGAGATTCTGAGCAGTGTAAACTAAAGAGAAAACCTATGACTCTACCTCATTATTTTTTTCGGAAAGAAACCTACGAAGAATATTACAAGATTTGATGACTGTTATCTTTTGTAACTGTTCAAGCAAATTTTTCTTCAGACCCAAAATCTCAATACTTTTGTGAAGATTTCTAGAATAACACCTGTTGTGGAAATAATAATCGGTAGAATAAATATTTTCTTCATTTTCCACATTTTTTAATCTCGTCGCCAAGCATCATATATTTAGAAATTTTTCATTATATTCATTTTGTGTATTATGTGTGTCGGGTATAGCAATATCAATTATATATGTTATTTGATTCTGTTTATCATTAAGAATGATATCTGGTCTTTTGTGTTTTACAGCTCTGTTGCAAAGAATTGTTTTATCAAAATAAAGTTTATGTTTGTCATTTTCACAAATAATCTCAGGTTCATATTTGTGAAATTTTTTCTTTTGGGAATTAGGTCATGTTTAATTCCTAGATTAAAATGAATAATATTAGCGACGGCATTATGTCTTTCTAAATAATCTGTTGAAGCAAGGACTGAGCAAGATGATAATATATGAAAAACTGTTTCTGAAGAACAGAAACATCTACGGCAAGAATCATCTATATTTTGTTTGATGATGTGTTTTCTATAATTCCTCGTGAAAAAACCTGATCCTGGATCGCAATTGCCAAGCCTTCTGTTTCAGCAAACAATTCTCCAGATACTAACCATTTATTCGATGCGATTTCATCAATATAATCATTTTCAATTCTTTAGGTGCTTTCCGTGTAATTTCTTCTGCATCCAACTTTCTCTTTTAGAATTATCATCAAATATATCAAAATCTATCTTTTGCATTGTCAAGTTCAGAGGTGTAAGATTATAATCTGAAGCAACAACAATATCATGTAATTTAGACGTTCTCTGTTTATCATGAAAATGGGAACGTAGATGAAAAATCTGTTTACTATGAAGATTATTCAAATCAGTTAATCCACGACCTCCAAGATGTCTAGGTAGTGTAACTCTCTGAACAGCTGACTTTGGGTGGTGCTTATGATATTTACAGAGCATTTTCCTCGTTTGACATTGTAATTCATTTAGATCAGTTTTAGACCATTTAATAATTCCAAAAGAAGATGTAAGAATAGGAACAGCATAGGAGTTGATAGCTCTGAAAAGGTTTTACTAGTTAAATAACTCTTGATGATAATTCTAAGTCTTTTGTAATATGAACTTCTAATATTTTCTTTAGTGCTGCTATGGTAAATTGTCTTCTCTTGACAAAATCCAAGATATTTATATGTATGTCCTTGATGCATTGGCTCGATTTCGATATTGGAAATCTTTATATAATCAGAGGTGATCTTTCCTTTTCAATAGAAAGATATATATATATATATATATATATATATATATATATATATATATATATATATATATATTATATAAGAGTTGCCCATATATCTGATTATATGTTAGGATAACGTTAAATGTTATGAGAATATATCAATCTACCAGAATATATACAAACTATAGCATCATCAGACAATGATATCAATGTATCAACGAGTAGTGTCAAAGGGCTTCTCCCGAAAAATCCAGTGTACGGACCTTAGTCAAGTAACACTGAATGTTACTCATTAATAGTTTCCTTTGTGTGAAGTGGTGAACGATCGTAGAATATGAATATGACAAAATTGTCAGTTAATTATATTACATTTATATATACAAATAAATAAAATATGAAATGAGATTCTGAGCAGTATAAACTAAAGAAGAAACCTATGACTCTACCTCATTATTTTTCGTAAAGAAACCTACGAAAATATATATATATATATATATATATATATATATATATATATATATATATATATATATATATATATATATATATATATATATATATATATATATATGAAGCAAAATGGCAGCCAAATGTAGCACAACAAACAATTTCAGACCGTTTCAAAGCTATGGAAAAGATCCAAAAGTGTGGAAAATGGGTGCCACATGAATTGAATGAAAGTCAAATGGAAAACCGAAAAAACACTTCTGTAAAATTTTGCTTCAGACACATATGAAAATCAGTTTTGCATCGAATTGTCAATGATGGATTTATTTTAAGAATCCTAAACGGAGAAAACCATGTGTTAATCCGAGAGAACCATTAACATCGACTGCACAAATAGATCGATTCGGTGAGGCAATGCTCTGTGTTTGGATCAGAAGGGTGTGGTATATCAATTTGAGCCATTCATTGATCGAAAAAAAAAATGCACCTGCATACACAAAGCAAAATCTGTCCAGGATAAATCAAAGTACTTGGCAGGGAGCTGCTACCGCACCCGATGTATTCACCAGACTTGGCTCCTTCCGATTACCATTTGTTTTCATCGATGGGACACGCATTGGCTGAGCAGCACTTGAATTCCTACACAGAAGTCTGATTGGTTTGCTTCGAAAGACGAACATTTCAAAATGTGTGAAAAGCAATGACCAATATTTTGAATAATTTTTGTTTTACTTTCCCATTTAAAATTTTGCATCATTTTCACAAAAAACGCTCATTTCATTCTGGTACACCTGGTACACATACATGTAAGTAGACATCATATAACGAGAGAAAATTGAAATATGGGGTTACCATAAGAAGAGTCCAAGTGAGGATCAACACCCGATATATCGCTTCGGGTGGGATTATCGAAGAACAAATCATAGGACATATTCATTCATAATTCAACATAGATCAGTGTAATGGAACACTGAATAAATTGTTTTCACAGAAAAACTTTCGCGGTTATGTTGAAGAAGCCCTGTTTTTTTAGCACCCACCTCGTATAAATAGTTCTTAGACTCTGTTAATAGATATTCGTTAAATGTATATCTTTCGCGGATATATTAATTATTAAACGATTAAACAATTTGAGGTCAACTATGATTATGATTCAAAGATCAACGCATGAAATTATAACGAATGCATATTATAAACGTCATTGATTAATAGTTTATTTGATTAATTGGGAAAATGGCCATGTGTATTACGTCAAAATAGCCAAGAACAAGATTAAACGTTTCGATGTTATATCTGAAACACAGTTGGTATTCATGAGATTCATAAGGGGTGGGAAGTCTAGCGTTTGAAATTTGAACCCATACTTATTTGAAACAGAGAGCCGATTTGACACTTATGAAGTGACATATTTTTAAAAGGTTCGACATTTACAAAATGGGTCGCTTTTCGCTTGAAGAAAGTTGGGAAATATTAAAAACATACACTCCCCACAAAAATTCTTGCATCACCCTACTTTTACGACAATACTATATAAATTTTTAGGTTGGTAATTCGAGAGTCGCTTGGTTACTTTTAGGAGTGTAAAATGAGAAAATATCATTCAAAAGAGATGAGTAAATGATGGAAAATATCAACAATTTTCGAGTTAATGAAAAATTAAAAGATTCTACCATCTTCAAACATTCGCGAAGAGACCAATCAACTAGCATCGAATGGTTCCTAATCATTTTCAAAATCGAGTATTTCCTCCCCGGGCCCTAATTACTGCCAGTATACGTCTCGGAAGCTCCTCAAACAAATTTTGGATGTACTCTCGAGTCACTGAGTTCCAAAGTTCAGGAAGCAGATTTTCTAGTTGTTGGAGTGCTCTACAAGGCATCTTACGTTGCTGAATTTGCCACCCCATGTTATCCCAAACATGTTCTATGCGATTCAAGTCGGGACCTCTGACTGGGCATCTTAAAATATTAATTTCGGCATTTTGCAGAAATTCTGTAACTACTATAGCTGCATGGGGCCGAGCATTATCATGCATATAAATGAAGTTTTCGCCAATCAATGGGCCGAAGGATACAACATGGGGTTCAAGGATATCTGCGATGTATCTGGCCGCTGTTATTCTTCCATTATTCACTAGGACTAACGCAGTTCAACCATGGAAAGAAATGCCTCGTCAAACCATTGCTGAGCCCCCACCGAAGTTTTCGGTTTGCATTGCTGATACCGTTCCCCAGGTCGTCTGTATACAGGCATGCGTCTATCATTTGATACTAGACAGAACCTGGACTCGTCGGAAAAGAGAACATTCGACCGTTCTGGAATACCCCAATTTGCATGTTCCCCCGCAAACTGAAGTCTTGCAACTCGATGCTCTCTGGTGAGACGCGGGCCGGTAGAAGCCACCCTTGGTCTGATATCGTCTTCTCTGAGCCTGTTCCTAACAGTTTGCAATAAAATATGCACATTTTTGGAAAGTGCAAGTTCATTTTGTTCATTCATAACTGGTGTTGTTATCCGATTTTTCCCTGTCCGGCCCTTCTTCCATATTCCCGTTTCGTGGTACCGATTAATTGCTCTTGAAATAGTGCTTTGGTTAACATTCAACAAGTTTTTTGTACCACGATAATGCACCATCTCACAACGCTATCATTAAGACTGAATTTCTGACCAAAAACTGAACAAATACCAACCTAACCCAACCTTGACTTTCGATTGATTTGGACGTGGATCTTTCGGTTTCGGTTCGGTTGAAAGGCGCCATTCCGAATCTTGTTGACTAGTTTTGCATGTCAAACTCATAAACCCATGTCTCATCACCAGTTACAATGCGTTTTATGACTGTGGGGTCCGATTGACCCCTAGCATTTCTTCAGCGACCTTTATGCGGTTCAATTTCTGAAGAAAATTCAGGTCTTTTGGAACTAGTCGAGCGGCAACGCGTTTTACGCCCAAATAATCGTTCAAAATGGTACGAATTGATTCGTGACACACAGAAAGTTCATTGCAAATCTCGCTCAAACTTGAATGACGATTTTCAATTAGAATTTTCTTCACTTTATCGATATTAACTTCAGTTGAAGATGACGATGGCCGATCCGAACGAGGCAAATCTTCCACCACATCTCGCCCGGTGTTGAATGGACTGCACCACTCATATTTACGTGTTTCTGATAAAGTCGATTCACTGTAAGCCTTCTGTAACATTTTCATTTGCAATATAAAATTTCAGACTAATTCTTTGTTCGATATTTTCATCCTTTGTTAAAATCGCAAAACACACTTGTGAGAACTGACAAAATCAAGCACCGTAAACAAACTGAATGGCAGATCGCGTATGAACTCCGCATCAGTATCGAAAACAGCTGTGTCAACTAAGCAACGACAAAAATTTTGGAAATCATTTTAAGCGCAGATTTTTTAAATAATCAATTTCCAGTACTTTTTGTTGTATTGCGCCAAATGCTCATGGTTGACTAACTTTGACAGTTCGTTGTGGCTAAAATACAGCACGCAATACTTCATAATACATAGACAAATACAAAGGAAGATCATAGAAGCCAAAGAAAGAAAACTCCAAGAAGATTGCCAAGAAATAGAAACTCTGCAGGTGAAATATGAGTTTTAACATCCATAAAAAAGTTGAACAAACGGCTGGCATGTATAGGCCAAAAACAATATGTAAACTGATGAACAATCGAGGGAATATAGTCATAGATAAACAAGACAAAATAAAGGTCTGGGAGACATATATCACAGAACTACTCCAGGAAGTAAGACCAAAGCAGCCACAGATATTGGATAGATCAGAGCCCTCTATCAGCAACGAAGAAGTAAGAGCAGCAGTAAGACAAATGAAAGAAGGAAGGCTCCTGGGCCAGAAAACATTAGATCTGAGTTCTTCAAACTCTTAGACGACTCTGCAATCGCAAAAATCACAAACCTGCTCAACCACATCCACGAAACTGGAGAAATACCTAAGGAATGGTTATCATCAGAGTTCGTCATAATACCTAAGAAACCTGGTGCAAAGAAATGTGGAGACTATCGGACTATTTCTCTTATGAGCCATCTATTACAGCTCTTCCTAATAATTATACATAAAAGAATATACAGGATCTGTGAAGAATACATGTCGGAGGCTCAGTTTGGATTTCGGGATACAGTAGGCCCGGAGAAGCCCTATTTAGTATTCAGCTGCTGTTCCAAAGGTGCAGAGATGTTAACTGCGATGTATATGCTTGCTTTGTGGACTATAGTAAGGCTCTCGACCGAACAACATCACAAATTAATCGAAATTTTGAGCAATCGACGGAAAAGTTCTGGCCATAAATCACAACTATATTGGGGACAGTCAGCCGATATATCGTATCCAGAACGACCAATATGGATGATTTTTTTCAAGAAAAGAACACCTGCATCAATTTCTCACCAAATTATGTAGGGTGCCGCAACAGATTTCAGTTTTTTTTTATAAAAAACTAATAATGCAGCAGATGTGACGCTGCTTTATAATCATTTCATGTATTCAGTGTTTGAAATTAGTTAGTTGGCACTTTGTTTCTGTTGTAAGCACAAATTGAAGATTCAAGTTTTGTGACTCGAACATGGAAAGTCGACATTTGACTAGAGAAGAGATGTTACGAGCCGTTGGCATGCTCCAAGCTGGGAGCTCACAACAGGAAGTATCCAGGGTTCTGGGAAGTAACTCAAGTGTCATAAACCGTTTATGGTCGCGTTTCAATGAAACAGGTAGCGCAAAAGAACGCCATACAGGTCGTTTCAGGATTACTACAGTCGACCGATTTTTGGTTTAACAAGCCAGAAGAGATCGTACTACCACAGCATCTCAATTAGCTCAAGGGCTATGACGAGTTCATAATGTACAAATTTCCGACCAAACTGTGAGAAATCGACAGCACGAAGGTCAACTCCACTCTAGACGTGCTTTATGAGTTCCACAACTGACCCATGGAAATCGCGCTGCTCGTTTAGCTTGGTGCCAAGAACACGTAAACTGGGATCAAGAGAGGTGGGGCACAGTTCTCTTCAGTGATGAATCTAGATTCAGTTATCATCCCGATTCGGGAAGAATTCGAATATGGAGGGAACCTGGAAAGCAAAACCGTCTCCAGCATGATCGAGAAGTTGTTAGACAAGGAGGCGGATCAGTGATGTTTTGGGGAGGTATACGCCTTGGTGGAAGAACTGACCCCGTTTTCATACAGAACAACCTAACGGGAAATTCTTTCGCAAATGAGATAGTTTTACCTCTAGTGGTACTGTATCTCCAAACAATGGGTCAAAATCCACTCTTCCAACAATATAATGCCCTTCCTCATCGTGCAAGAGTTGTCTTGAACGTTCTTGAAGAGAATAATGTCGATCTTCTACCGTGATCATCCTGCTCCCCAGATCTGAATCCCATCGAGCATGTGTGGGACACCCTAAAAAGAAACCTCCTACGTCAAAACGTCTCCCATCATGAACAAGAGCTTCGATTAGCAGTTCAGGGGGCTTGGAACGACTTAGGGCAAAATGTAAAAGACAATGTAATATTGAGCATGCCGCGACGATGCCAAAGTGTCATTAATAACAGAGGTGGACCTTCTGGGTACTGAAAAATATAAGTGCTTTCATATCGTTCGAAAATATTAGTTCAGGATTTTTTTTGTGTTTTACCAAATTTCGCCATTTTCAAATTTCAATATTTTTTTATAATAGGTGCTTTGGAGAAGTCAAATATTATTTTGTTTTCTTGAGAATACATTATATACAATACATCCTAACAGAAATCGAAAGATTTCTATGAATTCGAATCATCAAATTCATATTTTAAAGATATTGTGTTCTCTAGACTTTTTAGAGGTGTTTATAATCATAGACGAAGAATAGTCAATGACGATAAGTATTTCCCGAGGCGTAAGACAAGGATGCTGGCTTTCCACACTATTATTCAATGTGTACTCGGAACACATTTTTAGGAAAGCTCTTCAGGACGTGAACGCCGGTAATAAACGTCAATGGTAAAATACTGAACAACGTCCGGTACGCTGACGATACAGCAATTATGGCAGATAGTGTGAGTTGATTATAACAACTGATGACACGAGTACGGAGTACGGTTTAGATATTAATGTCAACAAGACAAAATACATGGTGATCAGCAAAAATTGAATCACACAAGAACATCTAGTACTTAACCAACAACAAATCGAGAGTGACAAAATACCCATACCTGGGCACTGTACTTAATGACCCATGGGATCATTCGCAAGAGATCCGTTGCAGGATAGAGAAGGCAAGAGCAGTGTTGAAATAAGCTTAGTGCTTAAGAGCCGATCTCTAACTTTAACCACAAAAATACGACTTCTCAGATGCTACGTTTTCTGTGTCTTACTTTACGGAGTGGAATCATGGACCCTAACAGAGGCTACCAAAAAACTTGCAGCCTTTGAATTGTGGCTTTATTGTAGGATTCTAAGAATTCCGTGGATAAACCATGTCTCTAACGAAGACGTCTGCCGAAGAATGGAGAAAGATCCTGAATTAATAACAACGATAAAGAAGCGCAAACTTGAATATCTGGGTCATATAATGAGAAATGAAGGAAGATATGGGCTGCTGCAAAGGGAAGATCCGAGGTAAATGCGGGCCTGGTAGATGAAGGATCTCCTGGCTCAAGAACCTCAGGACATGGTTCTCAGTATCAACAGGTTTCCCCACCGTAACAAACAAGATTATAATCGCCAGAATGACTGCTAACATCCGGACCGGATAGGACCACATAAGAAGTACTGAAATGATTTATATCAACAAATCATAGAGATTCAATTTTACTAGTAATTTTAGACAGTTGATACATTCCGGATGCAAAACATAAAAGACATGCACGAATTTTACGCAAAATGTTGTATTCATGCTCCCGAACAGATCGAAAAAGCTGCCGTTGCCCAGTTGGATTATATCTTGTCGCCTAGCAGAGGCAGGCGACCACCGGATCCATTGATATAAAACTAACCGTGCAAGGCTAGAATTTAGACCCGCTCCGAGTCCGATGATACGAATCTTATGGCAGATAGTGTGAGTGGATTACAACTGATGACACGAGTGGAGTACGGTCTAGATATAAATGTCAACAAGACAAAATACATGGTGATCAGCAAAAACCAAATCCCACAAGAACATCTAATACTCAACCAACAACAAATCGAAAGAGTGACAAAATACACATATCTGGGCACTGTACTTAATGACCAATGGGATCATTCGCAGAAGATCCGTTGCATGATAGAGAAGGCAAGAACAGTGTTGAAATGAGCTCAGTGCTTAAGAGCCGATCTCTAACTTTAATCACAAAAATACGACTTCTCAGCTGCTACGTATTCTCTGTCTTACTTTACGGCGTGGAATCATGGACTCTAACAGAGGCAACTACCAAAAAACTTGCAGTTTTTGAAATGTGGCTTTATCGTAGGATTCTAAGAATTCCGTGGATAAACCTTGTCTCTAACGAAGAAGTCTGCCGAAGAATGGAGAGAGATCCTGAATTAATAACCACGATAAAGAAGTGCATGAATATCTGGGTCATATAATGAGAAATGAAAGAAGATATGGGCTGCTGCAAAGGGAAGATCCGAGGTAACTGCGGGCCTGGCAGATGAAGGATCACCTGGCTCAAGAACCTCAGGACATGGTTCTCAGTATCAACAACAGTTTTTTTCCGCGCCATAACAAACAAGATTATAATCGCCAGAATGATCGCCAACATCCGGACTAGATAGGAACACATAAGAAGTACTGAAATTTTGGATTTATATCAACAGATCATAGAGATTCAATTTTACTAGTAATTTTAGACAGTTGATAATAGGGTCCACTACATTCCAGATGCAAAACATAAAAGACATGCACGAATTTTACGCAAAACGTTGTATTCATGCTCCCGAACAGATCGAAAAAGCTGCCGTTGCCCAATTGGATTATATCTTGTCGCGTAGCAGAGGCAGGCGACCACCGGATCCATTGATATAAAACTAACCGTGCAAGGCTAGAATTTAGACCCGCTCCGAGTCCGATTATACGAATTTTATGGCAGATAGAGTGAGTGGATTACAACTCATGACACGAGTGGAGTACGGTCTAGATATAAATATCAACAAGACAAAATACATGGTGATCAGCAAAAATCAAATCCCACAAGAACATCTAATACTCAACCAACAACAAATCGAAAGAGTGACAAAATACACATATCTGGGCACTGTACTTAATGACCAATGGGATCATTCGCAGAAGATCCGTTGCATGATAGAGAAGGCAAGAACAGTGTTGAAATGAGCTCAGTGCTTAAGAGCCGATCTCTAACTTTAATCACAAAATACGACTTCTCAGCTGCTACGTATTCTCTGTCTTACTTTACGGCGTGGAATCATGGACTCTAACAGAGGCAACTACCAAAAACTTGCAGTTTTTGAAATGTGGCTTTATCGTAGGATTCTAAGAATTCCGTGGATAAACCTTGTCTCTAACGAAGAAGTCTGCCGAAGAATGGAGAGATCCTGAATTAATAACCACGATAAAGAAGTGCATGAATATCTGGGTCATATAATGAGAAATGAAAGAAGATATGGGCTGCTGCAAAGGGAAGATCCGAGGTAACTGCGGGCCTGGCAGATGAAGGATCTCCTGGCTCAAGAACCTCAGGACATGGTTCTCAGTATCAACAACAGTTTTTTTCCGCGCCATAACAAACAAGATTATAATCGCCAGAATGATCGCCAACATCCGGACTAGATAGGAACACATAAGAAGTACTGAAATTTTGGATTTATATCAACAGATCATAGAGATTCAATTTTACTAGTAATTTTAGACCGTTGATAATGGTGTCCCTACATTCCAGATGTAAAACATAAAAGACATGCACGAATTTTACGCAAAACGTTGTATTCATGCTCCCGAACACATCGAAAAAGCTGCCGTTGCCCAGTTGGATTACATCTTGCCGCGTAGCAGAGGCAGGCGACCACCGGATCCATTGATATAAAACTAACCGTGCAAGGCTAGAATTTAGACCCGCTCCGAGTCCGATGATACGAATCTTATGGCAGATAGTGTGAGTGGATTACAACTGATGACACGAGTGGAGTACGGTCTAGATATAAATGTCAACAAGACAAAATACATGGTGATCAGCAAAAACCAAATCCCACAAGAACATCTAATACTCAACCAACAACAAATCGAAAGAGTGACAAAATACACATATCTGGGCACTGTACTTAATGACCAATGGGATCATTCGCAGAAGATCCGTTGCATGATAGAGAAGGCAAGAACAGTGTTGAAATGAGCTCAGTGCTTAAGAGCCGATCTCTAACTTTAATCACAAAATACGACTTCTCAGCTGCTACGTATTCTCTGTCTTACTTTACGGCGTGGAATCATGGACTCTAACAGAGGCAACTACCAAAAAACTTGCAGTTTTTGAAATGTGGCTTTATCGTAGGATTCTAAGAATTCCGTGGATAAACCTTGTCTCTAACGAAGAAGTCTGCCGAAGAATGGAGAGAGATCCTGAATTAATAACCACGATAAAGAAGTGCATGAATATCTGGGTCATATAATGAGAAATGAAAGAAGATATGGGCTGCTGCAAAGGGAAGATCCGAGGTAACTGCGGGCCTGGCAGATGAAGGATCTCCTGGCTCAAGAACCTCAGGACATGGTTCTCAGTATCAACAACAGTTTTTTTCCGCGCCATAACAAACAAGATTATAATCGCCAGAATGATCGCCAACATCCGGACTAGATAGGAACACATAAGAAGTACTGAAATTTTGGATTTATATCAACAGATCATAGAGATTCAATTTTACTAGTAATTTTAGACCGTTGATAATGGTGTCCCCTACATTCCAGATGTAAAACATAAAAGACATGCACGAATTTTACGCAAAACGTTGTATTCATGCTCCCGAACACATCGAAAAAGCTGCCGTTGCCCAGTTGGATTACATCTTGCCGCGTAGCAGAGGCAGGCGACCACCGGATCCATTGATATAAAACTAACCGTGCAAGGCTAGAATTTAGACCCGCTCCGAGTCCGATGATACGAATCTTATGGCAGATAGTGTGAGTGGATTACAACTGATGACACGAGTGGAGTACGGTCTAGATATAAATGTCAACAAGACAAAATACATGGTGATCAGCAAAAACCAAATCCCACAAGAACATCTAATACTCAACCAACAACAAATCGAAAGAGTGACAAAATACACATATCTGGGCACTGTACTTAATGACCAATGGGATCATTCGCAGAAGATCCGTTGCATGATAGAGAAGGCAAGAACAGTGTTGAAATGAGCTCAGTGCTTAAGAGCCGATCTCTAACTTTAATCACAAAAATACGACTTCTCAGCTGCTACATATTCTCTGTCTTACTTTACGGCGTGGAATCATGGACTCTAACAGAGGCAACTACCAAAAAACTTGCAGTTTTTGAAATGTGGCTTTATCGTAGGATTCTAAGAATTCCGTGGATAAACCTTGTCTCTAACGAAGAAGTCTGCCGAAGAATGGAGAGATCCTGAATTAATAACCACGATAAAGAAGTGCATGAATATCTGGGTCATATAATGAGAAATGAAAGAAGATATGGGCTGCTGCAAAGGGAAGATCCGAGGTAACTGCGGGCCTGGCAGATGAAGGATCTCCTGGCTCAAGAACCTCAGGACATGGTTCTCAGTATCAACAACAGTTTTTTCCGCGCCATAACAAACAAGATTATAATCGCCAGAATGATCGCCAACATCCGGACTAGATAAGAACACATAAGAAGTACTGAAATTTTGGATTTATATCAACAGATCATAGAGATTCAATTTTACTAGTAATTTTAGACAGTTGATAATAGGGTCCACTACATTCCAGATGCAAAACATAAAAGACATGCACGAATTTTACGCAAAACGTTGTATTCATGCTCCCGAACACATCGAAAAAGCTGCCGTTGCCCAGTTGGATTACATCTTGCCGCGTAGCAGAGGCAGGCGACCACCGGATCCATTGATATAAAACTAACCGTGCAAGGCTAGAATTTAGACCCGCTCCGAGTCCGATGATACGAATCTTATGGCAGATAGTGTGAGTGGATTACAACTGATGACACGAGTGGAGTACGGTCTAGATATAAATGTCAACAAGACAAAATACATGGTGATCAGCAAAAACCAAATCCCACAAGAACATCTAATACTCAACCAACAACAAATCGAAAGAGTGACAAAATACACATATCTGGGCACTGTACTTAATGACCAATGGGATCATTCGCAGAAGATCCGTTGCATGATAGAGAAGGCAAGAACAGTGTTGAAATGAGCTCAGTGCTTAAGAGCCGATCTCTAACTTTAATCACAAAAATACGACTTCTCAGCTGCTACATATTCTCTGTCTTACTTTACGGCGTGGAATCATGGACTCTAACAGAGGCAACTACCAAAAAACTTGCAGTTTTTGAAATGTGGCTTTATCGTAGGATTCTAAGAATTCCGTGGATAAACCTTGTCTCTAACGAAGAAGTCTGCCGAAGAATGGAGAGAGATCCTGAATTAATAACCACGATAAAGAAGTGCATGAATATCTGGGTCATATAATGAGAAATGAAAGAAGATATGGGCTGCTGCAAAGGGAAGATCCGAGGTAACTGCGGGCCTGGCAGATGAAGGATCTCCTGGCTCAAGAACCTCAGGACATGGTTCTCAGTATCAACAACAGTTTTTTTCCGCGCCATAACAAACAAGATTATAATCGCCAGAATGATCGCCAACATCCGGACTAGATAAGAACACATAAGAAGTACTGAAATTTTGGATTTATATCAACAGATCATAGAGATTCAATTTTACTAGTAATTTTAGACAGTTGATAATAGGGTCCACTACATTCCAGATGCAAAACATAAAAGACATGCACGAATTTTACGCAAAACGTTGTATTCATGCTCCCGAACAGATCGAAAAAGCTGCCGTTGCCCAATTGGATTATATCTTGTCGCGTAGCAGAGGCAGGCGACCACCGGATCCATTGATATAAAACTAACCGTGCAAGGCTAGAATTTAGACCCGCTCCGAGTCCGATTATACGAATCTTATGGCAGATAGTGTGAGTGGATTACAACTCATGACACGAGTGGAGTACGGTCTAGATATAAATATCAACAAGACAAAATACATGGTGATCAGCAAAAACTAAATCCCACAAGAAAATCTAATACTCAACAAACAACAAATCGAAAGAGTGACAAAATACACATATCTGGGCACTGTACTTAATGACCAATGGGATCATTCGCAGAAGATCCGATGCATGATAGAGAAGGCAAGAACAGTGTTGAAATGAGCTCAGTGCTTAAGAGCCGATCTCTAACTTCAACCACAAAAATACGATTTCTCAGGTGCTACGTTTTCTGTGTCTTACTTTACGGAGTGGAATCATGCACCCTAACAGAGGCAACTACCAAAAACTTGCAGCCTCCGCGCCGTAACAAACAAGATTATAATCGCCAGAATGATTGCCAACATCTGGACCGGATAGGACCACATAAGTACTGAAATTTTGGATTTATATCAACAAATCATAAAGATTCAATTTTACTAGTAATTTTAGACGGTTGATAATGGTGTCCCCCACATTCCAGATGTAAAACATAAAAGACATGCACGAATTTTACGCAAAACGTTGTATTCATGCTCCCGAACAGATCGAAAAAGCTGCCGTTGCCCAGTTGGATTACATCTTGCCGCGTAGCAGAGGCAGGCGACCACCGGATCCATTGATATAAAACTAACCGTGCACGGCTAGAATTTAGACCCGCTCCGAGTCCGATGATACGAATCTTTTCCTGGACATTCCTTTCTCGGCAAGGGAGCCGCGGTCACTATACGCGGAACGCTTCAATATGACATAAAAACAAGGTAGAACGCACCTGCGGACGCCGGAGTTCCGCATGATAGATTTCGAGGTGAATTATCGACCTGTTCTTCTTGCATTGCTCCGACGAAGCGGTAGGGCCCCGATGGTTATTGGAGTGAAACTGCTTGAAAAGAAGAACGAACAGGGGGCCAATTCTACGAATTGCTATTGTTCCCGGAATTTGGCGTTTTCCTGTTAGCCGACCGGAATCCGGGATTTGCGGAATCGGTTCGGGCGAGAAGTTTGGAGAAATTCAGTGCTTTGTAAAACATTCTCTCTACGATCATCACTGAATGTAATAATTCTGAAATCATTTTTGATAATGGAATTCAAACATTCTCACTCTTGAGTTTAATAATAATTAATAAAACACTTGACCCGTATGTGTTTTGGTGTATTTTCATTCTATAACTAGATACGGAATGAATACTCCGTAATTGAACCAAACATCATCGATTGCTATGAATTTCAAAACAGCGTCAGTGTCAGATGTGAATGTCAACGTCATTAACGGCCGGATTTGTGGATTTTACATGACGAGAACGTACCATCTCCTCGAGCCAAGGTTACTAACGACTTTAAGACCGAACACTCGATAAATACTATCGAGCAGCCGCCTTATTCACCTGATCTAGCGCTGTGTGACTTTTTTCTTTTCTCCAGACTGAAATTGCGTTCCAGGGAACCAGATTTGATTCCATAGACGTCATAAAGAAAATTCGCAGAAGGAGCTGAAGGCCATCCCCGAAAGCGCCTATAAAAAAATGTGTGGATGATTGGAAAAAACGTTGGTACATGTGTATCGCTTCAAATGGAGCATATTTTGAAGGAGATTCGATAAATATTGAAGTAGTTCAAGATCTTTGCGATTTATTTCAAATTTCCGAATACTTTTCTATCACAGTGTATGCGTGCGAGCCCAAAGCTAAAAAACAATCGTTAGTATGGGTCTTTCAAGACCATTCAAACCCAATAAGGGTTTCTCGTGCATGAAGCACTTCCAAGCAAATAGCCGTCTGTTTTTTCAGGAAAACCTACACCCGATACGTGGAGCTACAATCTCTGCAAAGTAGGCCTAGAAGAAGTCGTAGGAAGATCACTTCTGAAGAACAAGACCGCATACTCCAAAGGCGATTCTGTTCTGAAAGCAACAGCATCAGTGTATCAGTCGAAACGATACGTCAAGGACGTCGTTTAAAGGGTTTATGAAGCAGAAAGACATTAAGAGTTCCAGAGCTAAACAGACAACAAAAAATTAACAAGCTCAACTGGTGTATCCGGCACCAAAATTGGAATATTGAGAATTTGTCGGATGAGACCAGAGTTGGTGTTCGATCAAACGACCGCCGGATTTGGGTTTTAAGGGGTCGTGGAAGACAAGCTAGGTTCCAAGCAGCAAGTGATATTTTGGAGTGACATTGTGCTGGAGCGCAAAACAGATTTGATTTTGTTTCCTGCGAGTGTAACGACTAGAAATTACGTGGACCTAGTGCTGGAGCTCATTGTGAGACTCTGGCGAAGTGCCCACGGTATTTTGGATTGGCCAGCTTGCTCTCCAGACTCAAATCCAACTGAATATCTATCTCAAAAGGAAAATTAGATAGCGCCAGGATAATTCAAGAACCCTATAACAGCTCATCTAAGTCGCCACCGAAAAGTGCCAGAATATCACCCCAGAGGAGGTCGAAAACCTAATACAAAGTATGCCTAGACTGATTCAGGCTTGTATCAAGGCTAAGGAGGTAATACAAGCTACTGAGGTCGGGAAAAACTATCTACTCATTGAGAAAACAATTTTCAATTTTTACTACATGCGGAAAGTTTCTCATTTTCTTTTATTTCTTTCTTAAAATAAACCTTAATTTATTTCTTTCTTCAATTGAAATATCTCAAAGAGGATAAATTCTTACAATCCTACGTGAAAAATATTTTCACATTCCTAGGTACTTTCAAAAAAAAATTGTCAATTTAACGGTTTATGATAAGGAAATGCAAAGTTGGGAAGCTATAAAAATGTTTTCAGTTTTTTTTTCGAAATACTGTGGCGTATTCGTAGTCTCTATCAACTGATGTGAAAACTTTCATCATAGTAAACCATAAATTCCCCAGTTACTTCTGTCTAAATTCCTCAATTAGTACAGAGACTTATTAACTGAAATTATGAACGAGGCATGTTGAATAAAAAACATTGACTGCAAAGGTTATCGCGCGCGTTGAACTTCCATAAAATCAACAGATGGAATGCCGAGAATGAGATATGAATTTTTTTCTATCAATTAATGGGATGTCTGAAAGAAATTAATACAAAGAAATCTCAAGAAAATATCTACACTGATTTGATTTTGTTCAATTATCAATTGACGAGTCTCTCATCGGTTTCAGTATTCGGTTGCATGATAAGTTTTTGAAATGCAGTCATTAATTTATTTAGTACCGGCAATTGGTCAATGAAACAATAATATTTATTTGTCATTCAAATTTATTGTATCGACCTCATAGTAGACTCCTTCCGAAGTTTTGGAAAGAGACAAAAGTCGGCCGGTGTCATATCAGGTGGATACGGTGGTTGTCCGATGGTATTTGGAGTTTTTAGTCAGAAATTTATTCACAATGATAATCCTGTGAGATGGTGAATTACCGTGGTGCAAAAACCACGTAAAAGTCGATCAAGAGTCAAGGTAATTTTTGTCAGAAGGTCAGTCGGTAAATACATCGAAAAAGCTAGAGTTGTGGAAAAGAAACTCATGGATTGTGCACCCAGTGAACTGAATAACTGGAACGCTTACCACGGACTGCAGGGGTGGAGGAGGAACGAGACGGTGCGATAGAAAGAGCGAGGTACTCAACACAGTAAACCTCTTTTTGTTACTACTTCGCGTGAGAAAACATGTAAATATTATTGCGCCCCCAAAGGACTGACACAGAGACCACTCACCATCGCCACCGGGAAACCATGAGAACAGAGGGTAGATAAACCGAAAACCTCAAGAAGTCACACTAGTTCGACTATTCACCGCAACGCTACACAATGTGCCTGGAAGAAAGCGATCTGTCGAAAGACTAACGCTCCTTATTTATATCTGGTTGTCAACCAGGCATACACCACAATCTCATCAATCACAACTTAAGAAATTATCGCTATAACAATAATAATAATATTTATTGTAGTTGATAATGTAACAATAATCTACAAGGAGTATAGCCACTAAAACATAATGAATGTTTGCGCGTGGCACTCAGATATAAACACGAAATTACAAATCTATACTAATTATAAAAAACCATCCAGAGCTAAAACTACTACAGCGAATATAAACAATTCAAATTCAATTGAAAATTATGTAACATATTAAATTTGTACAAATGAAAGAAGAATTTACCACATGATCAAAAAGTAAAAATTTCAACCTATCAATATAAGCACACCTATTCAACATTCAGTAACTAAGTAGGTAACAATTGTTCAAATATGTCATTTCAGATAATTGATATTAATTATATTACCCGCGAACGAGCGATGTTGTTCTAGTAAAAATTGTTTATATGTGTAGACATTGAAGAATTTTTATTCAAGGAACAATATTCAACCTTCCGTAGAATGTTAAATATCCTTCCCTGAAGGAGCTGGTTTTTCAATCCACCCTTCCTAATCATCGTTAACCAGAGTCACACAGCAGCGGTACAGCTCGGTCGGATGTCATGAATAGGAACAATAGACTGTAGTTTCGGTCTTATTTGACCTCGTCAGTTTGAAAATAATCATTCTTTCGACCCACAGTTTGAAATTTTGCATACAGATAATAAATATTGGAAGGTAGATCTTTGGGAAACTTTAGAAATAAATAAATACAAACACTCAGGTAGACTCATCAATGAACAAGTCGATTTAAGCCCTTCACCTCTATTGAATCTTTTCGGGGAGCAATCTATTCCTTAATTTTATTGGATATACCTGCCATAAATAACCACTTAGGAGGAGCCGACCAATAAGCTTTTAATTACTCAAGAACATTTATAGTTATATTCTCATTTACATTTTCTGCATAATCATTCGTCTGAAGAAGCTACGGTGTAGTGAAACGCGTTACGAATCGCAATTATTAAGTAAAATTCCTTAAAACACAGTACTTGTTTTTTATTATTGATAATGGAATTTTACCAAGTAAAAGCCTCCCAAATTCAAATCTCGTCAGTTTGCATACCCATTCAGAACATCAGGCCAGACTGCCACCTACTCATCTGAATCATTTGGAGCGTCACAAAACATGTAAAAGTTATTGCGCCTCCAACGGACTGACACAGCGGTCACTCACCATCGCCACCGGGAAACCATGAAAAGAGAGGGTAGATAAACAGAAAACCTCAAGAAGTCACACTAATTCGACTATTCACCGCAACGCTACACACCGTGTCAGCAAAGAATCGTTCTGTCGAAAGACAAAAGCTCCTTATCCATATCTGGTTGTCTACACATACAGCGATAATTTCTTCATTTTGAATGAATTTCTGACCGAAAAAACAATCACAGTCTGCGACCGACTTTTTCCATTTTCCAAAACTCGAATTACCTCTTCGAGGTACCCGTTTTTAATCAATAGAAGACATAAAAGAGAATTCGGGGTAAGAACTGAAGTCGATTGGGGAATAAGTGTTTGAAAAATGTTTTGTTGATTGGATTATTTGCGGAAATGTATTATTTCGGAAGGGGGCCTACTTTGAAGGCGATGCAATAAAGGTGGATGAAAAATAAATATTTTGCGTTTCATTGACTAATTCCCGTTTCTTTTTTGACGGAATGTACATGCATAAAGGCATTTCAGGTAACCTTGAATTGGATTCAAATACCTGAAATAGTTTAGGTTAGAGCAGTAAAAATAATCAATGAACAACATCATACCAGTGTAATATTTTCAACTATTTCATTCTTATCAATTACAAACAATAACACAGATAAGCCAATTCAACTTTCAGTCAAAATCGATAAGCAATAATGAGTAGCTTTCTGCTGACTATACTTAAAGGAAATAATCAACGATAACCTAACATAAATCGTATTTTAATCGAGATCTTAATTATTATTATAAGCTTACGGTATCGCAAGTTTTTCCTTTGAAATCTCATATTGTTTGATTCTCAAGTTATCATTGCCAGCTGCATTTCAAAACAAACAGTACTGTTGCTTTGTTTTATTTATTAGATGACTTGCATCTGAGATGGGACAAGTCGTTGACATTGTCGTGGAACGTCTCCAGATGTAAACGATTATTTCAATTCCAATGATGTGATCTAAATGAGTTGTCTTATTGTGACTAGTCTTTCGACTGCATGAGAATATATCCACTTCTCTGAATTCGAGTATTATTCGAGAAGAACGATTCTATATTCGAGCAGAAAAGGATGAGAATTTCGAAATGAAAAGGTCATCTTACTCCTTTTGATTATTATATCGGAATATCTTAATAAACTTTCATTACTTATGGATAATAGGCTTTTACAATGAATTAACACCCTTTTATTAAATATTTGAAACAATATAAGATCAATGATAGAAACACTGTCTTTGATAATCCGCACTAGATGGGAAATAGATGATAGTCCATAACTATTTAGAAAAAAAGTCCACCAACATCAGCGAAAACACAAAACGATTAGAAAACAGTTTAGATGTGCTAGATACATTCTTTAAGGTGAAAAGAGATAATTCATCTTATACAGTATGTAATATATTCAAATTAAAGTACATCAAATATAAGTTACCGGCAAGACTAATCTGTTTGAATTAAGTCTATTGGCGTATACAATGGGGTTTTAAGAAGATGTGAGATCGAACTTTGGTCAGGATGCACACCGGACTTTACTGAGGTGGAATAAGTGAGAACGAGCTTGGTACATGCTTATTGTAGGAAGAGGTTGCTGTAAAAATGAGTTTGTGGTACCCTGACATATAAAACAGAATTTCAATAGTCTTTATTCGATGTTGATCAGTGATGATAATAATAATAATAATAATAATTAGTGTTGCTTTACTCATTTGGAATAATCAGATGGACTAAGACGGAGCTGGATGATATTCAAAGGCAGACCCGAACGATGCTGACAAAGTACAACAATCATCATCCAAAATCGTCTGTGATACGAACAACTTTGAAGCGGAAAGAAGGAGGACGCGGATTAATAGATGTTGTCAATTTACACACCGAACAGATAAGAAATCTCAGAGAATTCTTCTCAGCAAAAGCTCTCACTTCTGACCTCCATAGAGTAGTATCGTTGGCTGATAAGGGGTATACACCTCTGAATCTTGCTACCAGAGATGACCTGCTGAATCTACCGTTCCTATCAGATACTGAAAAACAAGAGCAATGGTCAAGAAAGGAATTGCATGGACGACATCAACATGAGATTAATCAACCACACATCGACAAAGAAGCCTCCAACAAATGGTCGATGAAAGGAGAATTATTCGCAGAAACAGAAGGATTCCTTATGGCCATCCAAGACCAAGTGATCGCTACAAACAATTACAAAAAATTTATAATGAAGGACGGAACATTACAAACAGATAAATGCAGAAAATGCCATATAAGATCGGAGACTATACGGCATATTACGTCCGGATGCGAACAACTGGCCAACACGGAGTATCTTCACAGGCATAATCAAGTGTGCAACATTATCCACCAGAAACTTGCACACAAGTACGGACTTCTGAACACCTTCCAGCCATATTACAAGTATCAGCCGGCGCCCGTATTGGAAAATGACTCTATCAGATTATACTACGATAGGCCTGTTATCACTGACAGAATGGTGACGAATAAAAGGCCGGACATAGTGGTGTATGATAAGAGAGCCAGAACAGCAATGCTGGTGGATGTCGCCATACCGAATAATAACAACGTGCTGAACAAGTTCCAGGAGAAAAAGTCCAAATACACAGACCTTGCTATTGAGATCAAGCAGATGTGGCACCTCGATAAAATAGATATTGTTCCTGTCATCGTATCCTCGACTGGTTTAATACCCAAAACTTTGCATGATAGCCTTAAGAAATTAGAATTGCATAAGAATACCTATATAGAAATGCAAAAGCTGTAATTCTTAACACATGTAGGATAGTTAGGAAATTTATGTCAAGTATATTGTAATCGAGCCTATTCCTTTGATTGCTGAATCTGGGAAAGGTAAATTATATCCAGCTACTAGCTGAGATAGTGCATAAGTCCACGATAATAAATAATGATAATAATAATAATATGAAATTCGGGATTGAAAAATGTAAGACCCTGAACATTCAAAGAGGGAAAGTCATAGATGGTGAAACACAACTTCCAAACGGTGAAATTATACAGTGCATGAGAGATGGCGAAACATACAAATATCTGGGATACCAACAAGCCAGATTACTAGACCAAAAACAATCAAAGGAGAAGATTCTTTCAGAATACAGTCAGCGTCTGAAGTCTGTGCTGAAATCGATGTTGAATTCGGGGAATTTAGTCAAGGCAATTAACACCTACGCTATTCCAGTGTTACTTTACTCATTTGGAATAATCAGATGGACTAAGACAGAACTGGATGATATTCAAAGGCAGACCCGAACGATGCTAACAAAGTACAACAACCATCATCCAAAATCGTCTGTGATACGAACAACTTTGAAGCGGAAAGAAGGAGGACGCGGATTGATAGATGTAGTCAATTTACACACCGAACAGATAAAAAATCTCAGAGAATTCTTCTCAGCAAAAGCTCTCACTTCTGACCTACATAGAGTGGTATCGTTGGCTGATAAGGGATATACACCTCTAAATCTTGCTACCAGAGATGACCTGCTGAATCTACCATTCCTATCAGATACTGAAAAACAAGAGCAATGGTCAAGAAAGGAATTGCATGGACGACATCACCATGAGATTAATCAACCACACATCGACAAAGAAGCCTCCAACAAATGGTTGATGAAAGGAGAATTATTCGCGGAAACAGAGGGATTCCTTTAGGCCATCCAAGACCAAGTGATCGCTACAAACAACTACAAAAAATTTATTATGAAGGACGGAACATTACAGATAGGTGCAGAAAATGCCATATAAGATCGGAGACGATACAGCATATTACGTCCGGATGCGAACAACTGGCCAATACAGACTATCTTCACAGGCATAATCAAGTGTGCAACATTATCCATCAGAAACTTGCACACAAGTACGGACTTCTGAATACATTCCAGCCATATTACAAGTATCAACCGGCGCCCGTATTGGAAAATGACTCTATCAGATTATACTACGATAGGCCTATTATCACTGACAGAATGGTGACGAATAATAGGCCGGACATAGTGGTGTATGATAAGAGAGCCAAAACAGCAATGCTGGTGGATGTCGCCATACCAAATAATAACAACGTGCTGAATAAGTTCCAGGAGAAAAAGTCCAAATACACAGACCTTGCCATTGAGATCAAGCAGATGTGGCACCTCGAGAAAATAGATATTGTTCCTGTCATCGTATCCTCCACTGGGTTAATACCCAAAACTTTGCACGATAGCCTTAAGAAATTAGAATTGCATAAGAATACCTATGTAGAAATGCAAAAAGCTGTAATTCTTAATACATGTAGAATAGTTAGGAAATTTATGTCAAGTATATTGTAATCGAGCCTATTCCCTTTGATTGCTGAATCTGGGAAAGGTAAATTATATCCAGCTAACAGCTGAGATAGTGCATAATAATAAAATTTATTGACCAAGTTGACATTGTAAATATGTATAAATAAAAATATGTGTACATCATTTTGATATATCGGTTCAATAAACATAGGGTGTTCCTCACAAAGTGCTAACACTTATTCGTGAGTACAATATAAATAAATAAATGAAGTGAATATAGAGATTAATAAATATAATACAAAATTTAAAAACTGAAACCCACAACCAGGAAAGTTGAACAAACATAAACAAAACACAATTATGACCACAATGAACCTAGACAAAATTACTTCTGACGATGAAATTTTCAATGAACTGGCGTGAGAGCGATTTTAACCATCCCTTGACCTGTATCCGATATGAACTCAAAGAGTTATTCATTCTGATGCTTGAAGGTAAGCAATTGAATAGCAAAGGTCCCAGGTAAGTGAAACACTTGAGTCCTACTGTTTTCTTAACCCTTGGCAACCTAATAGCCCCTTCTTTCTTGGAGGTGCTCAAGAAGGATTTTTCGTTTATACAACAAGAGAAGTTCTCGTGCATATAATTGGTGGGTTGTACGTACGTCAGCCAGATCGTAGAGTTCCCCCGTAGGGTAAGTTCTGTTCTTTTTATAAATAATTTTCAGTATCCACTTTTGTGTGACCTCGATCCGCTTGTAGAAGCAGTCTGTCATGCTTCCCCATGCTATTACCCCATAGGATAAGTGTGGCTAAACTAAACCATGGTAAATCTTTTTGAGATCTTTCTCCTCCGAAATTTTCCTCAATACCCTGAATCTTGATAAAAGCATCCTCTTTTTCCTAACTATAGCATCAGATTGGGCCTGCCATTTAAGGTGAGAGTCGATCATTATTCCCATATATTTAATAGAGGCTGCGCCTTTTATTGTGAAATCCCCACTATTAGTGCTGATCTGTAGTGTATTATAAGCTGGAAGATGTTTTTCACAGCTTGTTAACGGAATATATTTGGTTTTTTTCAACATTAACAGTCAGTCTCGAAAAATTTCAATACATGTGTGAATTTTCGTTCCACCTTCTTCTTCAATCCACTCCACGTTTGGTCTCTGAAGAAGATAAATGTGTCGTCGGCAAAACTAACCACCTCAGCTTGTATATTAATAGTAAATAAATCGTTCACGTACAGCAGAAACAGTGTAGGGCCCAATACAGACCCTTGAAGCACACCATGCGTCACAAGTCTCAGCTCACTCACCTCATTCCCAATTTTAACACACTGTTGCCTTCCTTCAATATAGCTTTTCATCAGCTGATATGGCATTCCTCTCCATCCCAAATGTTCCAGTGTGCTCAGCATCTCTCCATGATAGCCCTTATAGATTCAAAGTAGACAAACTCATTAGAGATTTCCAGATGAAATGTTTGATAATGGAGATAGAAACAACGTTTTGGCAAATTTCAAGAATAAAAAAGGAAATTGGAGATGTACAACGACAAGCATATAACTTGCTTCCAAATTTGCTCGTTGGAAATTTTATTAACTACCAAAACTCTTATTTCAAGAATTTGGAGAGTAAGATCTATATTAATCAAGAGAGAAATGTAATTTTCTCGAAGAATCACAAGCCAATTACAGGACGAAGTGAAAAGGGAGTGGGTTTTTAACTGCACTGATATACAGTTACCATCAAGAGTCGAAAATACTTTAGCATTAGGTCCAAAGTTTTCCATTCCATTAGAGAAAAAAAATGTTCCTTTGGTGAATATAATTACAGATGTTGAGTCAGTAATTCTGTTAGGAGATGATGAGGATGAACAGATGCTTAAAAGAGTTACATTCACTAATATAATCACTAATTTTATGAACTCTTTCAACAATATACATAAAAATCTGTACTTACTAATGAAATAATTAGTGATGCTGTGTACACCAAACAGTTTCTTAAAATGAACGATAACCTCATTGTGACAAAAGCCGATAATGGCAATAAAACTGTGATCCTAGACAAAGATGTTTACTTCCAAAAACTTAATAACTTAACAAATGATGAATCTTCATATATCGGGTTAACCAAGGATCCAACAGAGAAATATCAAAAGCAAAGTAACTTTATGGTTCAACTTTTACTAAAAAAGAAGTATATTGATAAGATATAGTGCATAAGGAGGATCTACCATTAAGACCAATTGTGTACTATGTCAACTCGTCTGGGTATAACATTTCTACTTGGATTTCCAAGATACTCTCTAACTTGACTCCAAGTTTCGAGTTTGCATTTAAACATTCATACGAGTTTGTAAAAAAGCTTGAAAAGGTTAGAGTGCCTCCAGGTTATATTATGGTTTTTTTTATGTATGCTCCTTGTTCACAAACATTCCACAGTAATTGCTGTCATCATTGATTGAGGAACTGTGGCCAGAAATTGAGATTTTCTGTACAAGTGATAAAGAAACGTTCCTATCCCTTATAGAGTTCTGTTTTGAGAATGGTTATTTTGTATCCTACGGCAAATTCTTCAAACAAATTGAAGGGTGTCCGATGGGAAGTCCTTCATCTCCAATTTTCGCCAGTATTGTCATGAATCATGTATTGAAGTCGGTAAAAAGACAGGCATGTTTTGAGTCTGCAATGTTAAGAGATATAAATCTCTCCACATAAGTGGGTGCCATATATGCCATAAAACCAGCCAATATGATGAATTACACTCTCGGATCATTTAATGGCGTACATCCAAAGCTGAAAGTCACTTGTGAAATCGAGGAAAATAAGAGCCTTCCCTTTTTGAATGTTCTAGTCACTAGAATGGAGGATGGTAGAGTCAGTACGAACATTTATAGGAAACCAAGTAATACAAGTAATACTATAACTATTACTATTAATTCTCGGTCGATACAACCTCCACATCAGAAAATTAACTTAGTCAAACAGGGGAAGCAGCGTATATTAGCTCTTAGTGCTAGGAGTTGCCATAAAGAAAATTTGATGAAACTCAACAGGAAATTCCTTGAGAATGGATACCCTTCAAAATTAATAAACAGGGTTCTCAATAATACCACAAGAGTAGGAGAGAGTATAGGGAGAAATCGTGCTAAGAGAAGATTTGCATTGCCTTATGTACCAGGACTATCAGATAGATTGAAAAAGTCCCTCAAATAAGAAAAGCTGGATGTTGGCTTTTATAATTGCAAACTTACTTTCACGAAACTCAAGGTCAAAACTAAAAAAGAACATATAGCAAATACTATATACAAAATCAGCTGCATACATTGTGATGGCTGCTACATTGGTCAAAGCAAACAATACTTGAAGAGACGTATATCCAAACATAAATCGGACTGCAACCACGCTAACATTGATCAGACAGCTCTTGCAACACATTATTTCTCAACAGGGCATTTGCTCAACTTCAATATTGACGACATTGAAATTCTGATGACAGAGCCAAATCATAGGAAGCGGAGAATCGCTGAAATGATTTTAATAAAAAAGCATAATACTCTGTTAATTTCAAGCAGGACACTGAACACATGAGTACCATCTACTTCAACCTTATCAAGAATAAGCCATGAAATTTATATGAACAGCTGTTACACTTCTATGAAAATGTGGGACTACATTTCGAAATTGAAGAAGCTGCCAGTACGACTCGATATCTGTGACACAATCCCACTTTCTTTAGTTCTAAATTGTCAAATGTAATTACAGATCTTCATCTCAATTATGTATTGTGTTGTGTTGTATTGTTAGATTTTTAAATTTTTATCGACTAAGCATTTTAATAATGTTTTTCAACTAGATGACATATATGACAACGGTTTTACACTTCATGTCGTAAGGTGGGTCCTGACAGATTTTTGTTATCACAGATTTGATATAACTGTTATTTATCTTTCAGCTCTGAAGATGCGTTTGAAATAAACTCGAAACTAGTCAGCACGACAAACATTTAATTGTGTTTTATTTACATTGCCATAAAGCCAGAGTACCTGTACATCAAAACTATTGAATATATTGCCATATTCGATGCACGCATGATAGGAAAGAGTTGTATCTTAATGTATGTGCGATTAATTTGTTTAACTCTCAGTACATGTAGGGATAGTGCACAGTGAACGTCCGTTCGGAGTTTACATGGTCGTGAAGCTACTCTGGGGTCTCTAGTGACACCACGTAACCACTTACGTTCGAAATTTTCATAACGAAGAGATGGCAAGTTCTTCCAAATCCGTGAGGTTTGGCGATCCAGATTATGAATCGGCTCTTAGAAAATGGTATGATGAACTTGAAAGTGACGAGGGCGACAAAGCACCTGAATATTTAGTAAAAAATGATGACTCATCGTCGGAAATCGACATGGACGAGGGCAATGAAGAAGAGGACGGTGAAGATTTATTAAGGGTCGTTCAAATAGATCATTCCAATATGATGCGAATGATGATGAACAAGATCAATCGACTTCAAACGAAAAAATCGTTTCAAGTGGTCGTCTGCACCAATTTCCTAATATATATATATATATATATATATATATATATATATATATATATATATATATATATATATATATATATATATATATATATATATATATATATATAAACAAACCGAATGAATACGGATTGAAGATCATGATAATGACTGATGCTCGTATATCATATATCTACAACGCATATATTTGTTCTGGTAAGAACAGTGATGGTGAAGGTTTATCTATTGAAGAAAGAAGGCTGAGTGTCCCAACCCAGACACTCTTACGTCTATCTCTACCTATATATGGCTCAAACCGAAACGTTACAGTCGACAATTTGTTTTCCTCACTTCACTGGAAGGTGTCCAGCAGCTACAAGAAGATAAGTTAACCTATGTTGGAACACTAAAGATTCACGAAAAATGTGACACTTCTTTCGTATGTTTCTAAACAACAAAAAGCTGTAATAATGATTTCATCTATGCATAATACTGCCGAAACAGATATCGAAAGTGGAAAGCCCGAAATCATTGCTCTGTATTATCGTACAAAGGCAGGAATCATTAGACCTAAAATGTGCTACTTACAGTACAAGCAGAAGAACACGAAGATGGCCAATGGCTATTTTCATGCCATTCTGGATATGGCCGGTTAATGCGTTTATTCATCATGGGTTATTTAGAAACAATGACGCTTCATCAAGAAGAAAGTTCCTGAAACAGCTGTCTTTTCAATTAGTAGACAACCAGTTGAACAGAAGACTAGCCAATGATAAACTTTCTAGAAGCATTAGGCAAAATATTGGAACTATTTTGAAAAAACCTGCTCCTGCAGCAGTAGAAAATGAAAATGTAAAGAGAAAAAGTTGTGGAATGTGTCCAAGAAGTTCTGAGAAGAAAACGAACGTGCAATGCAAAATTTTGTCGCGTTGCAATTTGCTTCAGCTGCCATTTGAAAATTTGCGAGCCGTGTTCCCAGCGCCAATAAATGCTGGATTTCAAGAGTTGCAATTTTCTTTTTGTGTTGGAAATTCTGTTCACAGATTATTTCTGAATGAAAAGTGTTGCTTTTTTATGTTTTTGTTTGCGAATAAACGAAAAGCCTACAAATATGTTTTACTCACTTCACTGGAAGGTGTCTAGCAGCTACAAGAAGACAAGTTAACCTATGTTGGAACACTAAAGATTCACGAAAAATGTGACACTTCTTTCGTATGTTTCTAAACAACAAAAAGCTGTAATAATGATTTCATCTATGCATAATTCTGCCGAAACAGATATCGAAAGTGGAAAGCCCGAAATCATTGCTCTGTATTATCGTACAAAGGCAGGAATCATTAGACCTAAAATGTGCTACTTACAGTACAAGCAGAAGAACACGAAGATGGCCAATGGCTATGGCCGGTGTTAATGCGTTTATTCATCATGGGTCATTTAGAAACAATGACGCTTCATCAAGAAGAAAGTTCCTGAAACAGCTGTCTTTTCAATTAGTAGACAACCAGTTGAACAGAAGACTAGCCAATGATGAACTCTCTAGAAGCATTAGGCAAAATATTGGAACCATTTTGACAAAAACCTGTTCCTGCAGCAGTAGATAATGAAAATGTAAAAAGAAAACGTCGTGGAACGTGTCCAATAAGTTCTGAGAAAAAAACGAACGTGCAATGCAAAATTTTGTGGCGTTGCAATTGGCTTTAGCTGCCAAATAAAAATTTGCGAGCCATGTTCCCAGCGCCAGTAAATGCTGGATTTCAAGAATTGCAATTTTCTCTTGGTGTTGGAAATTCAGTTGAAGGATTATTTCTGAATGAAAAGTGTTGCTTTTTTATGTTTTTGTTCTCGGCGAATAAACCAAAAGCCTACAAATTTGTTATTTTTGTACCTCCCAAACCATTGAGCACCAATTGTAATTTCTTTGTCATCTTCGGCTCTATTAACACAATCAGGACTTGGATAAAAGACTGAAGAATTAAACTCATGAGGTAAATCATCAAAAAGTGTGAAAATTTCCACAATTTTAGAATACTGGGGTCACAAATAGCACCACGTCCTATTTCAACCACGTCACCAGTTGAGGGTTAATAAAAGAAACACAATCTTTTGCATTAGCGCTCTGTAGTGTGAACAATCGGCACCTTTATGTGAACAGGAATGAACTTGTTCAGACATGCAGTATTATCAAATACACATGTGACAGTAGAGATGACACCTCCCGACTAACAACCGTACCAAACAGTCACTCGTTTTGAATGAAGAGGCTGTACAAGTATTTCTTTTGGGTTTTCGGATCCCCAGATGCGGCTGTCTTGTTTATAGACTTACTCACTCAGACAGTTGAAAATGGGCCTCATCGCTTAGAATAATTCGGTTCAACGAAGCAGGATCTCGACTATGCATTTCTAGAGCTCAATTAGCCAAATAAACGGCAAAAACATCAAAATTCCCAACGAAGCTGTGCTAACTTCGCAAGAAACGATAATAAATTCAGATAGAGTGTTCATCATTCGTTTCTTTCTGGTACTCATTCCCCGGTTGGTGATATAAAATAAGTACGCGCTTGCGAACGAAGAAACCTTACGTGCATCGTCGAAACGGACATTGACACTTCCGATGGAAACATTCGTCGCTCCCTGACACAAAGATGAGCTCTCTACTCGGAAAAAAAAAACCCCGAGGAATTCACGATCTGCCAGCGATATCTCATTACAGAGACGTCTGTGCCGCACGCATAATTAGGAATAAATATTAATACGAATTAAATATCGTTCAGTCGGATTTTCTCCTCATATTTATTTCATGGATCCGAGCGGCGAGGCCGTATATGTGCGGACATGCGATCACGAGATCGAAAGTGAAACAATATTTCCGAACCAGTTGTTGCATATTTACCGGAGAGATACTTGCACGTAGAACTAGTCGACGGATTAACGGAAATTGGTTGTCGTTCAGAGAAACCCATCGTTACGTGGGCGGAGCTTAATGATGTGCCGATTAGTAATGATCTTGGAACGATCGTTTTCTAGAAGTCTAAATCGATAAACTTTCCAGATCGAAACTAATCGCTTCACGATAATGGGAAATAATGATGAGGGAAGCATATCCCGATAATGTGCCCTTCTAGGCTAGAATTACCATGTCGAATTGCAAGATAGAGATATTTGAGACAAAAAAGTTATTTTGATAGGGATTCGAACCCGAACATATGCATTATATTTGAATCTAGCGTATTCAATAAATACCGTTTGCATGAGATGGCCGTTCCGCCTTTTAGTTGCCTCGCGTGTTGATACATTTTAGGATCACCATATGGCGGCAGTGTTGTGTATGCAAATTAATACGTAGGTTTCCTGAAGAACGCTTATCGTGAGCAGAATGCCAAAAAGCGGCATCATTGTTCATTCCCGTAGGCGGTAAATAATTCTATTTGGTTTTGAGGAATTGTTTTGGTTATCACTATTTTGATTATGTGGACTGAAGAATAAGATGAAAGATTGTATAGTATGACTATGGTGAAGCTCAATTAGAGTAAAAGTCTAGGGATAATGTTGGGAAATATTGCTTGATCTACAAAAAATTGTTGTGCAAATGAGATTAGGTACAATTTGAGAAACATCCTTTGTAGAACGATTCTAAAGGGGTTATATACAGTTAAAATGAATACGTAGGTTTCCTGAGGAACGCTTATTGTGAGCAGAATGCCAAAAGCGGCACCATTATATATATATATATATATATATATATATATATATATATATATATATATATATATATATATAGTTCTATTCGGTTTTGTGGAATTGTTTTCGTTATCACTATTTTGATCATGTGGACTGAAGAATAAGATGAAATATTAAGTATGACTATGGTGAAGCTTAATTAAAGTAAAAGTCTAGGGATAATGTTGGGAAATATTGCTCGATCTACAAATAATTGTAGTGCAAATGAGATTACCTACAATTTGAAAAACATCCTTTGTAGCACGATTCTTGAGGGTTATATATGAATATTTCCAAAGTTACACGCAAATTTGAAAAGGCGTTTCAGAGTGTTTGGAAGTACAATGTCGGTGCTGACCGTTATGCACCTGTCTATTGTAAATGCTCCCTTCTGATGTATTTAGATGCGTTAAGCAACAGTGTGTTTGTGTTTTTTTTATACCTGAAATGTAAATTTCAATTTTTCTATCCCCAAACTGGAAAATATTTGAGAGTGGTAATCAATGTAAGCCACGCAGTAAAGTTGCGGTTTTTTTTCTGCAATTTTTTTTGTGAAAATGGAGTTTTAAAAGAAATGAAAAAATCTCTTAACGAAATCGATATTTTTCTTTGAGAAACCGCCATTTTGTAAAAAAATTTTATTGTGCTTATTCTTTCGATTAATTACTAAATGTAACATTACATTAACGAAATCTGTTTCGTTTTGCAATTTCAGAGGATCTAGTTCAGAGATAGTGGTCACCGCAAAACGTCTTTTTTGAGAGGAGCTCCCGGAGCTGTAGCTCATTTCAAAATGAATATTTTTACTAATACTAAGTCTTAAAATACAGTTAAAAGATACCACAATATGTGTACAAATTTTTGGATCAATAAATTTAAAAGTTTTCTCAGAATCTGGAGAATTCACTTTTTTTCGGCCTTCTAACTGTATATAACCCCTTAAATGTACCACTTCCCATTTTAATCCTCCAATGATTTATCATCTTCCAACAATACTATACTAATCACTGTACGATGCTGCTTGGCCCAGGCGATCAAACATATTCATTCATTGACAGCGAGCTTTGATTATTTATTTATTTATTTACTTACTGAATCAGGAACCTCAACAGAAAAATTCCAATTACGAGGGTTCTCTACAAAAACAATTTAAGATAATTATGAATAAAGTTCTACAGATATTGTATCAATATTGACTAACTAATGAAAAAGAGGAAATTTTTCAATTCAAATGATACAAGAAAAAAATCCAATTCATATAGATAGAAAGTTGTCGATTGTAGCTTCATTTCATGAATTATAATGGTTTGCTAGATATAAAATCAATTTTTTCTCGAAATAAACCAAGCTCATATTAAACAAATCGAAATTCTTCAAGTGGTAATTACAAAAACGCATTAATCTTAAAACGACAGAGTTGTAGTATAGAGCAGTTCGGGTTTCAGGTACGTAAAATAAGGTGTTATGACGATTATGATATTGGGGAACATTTACAAAAAAACACCATCAAATAAAGCACGTCTACCCTCCAAGCATAAGTAAGACACGATATCGGCACAAGCTGACTTTATAATCACTTTGCAGCAAATTGCGATTAATTCTGTAATTCAAACTTTTAAAAATCTTTCTCTGTACTCTCTCAATATGAATGTGGTAAAAGGGTGACCAGATAGGTGTAGCACACTCCAAATTTGTCCTGACCAGGGCAAAGTATAGTGTTTTCAATGACTGAATATTATTCTTAGTAATTCTAAGTATAAAACCAAGCATTTCAAAAGCTATCGATACTATGCAATCCACATGAAGTGTTTGTAAAGGTTATGTGCTGACATTTATCGACATTAAGTTCAAAATATCGAGACTTACAGAACAAAGAAAAGAGATCTAAATCACTTTGGAACAACTGTGTACCAGTATGAGATTCAATTCGTTTGCAAATTTTCAAATCATCAGCAAAGAGTTTATGTGAAGTATTAGGAAAGCACTCAGAAATGTCATTGATATAGATGGCGAAGAGAAGGGACCCAAGGTGAGAACCTTGAGGTACCCTGGATGTTACAAGGTGCATTTCTGAAGAGACCCCATTTATCACTACAAACTGTGACTTATTCATCAGATATGATTGCAACCATCTCGTCATTGAATCAGCCATACCAAAGTCTGAGAGAATACTTAATAAAGTAGCATGGTGCACCTTGTCGAATGCCTTAGCCATGTCCGTATAAACCGCGTCCACCTGAACAGCATCATCAAGACTTTGGGACAAGAAATTGATATATGGGGTTAAATTCGTGAGAATGATTTCCTTCAAGAAACCATGCAGTGATTCTGGAACTGCATAGATGAAAAAATTGTGCAGTTATCATCGATTCAAATATTTCACAAAAGTGATTTAGAATGGACACCGGCCTATAGTTGTTAATTAGATTTTTCTTACCATTCTTGAAAATAAGATTATCCCAAGTGTGCTAATACAACGAAGAATGTCTTCTATATGTCACATGAGGGGACATAGAAGACACCATCAATCAACTGTCTTCTACAATTTTCGAAGGCAATTACCTCAACAAGAATGTCTGGACATTAAAGCACCAGTTTTCCGTTAGTATGGAGAATTTAAACGCAAAAGAGTTAGGCTAGACAACGATCCAAGCTGAGATGAACCAAAAACAGTGGTCATTCAAGAAAATGTTGATGCTGTGGGTAAGATTATACAGTAAGATCAGAATGCAACATATCGAGAGATTGAGAGAATCATCATTCATCAAGACAATACGCATACAGACCAGAAAACAATTGAAAATTTGACGCAAGGAAACATCGAACTGTAACATCATCCTGCGTACAATCCAGACCTAAATGCCAACGACTTTTTTTTTACTTTTCCCGAAATCAAGAACGGACTGCGGGGTCAAAGGTTTCAGCCTTCAGAATAAGCTGTTGATGCCTTCCAAAAGGCCATTTTGGATGTAGGTGCAAACCATTAGAATATCTGCATCCAGAATTGTTTCCAATGAATGCAGCATTGTATCAAACTTTGCGTAGAATACTTCGAAAAACAATAAAGTCGTTAAAAACTCTAGCTCTATATGCAGAACTTAATAGACATCCCTATTTTTAACGTGTTGAAAACAATGTGTATTTTGACGATGAGTTCGCGAATAAAACCATGCTTAGAATCTCCCTCAGGAATAAATTGATAGCTGTACACATTTCACACCAACATTTGTTTATAGGTTATATAATTAGGTGTAATTTTAGATCAGCTTATGAATTAAATAATCTTACCTATCTCGAGATAAAGATACATCAAATCAGATTTCTGAGCCGGAAATCGATAAGTGAATATAGAATACAATAAATCCAATCTATATGAGGTAAAATTATTTCTTTCCCAGAAATACTGAACAAAAAATAGAATCTTCATTTCGAGCTTGCAGAAGTTATGTGGCTGATATTGAAAATAAATTAAAAATTAAAAGTTCAATGATATTTATTATAGCAGATTAAGGGTTTATTGTTGATTTGGACATTCAAATGATATCTCTGCAAGTAGAGCAGCACCTATTCTATGATAAAAACTACCAATGGGATCTTATATCTCCAGAAAGTGTAGTATCCTTAGGGATAGACAATTCGGTTTTAGGCAAGGAAAATCAACCCAGGATTTTCTCACTTCTTATCTTACATCTCAGATATACAAGTCCTTGACACTTCAAAACCCTGCTTATGCATATTTGTCGACTTGGCAAGAGCATTTGACTGCATTGACCATAAGGAGCTTCTTAGAACTTAAGAGGACTATGGAATCAGAGGTCTGCCTCTTCAATGGTTTGAAAGTTATATAACCGGACGGCAGCAGTGCGTACAGGTTGGGGACTCATTCAGTGATTTTACAGAAGTCGAACACGGTGTTCCGCAGGGAACAATCTTGGGCCCGATTTTATTCATCATATACATGAATTCTTTATTTTCAATTCCCATCTGGGGCAATCTCATATCGTTCGCTGACGATACTGCTGTATATGAAGGTTTGACTTGGGCATCTTTGAAGGAGACTGTAGAGAACGATTTCAGACTCATTCTGGATTTCTTTGATTCAAAGTTGCTGACACTGAACAGAGATAAGACCAAATTAATTCAGTTTTCTGCATTACTTCTGCAGCTCAGACAACCTTTGATGTTTTAACATGTCAAGACAATGATACTTGTAATATTCAAGCTAGCACATCAATTACGTATTTCGGAGTGGTAATGGAGATGAGGAAAGCATATAGAAAAGTTGATTAAGAAACTTCGGGTGCTGGTTCCCAAGTTAAGGTTCCTTAAGAAATATTGTAGTGTCCAAATAATGAGGAGAGTATATCTGTTGTTGGTTCAGCCTTACTTGATGTACGGATTGCTGGCTTGGGGTGGAGTGACAAACTATTATCTTTATAAGCTAGAAGTCACGTAAAAGTGGATCCTGTAAATTGTTTTTGGCAGGCTTTACCTATTTTCCACTCATCAACTCTTCAGAGAAGCTGAGGTGATGGACCTGAGGCAAATGTTCTTCTTAACATTGGGACTCCACCAAAAAAAGAACATTTCAAGTGCGAAATATAATAACCATGAACACTCTACAAGAAATAAAAGAAAAAGAATTATAATACCACGGACCCACAAAACCATAGGACAGCGATCACATATATTTCTGGCTCCAAAAGTTTACAATTGAATCACAGATCATATCAATGATATTTGCCACATCAGTATATTCAAAAACAAATTAAAAATAGCAGCAATAATTGATTTAAAAAATTCATATGTACATACATAACTATAAATAGAATATAGGTTTTCTTTACTATTGATGAGTCTTTTATCTAAGTTTTTTCATGGATTGTTCCATTTTATCTATAGATTGACTGTTTGTGTCCATATTTTGTATGTTTGAGTATTAGAATATTTATTGTAGATATTTTTGTTGTTCATTTGTATTGTAGAAAATTTAAAAATTGTGTAAAGTTTCAATTCCTCATACAAGGGATTTTCTCTTATCTATTGAGAGAGAACTGCTTTGAGGAAATTCTAACCCTGATATTGTTTATTGATGGAGGGATGCATGTTTATGCATAATACATTTAAACATTGTATCGAATGTACTATTCTAATTTATGTTTGTGAAAATAGTAATGAACCCCCATTGTGAATTTAATAAGCAATAAACAATATTTATTATATTATTATTCTGGTTAAAAACCCCTTCATTAGAAACTTTGGCCTCATCCTTCCAGATCATCCTTTTGAGAAAATCTGGATCATCTTGTGTTCTGAGAAGAAGGATCTCACAGTTCTATTAGAGCTGTAGAGTTTGAACCAATGAAAATTTTTAAGAGTGCAGTTTATGTTTTTTCAGAATTTTGTGAATACTACTATAAGGTAAATTCAGATCATGTTTTATTATTGCCAATGATGCACGTGGTTTAACATCGAAATTAGCTAGAATGGCAATTTCATTGTCTTCATTGTTGACTGCAGGCGATGAAAATGATGTCTTATTCTGGACCGTTCCAGTCAAAGAAAATTTGTAACGAATCTCCTGAATTGGATATAATTCGTTAAATCTCCTACAAGTTCTACTCACATTCTGTCTCGCATCTCCACGAATGAAAAATAAATTAAGTATTTCCTGATTTGTGTAGCTAGCCATTCTGTTGGAATTATTCGATTGATTTATTGTTGACAGAATATTTAATACAGAGTGTGCAACAGAAATAAAAGAAATTTAGAAATATATCGAGTATGAAACATTTCAAAAATAAAATTCTGAATAATATAAAAATTAACTAATGAAAAACAATTATTAACATAGATAATTTTAAAATAATCCCAAGTAATATGGGCGATTAGAAAAAAAGAACAAAATTAATTCGACTAATAGTTAAAACGATAATAATTTGTTATCTATGCTCAGAAGCGTATGCTCTGGGATATGTCTATGCACGTGCAAAAATCTAAGCCTCCACCCTGTACAGGTACAGGATATGTATAGAACTTCATTCAGTTCTCACTGAGATTCAGTCGGATATGAGTTATGTCCCACATGGTTTCTTGTTTGCAAAACAACTTTCACTATTTTGGTAGCTCACGCCGTTCTCGAGATATATCAATTTTTTTAAAAAGATAAAAATCGATAATTTTCAAGTATTTCATGAACTAAACCAGCTAGACTTATGTGTTAGGCTTTTTTGTGATTGGAATAACAAGTGTTATCGAACCAGTCATCAATATACAAAGTTAGTATGCACTTCCGGTATAACCGGAAATGCCATTGAGGCGAAAACATTTTAAGAATGGAGTTTCAGACGAGCTGAATCAACTACCGAAATTTCAGAACGATAGCATTATTAGTTCTCCATAAACGTCTTATAGACCACTCAACTTGGGATACCCTGTAGATATTATATTGTTTGGAAAAAAAAAGAGTTCATCACTATTAGTTGTTGACGACTACTTAAAACTGCTCGAAATGTTTTTTTCGTCTTTTTCCTAATAGAGGTTTGTATCATTTAATGTATTATTGCGTTAATTTTATTATAACTTTCACAGACAGATTGATTTGAATCAAATATCTTGATTCAATTTCAATAAAAAGGTTACATTTCAAAAGTACTAAAGATGATTGAATAATTTTGAATGCAGCAGTTATTTTTACCTGTCTGTCAAATAATTGAAACTATTAATTGTTGAGGACGTCGGCCCGGTGGCGTAGAGGATATGATGCTCGTCTCCTGCGCAGAGTCACCTGGGTTCAACCCCCACAAAGTCGGTGCGATTTTTCGGATTCTGGGAATCGCTTGAGTATTCATCTTTCGGAGGAGATGTAAAGCCGTCGGTCGTGTCTAACAGAGATGTGTTGGACATTAAAGATCCCTTCCCTCGACACGAGAAAAGGGTTCGGCAAAATTCCCAGATTAGTGAGGTGACAGAATTCCCCGGCGTGTTATTGGCCGAAAGAGAGCACGTTCAAGGAATAACAAACAAACAATTGTTGAGGACTGTACTCTCAAAATGTTTTTTCAGAGTTTTTTGTAACCGATGTCTATAAAGATTATTGAAATCAATTTCTAATAAAGATTTGTATGATTTAATATACTGTTGGGTTAATTTTGTCCAGGAGTATAACTTATATGAATTCCACTCACAAATTTAACAAAACTTAAAAAGTGCACCTGAAAATAACAGTGACATAGAGAGTGAAACACATTCAGTTTTAATAATAGAAGTGAATTATTTATAAACTCTTCGCCGCTATCTTCAATTCCTGTAATTACCTAAGCCTTGATGATATTAGTCTCTTAAGGTTAATTAACTTTCATAAACTTCACCAAGAACATTAACATTGCAACAGAAATTAAGCAATATGTTTATTCCATGATTTCAACAATATTTTTAATGAATGAGAATGTATATTCTTAAAATACAGTTTCTTAATAACAAACGCAAGGACCGTATGCATAATGTATTAAAATATAATAAAAGAACACAATATTTAGTTTGGTGCTGAAGTATGTAAAAATCATAAACTTTTGATATTTCTTGAAAAATTCGAACTATGAGGTTAATTTTTCTTCAACAAAATTAAATGATAAATATTTTATTCTCAATATAATAATAATTGTTCAAGGCATTTTATTTTAATGCGGTTTTATTACGTGTAATAATAAAATAAAGTTCTAACCTCTTTCGAGATATAATACACAAAGACTGCTTAAACAAGTTTCAACAAGTTTAAACAATTCAGCATAGTACAAGCATATATTGAACATAATGTGACTCATGCGTGATCTTCATGACACAACACAAATTCATCATAGTATCACAATAGATTCTTCAGTGTTTCCATGTTCTACGAAATCCAAAGAAAATTCCAAGTATTTTCGAAACCTATCAATTCTTTCTTGATTTGAAATTTCTTAATGCAGAAATTATTCACTCTCTTTCAATTGACACACCATGTAGAAACCATATTTCATACAGTATATCTGAATTTCACCACTCATTCATAGAGAATGGTTCAAAATAGATGACAAACCCACAACTGGTGAAAGGAACAAACTATATCAATCCCAGAAAAAATCAAATACCCACTACGTAGTAAATATTTCCCGTATTGACATTTGGCTGTGAAGCAATCAAGCAATAACATTGGGCATTGTGATTCATGATTCAAACCCACAAAACGACAATAAAGAAAATCACTCACCTCCACCCTGCATCATTTTGTAAAATTTGGATTCTATGTGAAGTTGTGGATGTCTTGTCTTGATACATTCTAATTTAATAGCTACTTCTTCACCAGTTGAGATATTTGTTCCTAAAAATTATACACGAAAAGTGTTAGTTAAAACGTTGAACACAAGTCAAACACCTTTGTTTACTCAACAATGTGATAAACAGTAAAATAACACTTACCTAAATATATGTCTCCAAATGAGCCAGAGCCAATTTTCCGACCTAATCTATACTTATTTCCTACCCTTAGCTCCATTCCTCTGAATATTCACTATATCACACTTATGGATGAACTATAGTGTCGTCTACTTAGGCGGCCATATTACATTCAGCCTTTTTACCTAATTGAAGGATTTTTGACGTAATGAGGGGGAATAATAAACAGTTAGTTTTCAAGAGATTGGATTACTTATTAAAACTATTTTAGAATTCCTGGTTTATCACAGATATGTCAATTTATAGATCGCAGTTACCGAAATTACGAACTTCTTTCATTGTACATCAATACAAACTACGTGAAAAGTAGATACCGTTCAAGAAATTAGACAACTGACTGAACCACAGATAGGAGATTATCGAGCTCTACAACAGAGAAATATGTACGTCAGAAACAGTTGCGTATCTGTGGACTTTCATAGAAACAATTATTATACCGTGAAGAGATAATAGTTGCATAGTATGAACATTTTCAAGGCTCATTTTTAGAGATAACCGGCTTAATGACCAATAGCTTAGGCGTTTTTTTGAGGAACTGTAATTAAATAGATTCATTATAAGCGATACAAAATGAAAAGATTCTATATAGCTATATAATTTAAAATGATAAATAATATAATCCTTGAATTTCTCTCTTTATTTAGTCAGTTATGAACAAGTATTGTTGATATCATTTTTTCAGAAACAGCTGCATCATTTTCATTGATGTTTGCAATCTTGTCTTGAAGTTTCTACTCAACGATCCTTGATCTTTTGTGGAAGGAAAGAGAATGTAATATAGAGGTTGCATTGATGTTAAGAATCTATGCAGAAAAATCAGCATTATCTTTACTACCAAGTTAACATCTTTATTCTTGACCATCTCCACTAGTTTTGTTAATGTTGCAATATAATCACCTCGGAGAAAAGCATTGCTCATGTAGATTAAGTCGTCTATTGGTGAGGCTGAAAGAATTATCTTAATTATTCCAATATTGGAAGGAAAAAAGTTTTTTATCTAAATTTACCAATGGTTAATCCTATTCTGAATTGCTAGAAGCTTGGCTCTGTTAGAATACTGTCGATTTGGAAATAGTGATATTAATTTCACACAAATGATCACAATTTCGTCAATAATACAAAGATAAAGAATATTTTTTGTTCAAGTGGCAGTATTCTAAGTATTCTAAGCATTCTAGGAGTCAAAGTGTTTTATGACAATCGATTTTTCTTCATTTATTTCATTGAAAAATATTCATGTAGAATGAAGGTGAATAAGGAAACATTAATTATATGCACTTAAAAAAATATAATACTTTTATCTCGAAAAAGCATTTTGAAATGATAATTATTCAGGAGGTTCATAAATAAATTCTGACGTAATATCTTTAGAATTATATTCGGAATGAAAATAGTCAACAAAGATATTGAAAAATTTTCTGTAGGTGAAAATAATTAATTATTAGCCGTATTTGGGATTTCTTGGTAAAAATAGGGTTGAATAATCAACACTGCTGAACAAAAATAGGGGATATTGGTGGTGTTCAATTAATTATATTATATAGGTATATAAGCAATACATGATTTAAATTCCTGTTTTTCATCCAGACTTGAGTATTTTGTGAATTTTTCAGATAAATCAAATAAATTATCTGTTCTCTCGACAGTATACTCTTCTCTTCTATTATCTTGGGAATGGATTTATCGTTCCATCAGGAATCTCTTATTTATAAAAAAAAGTCCGTTCTGATTGAACCCCGAATATCTTCTAAACTATGGCTTGTATGAAAAAACACAAGGAATAATTTGATGAGTGGAAAATTGCCTGAAAATAGTCCAATAATACATGCTCGGTTTGAAAAAGGAGTCGCTGAATAACTGGTTATGCCATTGATTTCAAATAATCGATTCAGTCCAAAAAGTTATATTCAACTGTGATTAAGCTGATTTTGTATGATTCGAGAAAGGAAGTGGTTCATACTCGCCTTTGAGTCAAGATGCCTACTGAGTTGGAGAAAACAGATATTTCATTGCATTTTCAATATCCTAGGCCTTGAAAATTGGATATTGTGATAAGTAATTGTTTCTTGGAACTCTTAATTGAAATATAATAATGTAAGACACAATGTTTTACCTAGTCGATTGAACAGTTTATTCCCTGAAATTTTAGAATGAAAGAAGAGTTTTTGGATTGAGACAGTCAGATATGGAGATAAAATGCTTTTTAATCTTCAGATTACTGCTACTAAGGTACTCGGTGGCTAATCGTTAATTTGAAAACTACAGGGTGATATTCTTGAAGCGTAGGTAGCCAATCGCTTTGGAGTATCACAAAGCGTTATCAGTAAGCTCTTAAGAAGGTTTGGAAAAAGTGGATCTGTGAGGTCAAGGTCGTCCAAGATTAACGTTTTATGAAACTGTGATCACTTACAAATCGAATGAATAGGAGAACTCTTCTTCGTAGACAGTTTGAGGCATCCACTGGGACACGAATTTTATCCAGAACAGTAAGGCAACGATTAGTTGAAAGTGGTTTGGAGAACAGAAGCCTGCGGTGTTCCTTTGACCAACGACACAATCATTAACTAGTTACTTATGTAAAGCAGAATCAAAGTTGGAAAAAAGAATGGAATACCGTCCCTCTACTGACGAGTTTGGATTCAATAGTGTTTCTAGATAACAACAGGTGTGGAAATATGTATATATCTTATAATATCTAAACACATTTTGGTTCTGTTCAAGAAGTACATTCTTATCATAGTGGTGCGGACTTGAGTAATTACTGAAAAGCTGAAAAGCATATCATGGTAGAGTGGATGTATCCAAACACTAAAATGAGAAAAAAATTGTAACACGTAAGTTTTTTCGCTACATTTATAGAACCGCATTTAATGATACAATATCTGATGTGTGTGGAAAAAAGTTTTTGTCAATAGAATATATTGATTCTATTTACTTTTCACCCACAATGTACTTCACATATAAGAAAAACACAAAGATTATGAATATCTACTTAAAATACTAATTAAATTCTATTTTTATCTTCAATCAGGGGTCATATGTTCTCTTTTCAGAACCAGCAGTAATCACCCATCATGGCTGGCTCCCATGGTCTTTGATAGTGAATTTCCACTATCCTAATATTTTTGTGGAATCTTTCAACCTGATCGTCACTGACAGCTTCCAAATTTTCAGGAAGAAATGACAAATGTGAATGGAGGAAATGAATTTTTAATAACATGCGGGCAGGCAGCGATTTGTGGGCATTTAAAAGTTCATTTACTAAGTGTTGGTAGTTTGGTCGCCCAAAAATCCTCTTACAATGCTAACAAATGAGCTGCATGCTCTGAGTACCTGACTGATGAGATTTTCTGTAAAATTAACATCGTCCAGCAATTTTTTGATTTGTGGTCCAATAAAAAAGTCTTTCTTTAGTTTGGCATCACTTAACTTGGGAAAGACTTCATCTAAGTATTTGAATCCATCGCCATCTTTATTCATAGTCTTCTGATCTGCCCAAGTTTAATGTGAAGAGGAAGGAGAAGGACATTTCTGGGGTCTACAGAAGGTTGAAACTCAACATTTTGAGATCCTGGTTCAAATTCGTTTCTTTCTGGCTAAATTTTTGTTAAATAATGCTGATTAACTGCAAGACAGTTCCATACAGAAAGAAAGCAGCAATATTTTGTAAATCCTCCCTGAAGTCCCAATAAAATTCCTATAACTTCTATGTCCCCACATATTTGCGGTTTATACTTGTCGTAATATATTTTATCCAAAACACAGCGCATATTTTCATAGCTTTCTCTCATCGTCACTGAATGGGCAACTGGTAAAGGGTGTTTTAAATTTCCATTAGGCAATAACACAGCTTTTAAACTCTATTTAGACGAATCTGTAAATAAACGCCACTCAGAGGGGGAATCAATATCAGAACATGAACACAACGAATATCCATATTGTAGAATGCAGAGTATGTCTTTTCTGAAATTTGTAATTTTCGTATATTTGGCTAATAAGTTTCATTCCTTAAGACGGAAATCAAGAACTTCTGACTATTGCTTTGATAACCCCAAATCAAGTACTAAATCATGTAACTCACTTTGAACAATTGAATGTAGCCGGAACTGGGACCTGGAGTAAAAGTTGAATCCGTGCACTGTTCTTCGGAGCTGCCTGATGATGCATTATTCCTAGTATGTTCCAAAACTACATTTTCTGGATTTAAAGGTACGATCGGCACTGAGAATTCTTCATTATGAGGAACAGCTCGCATGGCAGACTCAAATTTGGATAGTCCATCTTTCACTTTGGCTTTTTGGAATACTCTTCTGCCTTTATCAGGCAAAAATAGTAATCATATGAATGATTAGTGGGTTCTAATCATATCATAGGGACTGAATACTTGAGGGTCCCTATAGGTACACGTATGGCTCAAAAACTGAAAAAGGTGTTGGAGCTGGTGTCTACGGTCGAGGTGCCGCCAAGGAACAGTCGATCTGTCTTGGTGGGAATGCGACTGTCTTTCATGCAGAAATATTCGCCATTGACCAATGTGCATTGGCATCCGATACCTGTACGTCACATATGGTGCAGGAATGTCGCTTCACCCTCGCCAAGCTAGGAGAGCGGAGCAGGTTCCGTCTAATATGGGTTCCTGGTCACTGAGAGTTTTAACTGCCATACCAACGGGGGTCACAGACACACTCAACGTGCCATCAGTAGACACTGTCGCCTCAGGAAACACCTGAATAAATTAGGATTGATTGAGGATCCTTCATGTAGGCTATGTGAAGGAGATATAAAATCAATGGAACATGTTATGTGCGAGTGCCCAGCTGGGGACAGGGTCAGGATGGAAGAACTTGGATCTTGCAAACTGAAGCTCACTGAGCTCATTAAGCTCTCACCCACGAAACTCGTATCCTATACGAGATTGATGGAGCTCGTGGATGAAATTTAGGGCAGAGTGTGCCACAATAGACCACTGGTACGCTCAAATAATTATATCTATCTAATAATAGGAACTGCAAAAGGCATGCTTTTCCTATTCCCATTCTTCTACTGCCCCAATGATATGCTGCAATCAACACAGCACACATGGGGACCTCTCTGTTTTTCCTGATCTCCAATTGAAACTCAAAATTATAGGAAGTAGGCTTTTTCAATATTTTCAGAAAAGGCTCGTTTGTCCCATCATTTCCATAATTGAAACACTTTCTTCTCTACACACAGAGAACCTATCACTTCGAAACTCAACAGACAACGGATTTAGAATATTATTTTTATGTATACTATTGTTAGCAACATGTTTTAGGTATAAAATTCATTCTTATTGAGATATTGAAAATTGGTACATGTTAGGACTTTAGGAATATTCTTCCATTTATTAACACGGTATTTCCATTTAAAAAATAAAGATCTGCTTTGTGTTACGAAAATCTTGTCGTTATAAATCATTTATTCTTGTGTTGTCCTAAATTTCGATGATTTTCAACATATACATATGTTATCCGATGCTTTCTTGGTTGAGGTAAAACTTCAAAATCAATTGATTATTAATTTTCCTGGGCTTACACTTAAGGGGGTTCGAGTGAGGCTTAGCCTCTTTGGAATGTCTATTTTACTTACCGTGTTATCTGCCGATCGTGTTTCGACTTACATACAAATTTGATAATCAATATAGTGTAAAATTCATTTATGTAGTTTTCTCCCTTTCATTCAAATAAATTAATAAATTGAAGGAGTTGAACATGAGGAACATGAGGAATTCGAATTCGAATTCGATTTTAATTTATTTCCTCTCTCTTCAAGACAATTTCATAATAAATTTTACATATTTCCTTCGTGAATTTTTTTCTAAATCACTTACTTACCAGTTTTGAACAAAAATTAAATTAAAAAAATATTTCAATTGTAAAATCCGTTTCATTTCTCTACAATTTCATCTTGTGGATTTAGTAGACAAGATCAGATGACAATACATAGTTTGTGTTTCGTTTTTCCACCTCAGAACCCTTCATGGAAATCAATATAGGATTATATAACCATTTTATTTCACTCCTCAGTGTCTTAGACTACCTTACAGTTACTCACAGTTTTTAGCTACGTTTTTGTTCGACTCTTTTTGAATTGTTGCCTGTTCTGTGAAACTTGCGAATATCACGAACACTATAAGAGGCAACCGAATCTGCATGATGGGTAAACGCTTTACTAAAGTGACCCATTTCAATGCCGAGCAGTTGCACACATGTGGTAGACTTAAAATTGAGGGTTCATTAGGTAGATAACATACTTAGTCGATAAGTGAATTAATGGATATAAGTAACCATGCAAAAAACTTGCCTATTTCAACTGACTATTAATTTCAGGCTGGAATATACGACATTTCGTGAGTCACACCAGAACATCTGAAATTTGTATTCGAAAAGCACACGTAAACTCTAATTTCGAAAATTTCTGTTGTGCTGATAAGGAAATTGATAGTAGCAATAACTCTTTTTTTGATGAAATGAGGTAAGGAATGAAATTTTGGAAATAACTGTTTGGTAAGAATATGCTTCTCAAATTCATATCTCATTAAATATATAGAAATAAGTATATATTACTCTGATAAAATTTGAATCATCAAAATTCATAAAAATATTTTTTCTCAGATATTATTTGGTATAAACTTCCAATATTATACCGATTTTATTAAATTGAAGTGAAAGATTGCTGTAGAAATTTAGCTATTTTTTCTTTTTCTCCTCACTCCCCAAACGCAATTCACCATGTTTGTGACGTCATAGAATTTGTAAACAAATAAATGTCGAACGTAGAGATTATTTTTAATTTAAAGGCAAATAACACAATATTCTTAGACCAAATGCAATACAGGACGCATACAAACCGTATCGTTGTGTCATTTGTCATCTTCAGTAAGGCAATAGTGTCGCCTCTTCAATAAGATAGTTAGGTTCGGAATTACTTAGATAGAAGAATGAAATAGAAACTTAACCCAGTGCTGGCAATACACAGTAAGTTGATCTTCATCTTTTCAGGAAAGTATAAACAAATATTTCGTGAAAAACGTGTGAAAAATAGTTTAACTTTTTAGGTTGTACATACTTGGGACGCTCTGAAAAATGGTGGACACACCTTCACTGAAAAATCTCAGGTAGAAAAAACTACTCTCAAAACGAAGTGAACATATTTGATGAATAGCTGGATTCCAGTCTAGAATTTTGATATTTTTGATCCACATTATTTTCCTACGTGGATCTATTAGAAACCTGACAACTAATTGAAACGAAAGAAAAAATGCTGCTGGATTTAATTTTTCCATAATATTTTAATTTCAGTTGAATGGAACCCATATATACAGGGTGCTTCAACGAAAACTAAACAGAGGCTATATCTACCAAGATATTCATTTCTGATCAAAACGCAAAAACATGTCAATTTTTGTTTCAAGGGAGAAATCTTTTGGGGTACAAAACTTGCCTCAAATATCAACCCCCTAAGCGGGAGTTGCAATCCTTGCCCATTTTCAATAGGGGAGATGGGTCGAGTGATGACTCAAAAGAAAGGTGGTATCTTTGTCTACATTGCCTTGAACGAATTTCCATTTTTAATTGAAAACTGTAAGAGATACAGGGTGAGCAACTGAAAGATAGGGAAAACTATTTCCCTGGGACTATGCAAGTTTCAGTGAGGTAAATGGAACAGATCCATGCTGATCAATGGCAGTCATCATCAAGTACCATCCTCATCTCGAATTTCAACCCCTAGAGCAGGGGTGACCACCCTTGAAAATTTGAAAGAGGGTAGATGGGTCGAGTAATACCTCGAAAGAAAAGTATTATCTTTGTCTGCATCCCCGTGAAAAAATTTTCATTTTTGATTGAAAATTGTAGAAGATACAGAGTGAGCTACTGAAAAATAGAGGAGACTATCTATCGCCCTGAGCTATTCAAGTATTAGTGCAAAAAAATGGAACAGATTCATTCCAGATCACAGGCTGTGATCTTCCGAAACACAATTCACATCTCAAATTTCAACCCCTAGAGCAGGGTACTCGAATAGCTCAGGGCGATACATAGTCTCGCTCTATTCTTCAGTGGCTCACTCTGTATCTTCTACAGTTTTCAATTGAAAATTAAGATTCTTTCACGGAAATGCAGACAAAGAAAATACCTTTCTTTCGAGTTATCAATCGACCAATCTACCCTCTTCCAAATTTTCAAGGGTTGTCACCCCTGCTCCAGGGGTTGAAATTCGAGATGAGGATGGTACTTGATGATGACTGCCATTGATCAGCGTGGATCTGTTCCATTTTACCTCACTGAAACTTGAATAGTCTCAGGGAAATAAGTCTTCTCTATTTTTCAGTTGCTCACTCTGTATCTTTTACAGTTTTCAATTAAAAATGGAAATTCGTTCAAGACAATGTAGACAAAGATACCACCTTTCTTTTGAGTCATCACTAGACCCATCTTCCCTATTCAAAATGCTCAAGGATTGTAGCCCCCGCTTAGGGGGTTGATATTTCAGGCAAGTGTTGTAGAACAAAAGATGTTCCCCCTTGAAACAAAAATTGACATATTTTTGCGTTTTGATCAGAAATGAATATCTTGGTAGATATAGCCTCTGTTTAATTTTCGTTGAAGCACCCTGTATATATTCTTTTGAAAAGAGAGGATTTACAAAAATTTGAATAATTGTATTTACAATGAATGCTTATGTCTATAATTTTGGTGTGTGAAATACAAGTGTGAGCTCAGGAAATGTAACAGGGGAACCATACTATCTTGTATATGATTCAATAAACGAGTGAAAAACCTTAGAAACAAACTCGTTGCCCTGTCGTTATTGCACTAGCAATAGCTTGTCTGTTAATGTTGTGTTAGAGTCGTGTGTACATAGAGTACCAAAGATTTATCTGCTTAGACAAACGAAGACAAGGATGAAAGGAATGGGGTTTGGGACAGGAATCTGTAAAAATGGAACGCATGATGTATTTTGACACTGTTTAAAAACCTATCACTGTTTAAAAATTTTTCGACTACGCCCATGAGAATTTTAGAAGGATATCTTGAAAACCGATATTGATAAGAGAATTTATACTCATCGAATCTACATCACCTAAGGTATTCGTATTTATATAATTCACTGTTTTATCTCATTCTAAAGTCTGGTTATAATGAAGAGTTCATTCAGAAATACTGACATGATCTCCTATAGACTAATTCAATTAATTACCTGTGAAAAATAATTCTGACTATGGTCCATACATACATAGGTAAGGTTAGATTTCACCATGTCCTTAATGCTAGAAAACTTTTATTTCTATACGAAAATCCAAAGATTTTACATAAAATCAACGATGCATGTTGTATATTTGTCACCAAAACAATGGCCGCCAATACTTTGTACACCTATATCGGTATTGATGAAGTTATTTCATTGCTTTAAATCTACATCATCTAAGTTACATTCACTTGAATAATCCACTGTTTCATCTTATTTCTGTCATTTTGATTTCAAAATCTAATTAGTTATAATAAAATTTCCATATAGAAATATTACAATTAATCTCTATAGAATAATTGCATTATTAACCTGTAAAAAGTAATTCTATGCACTTTCTTGTGGCTATGGCTCTTACACTCGAAATCCGAATGATTCATTACGTCTTTAATGATAAAAAGCACTTATATTCACCCAAATATACAAAGATTTTACACAAAAACAACAACGACGTCACCGGTATGTTCTCCACCAAAACCATGGCGACAATAAGTAATGAGCACTACACAGGTCTGCGCTAATAAAGTATTTTTGACCTTTGCGCCACCTCGTCGAAAATCTTCTAAAATCTGGTTCCGATGAAGCAAGAAAGCATACTAGGTATTTTATTCTCAATGAAAAATAATTTTTTCTAACAGTGAAAAAATTAATGAATGGCTTCCAAGAAGTACAGTTGCGTATTTTTAGAAGAAAAAGTATCTCGAAAGGTATAAAATCTTGTTCAAACTTTCATGTTTCAAACGTATAGGAAGAGTTTGATCTCAATGATTCTCGACAGATTTTTAGAACAGGTTAAGGCGAATCACCTGGTCAAACAAGCACTCAAACTTATACAAATTATCTTCAAGAATACATTAAAGTTTTGGTAAACTGAGCCATATAATCTCTCCTCGCGAGTTTACTCATAGATTTCGTATGTTTATATTACGAATTACTTTAATCCAAAACACTGTAAACATTGATGTTATTTTGAAATATAGAAATCTTTTCCCCATTTTCTAACAAGCTTTTTTTCGAAATGTTCAGCCATAGAAAAGGCTTGCTTGCTCTTATTTTAACATTCGTTATTAGGCTATTAAGTAACTGTCAAGTTTTTACCTGCATATTCGAAAATTTCAACCAATAAACATTATCTACGTCTATTGCTATTTTTTTCATTTCTGTAAATATAATAGGCAACGTTGCTTAAAGTTGCGAAGTGTCTAATTTATCAGTTTTTGTCGTTGGATGCTATCATTTTAGCAAGAATTGTTATATTGTTACAACATGGTGAACATAAATGTTCACCAGAAGGCCATCATCCTAACAGATGATCAATTTTTGGATTCTTCAAGTTTGGAGAACAGAATATCTAGTTGAAATCAACTAGAAGAAATTAGTGAATCGTTTGTGAGAAGGAGTCTACGTGCAGTATGATTGGGCTGTAGATGGATACCTTCAGGTGCAGGCTATCAGCTTCAGTGTAGACATAGGATTCCAAGATTTGCTTCTGCAAGGTGTAACTAAGGAACTAATGAAGACTGGATAATGATAATGTTTTGAGATGAGTCCTGTTTTTGGCCCAAATGGATATCGGAGAGCGATATGCTCCAGGTTTGTTTGGGCAAGTTCTTCAGAATGACATAGACTTTTTCGATGGTTGTCTGACAGGTTCATTGCGGAAATTCTCGAAAATTACGCAATGCCAAATTGTTTTGCCAGATCACATACTTGTTATATACTCGTTATGTGATATGTGGATGAAACGGCACTAAGGTATTGTCCGTGACCTGTCCATAATCTGGATTTAAATCCCACTGAACATGACTGGGACGAGTTGGAAAATGTTTTCGAACAGATATCCTAACTACAAGAGATGCATTTATAATGGTTTGAGGAAGTAAGATTTTATTGATGGTTTATACTGATATATGGTTGGGAGGGCGTACATATTTAAATACTTGTAGGTTAGATTTCATTGATCACTAGGCATTTTTATCATTCATCCATAATTCTTTATTTTCATTAACTTTTGATATTATGAATTCTCGATTTCTTCCAAAGACATTATTGTTTCTCGAACATATTTATTTTTTATTCAGAAGTATATTATTGAATATATAATAATATGTTATTTTCTTCAAGAAAATATTTCAATATCCCCAACTTTTTGTGTGCAGAGTATTTGCCAAGCTGTGTGCTTCTTTGACCTGTATTTTTGTATATCAAAAGTACAGGAAATTAGTTTTTCTTAATGATTTCAAAATCATGAAAGTAGCATCGCTAAAAGATGAACAATTTGTGAGTCAAGATTTAGATTGATATGAAATTGTGACACGTATCATGAAAACTAAAGAGTAAGGTAAGAATCCACTGTTTTTCTCTAGTGGCGCTACCTTACAGTCATTTTAAGAATTTATAATAATCTATCGGCGTTAAAGTTTGCTCGGCCTATCTCATGATTTATTTGCTTTTACTGTATGAATGACCCCAACAGGGCGCCACTTGTATAGCAACTCTAATATTTTTCACATATGGAGGATTTTGTTCAGCTATAGGAGTATTAAATGCGACAAGGATTCGTTTGTAACGAGAATGAAAACCTTGTTGGCGATATACGTTTTCTGAATATCAAATTTCAATTTCCTTTTTTTGGTTAATGTGTTCCTTAAAAAGAATTAGAACGCTGCTTTAAATTTCAACGAAAAATTACCTGTAACTTACGTAAATGGCACAAAGCACAGATCATCAGTACTCTTGGGTTCGGCTCTAGAATCATGGAAGCAGAAACACTTGCTTTAAATTTGAACTGCAAATGGGGCAAATTCGTTTTCCCAACAAGTCTTATAAATGTTCGTCATTATTTTAGTTACACCCTGACTATCGTAGCAGTATAAGAGTAAGCTTTATCATGTTCGGTCTTACGTAAAGACAAATGGTTCAATCAGGTCCTTATAGTCTATAACGTTTATGAATCTCTTCAGCTAAACGAGACCGGTTCTTTAGTCTATGATTATACTAGCCCGGACGATCCTCGTTCCTCCGTGCTGATTATTAGATTCCTGAACATCTCAGTTTGTCTCTACACGTGTATACGCTTTCAGTTTTGACGTGAATCGAATCTGGATTCATTGTGAAAAGCACAAGGATCTAATGTAATCACTTGCCAAGCTGGACAAACCCGATTCGACGTAAAGACTTTCACTAGGATTAGTACGGAATACGCTAATGCAGTATCTAATCTGTAAATGATGAATTGGATCGGGAGTTTTCAACAGTGATTTTCGAGCCGATGAATACGATATACATCCATAGTCAATGCGAAAAAGTAAAAGTAATTTTTATGAGACGCTAATACCTTTATTATATTCAAGCTCTTCCTGAATTCGCTTTTTAGACGTGGAATATGTCCTCTTCAAGTCAGTTTTGAGTCAAGGGTGAGCCCGAGGAAATTGACGTGGTCAATACATTCGATAACTTTGTCTTTTAGATGCAGCACTGAATCATAAAGCGGTTTCCGCAAACGACAAAAATGGATGCATTTTATTTTCTCTCCACAGAATTGGAGACCAACCGAATCAACGTTTTGAACTATAACTTCTCTTGCACTTTGTGTTTTGTTGCAACTCCAATGCTTTTCTTCGAGCAGCAAATGGGTAAATCAACAACGTAGAGGTATTTCTGAATCGTAGGATCCGGATTATTTGATATGTCGTAGATCGCAATGGCAGATCAAGTGCAACTCAGTGTTGAGCCCTGAGGAATATATATAAACAGCTCTACAGGCCAAGTAGGCCCATGGCTTCATTACACGGTCTTCTCCATTTCATTTTCATAACTGCTCCCTTCCAGTCCTTCACTCCTAGCTCTTCAATATCTTTCTCCACCATCTTGATCCATTCTGTGCGTGGTCTTCCCTGCCTCTTCTTCCCGTTATTCCCCTTGTCAAAACTTGTCTTGTTGTTCTATCGTATCCCAGTCGGAAAACATGGCCAAGGCATCTCATTCTTTGTGCTCTAGCCACATTTGTTACTGGGGGTTGTCCATACAATTCTTGAAGCTCGGCGTTCGTTTTCCTTTCCCAACGATTTTCTACCTTTTTCCACCATATATTCTTCTGAGTATTCTTCTCTCGAAAACTTCTAATGTATATTTTTCTCTCTGATTCAACTTCCACAGTTCGCAACCGTATGTTACCACAGGCCTGATGATCTTCTGATAAATTTTCTTTTTCGCGTTTTTCGACATATTTTTGGTCCTGAGCACTCTGTATAATCCTCCTAAGCATTTTGTTCCTTTAGCTATCCTCTCCTGTATTTCTACTTTCTCCTCCCCTGTTCTAGTCAATGTTACACCTAAATAGTTGAACTGTTCTAAGCAGTATGTCCTATCTTCAATAATTATCTGCAGATTTGAGTGCCTTTCATTTTCTTGTTGTCCTACTATCATATACCTGGTTTTATTTGCATTTATCATTAAACCCTTTCTTCTTGCAGCGGTTTCTAACTTCCTGAATTCATTCACCAAATGTTCTCTTGTTCTGCTCACAATAACTATGTCGTCTGCATACGCTAAAACTTGTGTCTTTTGACTGTATATTGTACCTTTGCACTATATTGAAAAGTGTAGTAGAAAGGGGATCTCCCTGTCTCAGGCCTTCATCAACACAGAATGATTCCGACAATTGTCCGCTCATCTTAACTTTATAGGTGGTATCCGTCAATCTCATTCTCACCAGCCTACTTAGTTTGCCTTTTATTTCTTGATTATCCATTGCTTCATATATATACTTTCTTATTATACTATCATAAGCCTGTTCAAAATCGATGAAAAGCATATGGAGTATCATGTTTTGATCAATAGTATTATCTATAATTTGCTTCAACACAAAAATCTGATCCATGACTGATCTATTTTTTCGGAACCCACACTGATACTGTCCTAGCTTTGGTTCTATTGTTTCGTTTAGTCTATTTTTGATAGATATCGCCATAATCTTGTAGATAGTGTCCATTAAGGCAATCCCTCTATAGTGAGCCCTGAGGAATGCCATTCTCTAAATATTTCAATGAGGATTAATTAGTTCCAACTCGCACTTTCGAGTAACGGTTCTCAAGAAAAGATTTCGCGAAACAACGATTTGAGGCTAAGCGGGTAAAGAAATATCTTACTGGAACAAATAAAGGAAAACAAAAATATAAAGCAAAAAAGTGAGACATCACCATTGCCATCAGATTAAGTAGAGTATTTTTGTCTGATTTGCGTAAGCGTGTTTTCTGAAAGTAGACCTGAGGAAGAATGAATCAAATGCAAAGAAAAATGTGGACGTTGGTCTATTTTGACTGCACAGATGGCAGTTGCCATTATATTTGTCATAACTGCGATGATAATATAATAATAATATTGTTTATTTTCCTATACAATTTTGTGTGTACATAAGTTGTAAAAACCAGGTTGTTGACAATAAACTCAGAAAATAAACATAAAACTGCAAAGTGATACGACTGTCTGCAGTATACTAATCTAATTTTTTCCTTAAGTAAACCTAACACACCGACACTGATACGCTAAAAAAAAAGGGTCAAAACAAAACTCAAACAGAAAAACTCAGATTCAACAAAATATATATTAATTTCTCAACTCTATGATGTCATGAATTTTATCCCTACCATTACAAAGGATAATCTTCTTCAGCTCAAATTTAAACTTCCTCATGTCAGTAACATTTCTTATTGACAATGCCAAAGCATTAAACAGTCTAGGCCCCAAGAAAGAAAAATTTAACTGGCCAATGGATTTATCTGCACGAGGTGTCACATAAAATTTATGTTCCCGTCTGTTATTATAGGTATGAGGAAAGTCCTCCAGTAAGTATGCATTCCGATACAAATGTATTATACATGAGAATGCAAACATTTGACGAATATCCAAGATCCGAGCTTCATCATACAGACGTGAAGTAGGGTAAGTATTTTCCTTATTGAAGATGATTTTCAAAAACTTTTTTTGTAGAACCTCGATGCAAGCTATATGCTCAGCCCTTGCAGCTCCCCAGTTCAGAATACCATAGTATAATCTAGAGTGTACAAGTCCGTAGTAAATCTTTATCAAAGCTTTTTGATCGAGAACATTTTTGAGGTATTTGAATCTGTACAGCACATTGCGAAGAGTTGCAACTATGGTACAAATATGATGGTCCCAACGTAGATGGCTATCAAAAACAATTCCCAAACACTTATAAGTGATAGCTTGGCCTACTTTCCTTTTTTCAGAAACATCTAAAGTTATAAAAGATGGCATATTGCGGTTGTAGCATGAAAAAGGTAAGAATTTAGTCTTATCAAAATTGATTGTAAGTAGCTTTGCATTCGTCCATCTTTCTATAACTCTCATATCCTCTTCCGCCTTTTCCTTTGTTTCATCCCAACTACCACCCTCAACTATTAAATTGGAATCGTCTGCAAAACTGAGTATAGTCCCATTCAGATTCAGCTGAAGCAAGCTATTAATATATACAAAAAAAGTACTGGGCCTAGCACGCTGCCCTGTGGTATACCAAATTTAATCATTTTTTCATCACTCAATCTGCTTTATCTCATTCAAGTAACTCTCAAAAAGGCGTAGAACATTCCCCCTTATTCCAATCTCATCCAAGGCTTCCAATAATTTTTTGTGGTAGACGGTGTCAAAGGCCTTAGCGAGATCCAAAAAAACACACATAATCTTTCTACTGTTATCCAGACCCTTATATATTTTTGAAGTTATACTTGAAAGTGCAACTTGTGTGGAGTCTGCTCAGATACTTTTTAGTTTTTTGCGTGCTATGTATCCCTATTCCGTTGTTTTCAGGTGTTGATGTTAATATAAAGATGTTTATTATTTTATTGAAGAACATATTGTCGTGTTTTTATTTCAAATATTTTAATGTTTAATGTTAATATTTGATATGTAATCTTGAAGAGTGTAAAGCTAGTTATACAAGTTTCATTCTAGAAAAAGATGTTTATTCAATTTAGATAAGTGAATAGAGTATTATGTTATATAAATGCTAGAGAGTTATGAAGAAAGTTATTTCAGACTATTTCAAAGTATTATTGAGCCTGTTACTTTTGACCCTAGCACTGTCACAACCGCCCCTGGGGTGTGGTCGGTTGTGACATTTCCATTTGTTTTTTAATTGCTCCTGTAAGCAAACCATCATGTTTAGGGATAAAATTATTAGTTATACGTGTGGTTATGTATAAATTATTCGAAAAATCATTTTTGTTCAGCTAAGTGATCATACTGAAAAATCAGCTCTTGGACATGAAAATGAAAAAAAGGGTGTTGTTACTTCAAGCAAAAGGTCGATGACGTTTGTTTGTGCATTTTTCACTGAACCGTAAATGAAAGGTTATGAATTTTATGCGTTACTTTACACTCGCACAGTATAATAAATCGAATTTTTCTTTATTTACAATATTATAATTTGACGATTAGATGATAAAATCTCTAGATTAATTAATAATCAATTGAGTAATATGTAATTTCAAGTCACCTGATCAATCGCAATATGGGAATATTATACTGGAAACTTATCGTATCATGATAAAACAAAATCTGGAAAATGAAATGAAACGAACAATACCTAATATTTTTATTTATTGCCTAAATTGAAATATGATTCGATAATAGTTGAATTGTTTCTAAAAATCGCTTCTGTAATAGATCATTCATGGGTGGGTTTTTATGATTTTTGTAATTCACCCACAACAGTTGACCCATTTTCTTATATACTCTCTATACAGACAAATATTTTTACAGTACGCTTTGTTCCCTCAGCTATCCAGTAAGAGACAGAAATTAGTCAACATGAAAGTGTTAGCCCTTTTATTCATCTGCTTCGTAGCTTATGTTTCTTTTTCTGAAGCATTGCCTTCTGCTCATTCCATGGGTAGGTAACAATTTTTTTTATGCTGATTGGATGTGTTTTTTCGATTTATTTTTGAAATCGTGTTTACATTGTTACGGAGCATTTTGGTACGTTCTGTAGATCGAATATAGAGCGTTTATTAGGACAGATATATATTAACAGTAAAAAGTCCGCTAAGTGCGAGTCCTCAAAACCGGTGGTGTCCATCTCGGCTCAGCACCCAGGCATAAGTTTTTGGCAAGTGCCCATCTCGGCTACGAAAATAATGTTAGCTGTATCCTTTATTCATTTATGAATATAATATTTTTCAATTGTAGATTCAGGAAAGGGAGCACAGAATATTAGTGATATTTAGTGATTATTATATTCAATTTCAGAATTTTAAATGAGGTTACAGAACAATATTAAAACATATGAGTCAAATGATTCGAACCAATTTTAATGTCATCCATCCAGGATAAAACATTATTTTTGTAAGCATCTATTTTTCTATTATGAAGTCATGTTTTTCTAGCTTCGATGTATCTACGTTTATGAGGAAGGTGAACACTATTCACATTTCATATAAGCCTCAGATTGAATAATAATAATTATTATAATAACTATAATAATATGAACAATCAAATAAACTTACAAATAGATCCACCTCAAAACTAGCTACTTACGACTAAAGGTTACATAATTTCCTGTGGAGAGTATTTCAAAGTATGTACATAATAAATGTTTATTTACTAAACCCTCATCATCATTACTACCCATTTTTCATTCCTTTTCTTTAATTATGTCTTTTTTCCTCTTTTTTTTTTTTTAGGTGAAGTTAAAGGTACGAATTATATTTTATATCAATTAAGTTCTTTATTAAATTTCTATTTTTACTTTGTAACAAGAACTTTGATTTTTTTCTGAATGCTTTCTTATTTACGACAATTTTAGGTACTGAGATAGAGTTCCAACCATACCGAGTGCTTCTATTTTGAGATATAATACACACACCACAAAAATTGTCATATCACCTGGTATTCTGAATTCCACAATCGATTAAGTAGGTCGATAGCAGGTTCTTTGTGAACATATGTTTTTGGACATATGAGGGGAAACGAAACTTATTTATATAGTAACATTTGTTTCCATATGATCTCAAACATGTCTGAAACAAGAATGAGTTTATTTGACTAACAGTATTCATTCAATTTCTCTTCAGTTTTCACGCTAAATTAATGCAAGTTTTCTGCGTTTCTTGTTGGTTTTCGAATCTTTGACTTTATTGTAATGGCAGCTGAACGTCCTGGTCGCTATTTGAGTGATCATGAAGTGGTAAGAATGAACACTTCTAGAGGAGCGGCGAAGCCAACGTTACATGGCTAAATGTTAACCAAAGCACTATTTCAAGAGCAATTAATCGGTACCACGAAACAGGGGAATATGGAACAAGGACCGGACAGGGAAGAAATCGGATAACAACACCAGTTGATGATCGTTGGCTTCGTTTAACTGCACTAAGAGTTCGGCACTGTACGGCTAGAATGCTACAGAATGAACTTGTACTTTTACCGAAATGTGCATATTTCATTGCAAACTGTTAGGAACAGGCTCAGAGAAGACGATATTAGACCGAAAGTGGCTTCTACCGGCCTGCGTCTCACCAGAGAGCATCGAGTTGCAAGACTTAGGTTCCGTCTAGTATCAAATGATAGACGCATGCCTGTATACAGACGACCTGAGGAACGGTATCAGCAATGCAATATCCGGCAAACCGAAAACTTTGGAGGGGGCTCAGTAATGGTGTGTCGAGGCATTTTTTTCCATGATCGAACTGAGTTAGTCCTAGTGAATAATGGAAGAATGACAGCGGCCAGATAAATCGCAGATATCCTTGAACCCCATGTTGTACCCTTTGGTCCATTGATTGGCGAAAACTTCAATTATATACATGATTATGCTCGGCCTCATGCAGCTGGAATAGTTACAGAATTTTTGCAGAATGCCGAGATTAAATTTTGAGATGGCCAGCCAGAAGACCCGACTTGAATCCAATAGAACATGTTTGGGACAACATGGGGTGGCAAATTCAGTAACGTAGGATGCCTTGTAGAACAATCCAACAACTAGAAAATCTGCTTCCTGAAATTGGAAACTCAACGACTCAAGAGTACATCCAAAATTTGTTTAAGGGTCTAGTGCGACGTTTACAGGCAGTAATTAGGGCCCGGGAGGAAACGCTCGATTTTGAAAATGATTAGTAACCATTCGATGCTAGTTGATTGGTCTCTTCGCGAATGTTCGAAGATAGTAGAATTTTTTAATTTTTCATGAACTCGAAAATTGTTGACATTTTCCATCAAAAACTCATCTCTTTTGAATGATATCATCTTATTCTACACTTCTCAAAGTAACCAAGTGACTCTTGAATGACCAACCTAAAAGTTTATATAGTATTGTCGTAAAAATAGGGTGATGCGACAATTTTTGTGGGGAGTGTATTATACATCCCAATATTATTCTTCAAGTGCACCAGCACCGAGTAACAGAATAGTTGTCGGACGTCAAATACCCTGGCTAGCTTATATAGTGGATCAGAAGAATAGGTGATCCCTTTCCCCCTTTCTCATTATCCACTTTAGTTGAACTTCAATTTTTTAATAACATTATAATAAGCACCACCAGGTAATGATGCCATAAAGCAGTTGTGACTCTACGAGTGCATGATATATAATTTTTATTTGTTTTAATTCAAACATACTAGTATGATATTAAATTTTTTATATCAGCCCCCTTAGCTTCTGAACCAACCTTACTACATGAGCTTCCCAATTAAGAAACGAGTCAAATATCACACCTAAGTATTTGCATTCGTACGTACAAGCGATAACGAGGTTGTCATTTCCATCAACCACTGTCAATGGAGTTCTCTGGCAGACTAAGAGTGTCTACAGCAAATGGAATATATTCTGTTTTTGAAAAATTAATCGTTAGTAAACGTTCTTCCATCCAGTTCTTGATGTTCACAAAGTCAAGTTCAGCTTATTTCTTGAGATCTCTCCAATTTTCAATTGAAACAAAAATTGCTGTATCGTCAGCGAAACTGATGATGTGACCCCTGGATATCAGAGACAATAAATTATTTACGTATAGTGAGAACAACAGTGGTCCTAGAACCGTACCCCGATTGACACCACACTCAATGTCACTCATTCTGCTATATACTCCCTTTACCCTTACCATCTGTTTTCTATCACTCCGCAATAATTGATTGACCGTCCTTCGAAAACCAAGGTTCACCAATAATCTGATTAAGATATAATGATCTACTGTGTCGAACGCCTTCGCAAAATCCACCAAAATGAACAGGGAAACTTTTCCTTATTGAATCTCCTATAGATCTTTTCAATTAACTCGGTGATAGCGTCCTGTGTAGACATGTTTTCCCTGAACCCATACTGAAGGTCGGACAAAATTTTATGCTTATTCACAAATGCCAACAATCTATTTTTGATAACCCTCTTAACAATTTCAGCCAAAACAGAGATTAACGAGATTGGTCTGTAGTTGTCGCATTTATCTATTTCTCCGCCCTTATGAATTGGGATAATCACCGCTACTTTTAGTTCAGTAGGGAAAACACCCGATTTTAAAATCATGTTGATCATATGAGTGACTGGGGCCACCAAATGAGATATTTCAACCTTCAGAATCTCAGCAGTTATACATGTAGCATTTTAAAGTTTCGGCATCTATGCCTGTAGCTTTGCCCGTTTTTAGTTTTTTCAGGGCATGTTCCACTTCTGAAAAAAGGATGTCATAATTCAACAAAAGAGCCTGGATGCCATCGTCAAAGTAAAGAATCTGACAATAAGTACGCCATACCACAATCACCCCATCCAAGCTGGTGATTAACTGTCCATCGGAACTCTTGACCGCTCAAGTTCTGGGTTTAAAGTAATATGTTTAATATTTAAAAACATCTCTCCCGGCAGATTAGTGTTGGCATGGGTCAGTATCTTCCTACACAGTCTTGCAGATAGAAGTCTTTATCTCGCCAGCAAAGTTTTTGAATTTCGCGCGAGAGCTGCCTATACGTATTATGTTTTGTATCAGAATCCAGACCCGAAAGCTTAAAGCTTCTGCGTGCCTCAATAACAGACAATGTATGGGTGGAAATCCATGATTGTTTTGGTTGTATGCTGCGATTTGGTTGAGATATTTGAGCAGCTTGTAAAAATGTACTTTTAAATGACAACCACATATTATTAGAACTGGAATGATCCGTTATAGAGGCATCCTGGGAAGGCCTAGAAAATTCTGACCGAAAGGAAGCAGGGTCAGCGAGTTCCCTTGTAGCTAGCCGCTTAGAGTAGTGGCATATCTTAAGTTTTAGTAGGAGCTCGCAAATTAGAAGTTTATGGTCTGAGCCACAATCTGAACCTGGTAGAGTCTTGCAAAGGGTAACAGATGACTTCCACCGTGTTTCAACTTAAATGTAAGCAATTTGATTACGATGTTGTCCGTTCGGTGAGGTTCAAGTATATAAACGTCGTGGATGCCTGTCGAACAAAGTGTTGGCAAATAAATAATTACGGTCAATATAAAATTGAGCTACTCGTTGACCTCTTTCATTTCTGACACCGAGACCTAATTTACCAATGTGTGCCGCTAGATATTCTTATTCTACTGTTTTACCAACTTTAGAGTTAAAATCGCCCACAATAAGGACCATCTCGCGATTCGACAGAGATTCAAGTGTAGCCTCCTCATCGGAATTAGATGTAGGTGCATAAACCTGCACAATATTAATTGGAGTTGGGATCGCATTAATGCGTGACGATATTATTCTGTCACTAATACACTTGTAACCGAGTATGGCCTTACGTGGGCTTTTGGCACCCTAAAATTTATCCGAAAAGCAGATAAAACTACCACTGCTAGAAGTAAAGTGACCTTAGTCCCTATAATGGGTCTCGGATTAACCAGCAATGGCTATTCCATTCCTTGTAAGCTCCTTCTCGAGGGTACTGAGCTTGCCGATAGCTTGAAGACCTCTAACGTTCCAAGTTGCTTGGCGATGTTTCCGGCGTATCTTGAAAATTTCATCAGTAGTAATCCGTCTATCAATATCGTTCTTGAACGAACATTCACATAACACAAGAACAATGGGTAAATTTTTAACAGTACAGTACAGTACAGTTGGTCAGAGGCCCTTCGTGTTCTTTGCTCCTAAAGATCATTAATATTGAAACACATATGTCCACACATGAGTTTCAGCTTGTTATTTTGAATAACGACGTCTAAGAAAAAAAGACATAATTTTGATTTAGTTTTAAGGATATCCCCTCACACAAGCTGTGCTGCTTACCTGCAGTTCACCTTCGAGGTGGCCCCATTTATTCATTTATTTTACCTTTCGCATTCATTTCTTTTTCAATAGATAGATATCATTATTTTAAACTATTTCGTGTTAGATTTGTATGTTTAGCACTCAGTATGTTACGATGTCTCAACAACATTTGTTTATATATTAGTGTACAATTTTTGAATAAATATTATTATTAATTATTATCGTGGACTTATGCACTATCTCAGCTGTTAGCTGGATATAATCTACTTTTCCCAGATTCAGCAATCAAAGGGAATAAGCTCGATTACAATATACTTGACATAAATTTCCTAATTATCTTACATGTATTAAGAATTACAGCTTTTTGCATTTCTATATAGGTATTCTTATGCTATTCTAATTTCTTAAGGCTATCATGCAAAGTTTTGGGTAGTAACCCAGTCGAGGATACGATGACAGGAACAATATCTATTTTATCGACGTGCCACATCTGCTTGATCTCAATAGCAAGGTCTGTGTATTTGGACTTTTTCTCCTAGAACTTGTTCAGCACGTTGTTATTATTCGGTATGGCGACATCCACCAGCATTGATGTTCTGGCTCTCTTATTATACACCACTATGTCCGGCCTAATATTCGTCTCCATTCTGTCAGTGATAACAGGCCTATCGTAGTATAATCTGATAGAGTCATTTTCCAATACGAGCGCTAGTAATATGGCTGGAAGATATTCAGAAGTCCGTACTTGTGTGCAAGTTTCTGATGGATAATGTTGCACAATTGATTATGATTGTGAAGATAGTCCGTATAGACCAGTTGTTCGCAGCCGGACGTAATATGCTGTAAAGTCTCCGATCTTATATAGCATGTTAGTTGTTTGTAGCGATCACTTGATCTTGAATGGCTATAAGGAATCCTTCTGTTTCCGCGAATAATTCTCCTTTTATCAACCATTTGTTGGAGGCTTCTTTGTCGATGTGTGGTTGATTAATCTCGTGGTGATGTCGTCCATGTAATTCCTGTCTTGACCATTGCTCTTGTTTTCCAGTATCTGATAGGAACGGTAGATTCAGCAGGTCATCTCTGGTAGCAAGAGTTAGAGGTGTATATGCCTTATCAGCTAACGATACCACTCTATGGAGGTCAGAAGTGAGAGCTTTTGCAGAGAAGAATTCTCTGAGATTTTTTATCTGTTCGGTGTGTAAATTGACAACATCTATTATTCCGCGTCCTCCTTCTTTCCGTTTCAAAGTTGTTCGTATTACAGACGATTTTGGATGATGATTGTTGTACTTTGTCAGCATCGTTCGGGTCTGCCTTTGAATATTATCCAGTTCTGTCTTAGTACATCTGATTATACCAAATGAGTATTATTATTTATTATCGTGGACTTATGCACTATCTCAGCTGTTAGCTGGATATAATCTACCTTTCCCAGATTCAGCAATCAAACGGAATAGGCCCGATTACAATATACTTGACATAAATTTCCTAATTATCTTACATGTATTAAGAATTTCAGCTTTTTGCATTTCTATATAGATATTCTTATGCAATTCCAATTTCTTAAGGCTATCATGCAAAGTTTTGGGTAGTAACCCAGTCGAGAATACGATGACTGGAACAATATCTATTTTATCGAGGTGCCACATCTGCTTGATCTCAATAGCAAGGTCTGTGTATTTGGACTTTTCTCCTGGAACTTGTTCAGCACGTTGTTATTATTCGGTATGGCGACATCCACCACCATTGATGTTCTGGCTCTCTTAATATACACCACTATGTCCGGCCTAATATTCGTCACCATTCTGTCAGTGATAACAGGCCTATCGTAGTATAATCTGATAGAATAATTTTCCAATACCAGCACCAGTAATATGGCTGGAAGATATTCAGAAGTCCGTACTTGTGTGCAAGTTTCTGATAGATAATGTTGCACAATTGATTATGATTGTAGAGATAGTCCGTATAGACCAGTTGTTCGCAGCCGGACGTAATATGTTGTATGGTCTCCGATCTTATATGGCATTTTAGTTGTTTGTAGCGACCACTTGATCTTGAATGGCCATAAGGAATCCTTCTATTTCCGCGAATAATTCTCCTTTCATCAACCATTTGTTGGAGGCTTCTTTGTCGATGTGTGGTTGATTAATCTCATGGTGATGTCGTCCATGCAATTCCTTTCTTGACCATTGCTCTTGTTTTTCAGTATCTGTTAGGAACGGTAGATTCAGCAGGTCATCTCTGGTAGCAAGATTCAGAGGTGTATACCCCTTATCAGCCAACGATACTACTCTATGGAGGTTAGAAGTGAGAGCTTTTGCAGAGAAGAATTCTCTGAGATTTCTTATCTGTTCGGTGTGTAAATTGACAACATCTATTAATCCACGTCCTCCTTCTTTCCGCTTCAAAGTTGTTCGTATCACAGACGATTTTGGATGATGATTGTTGTACTTTGTCAGCATCGTTCGGGTCTGCCTTTGAATATCATCCAGTTCCGTCTTAGTCCATCTGATTATTCCAAATGAGTAAAGCAACACTGGAATGGCGTAGGTGTTAATTGCCTTGACTAGATTCCCCGAGTTCAACATCGATTTCAGCACAGACTTCAGACGCTGACTGTATTCTGAACGAATCTTCTCCTTTGATTGTTTTTGGTCTAACAATCTGGCTTGTTGGTATCCCAGATATTTGTATGTTTCGCCATCTCCCATGCACTGTATAATATCGCCGTTTGGAAGTTGTGTTTCACCATCTATGACTTTCTCTTTGAATGTTCAGGGTCTTACATTTTTCAATCCCGAATTTCATATGAACATCTGCCGAGAACTCACTGATAGTTTTCAGCAAATCATCCAATTGCTTCTTGTTCGAAGCATATAATTTAATGTCATCCATATACAGCAGGTGGGAGATTGTATGATAATTCCTTTCTGCTTTTATCCTAAATCCGTATCCTGTTCTATTGAGCATTGAGGACAATGGGTTCATTGCTAAACAGAACCATAGTGGGCTCAAAGAGTCTCCTTGAAAAATTCCACGACGTATGGGTATCTCGTCGGTTTTAATTGATTTATTGTTCATGTTGACCTGCAGAGACGTGCGCCAGTGTGTCATTGTTGTCTTTAAGAACTCTACCAGGGCTGGGTGAATTTTGTATACCTGCAATACTTCAACAAGTCAAGAATGGACGGTACTATCGAATGCCTTCAGATAATCGAGAAAAGCTGAATGAACATTGCGATGCCCTACGTGTGTTCATTATCACAGAATCGATGATGAGTTGTTCCTTGCACCCGTGATGTTTCTTTCTGCATCCTTTCTGCTCCTCTGCTAATATATTGTTGTCGACGGATCCTGTGTTCTATCGCTCTTAGGTAGCATTTATGTTAAGCCTTGCGTTAGGAAAGTGGGTGTTTTCTTGGGATGTTGAAGAACATAAGTGAGCTGTTTCACTAGGGCTCCATGGAGCTTATCAAACTTCTTGTACCAGCAGTTGTGGATATTATCTATACCTGTGGCCTTCCAATTGTTGGTCGCTCTAATTACTGTTGTGATTTCTTCCTCCGTTATTCCATCGAAGTCCATATGTCTGATATCGAGGCGTTCTTTTTCATTCGTGATCCATTCCGCATCTCTATTGTGTTCTTTGGGGTTCGACCATAGTGATGATCAATAGTCGGTCAAGCACTGTGCGTCAGGTACTTCTCTGTTATTTTTGGTCGCAGTTTTGTTATTTCCCTCATGAAAATTGGCTGCGTTTTGGAGGAACCTTTGGTTTTGGTGTTTCCTTTCAGTACACTTGACGTATCTTGAAAGCCTCTTTGCTTTTGCTTGGAGTTTCTGTTTCAAAGTGTCCATATACACGTCGATGTGTTGTTTGTGATCAGGGTGTTTTGTGTTCGTACCAATTTTCCTATAAATTTTGCGTATATGTGATTTCAAGCGCCTTGAGGGTTTTCTGTTTCTCAGGAATTCTGTGAGGCGACCGATTTCTGCTCTAATTATTATTATTATTATTTGCAGATGCTGCGGTCATCCAAGAGAATGATGGAGAACTTAGAAACAAGAGAGGTGAGATAATATTCTTGAAAATCGAAAATAACTGTTGTTTTCCAGTTATTTGAAGAACCTTGAAAGTCGAGGCATTAGAGGAATGTTGAACTATCGATTTTTTGCCCAGTAAGATTCCTGAGAGTGTTTGAACTTTCTGAACTAATCTAATCATGAAGAAATCCCAAATTGCATTGGTGCATAGGAAGAATGCATTTTAGAATTGCATTTTGAAGTAGAAAATTATGAAAAAATTGAAAATTGGAAAATAATCGTTAAAATGAATCCAAATCTGTTACTTAGAGGTTTTGGGAGAACACAACACGAATACGAGATCGACACGAATACGAGATCGACGATCTGGTACCTGCATCGGGTGTTTAACATCTTTCTCTGGTGTAAACACCTCAAAACAGTCTAGGGAACACTCACTAATATCTTTAAATTATGAATTTGATGATTCGAATTTATAGAAATCTTTCGGTTTTTGTTAGGATGTATTGTATATAATGAATTCTCAAGAAAACAAAATAATATTCGACTTCTCCAAAGCACCTAATTATAAAAAAAATTTGAAATTTGGTAAAACACAAAAAAAATCCTGAACTAATATTTTCGAAACGATATGGAAGCACTTATATTTTTCAGTACCCAGAAGGTCCACCTCTGTTATCAATTCCAAGCCCCCTGAACTGCTAATCGAAGCTCCTGTTCATGATGGCAGACGTTTTGAAGCAGGAGATTGTTTTTAGGGTGTCCCACATATGCTCGATGGGATTCAGATTTGGGGAGCAGGATGGCCACGGTAGAAGATCGATATCATCCTCTTCAAGAACGTTCAAGGCAACTCTTGCACGATGAGGAGGGGCATTATCTTCTTGGAAGAGTGGATTTTGACCCATTGTTTGGAGATACGGTACCACTACAGGTAAAACTATCTCATCTGCGTAAGAATTTCCCGTGAGATTGTTCTGTATGAAAACGAGGTCAGTTCTTCCACCAAGGCGTATACCTCCCCAAAACATCACTGATCCGCCTCCCTGTCTAACAACTTCTCGAGCATGCTGGAGACGGTTTTGCTTTCCAGGTTCCCTCCATATTCGAATTCTTCCCGAATCGGGATAATAACTAAATCTAGATTCATCACTGAAGAGAACTATGGCCCACCTGTCTTGATTCCAGTTTACGTGTACTTGGCACCAAGCTAAACGAGCAGCGCGATTTCCATGGGTCGGTTGTGGAAATCTTAAAGGACGTCTGGAGTGGAGTTGACCTTCGTGCAGTCGATTTCTCACAGTTTGGTCGGAAATTTGTACATTATGAACTCGTGATAGCTCTTGAGCTAATTGAGATGCTGTGGTAGTACGATCTCTTCTGGCTTGTAAAACAAAAAATCGGTCTTGGGCGACTATAGTAATCCTGAAACAACCTGTATGGCGTTCTTCTACGCTACCTGTTTCATTGAAACTCGACGATAAACGGTTTATGACACTTGGGCTACTTCCCAGAGCCCTGGATATTTCCCGTTCTTAGCTCCCAACTTGGAGCATGCCAACGGCTCGTAACATCTCTTCTCTAGTCAAATGTTGTCTTTCCATGGTCGAATCACAAAACTTGAATCTTTTATTTGTGCTTACAACAGAAACAAAGTGCCAACTAACTGATTTCAAACACTGAATACATGAAATGATTATAAAGCAGCGTCGCATCTGCTGCATTTTTAGTTTTTTTATAAAGAAAACCTGTTGCGGCACTCTACATAATTTGGTGAGAAATTGATGCAGGTGTTCATTTCTTAAAGAAAATAATCCATGTTGATCGTTCTGGATACGATATATCGATATTCAGAAGTGTTCCCTAGACTTTTTTGAGATGTTTATTTTGATGAATAGTCACTCTTGTTTGGCGACCCCAAAAATTCCCGAGTAACAGATTTGGATTGATTTCTACGACTATTCACCGATTTTCAAATTTCTTATAATTGTCTACTTCAAAATGCAATTCTGAAATGCATTTTTCTTATGAGCAAATGAAATTTGGAATGTCATCAGGATTAGTTTCGTTTGTATTAAAATCCGTCATACTGTGCAAAAAATGATAGTAAGACCTATTTTTGTGCTGTAACGACTCGACTAAGATTAATGTGTTCAATGTCGATTTAATAATTTTCTATGACGGTTTCTTATTCGAAGGAAAATGGGAAAAAGTGACAAGTAAATAAATCGAATGACTATAAAGGATGAGTAATCGCAACTGAAATGCTGAAATTCGTATAAGAGAAGTGAATTTTGAAATTGTACATTTTCTTTGTCTGTTACACCAGCCAAAAAACAAATATATGTATTACAAGATGACTTGATTGCCATTGTTGTGGCCAAATCTTAATTAAGTTCTAGATGTTTCCCAAGATATTTTTCGCAATTGAGTTTTTTGATGAAACTCGAGAACAAATTAAAGGAATCCATGATCGAAACTGCATCCAAAAATTGTGATTTTCGCATTTTGTACCTAATTTTCTGATTATACTTCAGCTAACTTCTGAAATTCCTCAAAATTTTTTTCATGATTACATCGAACAAAAAGGAAGAATCAGTTGAGAAGTCAAAGGTACACCAACACTAATCGATGAATTCTGGGTAGAATGCTTCAGGTTCTCACTAGTCTTGAAAACAAAGTATTTGAGGGATAACAATCTTTATTTATTGTCTTCAAAAAACCTATTACAAAGAAAGAATCAAAATGTTTTCCTTGTGTCTACAAAGAACACAAATACAAACAATAAACTGAATCAAATGATGGGATACAAAAAAGATAGGAATATGAATAAAGGCTGTTCCATCTTGAACGAATCTTCTTGTATATTTAGTATCCCGTAGTAACGAAAAAATTTGCGAAACTCATGGAATGATTTCGTTTGTTTGGCATCTTTCGATGTATATTTGCGCTTTAACGAATAAGCCCGTTAGCAGAATATGTCAAAGCCTCTTTTTTTTTTTTTAATTTTCGCTTCCCAGGAATAGGCGAGCCTGTCACACCACATGAGTAGGCACCTGGGAAGAATTGAGGTGTCTGTTTACTCGCCTCTTGAAGAGGGACAAATTGTAGGATGTTGGAAAGATGTTGGACTGAAGCGAGTTCCAGAGCTCACCGGCGCTGTAAACGAAGGAATTCTTATAGAGAGAGGTTCGAGGGGTCGTTAAATGTACCGCCATATGATGAGAACTCTTTGCCAGCCTAGTGTTGCGGGAAAACATGAGTTTTCCTGGAACAAGGCCTTTCAGCGCTCCTTGGAGCATCTTTCGTGGAAGTATCTATAAAACAGAGAAAGGTCAGCAACTTCTCTTCTGAGAGACAGCGGTTGGAGATCGTGGGTGATATCCGGGTGGTCGATGAGGCGCATAGACCGTTTTTGCACGCTATCCAACATCCGCAACGAATGCTTGGGCGCAGATCCCTATACATGGGAACAATATACCAAAGCAGGTCGAATCTGTGCCTTATATAGAAGCAACATCTGAGATGACGTGAAGTATCGCTTGGCTCTAAAAGAAAACTAAGTTTAGCTGATGCCGACTTATTGCTGATACATGTTCATGCCAGAAAAACTTGGAGTTGACCGTTATTCCGAGAAGGTGCATCGAATATTTGGATGCTATTTGTTGGCGTTGCATTATTAGGGGTGGTTCTTCAGCGGGAACCTTTCTAGAAAACGTAGTTGGTTGCCTCTTTCTCGCGTTGAAGCTCACCAGGTTCAACTGACCCCACGATGAGATTCCGCAGCTGTAATCGGTCACAGATTACTGAAAGACAAAACCAAGGTACAATCGTCTGCAAAACCGAAGATCTTGTTCTCTGTACGTGACAGAAGATCGTTTATCTGTAACAGAAACACAAGGTTGGCGAAATAATGGATTCCGAGGTACTCCTGCTTGCAACTGGAAACAATCAGATTTTAAACCGTCGACCATAACTTGTATTGATCTATCTGAAAGTAAGCTACCTATCCAACCCCGCAATTTTTCGGGAAGCCCATATGCAACAAGGCTGCATGCCAAACCCTATCGAAGGCTTTAGAGATGTTGAGGGCTATTGCTCTAGATTCTCCATGTTTTTCCATCCTTGATGTACAAACGTGAGTGACGCAGTGAGCAGATCTCTTGTCGATCTTTGCCTGCGAAAATCATACTGATGATCGTTAATAATTCCCTGCAACTCAAGATATTTGATGAGTTCATCATTTGTGACTCTCTCCATCACTTTGGACATAATGGGAAAAAGTGCAACAGGGCGGTAGTTTTGGGGTAAGGACTTCTTTCATTTCTTTGGGATCGGTTGAATTCTCGCTATTTTCCTGCTGCTCGGAAAAGTCTGGCTTTCACAAAAAATCTGAAACAGACGGTTAAGAATGGGTGCCAGTTCGGGAGCTCTTTACAACAGCCAGAGAAAAATATTTTATATAAACATTTTTCGCAGAAAATTATTTTTTATCTCAATCGAGCCACCTTGAATATTTGAGCTATTTTCAAGATTATTGATTATTATTTTTATTCTGAAAGGAAACCTTTCAAGAGTAGTAAGCGTCTTCGTGCATTAACTAGTAAATTTACTTACTTTGAGGTTTTCTTACTGAATTCTGTAGCAGAGACACTAGCTGTACTTGTATGTGTCCTGGGAAAGCATGACAGAATTGATTTAGTGGTCTGCTCAGCATATTTCCCGATAGATTCTGCTGAATGCCCTCCTGAGATGATTAGTATTCTGGCATGTCTTTGCAGGAGGGAAAATCGCCAACTTGTTGTTTCGTGTGACGCTAAAGCACACCATTCGGTGTGGGCTAGCTCTGACATCAACGCGAGAGGTGAGGTTACTCGCTTCTTTGATAGAAGCCCTCATTCTATTGAATAAAGGATATAAACCATCCTTTGTTACGCGCAATCGCACTTAGGTACTGGAAATCACGTTATCCTCAAGTTCCCTGAGCAATAAAATCTCGAGGTGGGATGTGTGAAGTGAACCCTCGGGATATATACCTATGGTCGAATACAAGAATCCAAGGAGCACGGACTGGGATGGTTATAGGACCTCTCTTATTTGCTTATTTGAAAGGTATTCCCACAGCCACGAGTAGTGGTGCAGACGTTGAGCGTTTGGCTAAGGAGGTCGATCACGTCGGCGTATCACGATGTGATCGTGGATCACAAAGGAGAAAACCTAAGAACGTGAACGACACACTTCATATTGGAATGCTACCCTCGAGAAACGCAGAAAAGTAGTTCGGAAACTTTTCAATTGAGCTAAAAATGCTGGCAAATAGGATCACTATCGTTCTACTCTAACGTTTGATAATAAAGAAACTAGGACGACAAAAAGGGAGCCCTGGCGCAATACTGCGGGGAGGTGGGCAATATTTCGGTTTCTACAAAGCTACACAGGGTTTTCACCAGAGGACCACTACTGTAAAGGGCCCGGATGGTTAGTAAACGGACTCTGGAAGAGAAACATTGGAGATTCTTGCGAGAACACACTTCCCAGATTGTCGGTTTCTTGACATCATTTATAGCTGTGACATAAAACGCAAAAAAAGGACGATTAAAAGAATGCAAGAACGATAATCAAGCCCGAATCAGTTAGGTATGCAATTCGCTCATTCAAGTCATTTAAGGTTCTTGGAGAGGATGGCATCATGACTGTCTTGCTACTGCGAGGGGTGGATGTCCTCCTTCTATACCTCATTAGGCTAGTTCTGTCGAGTCTGGCATGGAAACCTTTGAAAAAGATAAATCAACTCATCAGGCACTTAACAACTTAGTCAGGAGGATCATTCAGTCTCTGGACCGCAAGGAGACTGTGCAGAACTGCGAGAGCAAATATTATGCGGAATTGATTAGCTACATACTGAATACAAGAGTGATCAGCAACTTCTCTGAAAGGGGAAGTAGTCAGTTTTGTGTCTGGCATGGCTGCCCTCAGGGAGGAGTATTATCGCCTTTGTTATGGTCCCTGCTGGTTAATGACCTTTAGGCAATAGCTGGCGCACTGGATGTATATGTTCGTGCGTACGCTGACGATATAGTTATTCTGGCTGTTGGAGATGAGTACGATATTTCCGACGACCTTCAGGGGGCTATTTCAGCTATCCAGGGGAGGGTAGGAGGATGAGAAATTTATTATAAACCCCTAAAAACATTATGGTACCATTAATCAAAAAAAGGAGGATATTTGCTTCTCTCCGATCTTGAGTGGAGTGTTTATTTCAGTTGCGGAGGAAGCAAAATATCTGAGGATTACCTTGGATAATAAGCTCACATGGAATTTGCACCTAAAAATTGGGTCTTACCTCAAAACAACTTCAATGGCTACTTATGATGGTGGTTAGAACACGTATACGTACACATAGCTGCGTTGCTTGGTGGGAATGCAGCACAAGAAAGCAGTCTCAATTCAAGCTCACTAAAGAGAATGGCCTGTATCATGATTAGTGGAGCTTTTCGCTCTACATTTATTGCGGCCATGTAACTGATACTGACTCTGGAACCTCTTCACCTAGTGATTAGAGAAGCTGCTAGAATGGCTAGCACTATTATTCTCGAACATTGGCTTTTCTGTTATATTTATAAGCTACCAATGAACAGTGAAATAATGGGAAAATAATGATTTGGGTTGAGGGAGATCATCCCGTATCTTTTACTTGTGGAACTCTGGTCCGAGATGGGCATTTTCCGAGAGTCATTATTAGGGGTTCTGGGCCGAGATGGTTATTTTAGGGCTGAAATGGGTATTACTCATGAATTTTTGTCTCTCATTATCTGTGAGGGAATTTTCATGTCTCCGTTATTTTAAGTGTTTATCAAACTCTTTCTTTCGTTGAATATTTGTTTTTATTTCAGATGTGGAGGTTTTCGATGACTCACATGAGCTATTACGAGATCGAAGAGGTATGTAATTTTCTTTTATATGATTTTTACAAAAAAATTAATCAAGAATAATTGGTTGTCAATTACTGATATTACTTGAATTAATGATTGAAGCAATTCGTCCAACTGAGCTATGAAGTCGGTTAAGTTTATGAAAGATATTCGAAAACATGGCGGGAGGAAAAATTGAAAAATTTCATCCAGAAATCCTAAAAATATATTTCAGAAAACATCAGTCTACCCTCAAAAGTTTTCAATGACTCAAATAAATACAACTGTAGTCGAAGATTAAGAAGTCATCAATAATGTCTTATGCTGGGATGTCAAATCAACATTTGTTACCAAACTTTTGAGTTGTTGAATAATTCTCTACGATGGTAGTCATGAACTGCTGCAACCTTTCGGTTAGATAGTGATTTAGGTTAGGTAGGTATTCACTTATATAGTAAAACAGCAGTGTTAATTGTGAAAAACTTGTCACGAACAGCTTCTTCCTTGTTCATATTGGTTTACTCAAAGTTTTACAGCGTACGCAACTCGCAAAATAATCTGAGTATCGCTTCATAACTCTTTGATAAATCTTACGCTCAAGCTTTAATCGGGAATAAAAAAATGGTACAGTCGACTTGAGACATACCAAATGGTGAATTGTTCCTTAACGCTGTCGAAAGTGCGGGAGGTATTTAGCAGTAACCAACGCAGATTGCTTAGCGTAACAGCTGAAGAACATATCCGAAACCTTGAAATTTGCGGTTCCTGAATATTGCTCTTAATTAATTATAACGAGAAATATCTTCAGATAAAACTATTTTACGTTGTTGTGAGGGACTATTCTTGTCTAAGCCATCGCGCAACAAGAATGAGAAGCAGAGTCGTGGAAAAGAGAGGAATTTTATATCATGTTACAATAAACTATTCAAGATAAGCCATTGATTAGTAGCGAAATTTGAAACTGTTGTGTGGCATAAACAATTAGTTTATATTTTTCGGGGAATATCGATATAAATATTTGTAGAGAACATTTCATATCAATTGAACTCGATGGTTTATATTCCTTTAATATTTTTGTGAATTCAGGAGAAGGAAGGCAAGATATTCCAATAATATAAGTTTAATTTAAACACAAGTTTAATCACTCAGTTTATCGATGAGAAATATAATTCAAGCAAATATTCCTCAAATTCTTCGTTTATGTCATACTGAATAGTTTAATATTTCGCCGTCGCAGCGCTTCGATCTCAATTTCAAACGCAAACAACAATATAAGATAGTGTCGGTATATATGGCCCACCTAAATATAAAAATTAATTTCTCGAGAATTCTATTCGGGAAAATAATAACTTTTAAGAAACTCTTTCAAACTTTTAGGTTATGATTTACATAAAGAAAATAATAAAATTCTGACAAAAAGTGTTAATATGGCCCTACTTGTGATTTATTCTTGAATATTATTTAATCTGTACACACAAAATCTTCGAAATCATTGTTAGTCCAATATGTTTCTCGTGGTAGCATTTGCTACGTTTTATACAAAGACGCATGTCCATTAGGGTACTTTGTTTGCAAGTAGGACTGTACCTTGTTCCAATTTTTCATTATAATAATAATAATTTATTTTTCCACCGATCATAGAACACATGGTATCAGACATGTCAATGAGTTACATAAATGAATAGAATAAACAATAAGAAACACCATCAATACAATACTATAAATATAAAATCTAAAATCAATACAAATACTAATACTAAACAAATGCCAAACAGCAAGAGAAAAGCAGCCTTCATTCACAACACATCAGCTAGATACTCCTTAAGATCGTAGTAGTTTTTATTCTGTATATCCCTCATATACCTTGGGAGTTTGTTGAACAGTTTGATACCCATGAATCATCGGAATTGCGAGTTGAGTATTCGTGATTGTAATTGTTGCGTTGGAACAATTGAAGGTTTTTTTTCATATAGGTCAGCAACTCAAGTATGTATACGCAAGCTACTGGCAATATCTTAAGTCTTCCAACTAAGTTCCTGCATGATGTGCGCCGAGAAACCCCCAATATATTACGAACAGGCTTTTTTGCATTCTGAATACCCTTGTACTTTCAGTAGAAGCACCCCAAAACAAAATCCCATACGATACTCTAGAAAGGAGTGAGCAAAATAATAAGCCACACAAGTTGTTATATTGGCAATTTTTTGTATACGGTATAGAGCGTAAGATATGGAACTCAGCTTGCTACACAGGTTCTGAATGTGAGCTGCCAGGTTCTTGTCCACTATGAGACCCAGGCACTTAATGCTGTTCACCTGCCTAATAGACAGCTTATTTGATATTAACAATAGGCTTTTATTATTTGTTTCTGTGCTTTTCAATGTAAAGTTGATGAACATTGTCTTGTCGACTTTTAGATACAAACCATTCGTGTTAAACCAATCATTGAGCACTGATGTGCATTGTCTAGGATTTTTTCTCCACCCTCCCCGCTACAAATAAGAGTGGTATCATCAGCGAACATTGTGAGACTCTCTGGGTTCTGTGGTGCTGTTGGTAAGTCATTGATGAAAATTAAAAACAACAGTGTTCCAAGCACAGAACCTTGTGGTACACCAAAACCAATGCTTAGACTGGAAGATTTTTTGCCATCGACCTCTACAAATTGAAAGCGATCTGTCAAAAATGATCAACCTATTTATTTGACCCCTTATACTAAGGCAGTCCATTAAGAGTGAGATAACAGATCAAATGCTCTACACAGATCCATAAACAAAGCAAGATACTTCAATCCATCACCAATGTCATCATACAATTTATTCAGGATATTCATCAAAGCAGAATTAGTCGATTTTGCATTCCTGAACCCATGTTGGCAGTTTGAGATAATATTGTTTCTCTTTATGAATGTTACCATTTCGTCATAGATCACTCTTTTAAGTACCCTAGACACAGCAGACAGCAGTGATATCGATCGATAGTTGTCCATAGAAGTTGGTTTTCCCTTCTTGAAGATCATCTTGATACGGGCGATTTTGAGAATATCAGGAAACAAACCAAACTCTAGTGAGAGATTTAAGAGAAATGTTAAATTAAAGGCCGAACAACAAAATGGGAGACCTTCTTAAGCAAACTGATCCCATCTACACTAGAGTAATTTAAGTTTTTCAGATCGTGGATAATATTGAACACTTTTGCCACCGAAACAGGAGAGAGATACATAGTTTCATTAATAGCTCTTATGTTAGGAAAACCGCCTGGTACGTCCGGTATCTTGTTTTTATCCTTATAGGTATGTCAATTAAATACTCATTGCTTTTTATCTATCGTTGAATAATCATTTTGGATCTTAAGAGATTAATAGTTCATAGCCTTTAGTCGAAATTATTTTGCTGTTGTAGCTTTTTTCATGGATGTTGAGTACTTCTCGAAAACTCTCATTGGGGACAGTATATGAAGTCTCTTTGCGTTTGGAGACTATCCGCTCTTTTAAAATGAACTGACAAAAATATTATTAAACTCATCGTCTTCATCTGTCATTCCTTTTTTTCATTCTCAACTCTTGGGAGGAAGAGATGCCTGTCATGTCGCAACTGTGGCCGCCCAAGTTGATTTTATGTATGTACACTTGCTTCTCAAGAAGGATAAATTGTAAATTATCGGAGAGATGTTCGATAGAAACGAGTTCCATTATTCCTGTAAAGAAAATAATTTTTATAGAGGGAGGTACGTGGCGTTGCTAGTTGGACATATCTTTGATGAGAGTTTTCCGTAAGCCTGGTTTTTTATGGAACTAAACCTTTCAGATCTTCTGAAAGTATCTGTAGAAAAGAGAAGGATCAGCAACCTGCCGTCTTCAAGGGTGATGGTGGAGATCACTCGTTATCTCGGGGTATTCGATGAGGTGTACTCCTCTCTTTTGGACACTATCCAATCGTTGTAATGAATGTTTGGGCGCAGAGCCCCATAGATGGGAACAGTATTCCAGACCAGATCGAACCTGTGCTTTGTATAAAAGTATCAGCTGTGACGACGTGAAATACACTCGGAGGCAAAATTAGCGGAACACTCGAAAATTTAACCAAGTTCGAAGTCCGATATTTTCCTAATTCTCAACCGATTTAGATGATTTTTTCGGCAAGTTATAGATCAACTTTTCTGATTTGTAGAAATTATAAGAGAAAACAAAAAAATTTGAAAAAAATTTTATACGGGGGCAAAACTAAAAGTGTTTTTTTTGTCAAAAATTCGTAACACCCTGTGGAATTTTGTGGTCCGAGTTGAAACGTACAATATCATGGTCTGTCAAGACACATCTTCCTACAGTAACGCCCTTCTTGTTTTATGCATTTATTTCTATTTTTACAAGATATATATATATATATATATATATATATATATATATATATATATATATATATATATATATATATATATATATATATTTAATCTTGCGTAGGTGCATAAAGTCGGAGGTTAACCAAAAATAAAATCAAAATTAGAGAAGCGGAAATCTAACGAAATAGAATTTTTGAAATTCACTGGCCAATTTCTCGCTCCGGGAGAACTCGAAGTACACTGGAAAAATCGTTTATTTTGCACATTTATTTTCGAATTTTTTTGTGTGACACTCTATAATAATTATCATTCCTGTCCAAAATTGAGAGCAGGTGTGTATCCTGGCGATACACTGGTGAAATGAAATGAACATGTTGAGAAAAATGTTCATGATGAGTCCCCAAAAAAAACATTTGATTTTAGTAGCGAGTATGACCCCCCGAGCTCTTATTACAGCAGGCATACGATTTCGCATACTCCCAATGATGTTGTCTATCATCTGTTGAGGTATGTTGTCCCACTCTTCCAGCAAAGCCAATGTCAGCTCTTCAACGTTGCCTGGATTCCGTTGTCGAACCCTTCTTCTAAGAATGTCCCAAACGTGTTCGATCGGGTTTAAATCCGGTGACCGCGACGGCCAGTCCATTCGTGTGATCCCAACGTCATTGAGATATTCTATCACTATGCGCGCAGTATGAGGGCGCGCGTTATCGTGCATAGAAAGGAAATTTTCCCCTATGTAAGGAGCAAAAGGCACAACATGGGGCTCCAAGATTTCTGTTATATACCGATGCGCATTAAGTGATCCATTGCCAATAATCTCCAGTTCTGTTCGTACTCCCAAGCATATGCCACCCCATATCATAACTGACCCTCCACCGTATTGCTCAGTTCGAAGTTCGCTTGATTATACCGTTCCCCTCGATGCCTCCATATTTTATCTCTACCAACTACGAAATTCACACAATATCGGCTCTCATCACTAAATAAAAATAAAAACGCCAATTATGCTACCCGATGGGCTTTATCGAGTCTTGGTGCTCTTGCTTGCGCGTATGATCTCAGACCAACTTCATTTAATCGTCTTCTGACTGTCCTCACACTGACGTTAATGTTATCTACTGCTCGTAAAAGGTTACGTAAATGAACAGCAGTAAGACAGGGATTTTTATGGTTTGATTGACGATGAAACGGTCATGCATAGCGCGGGTTGCCCGATTTCTTCCTTGTCCTCGCCTCCTCACGTACAATCCAGTTTCCCTGTAACGTCGGTAGATTCGATGGATAACCGACGTCGAGACACCCAACATGGTACCGACTGAGCGGTAGATGCGCCCTTCCTCGATCAATGTAACTGCCCTTGCTACTGAGGTTGGTGGTAAATCTCTCATTCTGAATGAAAAATACCGTTTCGAATCGTAAACAGTAAAAGAATCAAACAATGGAAAACTCTCATTCTTTAAACAAGTGCAAATGTGGTCATATACAAAAAAACGTGTGTTGTATTTCATATTGGATAAAAAGAGGTGTGCACATGTGTGAATGAAAAGTTTTATCAATGGTCCCAGAATTCGGTTGTGTATTTTAATACCTACCGACTGTTATCTCCTATGAATTCCTAATTTTCACCAAATTAACCAAATTGTCATCAATAACTAATGCAATTCCAACATAAAAATCGCAAACGACAATTTCGACACGCCTGAGTGATAATAAGAAAATTCCAAATTGATAGACGAATTTTAATGACGATTTCTTGATTCAATGGAATTTCTCCAAAATGGTGATTTTCCACTTGAAATTAAATATATTTTGCAAAAATAGAGATAAACGCATGAAACAAGAAGGGCGTTACTGTAGGAAGATGTGTCTTGACAGACCATGATATTGTACGTTTCAACTCGGACCAAGAAATTCCACAGGGTGTTACGAATTTTTGACAAAAAAACACTTTTAGTTTTGCCCCCGTATAAAATTTTTTTCAAATTTTTTTTGTTTTCTCTTATGATTTCTACAAAGCAGAAGAGTTGATCTATAACTTGCCGAACTAATCATCTAAATGGGTTGAGAATTAGGAAAAATATCGAACTTCGAATTTGGTTAAATTTTCGAGTGTTCCGCTAATTTTGCCTCCGAGTGTACTTCTCAGCTCTGAAAGTGAATTGAGTTTAGCAGTAAGTAAACTCCGGTGTTTACTGTCAAGCCGAGTAAAAGCATTCTTGTTTTAAGGGAAATTTGATATCCTTGCATGATTGAAGAAGGTTCTCCAGCAGTAACTGTTCTGTTAAAGTTGACGAAGTTTAACCATATCTACTCTGACATCTTCTTCAAGTCTAAATTCAGGGACATCCACTATTGGTTTCTTTGTCGTTGTGACTCCTCAGCAGTTATAAGGCGCTGAATGATGAGGACACCAGGGTAGAAACTCCCGCCAACCCAAATGTTCTGTTTTCGGTGGAATGGAGTAGATCATTAATCTGTAACAGAAAAAGCGTTGGCGAGAGTATGGAGCTCTGGGTTACTCCTGCATTAACCTGAATCACTCATCACATCATCTACCACCTGAATCGATCTACTGAAGAGAAAACTACTAATCCAACCATGATTGTTCGGGAAGTTCATATGCGATTAGCTTATTCATCAAGGCTGAGTGCTAAACCCTGTCGAAAAGCCTTTGAAATACAAAGAGTAATGGGTTTGATTATTGATGTTCTTATGCAAGGCGCTCACCAGTCGATCTTTGTCTACGCTAACCGTAGTCTTTCCATGACATAATTTTACTCATGCATTTTTCCAACACTCCGACTGAATCTGAACCAGACTATTAAGAACAGATGCTAGCTGTGGAGTACATTCCTTCAAAACAGTTGGTGGTATTCTATCAAGATCAACTGCTTTCTTACAGTCAGTTGTTGAAGAACGCGTTTTACCGCACGCTCTCTGAACTTTACCTCAGACATATTCTATTGAACATTTGGGATGCTTGGTGACACTATGTTTGACGTATTTAACATAGAATTTTGCGGAAATATATTTCCATAGAGATCCGCCTTTGCGATGATGCGATAGAACCATCATGTCTAATCGAAGGTAAGAAGGATGACTTTCAAAAGTTGTTTTGCTTTATCTGAGGTTTCACATTTTGGTTTTCTGAAATGATCAGGTAAGTTTGATGGAATAGAAGGCGCAAACACTAATTCAGGTCTGGATCAAACGAACCGCACAACAACAGCTACAGCATCTTTTTAATAGTTTTGAGACCATATTTTGCAAACGTTTTTCCGATTTTCCTCATTTTGTCAGCTCCAAAAGGAGAAAGCTCGTATTTCCAAAATAAATTAGGTGACTACTTGTAATGTAACCCATAATTAAGTAATATAGTCCAGGTAATGTGGACGTATCACCAATCCACCACGTGGGCCATAAAAACATAAGTTGCAATTAAAATGAACAATTACTTAGAGTGTTATAAAATATTTTAAATAAAACAAGCATGGAAACATGTAAAACACACCTCTGTTAATATTTTCACAATTTTACTAGTTTGTGTTCAGCTTTGCAATCTGAACTAAAACTATATTTAGGTTAGAATCACATAAAGTTTTGGTTCTTGTCGAAAGAGGGCGATTGAAAACGAGTGAAGAAACTGTTAGGATAAAGATTATCAAATGACTATTATAACCAAATATAACTGAACTGGGCTATATCACCATTCGGGCCATATATACCGACACTGCTTTACTATATTATATATTTTTTTCAAAATTGATGAAAAATTGAGAAATTTCAAGATGATACATTACTTTTCGATATTCAAGAAACTATTCATTAGTTTCAGATATCAGGAGAATTGAAAGGCTAAATCAAGTTGTCGACCAACTCGTAAAAATCGGTAATATAACTTAAATTTGATTAAGGCAAGTTTCAGAATGATGAAAACCCAACAATTTAATGAAAAACATTTAAATTCTTGTCACATTCTTCGAATGCGTGGAAACGTGCATTTAAATTTAAATATACAGGGTGATACATAATAGTATGTCACAACTTGAGGGGGTAAATCTACGTGCAATTTTAAGACAAAAAGTTCATATAAACATAGGTCCGCAAAAGCTTCGTTACGGAGCTACAGGGTGTTGAAATTTCCGGAAAAAATTGGTTTTTTCTTCAAAACTCTTGCAGTTTTTGAGATATTCAGCGCAAATTTGGAATGCAAGCTATTTTTACAGCTTTCATCATTACACGTCCTAAATTTTAACTAGAATCTACAATGTGTTTTCTTTTTTGGAGCCATGTCTTTTTTTGCCCTTTCAAACTTTTTTGCAGTACGCCACTGATCAGCATACAATCAATTTTCGTCATCTTTGTTCAATTTAGAAACTATTTTGGCACATGTAATTCTTTCGTATCTCCGATCGTTCTCGAGCAAAAAATTATTAAACGATTGCATGCATTCGCTGAATTGAAAGCACTTCTAATTAATAAAATGACTACATTTACCATTAGTTTTAAGACTTTTGAAGTTATTGCTGTAAGAAAAAATGGCTAATTTTACTAACGCCGAATTGGCTGATATCCATTACATGTACGGCTGCCGGAAATACAACAGAAGCTAGACGATTATATCAGGTGCGCTTTCCAAATCGAGTAACACCAGACAGGCGAACATTTTCAATTATCCACAGAAGGTTGAGGGAAACTGGTATTTACTGCAAATAATCATTTAAAAGGTGCAACTCAAACTATGACTACTCCAGATATTGAGGAAGAAGTTTTGAATTGTATTGATTTGAATCCTCATGTGAGTACAAGAAGAATCGGAAATCAGTTGAATATTTCACATGTTCTAGTTTGGAGAATTCTCCACGATTTTTTATTGTACCTGTTTCATATTCAACGTGACCACACCTCGAGATTTTCCTTCAAGACTGAATTTCTGCCGATGGTTCTTAGATGAAATTAGAGAAAATGCTTATTTTGACAGTGAAAAAATGTTCACAGACGGAGCTAACTTTTCGAGAACTGCTATCATAAATTTTCACATTAATCATTATTGGGTTGGGGAAAACCCCAATTTGATTGAATCATATTATCAAGAACAATTCTCACTAAATGTCTGGGACAGAATAGTTGGAAATTATTTGGTTGGGCAATTTTTTTTGCCCAACATACTGAACGGTCCCGCTTATCGACAATTTTTTGAGGAGGAGTTATCTTTATTGCTCGAGGATGTGTCACTTTTGGTGAGAAACATAATGTGGTTCATGCATGATGGGGCACCAGCACATTTCAGTGGAGAAGATAGGGAATACTTGAATAATTCATTCAACAACCGATGGATAGGTCGGGGTGGGCCAGAACCATGGCCTCCTAGGTAACCAGACTTAAATAGTTTAGACGTTTTCTTATGGGGATATCTCGAAAGTTTAGTTTACACCACTCCAGTGAACACTGTAGAAGAATTGAGAAATCGAATAATAACCTCTTGTGACACGATAAGAAATACCCCAGGAATATTTCAAAGAGTGCGTGATAATATGCGAAGAAGGACAGAGGCCTGTATTCTTGCAGGTGGAGGACATATCCTCCTTGTTCTTTTTTCAGTTTGATATTGAATAAGTATAAGTTGAGTTTCAGAAGACTGACTATCAAAATAAAAGCAAATTTTGGGCATACCTTTAGAGTATTTCTATCATTTTTTTTATTGATTGTACGCTGATCAGTGGCGTACTGCAAAAATTTTGAAAGGGCAAAAGGAGACATGGCCTCGGAAAAGAAAACACCTTGTGAATTTCAGTTGAAATCTAGAACGTGTAAGCTTGCATTCCAAAAGAGGGCTGAATATCGCAAAAACCAGTTTTTCCAGAAATTTCAACACCCTGTAGTTCCGTAACGATGATTTTGCGGATCTATGTTTATATAAACTATTTTTCTTAAAATTGCACGTAGATTTACCCCCTCAAGTTGTAACATTCTATTATGTAACACCATGTATATTGATCAAATGATTAGAGGGGTCGGAGTAAAATCAGAAAACTGGAAATAAATAATCATTTGAAAACCTAATTCTCAACAAATTTATCTCAATATAATAAGACGGAAGAGTTTGTTCAAATGTGCTAATATCAGGAGAACTGACACTCCTTGTGAGTTATTTTTGATGACCACTATTAATATAAGCGAAACAGCGAAAAATCAGACGGAACTAAATCAGATTACTCGAAAGGACATAAGTGAATTCTTTGATGAGAAAGAATGAATTTCCTAACTAGTTTCTTGATCTGGATTATTTCATTCAGACAAATTTTTAAAGTTAACTTCACCATGATAGTGGCCGAAAATTGTCTACATACCCTTGATTTTCGACTGGCCTAATGTGATGTTTTGGATCTCGGTTCACCTTTTGCTTAGCAATCAATAACATTTTCACGTGGCTTAGTATTGATATTTCTCAACTTTCCCAATATTTCCAACATTTTATGAGTCGAAAAACTATTTCAATGCATTTTAATGCAAATTTGCTGCGGAATTTCTACCTCTATGTAAATAAGCGAATGAACTCTTGAAGGTATACAGCGTAACTTATTAGCAACCAATATTCCAGTCGTGAAATTTGACTAAGATCTTACCAAGATTGCGCAAACCTAAGAAAACAAAAAACCATGTATTTGGATGAACCAAGAACTTTTAACATGAGAAGTTTAACTACTTGATCACTATGTATAAAAAAATCACTAAACTTTGGAGACAGACAAATGGACAGAAAGCTGGGTGGTCAACAACCATTTGAAACTACTAGAAACGCCAAATGCTTTATGGCGTCAGTATTGTATTTATTCATATCAAATATTACAGGCGTTTGAAGAAAGAAATTGTATATGAACCATTCCAAATGAATGGAGAAAATAATTCCTTCACGAAAACAAATTGTTCCTTGAATTGCTTAGCTATCTACCCCATTTTCCGGATCTAGCTTCGAGTGGTTATGATGTTGGATGACGTGAAATACTTCCTAAGAAAGAATTCTGGTTCATATGAAGAAGTTAATACTGAAATTCAATCCTATGTTGAAGCCAAATATGAAAATCTGTTTATAGAAATGTATAATAGGAGACTTAATGCACAGGGTGGGTCGCGGCTGACTCCCACTTTCCAAAGGGTTAGTAAAAACACGAGATATGCACGAAAAAAATTCATTACGACAGAAAGGTTATATAATGTAGTTTATTCAGTTCTGGTACAGCGTTGTCGTGATGGTAATGTCGATGTGTTCGCCTGTTTTCTTGATTCCGAAAGGGCTTTCGACACCGTAGCATAATAAGCTAGTTGAAATACTACAAGATCTGGGATTGGATGGGGGTGATATCCGCATTATAGCCAACTTGTATTGAAACCAAACGGCAGCCGTCAGAGTGAATAAGAATATGTCAGAAGAAATAGATATAAAGAGAGGGGTACGTCAGGGGCGCGTTCTTTCGCCACTGCTTTTTAACCTGTATGCAGAGAGAGTATCTATAGAAGCTCTGGATGATAAAGTAATCGTCGGTGGTGTCACGGTCAATAACTTACGGTAACCTGATGACACAGGTTTACTGACTACACACCTGAAAGATTTGTGATAACTCGTAACATCTGTGTCGGACCACAGTAAATCAATGGGAATAAAACTGCGAAAAAGACAAAATGGCTAGCAGTAAGTAGATTTTATAGGTGGAATGTTCGGTGGTGTTGCGTTAGATGAATCCAGCACAGAATTCTTTGAGAACGAGAGGTCAAAGAGATCCGCTTTCTCTTTCGGAGATGATGCTATACTTTCGTCTGCTCTAACAAGAGGCGGAAACGCAGATTTGCAGAAATTGGCACTGACAGTGTTCGCCATAGACCAGAATTGTCTAGTCTCACTTGCCTGTTGAAGGAGTTTATTAGTTATCCCTTCGTTGAAATTCGCCTTTGCTCTGGCAGTTGTCAGGTTGCATACGTTCCGTATTCGTACGAAGGTTGTTCTAGTTTCCTCCTTGGATTCATCTTCCATGACTTGTAGGCTTTGTTTTTGGCTGCAGAGGCTTTTTCGCAGTATTTGTTGAACCAAGGCTTTTCTGCTGTTGTTCTTTTCATGGAATGAGGGATGTAGAGATCCATTTCTGCATGAATGATTTCCGTAACAGATTCAGTGCACACATTGATGTCAGGATCTGAAAGGCAAACAACACTGAATGGGAAGCACGAAAAGAATTCATCCCAATTAGCACTGTTAGTTTAGGTTAGATAGATAGTGCCAAATGTATCTGGGTGGTTTAGGTTCTTGTTTTAGCGGCAGCATAATAGTTCTAGTAGCAGATATGAGGTTGTGGTCTGAGTTGCCTAGCGGTGCTGAGACCTCCACTCCAAAATCCTTTGTGTCTGAAATCTAGAAGAGATCCAAGGTGTTCGGGAAGTCGGTTGCGTGATCAGGTATTCTTGTCGGTTCGTCGACTAGCTGCGTTAGATTATGGCTGATTGCGAAAGTTTCAGCCCGTCTTCCCGCTTCATCTGTTCTATTGGAGTGGTGGAGCAAGTTGGTATTATGAACGTTCAAGTCACCCAGTTAAATGATGTTAGCTGATGATGTGTCTGAATACAATCCACCTCATCACCTAGATACTGAAAGAGTCTAGGAAGTGAATATCATTTGGCGAGCGATATTGACAGCATGAGAACAGTATGTTATCCTGCAAACAGAGTTTAAACCACGCAAGGTCGAAAGCGTCGACCTCTATCGTGTTCTCTCTCTGGCATGCAACATCCGATCTGGCGAAAACACCCTTTAGACTTAAATCTCGTATGTACCTCATACCCATCAAAACGTAAATACGTTGTATCGGTTGTTTGACTTATTTGGGTTTTGGTTAGGGCCAGCACATGGGGTTGTGCGTTTTGCATTTGCTGGTGTACTGCATCGACATTCACGTTGTGCCCCAATCCTCTGATATTGCAGAACTCGACTTACCTGCATCATGAACCTCTCGAGGCATTTCCTCGGAAGATCCGAATGGAAGACTATATTAACTCAGAATGATTTTGTCCCAGAAGAGCTCATCATGCTTCGTTGCCAATCCTTTCCACCCTGGAAACTGGACCATCTGCCAGATCCCGAAATTTAGTAACACAGGTAACCAATTTACGGGACCTATAGCTGGATGTGGAGGTATCACACCGGGCGACGGGAGTGAGGCCGCCTGCCACCAAACGCCGTATAACCTGAACGTTATGTGGCGTTTGGGTGAGCAAAACCGTCGAAAAAGGCCAGATTTGTGGAAAGAAAACTCATGGATTATGCAGCACGATAATGCACCTAGCTATCATTATGAATGATAAGATTATTTGTTGGCGTAAATGTATTATTTCGGAAAGGGATTACTTGGAAGGTGATATATGTTTGACAGAATGTATGTATTTCAATCCATTCATCATCATAGTAACACCACATAATCACTCTCGTATGTTGAGAATAAGATTCGGATCATGCTGTTCTCGCTAATTTGTCTTCGAATTCCTTCAGAAAGCACCTCTTAAAGTTTGTCATAGAGCTTGAGGACACTTTACATGAATTTCAATTGATGTAAATATCCAAGAAGGTCACAAACGGCTGAAAGGGAACGGATATAGGTTAATACTTGCGTTCTCTACATAAAACAGAAATCGGTTGTCTGTAAAGTCGGTTTACTGACGATGTTTGAACGTGACAACGTCATAAAAAAAAATACTGATGGAATGGTTGCATTTTTCATAAGAAAATTTAAATTTTATTTGTTTGGTAGATATTTTGTATGGATATAGAGGAGGTAAATGGAAATCAAAATTGAATTGATCAAGTTACGTTAATTTGTACGCATAAATACAATTATGTCAATTTTCATTTATTTTTTATAATGTACATAGTTTTTACAAGTATGAATGAGCTTTGAGCAATTTTTTCACAACTTTTATTTACAACTTTTAAACATGTATAATATTTAACTTCTTACAATTTGTGTTATTCTGTTGAGAATAGGACGATGACATTTATGTTTTAATTTTCGAAATTATAGCTACGCTCGATATGTATTTCAATCGAATAGTAAAGCAATTGATTTTTTACTCATCGTTTTTTTGTATTAGAGATACTCGTGTATGGAAACTGAATCCTATTATGTTTCGACGACACCGCGAGTACCTGAAAAGGAGAGACGGTTAATATTTCGCTTGAAGGCTAGCTGATTGAAGTCATGGGTAAATACGTTACGTGGAAGAGAGTTCCAAAGTTGCGCTGTTCTGTGGAAAAAGGCCTTCTGGTATAAAGGTGTCTTAATTTCAACCACGTAAGGAAGGTTGGCATTGGTTTGACGAGTTGGCCTTGAAACAGAAACGAGCGGAGGAACGAGCGTAGAAATCTCCTCAGAGCATCTTTCCTGAAAATACCTGTACAAAAGAGAGAGCTCACCCACTTTATTGCGATGTTCCAGTGGAGGGATGGAATCTGTGAGAGCACAGTCACCGATCAACCCAATCGTCTTCTTATTTATGGGATGCAGGAGTTTCAAGGTGTATTTAGGGGCAGAACCACACACGTGGGAACCATACTCTAAAACTAGACGAATTTGAGATTTATTGAGAGTTAGGAGTTGAGTCGGAGTGAAGTATCTTCTGGCACGATACAGAAAACCCAGTTTTTGAGATGCTGCAAGCATTGTTATGGAGTACAGTACTGTACAGTGCTGTTAGCCTTCCTAGAAAACAAAAAAGCTTGAGTTTTGCTAACATTAAACTCCACCAGGTTCGCAGAGCCCCAATCGAGAATTGCCTTCAAGTCACTATTGGTTTTAGCACACTGTTGCAGACGTATTTCGTATGTAACTTGGGATGATAGAGGTTTTCTCGACTAGAAGGATGCGTGGAATATACTGTCGTCCGCAACACTGTGGATCTTACAACATGTAACAGTAAGCAATTCGTTTATATGAAGTAGAAACAGGGTTGGTGCTAGAATCGAGCCCTGAGGAACACCAGCATTAATGGCAAGTGTGTCAGATGTAACTCTATCCAAGACCACACTGAGAGATCTATCTGAAAGAAAGCTTGAAATCCATAGGCATAGGTGTTGGGATAAGCCATACTAGGACAGTCTGCCTAGCAGACTCCTATGCCAAACCCGGTCGAAAGCTTTCGAAATATCGAGAGCCACAGCCAAATAATCCCCAAATTTCTCTATAGATCTCTTCCACATGTGAGTGACATAGGCAAGTAGATCTCCTGTGGATCTCTGGTGCCTGAAACTATATTGACGATCATTAATGATACCAACAGATTCTAAATATTTGGTAAGCTCGATTTGATGGCTTTTTTCATCACTTTGGAAATCACAGGCAAAAGGGATATTGGCCTATACTTGGTAGGGATGGTTTTTTCCCGTTTTTAGGAATTGGTTGGATTCTGGAAGTTTTCCAGTTTGAAGGGCAAATGCCTTTATTATAGGACATAGTGAAAGGTTAACACAAAATAGGTGTCAATTCACAACCACATAATTTCAACACGATAGAAGGTATTCCGTCGGGTCCAGCTGCCTTATTAGTGTCCAGCTTAAGCAGTATTTTTCTGACTGTCTTTGCCTGAAGACAATATCAGGCATTTGGGGTCCGATATGAGGAATAACAGGAGGATCTTTATCTCCTGCATCCAGAGTGGAATTGGATGCAAAAAGGTTAGCAAGAAGGTTGGATTTATCTTTAGGTGTAATGGCTAACGAGCCGTCATCCCTACTTGGGGGTGGAAGAGAGTTAGAAGTGAAGTTAGTACCAACAGATTTGGCCATTGATCAAAATGACCTAGAACAGTTTGGACAGTTAACAAGCTTAGATCTTACTTTGTTCATCTAATCAGCTTTCGCATCATTCACTACAAGATTGCAGGAGTTGCAGGCTGAAATAAATGCCCTCCTTTGCTAACTTTTGGCCTTTACGGTTCTGCACACTTGCTGTTAAACCAAGGCGCACCAGGGGTTGACTTTATAGTGGTATGTGGAATGAATAATTCCATCCTCAACTTGAGAAAGCAAAACCTGGAAAGACAGAACGCAACCCGTCCCAGTCGGCAGAATCGTAGTGCCAAACTGAACGGGGTGATAAGGTGATAAGTGAAGTTGCTGTAAAATAGCAATGAACCGTTACAAGCTTATGGTCAGATTTACCTAGAGGAGCGTGAACCTCTACTGTGTAAGGATTAGGATTGCTAGTAAAGAAGAGATCCAGAGTGATAGCGAATTGACCTTCCACGTCCGGAATATGGGTGGGTTCCATAACCACTTGCTCAAGACCATACGTAATAGCAAAAGATTCTGCTTCGCAACCAGCGTCATCAGTTTTGTTTGAGTTTTTGAGCCATGTGGTATTGTGGACATTAAAGTCTCCTAGTACTATAATCTCTGCCGAAGGGTAGTTTTGCTGTGAATAATCGATTTTAGCAGAGAGAAAATCGAATAGGCGGGAATAGGAAGGATCTTTTCCCGAAAGGTATAAACAACAGATGAACTATGTTTGTGTTTTATTGGTGATTTTAAAACACATAACATTCAGATCATCAGTTTCAAGAGATTCCGCCTCGTGACAGAAAATATTGTTCTGTACAAAAAGACACACTCCATGTTTGAATTTGAACTTTGTGTGTAATTTATAGCCTGAGTATAAGAGATGGATGTTATTACTCGAGGGCTTGACCTATGTTTCTGTTAGGGCTAAAATGTCAGGTTTGGTGCTCTCTAGTTGGTATTGTACGGCATTGATGTAACTGTTGATTCCTCGTATGTAATAGAACTCTATTCAGTATTTCGTTCCTAGAATTTACAGAATGACGAACCTGCTTATTACTATTCGATATCAACTCCCCTCGAGTACCGTCCACCCGGAGATCCGAATGAGAGGGTATTTCACCTCCGGAATATTTTACTCTTGGGGCATCCATATCAAAATGCAAAAAGAGTGTTAGGCGAGAGCGAAGAGAAAGGAAAATGACATTTGAATAGGGACTGGGAGAAGGAACAGACTCACACTCCACATGCGGAAACACGTCAGTGACACGAAATAGGAGGAGGGATTCATGTCACTTCAGTACATGTTTTGGAGCGCGTGGTGGTACTGCCTCGGGCGAAGGAGATAGAACCTCCTTCTACCACCCGATGAAAAATAGTGAAATAGTTCTATTAACTTATTGTTATAGTTTTGTTAATTATAGCATCACCAACAATCGCTGCACTAGCGGATCGCTGCTATTCATTTTAATGATGAAAGCACAAATATTCGACAATATATCACTGAGCATATATTTAATATCGAAAGAATCATTACCTTTATCGCCACAATTATCGTCGATATAAACAATTGACACCACATTCGTTTTTCACTGCATTTCATACTTGACGAAAACATGTAAATGTTTTATCGTATTGCAGCATCGCTCACTCCACTACCGAACGCGGAGGCCGATGGTGCCTCTTTGTCGATCGTTCCGCGCACTCGCTTGCACTTAAACCCTTAAATGGAACGCCTCAGAGCGAGGTAACGCCGCATGAGTCATGTGTTTTCGTGCGTGCAGCCGGCTCCATCAAATTATAAGACGTTGTCACGTCAAAAATGTTCTGATTTTCAAAAATGGTTACTAATTTCGTGAGGAAACATTCAGTTTTATTGCCAGATTGATTACAAGAATCTCTTATAGTTACAAAAATGGAAAATGAGGTCTCTAATAATTTTGTTGCTAGAATACTTTCTGCGCTTGCTATCATACTGAATGTGAAAACCAAGCAGTTCCAACAGATGGAAGCAGTATTCTATCATGTGTGCGTTATACTCATCAATACTATGACAGAAATCTTTATTAAATAAAACATACATTCCAGATTGACACACTATTTGTTTCATATACATAGCCCACCAGTTTTATGAATTTCAGACAATTACACATATTACGTGGAATTCAAACAAATTTACACCATCAAACTGATAAATTTCCACACTGACTATGATATTACAACTTGCTGTTGTTTCAATCAAAGAACTTCGAATTTTAGTTGAAAGGTACAATATTGGTGTTCTAATCATAGGATAGATCTTGAATGTATGTCAAATATCAAATGTCATATGTTTCATTTATTTTATATGGTTTTCGACAAATGCAAGCTAGTAGAAATTGATATGTTACGTGCTCGTAACATTGCTATTAACTTTGCAGCACTTCTATGGTCATCTCATCCATGACCGTCTGCCACTAAATTTAATTAAGGATTGGCATTTATCAAGAAGTTGAAGGGTCAAGAGAAAGTTGTTGTATAGTGTTTATTTCAAGCAGGCTAAACATTGAAAATGTCACTTGGAATTGTAGCGCTTCTGCGTACAGTGCTGACCAGGTTTTTATCTGAACTGGATGCTATCTATACTGACGATATGTGCATCTCACAAGATGGCCGGATAGGCCATACAGTTACTGAAAGAATTAATTCATCGATAGAATGAAGGGTTACAAAACTGTACCATCTCCCAGAGTTGGCTTCTTCAGCCTGCTGTTCCGATATTAATATGTGTCAGAAAACATCTAAACATAAAATTTATCACCTGAATGTCGCAATTCAATGAATAAGAAATTTCTAGAAATAACATACATTGATATTATCAATATCTATCGGCAATAATGGAACACCTTTTATATTCTGATACAGCGTAAATACCAAAGATGCTTTGAAAACTCTGAATTAATTTTTTCAAGTAAGTTTTTCATGCAACTGTTCTTCAGTTGTTGTTGAATTGAAAGAAGACCAAGGATCAAAAGACACGATAATTAAAACATTCCACACTTTCAACCAACGCTATATTCAAATGGGGACACAATTTTTTCATATTCTAGGGGGAAACACAGAAATAATCATACACAGAGTGTTTGCTCATTTGATACACTATCCATTTATACCAACACGTAACGATTATTATCTAATATGTACACAACACCCATTTGAATACTTACATACGAGGATAGTTCCATAAGTATCCGTACTCGTAAAATAGATGGCGTCATTCAAACACTACTTCATCACACTACCAACATTATACAATGCCATATCGAATCTCAGACGAACCCATTTTGTTTCACACAACACCTGAAACATGATAATAAAAAGTTTTATTAATACACCATTATAACAATTTATAAGATTATTCAAACAGACCATACATAATATCTGAGTTGCGTTCGTTGAACGAGGAGTGGAGTGGACCACATTTGAATAAAGGTTAAAAATGAGAACAATTTCTGCATTTGGGTCACGTTTATTATTTTAAAATAAGACTTTACCATCCGAAGGACTTGTATCGATACATTTGACAATTCCAATAATATTTTCTAACGAAGAGAAGGAAAGCCTTGACGTTTTCTGAAGAAAGCAGACAGTGTATCCTTCTTTTCTATTCAAGATAGACCTTGTGCTGGATTATAGGTGTGAAATGTCACCTTTACCCTAGTTCGGTGCCTGACGTCCACCCTGTTTCACATAGTTCCCAAGGAGGCTCTTACATGATTTGATTTACAAATTGAGGAAAAGCGGAAACGCTCCAACTAGATAGCAATTGATATTACAGTGACACTTTTCGGCGTTACTCTAGGTCGACTCTAACCTTTGTGGATTCGTTCAAAAGACATCTGTAGAGCGTAAAGGGGACGCTAGCAGGATAGATTCATGCTTCAAAAGAATCGCTTCCTGCTCGGTGTAGCGTTGTTGTTCACTAAATCTTTGGGTTTGGTTTAGTGATTATGTTAAGGAAGAGCTTAATGCCTACACGCTTGCTCCCTTTGAGATGTGTAAAGTATCCGACCGTTTATTAGGACCAGAACTGCTCTGGTATATCTTCAGAAACCTCATTAAAAGTTTCGAGTGATTCCATCGCATTGACATCTCTGATTCAGCTTAAATTGGTAGATTCCAAAAATATGCCCAAGCGAAATGCCAGGTGAAGCATCATGTGAAAGATCTAACCTAAACGAATTGCTGGCGAACGAAAAAATGAATGTGAGATGTGGGACTTGAAGCCTCGAATGCTTTGGAGAAGATCCACTTATCTATTCCAGATTTTAAGGTCTCCTCTGATAGACAAGCTAAAGCTACGGTGTTTTAGTATTCAAAGAAGAAAATATATTAGTGTATCTGGAGAAAGAAAGTACAACGATACATTGGAGGTAATTATTGGAGCTATTAAACACTTAATTGAGACGTAAAGAGTCTCACTGGTATTATGACAGTTATATCATAAGTTGAAGCTGTAGACCACCTGAAAGTATAATAACGAAATTATTATAGATAATTATGAGAGCTATTCAAAAAGAAATTGAAACACAAATGGTCTCACTTGATGATACTCATCTAGAGTTGTACACTTCAAAATAGCTGCTTCATCCTTCGTATTCTCTCGATCTAGTTCTATGCGATTTAGTTTTATCAATTTACCATTCAACACTCAAAAGTTGTTGCGAAGGATCCGAAACATATTTTAGACGGTTTTAATAGAAGTATAGTTTCTTTTATAAGATGACTATGTCGAAAAATAAAAACAAATTCTGAAAATCCTGTGTTATTCTTTTTAACACGGGTACTTATTGATCTCCCCTCGTATTTTTCAGTTTTTTCTTCAAATAAATTCGGGAAATTTTAAGTAACAATAATGAATAGTGGCAGTGAATTCTTCTCAACTGAGCCTGAATCCTCAAAGTCGGATACTATAAAAAAGTAAGTATCTATTTTAATATTAATGGATATCAAATTTGCAAACACCCTGTATGTTTATTTTCTTTGACCAACAGTGATATACTTTTATATTTTTTTTTTCCATATGTATAATATTACAAACTGCTTTGTTGGATTTTTATTTTAAGATAATGATTTTTCCAGGCGTACTCGACTATGTGAAGCCAGTTACAAGGACAATTCTTGGAACCATTTTTCCTGCCATCGTACCGCTTTATCCTGTTATTGATATAGTCAAAGGCATGATCAAACTTAGTTTCGGTATATTTAGAAGATTGGTTTTTGGGAATTAGTATTAGTTATTCTTTTTTGTATGAATATTGTGTGTTAAAACAATAAATATATAGTACACATATATTCTCTTATTATTTTGTGGACGAATATTGTGAGGAAATTTAAGATTCCAACAGCAATTTATTGTTGATCAGGACATCATTGTAAGGATTGTTCGTACTTAATATATTTTGAAATAGAAAACTGAAATATAACTGCAAATTTCCCTAGTAGTACATTCAAATAAATTACTGCTGATCTTACCTGCCATCTAAAAGGGGTTTCAATAAGTACTTCCGAACTTTGACAATTGAAAACGGCCATCATGTTGTAGCTACATCTGTCAAATTACACTGGTCTACAATGGTTTTGTTGCCTTAGATATGAAAATGATTTTGGGTCTATTTATGCACACAATTCGTGAAACTATCAATGATTTTGTAGGATTTGCTCTGATTTCTTTTTGAATCTTTATTTTCATTTTACATAACAAAAATCGTAAAACAAGAAACAAAATAACAGATATATTTATAATGTCAGTTATGTTTTGAGAAATTCGGATACATCGAAGTAAATAAACAGGAAAATGTCGAAAATATATTTCATATTTCCATAAAACGCCTTTTATGAGCTTTTCTTCTATAGTTTTTCAGGGGACAATCTCTTTTCAAAGACCAGCAGTAATCTGCCATCATGTGACAATCCCATCGACCTTGATACCTTTCTTCCATCACTTTTAGATCTTGATAAAACCGCTCTCCCTGTTCCTCACTATAATTTCCTAAATTATCCGGAAATTTATCTAGATGATTGCGGAGATAGTGTAACTTAATACTCATATTTGCTCCTAAAGTCTGAAAGTTTGTCAGCATATTTTGCACAATTTCTTCATAATTTGCTGCTTTATGGTTACCTAGGAAAATTTCGACAACCAACACAAAACTTTTCCAAGCTTTACTTTCCGGAACAGTCATAACTTTGATAAAATCTGAGTCTTTCATCAATTGCCTTATTTGAGGACCATCAAATATTCCACCTTTCAATTTTTCCATACTAAGCTTCGGAAATTTTCTGCAAATGTAATTAAAACAATTTCCGTCTTTGTTCAACGCTTTTACAAATTGCTTAATCATACCTAACTCAATATGTAATGGTGGAAGTATGATTTTGTCTCTGCTCACCAGCGGCTCCCTTATTACCTTGGCTTTACCGACAGTTAAAGAATTTCTTACAGGCCAAACATCTTGTACCCAATGAAGTTGCTTTGCTCTACTATCCCACATACAAATAAAGCAAGGGTATTTTGTATATCCACTTTGTTGGCCAAGTAAAAAATTAACCATTTTTAAATCCACACAGATCGGCCATTGATGCTCAGAGTATTTAATTTTCTCTAAAACTAATTTTACATTTTCATATTCTTCTTTGAGCTTCGTTGAATGGGCAATTGGAATTGATGCAAATTTATTTCCATTGTGCAATAAGACGCATTTTAAACTTCTTTTGCAACTATCAATAAAAAGGCGCCATTCAGTATATTTGTACTCTTTTAAACCCATGTCTATAAGCAGCTTCGCGATATCATTACAATACACTAATCCTTCATTTTCACTAAAAAATTGTAATAACTCTTTTTCTCGCGTTCTGTATGTTGTAATTGTTACTGTTGGTGCCAATCAATTTTTTTCCTTCAATCTTGAGGCTAACTGTTCTGATCTTTGTTTTGATAAATTGAGATCACGTATTAAATCACTGAGTTCATTTTGAGAAAATAACTTTGACGTAGATGTTTCACCTTCCCATTCACTTCCACTAGTAGATGGTCCCGATTTCTGTGAATTTGGTAACATCATTGTGTCTGAGGGCATGCGAATTACTTTTGAAATGTATATGGGTCGAGGGAGATTTTCACAGTGTAGAACCGGACATTTCGTAGACTGTAAGTCTGGGTATCTCCACGTTTGATTTCGATTAAAACCTTTAACATCTACTACGCAAAAGTAACAATCATCTAAATGATTCGTAGGCTCCATCCAGATCATAGGAATACCAAAGTCTAATCCAGAACGTTCACCTTTTTTCCACAACCGTAAAGACTCAACACAGGACTTACAAACTTTATTAGGAACCCATGGTTTACCTAATTTGTCCATTTTGAAACCAAAATATTCAACATAAGTCTCCTTGACAAAGTCTGTGATATTTCTTTTTGTTTTTTGGTATATAAACACCGCAAATATAACAAAATAAATCACTACAATATTTACACTTTCTTCGTGACGAACTCATATTTTAGACTAGAAGACAAATATATAAGAATGGACATTCAGTAATTGAAACAAAATATTAATCCATGACACTTTATCCAGATTTACGTGTATATTTACTTCAATATTGTCAAATAACTGAGATCTCAGCTGTTCTATGGAGCAAGGGGTCTGAGAGTGGGGATCAAGTGATGTTTGTATGCGCGAAAAAGTTGCGCAGAAGCCTAATCAGGACTGGAAAATTAAATTTTATTTCTAACAAGCTTATAATTGTTCAAAATATAAGAAATGCGAAAATCATGAAAATACGAGCACATTGAGAACTTTCATGAATATATTCGTAATCTGGGCACTTGAAAACATAAAAATTTGCGATGATATCCAGGGCAACAATAAGAAAAATTTTTTTTGTAGAGCTGTGTTAGTAGTCAATCATTCAGTCTGTTTCGCCAAATCGCCATAATCGTCCTACCGAAAGGACTATTCGCAATGTGGTGGATAAATTTCATACACTGGATCAGTAAATCATCGACCAATATCCGTACGTCGATGAAAGCAAGATCTGCTGAAAACATTGTCGCTGTCCTTGAGAATGTGCAGGAGAATCCAAGGCAATCGTTTTCGCGTCGCTCACAAGAGCACAATGTCTTTCGTAGGCCATAACTTGGCGAATTTTGCGTCGTGATTTGGTGCTGCACTTGTGCAAAATTCAATTGACTAATTGACTCCATTGGTAAAGGTAAACGACTACAGACAACGATGTGCGTTTGCTGAATAGAAGTTAGAAACTGAATCGTATTTTCATCGAAAAATCATCTTGACGTCATTTCATTGTTCATAACCCTTCTTTATTCGTTTCCCAGTAGATCTAGTTCCCTTACAAATTAAGAATCTCCCTGGGAACTTTCGCTTTTACTTCGTGCGGCTCTAGCTTGTCGCTACCGAAGTGTATATGTCTTTGACGGACAGTTGCGATGCAACTGCAAAGAATATGTTCGGCAGTTTCATCGCCCTCTTTACACATTCTGAATGTTGCCGTTTCCGATTTGCCCATTTTTCTGAGATGGTATCTCAGTGGGCAGTCTCCAGTAAGGAGGACTGTTATAGTCCTCAGCTCGTCCCTAGAGAGTTCGAGAATCTGTTTTGTCTTCTTTTGCGAATAGTCAATGAATTTTTTCGCATGCCTTTGGCCTAAAGTTTCCTCCAGTATTCTGTTTTGCTAGATTATTTCCACCGTTCCAGTTCCTGGTGTCTGTGCGGCTTGCTTAGACCGCACAACGGTTCAGGTCTGATGCGTGGGATTCCAGCAGCTGATCTAGCCAGTTCGTCAGCGTCTTCATTTCTTTGTATGCCTTCGTAGCCAGGCTCCCACCACAAGAAGAGTTTGTTCCCCTCAGCAAGTTGCTTCAAGGATTGAAGGCATTCCCAGACAGAGATGCTCCGATAACTGTAAGAGTTTAGAGCTTTAATCACTGCCTGACTGTTCGTTGAAATGTAGATTTGTGCACCTTTGAATTTTCTTCGTGGTACCTCTTGGCAGCACGGGTTTACAGAAGGTTATGGCCAGTTCGAAGGGTGGATGAAAATCAAACTCAAGCGGCATTATATCCGATGATAGGTAACTCAGAATCCCCAAGTGTCCCTTCAGATCATCAGGTAATATTTTTTTTGTGTCTTGGAGCCGTAATGCCGCCATCAGCCCATCCTTTTTCAATTTTACATGAAAAGGAGGGACATTTAGGATTACCTCCAGGCAGTAGTCCGTGTGCTTCTCATAGCACCTATTATGCCCACGCATGCTAACCGCTGCAGTTTTTGCAGCTTGTTTTGCGTAGTTATTTCTGATGTTTTCGTCCACCATACAAACGATGAATATGTGACAATGGGTCTTATAACCGCTATGTATAACCAGTAGGTTATTTTTGTCTGTAGCCCCCAGGTCTTTCCGAAGAGTCTATGCCATGCCCATAGGCACGATGTAGCCTTGGAAAGAGTTTTGTCAATGTGTGAATTCCAGTTGAGTCTTTGATCTAGGGTTAACCCTAGATACTTAGCCTGTTCCAAAAATTTCAGAGTATGTCCATTCAGGAGGAGGGGGGCTTCAAGTTCAACTTCCTACGTCTTGGGAATGGAATAAGAATGGTTTTGTATGGATGGATGCTGAGCCCCTCTTCAGCACACCATTTATTTACGATGTTAAGGGCTTTTTGCATCAGGTTCGATAAGATTCCGTCATGCTTTCCCTGTTGATGATAACTAGATCATCAGCAAAGCCTTGTGCGTTAAAGCCAGCGTTGTTTACTCTTTCTGAGAGGCCATCAACAACTACTGATCTTAGTTAGGCGATAGGACACTTCCTTGAGGGCATCCTTTCACCACCTTTATGATCCGGCCCTTGAGCATTTCTCTGATCCATTTGATGGAGGGTGTTCCAACACCCTTGTTGTTTGCACTATCGCTAATGGATATATAGGAGGTATTGTCAAAAGCTCTTTCTATATCTCCAAATAGAACTAAGGCTATTTCTTCAGCATTTAGTGCTCCTTCCACTCCTTTGACTAGAACGTGTAGGGCATCAATTGTAGACTTGCCTGGTTGGTAGGTAAATCGTTTCTTATGAAGTGTTATGGAAACTTCTCAAGTATAAATAATACTTTAACTTTCCTCCATGACTGGGGTATGTAGACTTCTGTTTTCCACACTGGAGCTATATAGTTCTAGCTCCCGTTGTTGAGTGTTATTGATGGAGTGTATTTTCGAGTCCGGGAAGTGGGTATTTAGAAGTACTCTCAAGGTTCCGCCGAAATCTTTAGAATACTCTTCTCCAGGCTCCTAAATGTGGCCGAGTGCATTCGAATGGTCTTAAGCTAAGACCTTTTGAATAAGTGTAGCTGAGGCAAGGTCATTGATCCCCTGGCAATAGGATTTCTATGATTAGTTATAGCTTCTCGGTTCTTTTCTCTCTATTGAATGCATTTCTGGCTCTTCTCAAATGCTGATACCAGCGTTCGGATTGAGTGAGTAGAAGCATTTTCAAGTTCTTTTACTGCGGCTATGTTATATTCAAGACCATCCAGTTCAGACTTTAACCTCTCTTCGAAGAGATACATGTCCGCTCTTTTTCGTGCTCTATATTCCACTTTTTGAATCATATCTGAGTCAATTTCGAAAACAATCATTTGGTGGTCTGACATCGATATTTGGGATAATACCAATCTACATGAGATCCAAGATCGTCCAATGCATTTCGAAAAAAATTACGTTACAGTGTGGATTTTGGGCTGGCGGAATCATCGATCCATATTGAGAACGACATTGATCAGTCCAACATTGTCAACGGCGAATGCTATAGGTCTATGATTACCAACTTCTTCTGTCTTGAATTGGATGATCTGGACACCAAAGACAAGCAGTTCCAACAAGACGGCGCTACGTACCACCCATCTCAAGTCATATGCTGTACGAGTAATTTCAGGGCATGTTCATCTCACCTGTAGGTGGTGTGAATTGGCCACCGGGATCGTATGATTTGACCCTGTTAGACATTTTCTTGTGCGGTCGCAGGTCTATACGAATAAGTCACAAGAGAAGTTGTGGCGGATAATTATTTAAATAAAAGATAGAAAGCACTTGATAAAAGACCCTTTATTAATATACTAATGTGAGATTATGAGCAAGCTCCGTTATTAGTTTGTTTAACAGCAGACAGCATCCCGAATTCTAACAGTAAAGAGTGATTATCGTTTGAAAACAAAGCGTTATGTTTTGCGCAAAGAACCATTACCAAAATCGAGAAGGGCTTGACTATGACATTATTAATTTCAATGGTTGAGGAGTTAAAAATTTTCGTTTTAGCCATAGCAGCACGAGAGACGTCGAGCGCTTAGGTTATGTCAAAGGAATCGTCGAGTCAGAAATCATAGAAAAAATCTATGGAAGCTGAGACTGCCGGCTTTCCAACCGAACGAATTCATCAGATTTTAGATGAAAATCTGGATATGAAGTAACTATCCGTCTGATGGAAGTAGAAAATTACTTACACTCGACCATTAACTATGTGACCTTTTCAAAGGTGTGTTTGATGATGTTTAGCTGCAATTCGAACAAGATTTTACACAGTTTCATAATCGTTAAGGAAACTTGGATACATCACTAAACCCTTGGGAGCAAGAAACCATTAGAGAGCACTGGGTTTTGTCCAGGGAACGTACACTAAAGAAGGCCTAGCTCAGCACACAGTTTCCTGGAAAGCACGCGGTGTCATTCATATAGATTTTCTTCAATCGGGTAAAAAGAGCACCAGAAATCTCATTCAGAGCTTTCTAACAGATTTCAGAAAGAATAGTGCAGCCACCAGAGCGAAAACATAAATATTGAGCTACGAACGGCTACCTTTTTCAGCATATTCTACAGATTTGGTCCTATGCGATTATTTCTTGTTTCCGAACAAGAAGAAATGGCAGGATGGTACGAGTTTCGGGCTAAATGAATAAGTATCCTCTGAAAGCGATATTGTGGACCTTGAGAAAACATCATTTGAAAGAATAAAACAATTGGTAAAAGTACTCTGTGTTTCATCTATTTGCCTTATCTGCAAGTTTATCTGGGTACTCGATGTATCATCAGCGTAAGGTAAAGTTCACGAGCTACACTCATTTGGGGTCATTACAGACTTAAACAAATAACATCGCCCCCAGGGTAGAACTCTGCGGAAGACCACTCTCTAGTTAAAGATCCTCAGATTTCTATTCATACCCACCGTACCATTTTTTCCAAAAAGAAGGATCTTCAATCGAGGAAAAAATATATGGCGTGTCCTATTCAAAACGAGAAAGTTGTCAACTTCCGGTAGAAATTTGAAATTATTTCTAAAATATAGTTTGTCAAAACCAAATCTTACTGTGAAAATTTCAGAAAAATATCTTTACCATTCTTCATAAACTTTTGATAGGCCATCTAACTTGGGTAAATACCAAGCAGCTGAAAGATGAAATATTCAATAATTAGAAAATTTGCAGATCAGTTAGCCTTACAACTATGAACCAGGTTTGCGTTTTGTATTCAAATATTACAGATATTCAACAAGATTGTATGCATGAACTTATAGAAAAAAATTTGAAGATATTATTTTCAAAGTATCGTAACAAAAGAAAATACTTAAATTATTTCCATCTTACCAACCTACATATGATATAGTGCGTTATCTTATTCCAGGGTAGTCGTAAGTTGATTACCATGCCATACATTACCTACTGAACAATCTTATAAACCTCAAAACAGTAACACAATCCCTTAACTTTGCTTCGATACGGAATCGACATCTTGAACTTTAGTTTTGGCTTCATTGACAACGTTGTTGGGTTTGTATCATTCTAAAACATTGAAATATTTTAAAAGTGTTCACAGTCCAATGGGTGTATATATATTTCAGGAATGCAAGCTGAACATAAAGGACTTCGTGAAACTTTGCTGAAAGCATTGTTTAAATATGCAGAAGAAAACCACATGGAGTGATATTGTTCACAATTCATTTAAAAATTGTAAAATTCTAGTGTAGTGAATATAGTGAATAAAATGAGATGCAAAACAAATATATAAAAGTTTTAATTCTCGCTGTGTTACAAATATATGCAAGAGGGTATATTATCAAAAGTTGACGTTTTGTATAGAACTGAATTCAAATATCTTTCATTCTTAGTAATTTTTATGGCACTAATTTTCATTTCTCAACTTGATCGATCTCCGTTCCTAGGATAGAGAAAAAATACAGAGAAATGTAGCTAACCTGATATAAATCGAACTCATTTATAATAAAAAACAAGTACTGTGTTTTAAGGAATTTTACTTAATAATTGCGATTCGTAACGCGTTTCACTACACCGTAGCTTCTTCAGACGCTTCTTCGTCTGAAGAAGCTACGGTGTAGTGAAACGCGTTACGAATCGCAATTATTAAGTAGAATTCCTTAAAACACAGTACTTGTTTTTTATTATTGATAATGGAATTTTACCAAGTAAAAGCCTCCCAAATTCAAATGAACTCATTTATAGTTTTTCAAAATAATAAAAATAATGATGACTATCTCATATTATGTGGAAACACATCAAGAACAACAGAAGATAAATATTTTGAAATTCAAAAATGCGATGAAAACAGTAGAAACGATTTCAATTTTTTTTTTAACAACACAACTCAGTGAGTTTTTTATATTTTCTCTGAGCTTGTTTATTCATTTTTGCATCCAATTGTACAGGCGATCGGCTAGCAATTCTATATTTAAAGTAAGGTTCCTTCAAATCAATTTTTGTTAGTCTGTTGCATCCTTGCTAGTCAAAATTTTGTGTCAAGTTCCTTTCGTTTTTATATACGTTAATAACAAACTCCAATTCGACTATAGTGGGAAGCGCAAGGATCCTTAATTATATTGTTATACCGAAAATACACTCGATATTTCTTTTTTGACACAAAAACAGTCTATCGGTCGTGGATGGGACCATTTTCTCCAATCCAATTATCACCAAATTTCTGGGTAAGCCATTCTGTCACCATTTGAGAGATGTGTGCCGGAGCACCATCCAACATGAATAATGGCTCAATGTCGGCGTTTGCATCCAATAAAGGCTCTAAAACAGGCCAGACTCGATCATTGAATAGATTCCTGCATGACGCACCTGTTAGATTTCCTTCAATGCAAAACGGCCCCTATCAAAATATTGTCCCAGATACCGCACCATACATTCAGTTTTTCAATCACGTATGGACTGGTAGCACTTCATGGGGATTTTCTCGACTCCAATGGTATGTCCAATGGCGACTCACTTGTCCATGCCTTATGAATGTGGATTCATCAGTAAAAATAATCCTTCTGCCGAAATGTGGACTTTCCTCGAATTGTTGTAGAACCCATTGACAAAACTCCAAACGTTGTGCTGGATCGCGATAAAACAGTTGGTGCACCAATTTCGTTTTGTAGGGTCTCACTTTTTCAGACTTGAAAATTCTTCGTACCGATCTATCACTCATTCCAGCTTCAAGTGCTCTGTTTCGCTTAGATAATTTCGGAGACACTTCCGCACTGGCTAGTACGTTGATAGTTTGGTCAGGAGAAGTGGTATTTCTAGGTCTTTCAGTTTTTTCCCCTACTGAACCAGTTACAAAAAATCTTTGCACAGCTTTCTGGACGGTATGAGCACTTCGCACTGGCTTAGTAATTTTCTCCATTGCGGAACCATAAGGTAAACATTTCAGCATAATCCAAATTACTGAATTAATGCGTTTTTTTTCACAAGAAAAAAATTAATTGAATACACTAACTAGAGAATGACTTGGGTAACCCCTCTCAAATTTGACTTTACGTCAGGTAGTTATCTATAATCCTTCATCCTTAGTGTAACTCATTCACACTTAGGTATACCTAAATACAAAATTGAAAACATAGAGATTCAAGAATTATACCTACTTGGCGAAATACGTGGGTTAACTTACAGTAGACGAGCATTTCAGTTTATGCATCATAATAAGTAGTTCCAGATATTAATTTCTTTGACAATCTCGAAAAAACTCTGCGAGAATACTTTATTTGATAGAATTATTATATGAACAATCTCTCAGTTGCAAGAAGAATGTTTCTCGTCTATCTTATAATTTGTACAGCACGCCTGGTACAAGAAAAGGTCAAGAATACTTTTTTACTCTGAAACTTCTGGACAAAGTGAAAGCGTATACAACTATCGCATATATTCTGTGGCATAGATAATTTTGCACCGAAAAGTGGTAATAGAACTGTGATTTACCATGAATGTTGAGGTCCCTGAATATTTGTTCACCAAGCGATATTGCCTAAAATGTTCCTTATAATCGTATCAAAATTCAAAATCGAAGTTCAAGGTGTTCAAGTGCTATGATAACATATATTTTTTTTAGAGCATCAAATTCTGTATCATGTATCTCGAAACCAAAATTTCCCAGATATATTGTGCTCTCACTAAATGCTTTGAAAACCATATGTCGTTCGGAATAATTATTTCACTATATGGTCTATTCAAAAACCTACGGAAATATTTGAAATATTCAGTGGTGTAGATATTCTCGCCTTAATGTGTCTTCTAAACACTGGTACGAGTTCTTTTAATTACAGGCTCACATACGTGTTTTTGTGACCTACAGTGAGAATTAGTGAATTTCTTGAATTTCCGATTTCAAGCGTTTTGAAAATAAGAATCCAACGATGTGTAAAAATAGGAGTATTTTCATTTGAAAATGCTGACTTTTGAGTCTTTGAATGTACTTCGATTTGGCGGCTTCTTTCGAAACACTTTGTATAATTGAGAGCCCTAGCTAATATTCAGACTTGTAGAATGAACTTTCTACTGGGATCGAGCCTCAGCAACTCGAAGCTAAAGTAATGTAGAAAATATTTTGAATAAAGCTAAGAGAACCGGAAAAAATCAAATATTTGACTGTAACTTCTGAACTAATGATCCGATTTCAGTTGTAAGGACTGTTTTGAAAACGTATTTAAATACCTTTCTATTGATGTATCACACAATAGGGGTTGCCTTTTGAAATTCTGGGGTTAGCTACCCTACCCATATTACCTACTAAATACACAAATAATATAAATATATTTTTCGAATACTGATTTTCAGAAGAAAATTTGGAACGAACTCTATGAAAAATGAGAACGAACTAATCATATATTTATAGGACAGAACCACTCGGTGCGTAGCTTCCACTCGTATAGGCCGTTTTATTTTTATTAAGTACAAAAACCTAGATCTATGCGTGATTGAGTTGTAGGTATTAACATGAGGCGAATATCTATTGATACTTAAAGCGCTAAAAATCACTAGTATTATGCCATATTAGCAACTGAAACAGCGATGTCACATATATCGGTTTTGCAATCTGATAAAACTACCTACATCCATCTAGCCCTTGGATAGGTCATGGATTAAGTGGTCCGAAGGTTGACGATCCACATTGAGGCATGTAGTACTTAAATACGTGAAGAAATTATGATCAAAACACTTTGTATAAACTTCTTGTAACTTCTGAACTAATTATCCGAATTTTAAGGATTGTTTTGAAAACGCATTTCAAATACCTTTCTATTGATGTATGACACGATAGGGTTTGCCATTTGAAATTTTGGGGTTAGTTAGCTCCACCCCCAGTTAGCCGAAAATTTCAAACATAACTCAAATAGGTAGCCTCTCCTGACAAATCACAACTCCGTTGACCCTAAATAGAAGTATTCAATCATGATTTTTTGAATAGTTATTAATTTCATTTTTTATTCTTTCTAGTGTTCTTAGAATATCATAATTCAATCAAAATTTCATATATATGTTTATCCACACAAAAAGGTTATTTGAGACGCTGAGAATTGCATTATTGTTTCAAATGCCACGCGGATTCCAGTTGAATTGAAATTATAAATGATTCACATAAAGATTTGGGAATCAGGACTTTCTTAACATAATTGTCTTCCACTTTCACAATAATTTTGATATTTTCTCAATTATTAATAAAGTATAAACATTTTGTTCCGTAATTATGCCGTGAATACAGAAACCGTGAATATGGAATGATAATTGATAAGGGATTATGGGGGATACATTCCTAGGTAACAACATACAACATAAGTACGAGGGCTGTTTGATAAGTCAGTGACTTTTTGGATAAAACAAATTTTTCACGGCAAATAAACATTTTATTTTTTTACATAATCACCTTTTTGCTCGATACTTTTAGTCCAGCGTTTTTCTAACTTTTTATTCTCTCCAAATAATAGGTTTTGTCTAGGCTCTCAAAATACGCGTTTGTTTCGATAATGACTTCTTCATTATACTCAAATCTCTTACCGCCCAGTCATTTCTTTACGTTTGGAAACAGAAAATAGTCGCAGGGGGCTAAATCTGGAGAATATGCCGGATACGGTAGCAGTTCGTATACCAATTCGTGGATTTTGGCCATCGTGACTAGACGAGTGTGCACACGTGTATTGTCTTGATGGAATAGCTTTTTTTCCTCGCCAATTGCGGCTGATTTTGCTTCAAATCAACGTCGAATTTGTTCAAAAGCTTCGAATAATATTCGCCATTGATCGTTCTACCTTTTTCAGGATAATCGATGTGAATGACATCGCGTGCATCCCAAAAAACTGTGGCCATGACCTTGTTGGCTGACTGACTCTGTTTGGCCTTCTTTGGTCCACTTTCACCCCAAGCAACCCACTGTTTCGTTGTTCCTTGGTCTTTGGTGTAGCGTGATGGATCCATGTTCCATCTACAGTAACGAAACGGCGCGAAAACTCGTTCGGATACGGCTGAACATCGCTAAACAATCTCGGCACCCATCTCGGAAAGAGTTTTCTCATTTCCAAATGTTCGTGTGAAATATGATATACCCGTTCAGATGAGATACCTACAACATGAGCCAACTCATGCACTTTCATTCTCCGATCGTCCAATATCATTTCATGGATTTTATCGACGATTTCCGGCGTGATCACTCTGTTTGGGCAACCTAAATGTTCGGCGTCACTAGTGCTAGTACTACCACAACGAAACTCTGTAAACTACTTCTTAACCATTGAAATTGATGGTACCCGTAGTATTCATCAAGTCTTTCTTTAGTTTCAGTGACGGATTTTTTACGTAAAAAGTAATGCTTAATCAGCACACGAAATTCACTTTTTTCCGTTTTCGTAAAAATTCACGAGATTCTCTGCTTTGAACGGATATCAAACACCAACTGCATGATGTAGCTTCCTCAAAATTAAAAACCACTGGTGCATTTGAAGTTACTGCGCAAGAAATTCAAAAAGTCACTGACTTATCAAACCGCTCTTGTACATACAAAATTAATTTAATTGAAGTTTTTGACCTTATTAATCAATCTTCAGCCTAAGGTAATGATCTAAAGAATTTTGTAATTTTTCTTGCTTGGCAAATTTTAAAAACTACATCAATTCGGACTGATATCAACAATGGCATTAGCAATTTCCCTCAATTTTCATAAAGAAATCAAGTTGTGAATTTAATATTTCGTTCAAGTCGGTTTCACTCAAATCTTCATCTTGAGATTCAAAAAACCCTTGAATGTCATTTGATTCTATAAGTTCGAACCCATCTCATCTTATTCCATCCGAAATTTCGACAATGTTTGCAGTCAAGTTTAAATTTGCACAAATTGTTCATATTTCGCAGCCAGAACAAGCCACAGTTTATTTCCAGTATGATTTCAATGGATATGAATTCAGTTCTTACATCTTGCAATGTCAAATTTCTTCCAATATTCCATAACATTTATGTCAGGATCACATTCCATATTATCTAATATGATTTTGAAGGTTCGTCTGATGTAATAGAGCATAAAGGCCTGGATTATTCCTTTGTCCATACGTTATGTTGGTAGGTAAAAATGTAACTTTTATATTTGGATGCATAGTTCCAAGTTGGCGAGGATGACCTGGTGCATTGCTCAATACTAAGACAGCTTTAAACTCTTAATTTTTCTTCTTTTAACCCTGCAGTGGTCGCCCTATGTTTTGTAACAACAGAGGTCGCGCACGGAGTGAAATTCCGCACCTCGATTTTCTATTTTTTTCTTCTTTTAAAAGGTTTTGAAAGAAAGAATGAAATATTTAAAGCCTTAATTTCATTTGAGTAACAAAAAAACAAGATGAAAAGGTACTGGAACATAAAAAATATTAAAAAACTTCAACTTCATTTTCATAAAAGCTGAAGAAAGTGATTAAATTAATTAACTCAATCGGCATCCTGTTTGGGAAGCGTTCGTGGGTCTGTTCTTCACCTTATCGCACACCCTACAACGTCCTCGTTGGTTTTCTGTCGGCTCTGGTCGTTTCTGCTTCGCTGAGTGCTCTTCAGTTGGATTCTTCTTTTTGAGAATTTCATTCATTCTTGTAGTAAGAATTCTTGGTAGGCTCTTTGACAACCTTCGAACATCCACATAGGGTGCTATGAGCTCAAAAGCAAGATCACTCAAAAATTCCCTACGCTTAATTTTTGAATTCGGATTATTACTCTTGAAGATGATGAGGGAATTTATGCCACCAATATTCAACACTGGTCGACACATCAACTTCTCCCTTTGTTGTTTTATACATCATAATCATCTCTGGTTTTCTAGTACTGTCATCAATTTGGTCGTTATGGTGCATACTAGAGACAATACATTTTTACTTTTTTTTGGAATATAAGAAACGAGTCACATTTTTGTGAAAAGCGAACATTAAACTTTTTATTGGTCTTTTCACAGGACAAGAAAAATCAAGTGGCAACTCTCGCTTATTTTTTCTGATAGTTCCGACCACAGTGAGCTTGAAACCTAACCTAACCAGTTATCCACAGTTACGTTTCTTCCAGTTCCTCCTATTGGTTCGCACATTCTTTCCATTACAAATTGTGGAGAATTGCTGACTTTATAAGGCACTGGAGGCTGTTTTCCAACATAAACTTCCAAATTTACCCTGTAATATAGTCTTGAATCACATAGCGCGAATATTTTGATGCCGTATTTGTTAGGCTTTCTAGGTATGTACTAGCGAAATGTACATCGTCCACGAAAGGCCTCCAGCTTTTCATCCACAGTTACATAATGAAGAGGAGTAAAACCGTTTTTGCACTGATCTATCTTTTTCTTCTTCTTACGGTGCCTTATCCCTAAGGACGTTGGCGATTACATTCGCCCATCTTATTTTATTTGTTGCAGCTCTGAACAATTCTATAGAGCTCATATTAGTCCATTGACGTAAGTTCTTAAGCCAGGAGTTGCGTCTTCTTCCCGGACCCCTTTTGCCATTGATTTTTCCTTCGATGATAAGTTGAAGCAGTTCGTACTTTTGGTTTCTCATAATGTGACCGAAATATTGCGTCTTTCTTTCTTCTCGATCCTTTCTCATTCTCTGCATAACTTCTACGTTTGTCGTATAACTCATGTAAGATATTCTGAGCATTCTACGGTAGCACCTAAGTTCGAACGATTCTATTCTTTTTTGTGTTGTTTCCATCATTGTCCATGCTTCAACGCCATATAGCACGGTGGAGAAAACGTAGCATTTCAGTATTCGAACTCTTAATGAGATATTTAGTTGGCAGTTACATAGTATTTTTTGCATTTTATAAAATATAGCTCGTGCTTTTTCCAGGCGTGTTTTTAACTCTAGTGAGTGATCCCAAGTTTCATCAAGGCTACTTCCTAGGTATGTTATTTTTGTTACTTGTTCTAATTCTGTTCCGTTGACCCTAATTCCGACCTTTCTGTTTTGGTGTTTGCTGATAGCCATCGTTTTTGTTTTCTTTGTATTTAGTTTCATTCCAAATTCTTTACATGTTTTACTGATCTATAAAAATCTCAAAAACATCTCTGATTAGGGGAAGTTTGTCGGTTACTCGTCTCAACTCTCTAGTTTCCAAATCATCGCAACGGATGTGTCTCAAAAGAAATTCGAACCGCCGCTCAGACATCGTAAGTCGAAATATTTCAACACCAGTGCCGTCGGTTTTCCACAAACTGTTGGTATTCAGGTGGTTACTCTTCAGTACTCCGGCCAAGTACAACAATCCAAAGAGTGCGTTAATTTCCGAAATGTCGGTCAATTTCGAATCTCTTTCATGGGAGTAATTCATGGAAGTTTGTTGAATTTGTATATTGGTATTGTCAACTATTATATTCAGTAGTTGGTCCGGAAAAAAATAATTCCATATATTCGAATTTGGGAGGCTTTTACTTGGTAAAATTCCATTATCAATAATAAAAAACAAGTACTGTGTTTTAAGGAATTTTACTTAATAATTGCGATTCGTAACGCGTTTCACTACACCGTAGCTTCTTCAGACGAATGAATATGCAGAAAAATATAAATGAGAATATAACTATGAATGTTCCTAAGTAATTAAAAGCTTATTGAGTTGCTTCTTCTTAAGTGGTTATTTATGACAGGTATATCCAATAAAATTAAGGAATAGATTGCTTCCCGAAAAGATTCAATAGAGGTGAAGGGCTTAAATCGACTTGTTCATTGATGAGTCTACCTGAGTGTTTGTATTTATTGATTTGTAAAGTTTCCCAAAGATCTACCTTCCAATATTTATTATCTGTATGCAAAATTTCAAACTGTGGATCGAAAGAATTATTATTTTCTAAGAGATGATTCGCGTAATTTGAATCTGATTTTTATTTGAAAAACTGCGTTTATGTTCCGATATTCTAATATTAAAATTTCTATGTGTTCTACCAATGTAGAAATTATCACAGTCATTGCAATTCAATCGATAAACACCTGAATTATTGTTTTTACCTGGTTTGGTTTCATTATTTTTATATATTTGCCTAAATTATTATTAGTTTGGAAAGCTATGTTGAAATTATTGCTACTTAAGAATGATTTCAGTTTCTCACTTGTAATGCCAACGTAGGTTAAGGTGTTGAATTTTCGTTTCAATTTATCGACAGGGTAAACTTCATTCAATGCGATTCTACTTTGTTTTTATTTAAAATATTATTTATTAGTTTGGGATTGTATCCATTATTTTTGGCTATTTGTTTAATCAAATTTAGTTCTTTGTTGAAATTTTCTGGTGATAGCGGGATGTTAATCAATCTATGAATAAAACTATTGAATGCTGACATTTTATGTTGATATGGATAACACGACGAGTTATGTATTATAATATCTGTATGTGACGGCTTATGATAAATTGCGAAAACATGTTTTCCATTTTCATTCGAAATTGTTACGTCTAAGAAATTTATCGAATTATTGCTTTCTATTTCGGTTGTGAATGCAATTTTGGATGTAATGAATTTATATGATTTTCGAAAATTTTAACGGTCTATCTGTTCCTGTGAACCAAATAATGATATCGTCTATATAGCGATACCAGTATAAACAATATTTACTGAGTGGATGATTATGAATTAATTTCTCTAAGTTATTCATGAATATTTCTGCTAACAAAGGACTTAACGGATTGCCCATAATCAAGCCGTCTTCAATAGTATAATACTTGTTATTGAAATGGAAATAATTCTGATCTAAACAAATTTGTAATAATGAAAGAATATCTGATTTAATGATAGTATTGACATGATTCTTTTCTAATAATTCTTCAAGTAAGTAATACGTATCTTTCGGAGGAATGTTGGGAAATAGATTCTTAACATCGAAAGAAATGAGTTTGGAATTAGGTATAGATTTAAATCTATATTTTCGGTCAAAAATTCATGAAACTCAAACTCAATACTAAGATAATACACGCGATTTTAGGAAGATAAATAAATCGGGATGACTTAAAGTGATGGGGGTGCAAAGATATCCAAGAATTTGCATCGGCGCGGAGCGAGGGTCCGCGCGCGACTACTGCAGGAATAAATATGTTACTTCTGATACAAAACAATTCCGGAACCAATCACAAAACACACACCAAAACACTGACAGGCCGTTTTTGTTTCGATTTTTTAAGCACGGGGATTTCACGATCTGTAAAGCATCAGTGGTTCAATGACAATCTCCAGATGGATTAGAACATAGCAGCTGTGTAACTTTATCCTTTGCTGTCTTGAACCAGAAGCAGTTTTTCTCTTTTGGTAATGAATGGTTTGTTTGATATTTTCTGTCAAAATTGTGCTGTTTCGTCTGCATTAAATACTTGCTGAGGTTTGTATCCTCTATCTGCTACTTGGCTGGCAAATTTTTCTGGATAACTTTCTGCTGCAGCAGTGTCTGGAGAGACAGCTTCTCCAACGATTTAAATGCTATGCAGTGATTGTCGAACCAGTCCATCGATGGTTGAAATACTTCACTACCACAACTACCACGAGATTTTTTGAAATTTGCGTGAAGACGCTTTTCCAAAATAAGGGGCACTCTTTGGTGGTTGCGGTCTTTGATCCATAATGACTACGCCACTTCAGTTTTTTTCTATTGCTGGATCACAAACAATTTTAGCTGACAGTGAAGTTGAAGCTACAGACGACCTTCTTTCATTTTCGGATTTTTTTATCAATCCTACAGTTGATTCGTTAACATTGAATTAGTCTGATATGGAAGCAAACGACTTTCCAAGGTGTAAACGATCAAGGATTTCTATTTTCACTTAAAGCGGTGACACTGATTTTTGCGGATTTTTAATTTTTCTAGACATTATAAATTAGGATTACTCGATCACAATATTTGAAACGCATGGAAAAATGAAAAATTAAAAGACGCAAAGCGTATTTCACCAGGACGGAACGTCTAATAAGTGATATGTAACACAATATAAATGAGATAAAAAACACAAGGTTTAACTTTAATCTACACTTTATTTGAAGAAAAAACAAATTCGACGACGTTTCGCTGACACAGCAGCTTTATCAATGACAAACAGAATGAAGAGTATGGTATTATAAACAAATCGGATGAATAACAGGAAAATCCACACCGAGCCATTGTACAGTTAGTATGAAAGGTAATAAAACTAATTAAACAAGTTAAGTAGGGGTGAATAATTCACATCTACCTGCTCATTCAAAAGCTTGTCCGAATGTTTGTATCTATTTATTTCTAATGCTTCTAGGAGATCCAATCTTGAACTTTTGATTTTATATGTAATATGTCAAAGTTTTTATTGAATGAATGGTTTTCTTTTATTAGGTGGTTTGAATAATTTGAATCAGATTTATTTTTATCGAAGCTACGTTTATGTTCAGATGTTCTTATGCCAAAACTCCTATAGGTCCTACCGATATAAATTTTATCACAAGAACCGCAATTGAGTTTATAGATTCCTGATTTACTTGATTTTTCTACACGAGCTTTATTATTTTTAATATGTTTACCTAATTCAATTCAAATGTTTAACACAATGCTTTATGCGTTGAGGGGTCACTTTACTAAAACATTTTGTTCATTAACATACCCAAATCCGACAGCGGCGAAGGCTGCTCATGTCAAAGGAAAAGCAGAACCAATGCAGCGGCGATATCATTTAAAAACATACTTCAAGCGTCGTAGTAATAAGTTCTATTCCACTTTTTTATTTGTCTATTTGGCGTCGCGTTTACGATGGATACCGATTCATATTCATTAATACATACCAAGCTGCATAACTCTCTGGTCTTACCCAGAGATGGCGCCAATAGGCCTACTTCGGAGGTTTTTTACAGTACCATCCTTAGATAGCTTGTAGGTATAGTTTCAGCCCAATCGCCATGTTAGTTTAAGTTTGAGAGCACGCTGACCAAGACGCCTCTGTGTTGTTTGTGAAATTGGTCATCAAATACTTTTATTTGAAGGGGTTAACGCGGAAGGAAATTAAAGAAGAGATTGGGGACATCCTCCCCATCATATTCACCTCTGATGATCCACGCTCAGGACGCCCCGTTGAGATCACAACTCCAGATGTGATCGAAAAAAATTCATGAAATAGTGCTGGAAGACCGCAGATCAAAAGTTCGTGAGATAGCTGAGACCTGTAAGATGTCATATGAACGTGTTTGCACAAACATTTGCATATGGAAAAGCTCTGTGCAAGATGGGTGCCGCGTTTACTAAAAATTGATTCAAAAAATCATTTCTAACGCAATTGAGCATAATCCAAGAGAATAATTGCATCGATTCGTTACTGTTGATGAAACTTGGGTCCACCACTACATCCCTGAAACCAAACAACAGTCTAAGCAGCGGATTGGAACGGGGGAACCAACTCCGAAGAAGACAAAAACAATTTTATCGACAAACAAGGTTATGGCTACTGGTTTTTGGGATGCAAGAGATATTATATACATTGATCACCTTGAGAAGGGTAAAACTATCACTGGTCAATACTACGCAGACATATTGCAACGTTTTAGGCACGAGGTGTAAATTAAACGACATAATTCGGCGAAGAAAAAATTTTGTTTCATCACGATAATGCACCAACGCACTTCGCACGTTGCCATAGCTAAAATCTATGATCTGAAGTTCGAATTGACGCCGCATCCTCCCTACTCTCCAGACCTAGCCCCGAGTGACTATTATCTGTTTCCTAACCTCAAAACATGGCTTGGCGGTAAGAGATTTCCGAGCAATGAAGAAGTAATCGAAGCTGTAAATGGGTATTTTGGGGAACTTGACGAATCAACCTATAAAGATGGCATTACTAGACTCGAATACCGCTATGAGAAATGTATCAGCCTTAAAGGAGATTATGTTGAGAAATAAAAAAATTCTTCAAAACGTTGTTTTTCTTGGTCAGGCCGGAAACTTATCAATCCATCCTCGTATGTATGTATCGATGTACCGATTAGATCCGCGAATAAAGAAATCTTAAGCCGCGAAGATAGGAAGTCGGTCGCATTTTTTTTATTCGCGAATAGTGAAACGCGATAGTGGGATATTCGTAAGTAATACCACAAGAGCTCAGATTTGGCCGGATACTTTTTTATGTCCGCTTTCGAATACTCGCAGGCAATTCAGCGAGAACTGGGCGACAAGCTCTCGTGATTTTGTCTAGCAGGTCGAGTTGAATTACCGAAAAGTAAGTATTAGAAAACGAGATAAGAAAAATATCCTGCCAAATCTGAGCTCGAGTGGTATTTTCTGAGAACATTTCGCGAATGACAAAATGAACTTTATTGAGAAATGCACACAAACTCAACGAGAAAATCATAAAGCGTTCATTACAAACATGTTTAGTTATTATTGGAATGAGCAGTTATTGAAAATGCAATTACTATATACAATTTTTTCACTCCGGGTCGATTCTATATGGGACGATGCCTGAGGAATTATGGAAGATTCAGCATACGCAGAAGTTTTTCGAAGATTTGAAACAAGATTCAAATGATCATTGTTCAGTTGCAGGTAGGGCTTAATAGAGCTTGCCGTAGAATGTCCGGTTAGTTTGATCAATTCTTGTTCATTGACACCTGCCTCAGAAAGGTTCGAAACAGCACTGGATCTATGAGAATGATTTGTGATCTTTTTATTTTTCGTATCCAGTCCAACTTTCTCTGCTGAAATTTTTGTCCATTTGGAGTTTTCATTTATTCCCAAAGGCATATTTTTTTACCAACCCTTAGAAGTACTGTTTTTCCAAAATTGATTTGGAGCCAGAAATAATCTATCACTTGTAATATGATCGGGTCTTTTTGAAAATATCTAATGAAACAACCTCAAAGGACATAAATCTGGGTTTTCCTTATTTTTACTAGCAATTTACTATCACAGCATTTTTTTGAGCCGCGTTGGCAAGTTTTCGAGATTACTGGGTTATATTCAATACGACCAGTCACTTCTCTGTTATCAAGTTTTTCCTCTTTGGAAAAGTGTACCTTGCAAGTTGCTGCTTCACCGCCACGCCATGCTAATTCATAAGCAACAATATGGAAAAAAATTTTCAATAAACCTATCGGGGCATTTTCGTCCCAGTACAGAGTCATGATATCAATTTCAGTTCTTGTTAATGCAAGGGAATTTTCTTTGCTCTTTTCCACATCCCCTTGTAACATCTTCCTTTTAGAATTGCGAGCTTCACGAGCCTTTCTAAATGCTGAATCGGTAAAGGGGTTGAAACTTATGTTGAATTTTTCGAAATACATATTCTGCATCATTTTCGCAGTCGTGTTCCACATTGTTTCACAACGTATTCTTTATAATCTTGTCCATTCATTTGTTTGTTTTGCTGTATATCCAAATCGATCCTAAATCGAACGTTCGTTCCTTGCGGAATATACTGAATTGATTCCAAATCGAGCTGTGCGTTTTTCTTGTATTTTTTAAGGATAGAATTCTGTATAGAATTATTTATTTCTGCTTCACTGGTGCTCCCAAAACGAGAAACTTTACAACAGGTACTAAAATGGCTGTTCTTGACAGTTTTAAAACCGTGCTATTTGTTGTGAATGTTGCGTTGCTATGGAAACGCAAGGAATCTCTATGAGCCAATTGATCCACTAATATCCTACCTTCCTTCTTATTTCTATGCAATTTATCTTATATCAAACTCGAATGTCTGTGTTCTTAAACGTGCATAAGTGGAATTGTCTCCTCAATTCGGTAATAACTTATGTAATTTAGTCATTCTGAATCCAATGTGATTTCAATTTTTGAACTGGACTGAATTACTCATTAGAAATTTAGCTTCAATTTATAAATCTTTTCGCTAATTTCAGATGTTGCTGATGTAGATGCCCCTTCTCACGTCAGAAGCAGAAGAGGTGAGTTTGAATTCCAGACAATTAGCTTTAAATGAGATCAATTATTTTTTAAATTTGCTTCATTTTCATTAATGTTTATCTACCTCTTGGGTTGAGATGGTGTCTCAAAATTATATGTGGAGAAGGCAAGAAAGAAACCACCACCATATCATCACACAGTATATATATTTCATAAATAGATAAACACATCATTCAAAATATTTACAAACTTATAAACTTACGGTTTGTGATTGTAATTTTTACTTATAGATGTATTATTATTTGAAGCAATATTTCAGGAAATACTTATTGAGTTTATCTGAAAATATCTAGTAAGTTTGTGAAATGAACTTATTCACGAAAAATACTTTCTTTTATCTATAGGTTTTGAGAATGATTCAAACAATAATTTACATTTATGAATGATATTCGCGAGTGATAAAAATGTGTTCAAATTCAAATTTTATTAAACAACGTTCACAAGCTAAGGTAAGTTGAAATTATTCAATCATTATGTGAAAAACCGAAGTTTATATTCTTTGTAAATATTTGAGAATTTTGTTTAGGTAACTAACATAAATTCATTGGCAATAGTTATGAAGGAATCACTTTTGCCAAAGTTCCATGGAACATAACGTAGAATTTATCAAGAATTTGAATATAAATTTTGGTATTTCAGATATATACACTCCAGGAAGTATTTGAAGAGATTCCGGAGAAGTTCTTGTAAAGCTATAGAATGCTTAAAAAAATATTTTTCAATGTGCCGACATTTTAAGCATATTAATTTTGGTAATTTTTACGATCAGTCAGTTAAAAATGTAAAGAACAATTCTGTCGCGAAAAAAGTGCCTGGGTTTTTTAAGAGAACAATTAAAAAATCATTTAAAACAAGCACTAAAACAACATATACCAGATTTACTAGAGGCGCTGGTAACATAGCAGCAAGAATGAGTTTCAACATTTTTGGGAGAAAACATTAATTAAATTCAAATGAAACCGTCCATGTATTATCAATTTGTTGAATGAGCTTATATCAACACAGAAAGGCAATTATAATCATCCATCTTCTTTATTTCAAAACTAGTTTATTCTTTAATTATATATATTCAGTTCTAAAAAATTTGATATGAAAACATCACACAAATATTTCATTTGCTACAGATATATTTGATGTTCTGATATTGCTTGGCGTCAGATAAACAATCATTTTCGAATGAAATAAAGCACTTTGACAATTGACGATTAGATAAATTTTTATTCAAATTCATCATTTGCAAATAAATTATTGGCATATTTCAGTCTGCGAATGGAAATGTAGGACAAACTTGCAGTAAAAACGCTGCTTCATTGAAATTTATTCGTTACAAATAAATATTTAGTAACCTGAGATTTCTCATCGTAAATAAAAATATTCAATACCTAAACGTATCCAATAGTTATTTTTGAGTATTTGTTTCTAAACAAAGAAACCCCTAAAAACATGGAGTTCAATTGAAATTTATTCGATACACATAAATAATTAGTATGTTGAAAAACTGTTCTCGAGTTTGGTTGTGAGATTTCTCATCGCGAATACAAATACTGAATGAATAGAATGAATGTTTCATAAATATCATGTTCGTTTGAGGCTGAAATTTTCCTCAAAATTTATAAACTTAAGATAAATTTCTTGCAGTGTGAACAATGCATTTCGAAAGTAGAGATTTATTCAAGAAATTAGCATGTATACATAAGTTATTGGTATTTTGGATCGGTGAATATTCTTATGGTATGAATGAAAAATTGTATCCAAAATATGCTGCAGCTAAGCGTATCAGATAAGTTTATTCGAAAGTTTAAATAAATAATTTTCTTATGAATGAATTAGTAATATGAATGTTGCTATTCGTGAATATAGTCTATCAAATAAAGATTAATTTAGTGTAAAATGATAGAATTTATCTATCGCAAATAAATTTTTTTTGAATAAGTTTTCATCAAACACTCTGTAAATGAAATTCTACAAAAGCAGATGAGCGTTATCTCAGTATAGATAGCTGCTTAATTGAAATGTATTCGGTTCAAATAAATATTTGGTATCATGAGAATATGTTCTTGATATGTGAGATTTCTCATTGCGAATAAAAATATTCAGTACCCTGGCCCATCGAATAGTTATAATATTTTTCAGGATGAAACTCGCCTTAAAATTTATCTACTGAAAATAAATTTCTTGTATTAAGAACATTGAAATGTTTAAGCGTTTAAGATAAATTATTTCGAATTTTGAAAGAACTGATTTACTCAAACTTGCAGTAAAAACGCTGCTTAATTGAAATTTATTCGTTACAAATTATTTAATATCGTGAGATTTCTCATCGTAAATAAAAATATTCAATACCTAAACGTATCCAATAATTATTTATAAGTATTTGTTTCTTAACAAAGAAACCCTAAAAACATAAAACATGGAGTTCAATTGAAATTTATTCGATACACATAAATAATAAGTAAGTTGAAAACTGTTTTCGATGTTTGGTTGTGAGATTTCTCATCGCGAATACAAATACTGAATGAATAGAATGAATGTTTCATAAATATCATGTTCGTTTGAGGCTGAAATTTTCCTCAAAATTTATAAACTTGAGATAAATTTCTTGCAGTGTGAACAATGCATTTCGAAAGTAGAGATTTATTCAAGAAATTAGCATGTATAGATAAGTTGTTGGTATTTTGGATCGGTGAATATTCTTATGGTATGAATGAAAAATTGTATCAAATAAAGATTAATTTAGTGTAGCTAATGATAGATGAGTTTATCTATCGCAAATAAATCGATTTTTTGAATAAGTTTTCATCAAACACTCTGTAAATGAAATTCTACAAAAGCAGATGAGCGTTATCTCAGTATAGAATTTATCTATCGCTTAATTGAAATGTAATCGGTTCAAATCAAACATTTGGTAAATCAAATGAGAATATGTTCTTGATATGCTGAATTTCTCATTGCGAATAAAAATATTCAGTACCCTGTCCCATCGAATAGTTATAATATTTTTCTCATTGGAATGAAACTTCAGTCTTATCGAATAGTTATGATATACTGAAAATAAATTTCTTGTATTAAGAACATTGAAATGTTTAAGCGTTTAAGATAAATTATTACGAATTTTGAAAGAACTGATTTACTCAAACTTGCAGTAAAAACGCTGCTTAATTGAAATTTATTCGTTACAAATTATTTAATATCGTGAGATTTCTCATCGTAAATAAAAATATTCAATACCTAAACGTATCCAATAATTATTCATAAGTATTTGTTTCTTAACAAAGAAACCCTAAAACATAAAACATGGAGTTCAATTGAAATTTATTCGGTACACATAAATAATAAGTAAGTTGAAAAACTGTTTTCGATGTTTGGTTGTGAGATTTCTCATCGCGAATACAAATACTGAATAAATCGGATGAATATTTCATAAATATCATGTTCGTTTGAGGATGAAATTTTCCTCAAAATTTATAAACTTAAGATAAATGCCTTGCAGTGTGAACAATGCATTTCGAAAGTAGAGATTTATTCAAGAAATTATCATGTATAAATAAGTTATTGGTATTTTGGATCGGTGGATATTCTTTTAGTATGAATGAAAAATTGTGGCGCATATGGAACCAGAATATGCTGCAGCTAAGCGTATCAGATAAGTTTATTCGAAAGTTCAGATAAATCATTTTTTATGAATGAATTAGTAATTCATTAGTAATGTTTTGAATGTTGCTATTCGTGAATATAGTCTATTAAATGAAGATTAATTTAGTGTAAAATGATAGAATTTATGTATCGCAAATGAATTGATTTTTTGAATAAGTTTTCATCAAACACTCTGTAATGCAAATGTACAAAAGCAGATATGCAGATAGCTGCTTAATTGGAATGTATTCGTTTCAACTAAAGATTGATATCCTGAGAATATGTTCTTAATATTAAATGTGAGATTTCTCATTGCGAATAAAAATATTCAGTACCCTGGTCCATCGAATAGTTATAATATATTTATTAAAATTTCTTCTATTGAGAACACTGAAATGTGAAAGCGTTTAAGATAAATTATTTCGAGTTTTGAAAGTACTGATTTACTCAAAATTATTATATATGACTAAATAATTAGTGTTTTGGATAGCTGGATTTTCTTATAGTATAAGCACTTTCGAAAATATTCTTCAGCTAAGCATATCTGATGAATTTATTCGAAAATCAGATAAATCAAATTTTATGAATGAATTGTTATTATTTGAATTCTGATGAAGCTTATCTCAGTATGGAAAAGTTAAGAATTAATCTATCGTAAATAAATCAATTTTTCAGAATAAATATTTATCAAACAGTCTTCAAATAAAAATGTACAAAAGCAGATGAGGCTTTATTTCAGAATAGATTGCTGCTAAACTGAATTTGTTTGCTTCAAATAAATATTTGGTATCCTAATATTGATATTGGAATGTTAAATTTCTCATTGAAAATAAAAATATTCAGGAGCCAGGCTAATCAAATAGTTATATTTTGTTTTTCAGGATGAAACTCGTCTTGAAATTTATTTGCTGAAAATAAATTTCATGTAGTATGAACACTGAAATAAGAAAGCGTAACAGCTAAATTATTCCGCATTTTGATAGTACTAATATACTAAAAGTTATCATTAGTATATGACTGAATAATTGGTATTTTGGATATCTGGATGTTCTTACAGTATGCAATTAATTATGGCGTTTTGAAATTAAAATATGTTGCAGCTAAGCGTATCAGATAAATTTATTAGTTGAGTTAAATCAAATTTTAACGACTGAATTATTAATATCTTGAATTTTGTTATTCGTAAAATCAGATGAAGCGTATTTCAGTTCAAAAAAGTTTTGAATTAAAATTCGCAAATGAATCAATTTTTCAGAAAAATACTTATCAAACAGTCTGTAAATACAAATGTACGAAATCAGATAAGCTTTATTTCAGGAAAGATTGCTGCTCTATTAAAATTTATTCGCTACAAATAAATATTTGGTATCCTGATAAAATATTTTATTATTTGAATATGCGATTTCTCATTGAGAATTAGATTATCCATTACTCAGGTTTATTAAATAATTATATTGTGTTTTGAGGATAAAACTGCCTTCAAAATTTATCTGCTGGAGATAAATTTCTTGTAGTATGAACAATGAAAGTTGAAACGGAGCGTATCAGATGAATTATTTCATATTTTGGAAGTACTGATTAATCAAAATTATCATTTATGAATCAATAATTGTTATTTTGGACAGCTGGATGCTCTTATTGTATGAAATCGAAATTAGAATATGCTGCAGCTAAACTTATCAGATAAATTTATTCAAGAGTTGAGATATGATAAAATTTCCATGAATCAATTATTAATATTTTTAATATTGCCATTCTTCACAATAGTCTATCAGTTGAAGTGTATTTTAGTATGAAAAACAGTTCTATTGAAATTTTATTCGATGCAAATAAATAATGCATTGTCGCTTTTGATCTCTGAAGTATGATGGTGCCAAGCATATCAGATGAAAATATATAATTCATAATTGAGAAATATATACAAATAAATTTCTTTTCAATAGAAACCAATGTTGAAGCTTATTTGCTGCAAAATCTTTGATGATTTGGTCAGTTTGGATTGTTCTTCTCTACAATTAAAATATGTGCTACTAAAAATTGTCTTCAGTTTAATCATCTATTGAGATTTATTTACAGTGAATAAATATTTGGTAATTCGAAACAAAGTATGGCTCATGTTTCAAAATGCAATGGTTAGCAAAAGTATATGTAGACGTAATTTTTGAATATTTGTTGTTTATCTACTAGGATTGGATAAAAAGAATTTTAGGTTAACAGATCAGAATATTGCTGTAGAAATAAAGTTAAGTGCGCAATAATGTTGAATGTTGGGATTTTGTGCGGTATGATGTTTAACTTCCGAAATGATTGAAGAGTACGGAGCTTGATTAACATTTTGATTCTTGATTTTAGATGAGTCTCATTTAGCGGAAGCTCAAACATATTTCATGACTTGGCTCAAGAACAAAGGAGTGGCAGGTGGTTTAGTTTTCGCCATCAGACTCACGATGAGGTTTTTCTTCATTTCGCTTCCAGTAGGCGCATTTCGGAGAGTTTTCAGGAAATTGTCTCTATTTTAACAACGTTTGTGCATAGATCATCTATAAAGTATTAACAATAAACAGAAAGACCATAATGATAGGTTACCGGTGTACAAAAAGCGTTAATTTCGTTAGTTCCGTTCGTGTCGAAAATGATTCCTTCATTAATCATGTATTTTTTGCAATATGGAATAAAATTCTTCTAATTTCAGAAACTCTATATCAAGCTGAACTTAATGGACTTAGCTGGTTAACAGACCGTCTTAAATCGGCTAGACTAATTAGAGGCATATGTTTTATAATCGTCGGTTACATAAAGACTCTTCCTACAATGATTAGGAACACGGTTCATGGTTTGTGGAAAGGACATTAATATTTTTCGAAAACCCAGCGATTTGAATTTGCCTAGGTTATCTATAAAATATTCACAGTGTGGTCCTTTACACTACAAAGAAAAATATACAACACATATCACACAAAAACACAACATCCAACATTTCATATGACAGATCTGTTAACATAACAAAACTTAATACATACCAATACACAAGGAAAAAACAACCCTAATAGGAAAATATCTGCATACAAATATTATTATAAATTACCAGATTAATAATTAATATAATTATGAATATGTTCTTTCTGGGCCTAAGTTGATTATATTTTATAGATGACTATTGATTCTCACATTATGTTAATTATTTGAAAAATGTAAAATTAATTATTGTGAGTTTATTGGCAATAAAGTTGTTGTAAAAATTTATTTGTTTCATTAGTAAACCTTTATATATTCTCACAGACATAGGGTGTCCACGCTGTTGGCCCATTAGAAATAATTAGAGAACGGGTTAATCGATCATTCTTCGAATCGAAGGTCTTTCAGATCCTTGGAGCATTTTCCTTGGATTTCCTTGATCTATAATTTGCACTGATTTTCAGCTCGGTACAACTTCCGGTTATATCGGACATCAACTACAACTTTGCTGATTTAATTGGCATCGTCTACGCTTTAATTTTTTATTGAAGAGCATCCTTTTTCAAGCATTTTCAAGGTTTGTTCTATCTTAAATTAACCACCACTGAGCTATGAATTTTTCATTAAAATTTTCAAGATTATGTTTTCTTTGCCTGAAAAATTGACTCAAATTTGAATAAGATTGTAGTTTCTGTAGTTTAGCGGGATAGTGTTGTTATTGATGACAACGTTTTTTCGAATTTATTTCACCTACAGGGTGCTCAAAAACTACTTGTCAACTCGAGGAAACTAAACTGAATAAACAAAACATTTTTTTATGATGAGTACCTTTTTTTCTTCTCTTTATTCGAACCGTATTTTAAATAAGTATTGATTGCTGTTAGGTTTCTGTATACAGGGTGTCCACGTGAGATGTGATATTAAAAGTATATGGAGAAAAGAATAACCAATTGGAGGAAGTTTTTTTGTTGTCTTGAATGTAATTCGAACTAAGTTCCGAAAATATTTTAAACCCTGTGGCATTTCCAGTTATAACGGAAGTTGACATCATCTATGTTATTTCAAATGGCATGATGTATGTTTCTATTTTTTATTGTGGAAAATTGAATTCTGAATAATTTCTGAAAGGATGATATGAATTTTTCAATCGGAATTTTGTGATTTTTGGTCGTCTCTTAGAAGGCATCATAAAAATACTAAAGATCATTCAATATCAACCGATTATGAATTCTAGTGATTTTTGGTCGTTCTTAGAAGGCATCAGAAATATCCATTATTTCTAGCTCATTCAGCAGAATCAATGCATTTAGAGGTTTCACGATATACATCAAAAGGTACAAAAGTACGTTTTTTGAAATCACAAATTAAACTACTTATTTAACTCGTAACATTAATAAGCATAGATCTGTTATAGGTTTTCCTATGCCTACAATGCATCGTTTCCGAGTTTTTTGAGATTTTATTACAAAAATTACGATTTTTCGAGCGAGGGCCCTGGAATTAGCAGATTATATGAGCGGAAATCTTTGCAATAATGTATTTCGATCTTTCGATACAAGACCCATTTCAAAATCTTCATCAAGATTATTCTGATCAGAATTCCGAGAAAAAAGTGCGAAATCAATTTTCTTTTTTCTGGCTTTTATAGAGAGAGGTTCGAGGAGCCATTTCAAATGGCATGATGTATGTTTCTATTTTTTATTGTGGAAAATTGAATTCTGAATAATTTCTTCTCATTTCATTGCCGCCTGAAGTCAACCGAAAGGATGATATGAATTTTTCAATCGGAATTTTGTGATTTTTGGTCGTCTCTTAGAAGGCATCATAAAAATACTAAAGATCATTCAATATCCATTATTTCTAGTTCGTTGTAAGTAAAAAGGCTCATTCAGCAGAATCAATGCATTTAGAGGTTTCACGATATACATCAAAAGGTACAAAAGTACGTTTTTTCAAATCACAAATTAAACTACCTATTTAACTCGTAATATTAATAGGCATAGATCTGTTATAGGTTTTCCTATGCCTACAATGCATCGTTTCCGAGTTTTTTGAGATTTTATTACAAAAATTACGATTTTTCGAGCGAGGGCCCTGGAATTAGCAGATTATATGAGCGGAAAGCTTTGCAATAATGTATTTCGATCTTTCGATACAAGACCCATTTCAAAATCTTCATCAAGGTTATTCTAATCAGAATTCCGAGAAAAAAGTGCGAAATGAATTTTCTTTTTTCTGGCTTTTATAGAGAGAGGTTCGAGGAGCCATTTCAAATGGCATGATGTATGTTTCTATTTTTTATTGTGGAAAATTGAATTCTGAATAATTTCTTCTCATTTCATTGCCACCTGAAGTCAACCGAAAGGATGATATGAATTTTTCAATCGGAATTTTGTGATTTTTGGTCGTCTCTTAGAAGGCATCATAAAAATACTAAAGATCATTCAATATCCATTATTTCTAGTTCGTTGTAAGTAAAAAGGCTCATTCAGCAGAATCAATGCATTTAGAGGTTTCACGATATACATCAAAAGGTACAAAAGTACGTTTTTTGAAATCACGAATTAAACTACTTATTTAACTCGTAATATTAATAGGCATATATCTGTTATAGGTTTTCCTATGCCTACAATGCATCGTTTCCGAGTTTTTTGAGATTTTATTACAAAAATTACGATTTTTCGAGCGAGGGCCCTGGAATTAGCAGATTATATGAGCGGAAATCTTTGCAATAATGTATTTCGATCTTTCGATACAAGACCCATTTCAAAATCTTCATCAAGGTTATTCTGATCAGAATTCCGAGAAAAAAGTGCGAAATGAATTTTCTTTTTTCTGGCTTTTATAGAGAGAGGTTCGAGGAGCCATTTCAAATGGCATGATGTATGTTTCTATTTTTTATTGTGGAAAATTGAATTCTGAATAATTTCTTCTCATTTCATTGCCACCTGAAGTCAACCGAAAGGATGATATGAATTTTTCAATCGGAATTTTGTGATTTTGGTCGTCTCCTAGAAGGGATCATAAAAATACTAAAGATCATTCAATATCCATTATTCCTAGCTCGTTGTAAGTAAAAAGCTCATTCAGCAGAATTCAATGCATTTAGAGGTTTCACGATATACAGGGAGTTTTCAAAGCATGTGGCATCGAAAGTTACAAAAGTATGTTTTTTCAAATCACAAATTGAACTACCTATTTTTTCACACGCCATTTAACTTGTAATATTAATAGGTATAGATCTGTTATAGGTTTCCGAGTTCCTTGAGATTTTATCCCAAAAATTACGATTTTTCGAGCGACGACCCTGGAATTAGCAGATTATATGAGCCGAAATCTTTGCAATAATGTATTTCGATACAAGACCCATTTCAAAATCTTCATCAAAGTTATTCTGATCAGAATCAGAGAAAAAAGTGCGAAATCAATTTTCTTCTTTCCTGGTAGGTATTCTCGATTACATCAGTTACTTGTCAGGAAAATTGTGAAGAATGACGTTCTTTTGAAAGATAACCTTAAATTATACAGGGTGTTTCCGAATAAGATGTCATAAATGAAGGATGCGAATCCCTGAATGATTTGAGCAAGAAAGTTTGCAGAAACAATGGTCAAAAAATGCTTCGTTGCCGAGATACAGGGTGTTAAAGTTGAGAAAATTTTTCGATTTTCTCTCGATAAAACCTAGACTTCTCAAGATTTCGGGCTCAAATTTTCCACATAAGCTATTAAACACAATCTAAATCACCAGGTGAGGCCAAATTTTGGAACAGTATACAGGGTGATACTTTTTCATGGGCCATGTTCCATTTTTACCCTCGGAACTTTTTTTTGGTACGCCACTGGCACTAACAAAAAATAAAATCGAATAGATCATTCAACTTGAAATTTGTTTTGAGTCTTGCATTTTGATCGTAACTATCACCGTTTCTGAGATATTAATTATTGAAAATAACCCAATAGTTTTCCCATATCGAAGCCATGGAGATATTATCTTAATAACTGATGCAATTTTTCAGGAATTGAGCTAAAATTTACATCAGATATCTCCTTATTGTATGTTTATAACAAAATGAGGCAGAAATTCCTGACAGTATACAGGGTGTTATTTTTTCACGTGCATTTTCCTCTTTTGCCCCTGAACTTTTTTGTGGTGCGCTACTGGTATATTCTGAAAACAGAATCAAAGATTATTCAAAGTGAAAACTTTTCTAATCCTTGTATTTTTCCGTATCTGCCACCATTTTCGAAAAATTAATCAACAACGCCCGAACAGGCTACCCCTTTGCCTCCGTATATTTTTTCGGTGCATAACTGACGTTTTTCGTAATCAGAAACGGATTTTTCATTCAATTCGGATAATTTTGTGCTCATCTTGATCCTCATGTCTTTCACCGTTTTGAATTGAAAATCATCAGAATTTATCGTGTCTTCCTCATATCAGAACACGTTGGTGATTTCAAAAGGCTTAGTAGGCTCTGATACAATTTTGCAAATGAAATCATAGAAAAAAACTTGACACTTCAATGATTGTAAGTTTTGTCATTCAGTTTGTTGTGCCTACATTTGAAACAGCTGTAAGTAGTAACCAATAATCTTTGAAATGGTTTTCACTAATGAAGAAATGGCCGATATACATTTCATGTACGGTGTGGCTGAAGGAAACGCAGTGCACGCAAGGCGTTTGTATCAAGAACGCTTCCCTAATCGGATCATTCCTGATAGGCGTACGTTTTCTGACATCCACAGAAGATTGAGAGAACGGGGTACATTCAAACCGAATCATGACTTGAAAGGGGCAAATCGGACAATAAGGACCCCGGAAATCGAAGAGGCAGTCCTAAATTGTATAGATGAGGATCCTCAGCTGAGTACAAGAAAAATTGGAAGAGAGTTGAATATCTCATTTGTATTGGTCTGGAAAATTCTCCATGATTTCTTGCTTTACCCATACCATATTCAACGCGTCCAAGCTCTACTACCCGCGATTTTCCTCTGCGACTCAATTTCTGCCGATGGTTCCTTCATAACATTGCTCATAATCCCTTTTCGATAGCGAAATCATCTTCACAGATGAGGCGTCCTTCTCGAGAAATGCAATCAGGAACTTTCATAACAATCACTATTGGACTGAAGAAAATCCCCATATGATTGAGGAATGTCACCATCAAGAACAATTTTCGGTTAATGTCTGGGTTGGAATAATTGGGGATTTCCTGATCGGGCCATTTTTGTTGCCAGATAGGCTGAATGGAGCCTTATATCGCCACTTTCTAGAAGAGATTTTACCTGTGTTGCTAGAAGATGTGCCGCTGCAAACTAGAAATAGAATGTGGTTTATGCATGACGGAGCACCACCGCACTTCAGCATGGAAGCTAGAGAATATCTGAATATGACATTCAATAACCGCTGGATAGGGCGTAGTGGACCAGAAGCTTGGCCTCCAAGGTCGCCAGATTTAAACAGTTTGGATTTTTTTCTTTGGGGCCATCTGAAAACTTTGGTTTATAGCTCTCCGTGAATACACTTGAAGAATTGAGGAATAGAATTACAGCATCATGTGACGTCATCAGAAATACCCCAGGAATATTTCAGAGGGTGCGCACTAATATGCGGAGACGAGCAGAAGCATGTATTCTTTCAGGTGGAGGACATTTTCAACATCTTCTTTGATTTGTTCTGTTTGTTCAATTTTTGTTTTCATCATTATGAGTTTTTGTTATTGAAATCATTGGCGATTATTTATGTTGTTTATTCATTTACTTCCGATTTATACACTCAATAAAACACATTTTGAATTCGAATTCAATGATCAGGAAATGATATCACCCTTTATACTTTCTCATAAATCCTACCAATCTAGTGGTGCAGATCTTAAAATGTGAACTTCGTTTGAAATTCGAGCTCAAGGTCTTCACAAATTGCCGAAATAACATGAAAAATATCTTCAAGCTTTCAATACGGAAGGGACTATACGATTACTTTTCTTGATTAATATCTCGAAAATGGTGGCAGATACGGAAAAATACTAGAAACAGAAAAGTTTTCACTTTGAATAATCTGTTTGATTCTGTTTTCAGAATATACCAGTAGCGCACCACAAAAAGTTCAGGGGTCAAAAGAGGAAAATGCACGTGAAAAATAACACCCTGTATACTGTCAGGAATTTCTGCCTCATTTTGTTATAAACATACAATAAGGAGATATCTGATGTAAATTTTAGCTCAATTCCTGAAAAATTGCATCAGTTATTAAGATAATATCTCCATGGCTTCGATATGAGAAAACTATTGGATTATTTTCAATAATTAATATCTCAGAAACGGTGATAGTTACGATCAAAATGCAAGACTCAAAACAAATTTCAAATTGAATAATCTATTTGATTTTATTTTTATTTAGTGCCAGTGGCGTACCAAAAAAAATTTCCGAGGGTAAAAATGGAACATGGCCCATGAAAAAGTATCACCCTGTATACTGTTCCAAAATTTGGCCTCACCTGGTGATTCAGATTGTGTTTAATAGCTTATGTGGAAAATTTGAGCCCGAAATCTTGAGAAGTCTAGGTTTTATCGAGAGAAAATCGAAAAATTTCTCAACTTTAACACCCTGTATCTCGGCAACGAAGCATTTTTTGACCATTGGTTCTTCGAACTTTCTTGCTCAAATCATTCAGGGTTTCGCATCCTTCATTTATGACATCTTATTCGGAAACACCCTGTATAGTGTTGATGTGTGATGTTGGCAGCAATGACTGACTTTGAAAGTTAGCTGGGAATTAACCGACTAAACATAGAGCTAACCTCTTTCTTATGTGATAAATAATCCGTTTCAAACTCGAGCTAATTTTATATATTTTGCAGCCACTTCTTAAGAAATCTAAGTCGTACTCTCACCATACAACATCAAAATTTTCAATCTCACTCAATCATTACTCAATATGAAATGGTGACAATTTTTCAGTGAATTGTGCTTAATTTTTCCTGATATTCAGAAAAAACAGTAAGTAGTTTCTCTTTTAATCAAAATAAAATTCGAATGGTATATCACTTTCCATGCTTTATATTTTTTCAATTTTTAATGATGAATTACATTTGATATCGTATTGTAAGAGATCGACTTAGAAAGTGAGGTACGATTTGAATTTTGGGTAATTAGGTCTTTCATTGTAACCTATTACAGAAAATTGTTATAAAGGTGTTTTTGGACCAGAGGTTCATATTGTAATGGACCAAGTAGAAATGGTGTTAAATACGCGATAAAGATAAAGTGAAATACATTTCTAATTTTGCACAATTTTATTTTCAAAATCATGCGCGGCATCGACCATTATCTCATTCTCAAGTGGTCAACTACAATGAAATGCACTTACTTATATAGATAGTAGGTTAATTTGATTTTAGGTAGAGAAGATGTTCTAATGTCTAGCTGGCCATTAAGGGCGATTTCTCTTGGGTTTTTACAAAGTTTATTGATTTCCAACTTTCTTGCCTTCGTCTTAATCCATTAGAGCCGAAGTTTTTTTTTTAGACTTTTAGAATTTTGAGGTTATGTGTGGCTCATATGGCAACGCTAGGCTTCAACGTATACATTCTATTATTTTCATAAACTTGACAAACGAATAACGAATATATTTTGTTCTTAAAAATAATTACTGAATATGAAATTCAAAAAAACGAGGAATACAAATGTCTACATTGCATTTGGAACAAATGGTTTGGACACTTGATGAGCAGCCTTCGCCAGCACACCTTCTCCTCTTTTTGTTCTTTTTTGTTTCAACTGAAATTCTATTCAGTGAAACACTTGACTTCGATATTTTCGGCCTACCCTCCGGCTTTGCTTTGGTTCCAAAACCCTGCAGATACGTTGTTGTCATTTCCCTACGAAAATCAAGTTGCGATAGTCTCCCTCCACTTTTTTGTGTAATTGCCAGGCATTTATTACCATGACATCAATGAACCATGTAAAAATTGGCGACCACAATTTTTTACTGCGAATATTTATTCTGTAGCTCGATAAATTTTCACCCATGAGGTCTAACATAGCTCCTTCATATGTACCCCTTTCGCTTTTCGACAATGTGCCTTGATAATCTGTTTCTTTTAGGTGTTGAAGAAGATTGAGACCAGTAAACAAACTATCAAAATAGAGATTATAACGCTTTTATTTCACACTTCCCAAATCGTCCAACATTGACACAAATGGTGCTGCAGCTTTTCCGAACTCATTTTCGTATGGTAATGACCTGCCACTATTTTAACCCTGGTACAGTTCACAGTTGACTAGAAACCACAGAACAGACCCTAATGAGAAGTATAAACTCAGTGCTCCGACATAGGAAACAATATGGCCGTCTCTGTATAGAAACTAGCGCTACACGTGCTATTATGGGAAACTAAACCGAAAGGCGCCGTTTTTGAATACTAGATTTCCCAAGATTGAATTTAACTTGACAGAAATGGGGTGTATAAACTAATCTAATCAATGCAAATCATTTCTGCCTCAATTAGACTGTTCAAAAATTGAGAAAATAATGAGTATTTTTTCACAATAACACTTTTATTTTAAAATAACGAAAATCTCTTAAACCATATATACAGAAAAAATTTCCAAAAAAATTAATTCTTAACACATGTAAATCAAAAATATAAATCACAGAAAACAGGTACATTCTAATATTCAAAATAAAAAAGAAATTCTGAAATATTTTTGTCAGCCATAATATTGGTCCTCCATTGCTACCAGTGGTCCCCCGTTGGGGAGTGAACTGCCTTCACTGGCAGTTACCCCATACTGCTTCTGAAAATAGAAAAAAACGCATTAATAACTGTCTCAAGAAGTTTTCATTTAAAAGAATTTGACATCACTCAAAATTGTTGAATATGGTAAATATAGGCAATTTCATTACTAATCTTGAAAACTAGGGTTGCATTGATATTCCTGATGTGTTCAATTGATAGGTTCAAAGTAAAAATATAGACCAAATATATAAGGTTTCGCCCGCAGAACCTTATGTGTAAGCAGGATGTAAAAAGCCCATTGTAACAAAAAAAAACAATATATACTATGAGTAAAAAGAACTCATAAAATTGAATTAATAATAACAATGTATATATCACAAAATAAACATGAATTATAGATAACAAAGGGAATGTAGGGTGTGAAAGATCCAAAAATTTAATTATTTGGTCACAGATCAATTTTTTCCCCATTAGTGTAAAAGGTGCATGGAGAAAAATAAATAATATCATAGACTAGAAAACATGTTTGTAAATTATAAAAGGGTATAAAAGCTCAGACAAAACAACATGTATAGTACCACCAACTGTATAAGATCGATGGTAAATGAATAACACGCACATAGTAGGGTGAGGATAACCCGCTCTTCAAAATCACAATAAACACCTAAAATTGAACCCATCAAAGATTGCTGTCCTACTTGCTTCTGAACCTTTTGGATTTGTTTTCAGTCCCAGAAGTAACAGTTTCCTTCTTTTTATCCTTAATGAATTTAAAATTAGAAGAGTAGCCCTTTCAAAAATTCACCGAATGTAATTGACAAAAATTGAATTTAGAAACATGGGACTTGTAAATATCTTTGAATCTGAAAGCAAGATTTTCCTGATGCCCCTGACTATTCAGGAAAAACTAAAGTTTATTGTGAATGTCTTCTAAGAATTGAGTAACTTTCACTGAAGGATACGTTAACTTAGACTTATTATCACAAAATTCCTTGAATTTTATAAAAGTGTGTTGTTGTTGGGGCCCTTCGCCCTCTAACGAAGTCATCCTGACAAATTCGAAAGTTGAGAACCTCAAGAGAATTTATATAATTCAAATTAACTTATCTTTTCAGAGCTCGAAAAAAGGCTTCCTTGGCTACTTTTATTTCCTCGCCATTCACAGGGGTCCTCTTGTATGGTATACTCTTTCCCGCCGCACGCCAAAGGGGTGAACCTCAAAATTAAGAAGAAAACCGATAAGAATTGGATATAATCCAATTTAGGTACCGTAGAATCAAACAAAGCTCGAGTTGCACAAAATATCGGCTAAAACTTCACAAATTCAATTTACTTACCATCAATTTTCAAGAGAATTACTAAACTTAAGTCCAAGACACCAGCAACGGAAACACTTGAAAAGAAAATGATTTTGGAAGTACAAACCGCATTATACCAACAAACATCAGCACTTCCAATGTGATCACATTTCAGGCCCCCTTCAACCAATATATACATGGATTACTCAGAGAGAAGAGTATTATTTCTGCAATTTCTGAATGAAATTCATACTAACAAACGTCAATTTTACAGCAGCAATATAAATTAACTAGAGTTTATGTGGATATTATGTTTCTGATTGTTCTCATTTAGAAGAGATAGAGAGCACTATGTTCTAGATATTTGTCATGCTTCCCTTTTAACCCGACTCATGTAATGAGATAAGGAGGAAGAGAGGTACAATTTAATACGCTTCCTTGTTGGTGATTCTTTCCTTGAAAATCTAGGTCTCAAAAAAGATCCGAAATTTGAAAATTAAGTCGATTTCTTTTCATGAATCTATTGCCGTGATATGAACGAATCTTTTGATACACGAATCATACCTCGCTGTAACCACATATAAGTAGGACGAGTGAAACAAAAACCTCAATTTTGACAGCTCGACTTTCATTGGTTTCATCAATTTCTTGACATAAAGTTTGAACCGAGTTCGATTTCTGAAGAAGATGAGTTTGAAGTTCATCTATCGATTGAAATTTCGATTTCGGAAAGTACTACATAAATTTTCTAATAAAAGAAATAGCGAAATACACTCCCCACCAAAATTGTCGCATCACCCTACTTTTACGACAATACTATATAAACTTTTAGGTTAATCATTCAAAAATCGCTTGGTAACTTTCAGAAGTGTAAAATAAGAAAATATCATTCAAAAGATATGAGTTCATGATGGAAAATATCAACAATTTTCGAGTTAATGAAAAGTTAAATAATTCTACCATCTTCAAACATTCGCGAAAAGACCAATCAATTAGCATCGAATGGTTATTAATCATTTTCAAAATCGAGTGTTTCCACCTCGAGCCCTAATTACTGCTAGTATATGTCTCGGAAGCCCCTCAAACAAATTTTGGATGTACTCTTGAGTCACTGAGTTCCAAATTTCAGGAAGCAGATTTTCTAGTTGTTGGATTGTTCGACAAGTCATCCTACGTTGCTAAATTTGCCACCCCATATTGTCCCAAACATGTTCTATGGGATTCAAGTCGGGACTTCTGGTTGGCCATCTTAAAATATTAATTTCGGCATTTCGCAGAAATTCTGTCACTACTCAAGCTGCATGAATCCGAGCATTATCATGCATATAAATGAAGTTTTCGCCAATTAATGAGCCAAAGGGCACAACAGGGTTCAAGGATATCTGCAATGTATCTGGCCGTTGTCATTCTTCCATTATTCACTAGGACTACCTCAGTTCGACCATGGAAAGAAATGCCTCCCTGCACAATTACTTAGCCCCCTCCGAAGTTTTCGGTTTGCCGGATAATGCATTGCTGATATCGTTCCCCAGGTCTTCTGTATACAGGCATGCGTCTATCATTTGATACTAGACAGAACCTGAACTCGTCGGAAAAGAGAACATTCGACCATTCTGGAATACCCCGATTTGCATGTTCACTCGCAAACTGAACTTTTGCAACTCGATACTCTCTGGTGAGACGCGGGTCGGTAGTAGCCACTTTTGGTCTGATATCGTCTTCTCTGAGCCTGTTCCTTATAGTTTGCAAAGAAATATGCACATTTCTGAAAGGTGAAAGTTCATTTTGCAGCATTCTAGCCGTATAGTGCCGAACTTTTAATGCAGTTAAACGAAGCCAACGATCATCAACTGGTGTTGTTATCCAATTTCTTCCCTGTCCGGCCCTTCTTCCATATTCCCCTGTTTCGTGGTACCGATTAATTGCTCTTGAAATAGTACTCTGGTTAACATTCAACAAGTTAGCCACATAACGTTGGCTTCACTCTTCCTCTAGAAGTGTTACAATACTTACCACTCACTCAAATAGCGTCCAGGACGTTCAGCAGCCATTACAATAAATTCAAAGATTCGAAAATCAACAAGAAACACAGAAAACTTGTATTAATTTATCGTGAAAACTGAAGAGAAATTGAATGAATAATGATAGTCAAATAAACTCTTTCTTGTTTCAGACGTGTTTGAGATCATATGGAAATAAATGTTACTACATAGATAAGATTTTTCCCTCATATTTCCAAAACATATGTCGACAAAGAAACTGCCATCGAGATGTTTAATCGATCATGGAATTAAGAATACCAAGTGATGCGACAATTTTTGTGGTGTGTGTATATGTCAACCGAGGATTTCGAGGAAAATTCGATCTAGAAATACGTTTTCGAACTGTTCGAAGCTCCTACTTCGCAGAGCGAAAGTACGCTCTATATGTCTTGGGATAAGTTGTCGTTTTCGTCGGTCGTTTGAAAAGAACCAATTTCGGAGGCGGATTTCTCCGGCATAGTTACTAGTATCGTAATGAGAATACGCTATAAGAACAGAATAGTTATCGGGTAGTGTTTTCCCCTTAGAAAGCATGACACGATATCCGGCCGTATGGGCTAATGCCCCCTCTAACAATTCGGAAAGGTAATTCCAACTTTCGATGGAAAAATGTAGTTTATTTCGAAAACTTATCAGTTTTTCCGTATTTTTCGTCCAGTTAAAAAGTCTAATTCTGGTTCGGAATAATCGAATTTTCGTTTTTTGGCAGAGTTTTATCCCAATTTCACCTAGTATAGTCTTGACGCGCTTTCTTCGCCTTTTTTTGAGGGGCCCTAGCGCCACCCCTGGACGTCGCTTGGACTCGAACTGGAAGCCGTCGGACGGACAAAACAATCTGTTCTTCATTTGAAAAAAAAAAATCTCCGTCTGAAAAATCGCCTCTCAATTTTCCCCACCGTTTTCTTCAATTTGTCTACGCCCTTTCCTTACAGTTTTAGTATAGTTAAATAGGTCGATAAATTTAAGATCTTTAGAAAGAAGAAGAAGAAGAAGAAGAAATTTAGATCTTCAATAGCAAAATGGACTAACAATTTGATTAATAACATCTAGATAAAAGAAACCTTAGTATCTCAACTATTCCCATAGACTAATTCGATCACTTGAAATATAAATAAGCAACTCATCATTGTTAATCCATAGGACCTTTTCCATTCCACTGCCACCGACAGACTTCAAAACTGAAATAAAAACTATCAGAAAAATTATCTTAAATCACAAAACTCCCCCGGTATTAATGGACAAAATTATCCAATGTGAAGAAACACATCAAATAACACAAATATTATATTCTAAAAAAGGTACTTCTTTGAAAAATACGCTAGTTTCAACTACGCTGGTCCCTTCTCGAATAACTTGCGCAACTATTTTTCTATACTGAAAATAATCACCTCTTTCTCAAGTGGTGTGAACTTGAAGCAAATAATAATTTAATTCTCAACGAAAAACAGACGAATTGAAAGAATCTGGAGTTTACAGAATGGCTTACAATGAGTGTACGGTAGCTTATGTTGGACAGAAAGGTGACAATTTCGATACCAGATTCGAAGAACATTTATCCTCTGACAATACTTTTCCAATATGTGAATATATAAAAACCACAAAACCTTCAAAAATATTAGATAATATCAAAATTCTTCATGAATATGATAAAGGAAAGAAAATGAATCTGTTGAAATGTTTGGAAATCAATAAACTTTGTAAAAAGCCAAGTGAAATCACCCTTAATAGCCAGCTAGACATTAAAACCTCTCCACTACTTAATCTCAAATTTGACTAGTATTTATATAAGTTAGCTTATTTCCTGTATTTGACAACTTGAAAATGACGTGACGACCAAAACCAGTCGTGTTTGTAAAAATAAAATTGTGGAAAGTATAAAATATATTTTACTTCATCTTCGTTTAAAAGGAACTTCCATAAAATAAACAAACCATCAATATTACTCCTTAAATACGCGATCTTTTCGTGAAAATATCGAGGAATCTTTACTCTACGGACTCTTGACTAAATACAGGGTGTTACATGATAGTATGTCACAACTTGAGGGGGTAAATCTATGTGCAGTTTTTAGAAAAAAAAATTCATATAAACATAGGTCTGCAAAAGCTTCGTGACAGAGCTACAGGGTGTTGAAATTTTCGGAAAAAATGTTTTTTTTCTTCAAAACTCTTGCAGTTTTCAATATATTCAGCCCAAATTTGGAATACAAGCTATTTTATACAACCTCCATTAATACACGTCCTAAATTTTAATTGAAATTCATAAGGTGTTTTCTCTTCCGAGGCCATGTCTCCTTTTGCCCTTTCAAACTTTTTGCAGTACGCCACTGATCAATGTACAATCAATTTTCGTCATCTTCGTTCAATTTAAAACTTTTTTTACACTTGTAATCATTACGTATCTCTTATCGTTTTCGAGTGAAAAATTATTGAATTTGAATTGTATGTTATTCGCTCAATAAGAAAAATATTTGAAATACTCGATAGGTATGCACGAAATTTGCTTTCATCTTAATAGCTCGTCTTCTGAGACTTAACTTATACTTATTCAATATCAAACTGAAAAACGAATAACTTAAAACTAAATAAATTGCTTGAAGTGTCCTCCACCTGCAATACAGGCCTCTGTCCTTCTTCGCATATGATCACGCACACTTTGAAATATTCCTGGGGTATTTCTAATCATGTCACAAGAGGTTATTATTCGATTTCTCAGTTCTTCTACAGTGTTCACTGGAGTGGTTTAAACTTTTGAGATATCTCCATAAGAAAAAGTCTGAACTATTTAGGTCTGGGAACCTAGGAGGCCATGGTTCTGGCCCACGCCAACCTATCCATCGGTTGTTGAATGTATTATTCAAGAATTCCCTAGCTTTTCCACTGAAATGTGCTGGTGTCATGCATGAACGACATTATGTTTCTCACCAAATGTGGTAAATCCTCGAGAAATAAAGGTAACTCCTTCTATGGAAATTGCCAATAAGCAGGACCGTTTAATTTTCATTTATTCTGACCCAGACATTTACTGGAATTGTTCTTGAAGCTGGGATTCTTCAATCAGATGGGGGTTTTCTTCAGCCCAATAATGATTATTGTGAAAATTTGTGATAGCAGTTCTCGAAAAGTCTGTGGACATTATTTCGTTATCAAAATGAGCATTTTCTCTAATTTTATGTAAGAACCATCATCCAATAATTCAGTCCTGAAGGAAAATCTCCAGGAAGTAGAGTTCGGACGCGTTGAATATGAAACGGGTACAATAAAAAATCGTGAATAATTCCCCAAACTAGAACATGTGAAATATTCAACTGATTTCCAATTTTCCTTGTACTCACATGAGGATTCAAATCAATACAATTCAAAACTGCTTCCTCAATATCTGGAGTTCTCATAGTTTGAGTTGCACCTTTTAAATGATTATTTGCAGTAAAAGTACCAGTTTCCCTCATCCTTCTGTGGATATTTGAGAATGTTCGCCTGTCTGGTGTTACTTGATTTGGAAAGCGCACCTGATATAATCGCCTAGCTTCTGTTGTGTTTCCGTCAGCCAGACCGTACATGTAATGGATATCAGCCAATTCGGCGTTAGTAAAATTAGCCATTTCTTCTTACAGCAATAACTTCAAAAGTCTTAAAACTAATCGTTAATGTAATAAACAATTCGCCACCAGACACCAGTTCAACTTTAGCAACTGTCGAAATAAATAAATAAATGAAGAAAATCAAAGCCTACTAGTCATTTTTTTAATTAGGAGTGCTTTCAATTCAGCGAATGCATAAAATAGTTCAATAATTTTTTACACGAGAACGGTCGGAGATACGAAAAAATTACAACTGTCAAAAAAGTTTTTAAATTGTACGAAGATGACGAAAATTGATTGTATGCTGATCAGTGGCGAACTGCAAAATAAGACATGGCTCCGGAAAAGAAAACACCTTGTAGATTCTAGTAAAATTTAGGACGTGTTATGATGGAGGCTGTAAAAATAACTCGCATTCCAAAATCTGGCTGAATATCTCAAAAACTGCAAAAGTTTTTAAGAAAAAACCAATTTTTTCCGGAAATTTCAACACCCTGTAGCTCAGTAACGAAGCTTCTTTTCTTAAAATTGCACGTAGTTTTACCCCCTCAAGTTGTGACATACTATTATGTGCCCCCCTGTATATTAGCATACATTAATTCAATATTGAGAAAATCCGTTCATTTAAATTCACAATACATATTTTTACTTAGTACGTCCCTAGATTTCTCAAAATGACCATAGATCAATTGTGGAACTCCCCTAAGTTCATACACGCAAAGAAATTGCTATTTCATGATCTCTGAGGATGGTTAGGTTCGAATCGAAAAACTCACAAAAAGTATTTGATAATAATATGCCTAAGGATATTATTAAAACTGCATAGATGTATCTTGGTTATTACCGGAGATGTGGCAATTTGAGAACATTCAATTCCTTCCCGAGTTGGAAAGTAATAGTAATAATATGATTTTTTTACTACAAGAACCTTGTTATTAGCTTATAGTTAGGATTGTTACAAGGTACCCGTCGTGAATATCGACTCCTGGACCTAGACTCTATGTCCCCCATCGTTGCTATATCCTTACTCAATCCTTACAATGAAGTCTCTAATAGATCTTCGACAAATCAATCACTTTTCGCGCCCTGTCAGTTACTCCAAAGGCCGATACATGCCAGCGATGTGGCAATCGAATGAATTGGTGTTTCGACTCAAATTTCAGACCACTAGCACTTAGGATTATTCTCGAGTCCTATCTCGTACATGAAATATATGAACCTGCCATGCCCCGTCACCATCAGTGCCAAGAGTGGTGCAATAGCTCGACTACCTTCAGGTGATAACCTTATCCAGGTTTTATTAGGTGGCCTTGGACTGGGCACAACCTCGAGCAATGAATCAGGTGTCCTTATGTTGTTCCGCTAGCTAATCCCACAGCCTTGCCACAACAACAAAGATCACTGGTAGTTAACTCCGCTACCTAATCCCCCTTTGGTCTTCGAGTCATAGTTGTACAGATGTACCCTCTGAGCTAATATACCATGAAGATGTTGAATCGAAGATATAAGGTAATTATAAGAGCAAAAGATTATAAGACTAGAAGAAATTTTATCGTTGACGCATCATTTTCCTCCAGACCCTGCTTCGTTTACTCTCAAAACACATTAGAAACATACGAGAAATATAAGTGCTGTAGTAAATTTCTTAATATTATTTCACTCCATTATATATGTAATGGAATTATAAAAAAAATCTTTTCTCTTATCTATATATTTTCACAAATTTGTTTCGCAGAGTCAACAGAGGAGCAATTGATCAAGAGGGCCAAAGAATTAGCTCAAGATGGTTTGAAAGTTTGGAAAAGAATCGAAGCTAATCCGACCATTCATAGACTTGAGGACTTGGCAAAAGCTGAATTTGCAGAACCCAGTCCTGCTTTGGCGACAAGCAAGCCTCCGTCTATACCTGAAATGATAGCTGAAGATTAAAATAATTATTTCTGTTATTATATATTCAGATTTCTTCAACGAATACAATAAAAGTTTGTTTCAATGGTAATGATATTAGTTGATTAATCTATGTTTACCCTGAATTTCCTCTTCAGCATCGTATTAATTAGAGGTTTGCAATTTGGCGACCCAGATATACCCTCCATTTGGCAAGAAATCCTTCTTCCCTCCTAATTTTGTCTGCCTGGGATTGTCACCTCGATCTTATCACCAAAGTGGTACCTCGGTGTGGTCGTATCCGAGTTGGCTCCGACACTAGTGTGCCACCCGTCCTTAATCTATAAGCAGTTTAAAAATATCTGCTCATGATCTAGGTAAAAATTGCGCTTGGTTGCGAACCTGAACACGATTTGCTTAATCGATTGATATTGGCTAACTAAACACAAATATCGGCGTTCCAGACTTGATCTCGATGATAATGTTATTCCAAATACATCCAGAGCAACAAGAAGTTTAATGGAAATTAGAATATGACTAACACTAGATGCTCAATTCTCCGACCTCAATCCTATTGATCATACTTCTGAATAAATTATTTTCGCCTATATAAAAGCTATCACATAGTGAGAGTGAAACTTTTTTCTTGTATTTAAGTTGACTCTCTTGTGGAGTACCTTATAAAACTATAGAGAGGTATCATTTAAGTGTTAATGAGATGAGTATATCAGTTAGGACGCTTGAGGGTGAGGAAACTCAGACAGAAATTGAACAAACGATAGGTAATACACCAAAGTACTGAAAAAGGAATGTAAGGGGAATAATGTGGAAGTTGATTCGAGTTACAAGTGTTGCATAACTTCAATGTACATTGAATATGTGAACATTTCAAGAACTGTGCAATAAGTTGAATGGAGTCGATCTTCACTCCAAACTACAGAGGTGTCAGCCGCTAGAAAGAGGAAATTGCTCAGCTCAATGGAGTTAGAATAGAATTAGAAACATTTGGCATAGGGACCAGAAGACTTGTTCATTATTGTATACTCGTTATGCTCGAAGACTTAGGGAATTCCATGAGGTACACAGCTACAGCGGATGTGCTGGGGTAGAATCTCTTGCAATCGCAGAATTGATCTCCTTTGGGTTAACAACTGTCTAAATGCAAACTTCTACGTTAACCCGATTCTTCAACCTTTTATTCTTTCGATGCATGTCGAATAAGTTTAAGTCATGTCCAAGAACTGTCCTGATGATTTTATTAAATTCAGACTATAGTTAATATCATCTCATATAAAGGAAGTATATTGAAATACAAAATGAAGACCAATTATTAAACTTTTCCCAAAGAACACAAAAATCTGAGAAAATCATCAACAAGAAAAGAAAAGTTTCACTGGTCTCAAATGAATTAAAACAATTTTTCCAAGTTATCAAAAGTGTGAACATTATATTTATGCTGCATATCACTTATCCCATGACCTAATTTAATTAATGCACTTTTTAATTGATAAGATTGCTCTAATATCCAAAAATTAAAATCAAGATAATGGATAATACTTACCTGTTAACTATTGGGAAGTTATACAGCGAAAGAAAGTCAACCTACTTGATGAAATGAAATAATTTTCATAAGCTTTGCAGAAACAGTTAAGTTATAAACAAAATTTTAGTACCAAAAGCAAGGCTGCTTGATGTAAGTTGTTAATGATATTTCATTAGTAGCTTTATCTTAACCTTAGCATGAAATATTAACAAAGTATCTCATGCTTTTTGTATAAAATTTTTCTGTTATCTGTACTGTTTTTCTAAACGCTCTGAAAGTCATTATATCGAGGTTTTTCCAACTCTGATGGAATACTCAATATTAATGATATTGGTAATGGATTTATTTTATGAATCTTAATTTTAATATTAATAAAATCAAATACTTTTGTCTGATTTCCACGATGTGTATTTTTACTACACACTACCGGTTTCGGCATTTACGTAATTTTTAAGTTTCTAGAGCTAACAATTGGTAATATTCCATCAAGACCTTCTGCCTTCTTCAGTTCAGTTGTTAGAGAACGCGCCTTACCGTCGCTCTCTGAGTTTTGCTTTAGACATATTAGTGTAAACATATGGAATGATTGGTTTCACACCTACCAACGTATTTTTAACAGAATTCTTGCAAAGATATCCGTTTTTGCTTCAGATGATGATGTCAAAGATCCAGAATCTCTAATCAAAGGTGGGAAGTAACTATGACTTTCAAGAATTGTTGCTGACTGCCTTATCTATAGACCAGAACTCACGAGTTCCACTGATCTGCACCTTGAATCTATTCCTGATTCTTTCATTGAATCACGCTTTCGCTCGATCATTTGTTGAGTTACAAATATTCCTGGAAAGAACATATTCAGCTTCAGTTTCATCTGTTGGATTTTTCTTCCAGTTTTTATTTTAACTGTAACAGCTTTTTGACAGTTTTAAGTGGAGTTGTAATGCCATATCTTCTTGGAAGGTGTTGGATCTTTGTTGCGTGACTGCACGAGGTTACTAGTAGCAGAAACAAGGGAGTTACCTAAGAGTGCTGAAACATCGAAACGGAAATCATCTGGATCTGAAACAAGAAAGATATCAAGAGTATTGGGAAAATCAGTTATGTTGTCACGAATTCGTCGGCTGAACGACAGGTTGAGGCAAGTTGTGGCTGTCGCAGAGGCCTCCGCTTGCCTTCTTGCTTCGTTATTTCTATTTGAGTATTGTAGCCAGCTGATGTTATGGACGTTGAAGTTTCTCATTATGATCACCTCAGCTGATGAATGCTGTATTCAGATCGGTCTACCTTGTCGCCTAGATATAAAATATATTATCTCTCTACATTTAATATAGCTAAAGTTGGCAAATAGTTTTTTATTACTGTTAACATCTGTCACTTGAAAATAACATAACTGTGGAAAACGGTCGTGTGTATCAAAAATGATCATTGTGAATATCAGACACAAGTATTATTTATAATTTATCTACACTAACTTCTCAACAATTCAAACGTTTCGTTCAGATCTGCTATTAAAGGTGTGTTCTATTTTTAAGTATTATTTATTAGGTTTATTATTGAGAATTAACAACGCTTCGAACTTGTGACAATAGTATACATGTATTGCTAGTGAAAACTGTGTTTCATCCAGTGAAAACCATTTTTAATCAAGGTAAGTACATAATCGTCCAGTTATCACACATAAAAATTACTGTGAAGAGAAATGAATACATTTATAAGTAAAAATACCACAAACTGAATTTCGCTGAAATTATAATATGTATAAATCAAATTCAACCATTTATACACTTGGTGAACATTGTGATAAGTAGCGAAGTATTTTTTAAATTTCTTTATGATGTGGAAAAGTGTTTTTGATCATATGAACTTAGTGCACTGTATTCATATAAATGTGAATATCGGCTAGAAGCTCTCTCCATTTCTCTGTCAGTTTTTTCGTCTTCAGGGTGGTGGAGTTTGTTTTCTATTCCCCGAGCGTGCTAGCAATGATACGTAAATCTTTATGAGGACGAAACATAGCCAGTTTCATGCTAAATGACGTCGTCATCATAAAATTGACAATGATCTTTTCAGACAGATTAGTCTTTCTTGAATTCAGTTTTTAAAACAAATTTAAATTGAGATATTTGAAATAAAATTCTTATAGTACAAAATCCGTCTCCATAAACTGAAATTTGATTAATTTTGTCGCAGCTGCAGTATACGAACTTGGATTTTCAAACCCAATTGTGAACCTAATGGTTTTCATCAATGTTGCCATATTTGGAATTATAAGAGAGACCATAAAAATGATTGCTTATCGTGGAAATATTCAGTTCACTCCGATTCAAGTTTTCTACATCATTCAGGAAGCCGTCAAAATATTTTCAGGATCTTGGAGTACAATTTCCACGTTGTTTAGAATATATAGTTTTATTAATAATTTCGGCAAGTTCATTCCAGTTAAAATTATTTAAAAGTATAATTTAAATTACTTATCTATTCGTTTATAACATCTTTCAAATAAATGTGGAGTACAAACGATTGGTCTATTCTTTAAAGAACTTTCCCAAAATGCACGCAGCTTACAGTTTTAAGAAATTAGTGTTTTGCAAAAAGTATCTGATTTTTTGGAGGAAAACGTTAATTATCTGGTAAATGTACAAATGAAAATCTGCTCGTATACCTTAATACCTCATATTTGAAATTTTTATGTGTACAATCAATTTGTAGTTTTGAATATTTTTCGTTCAATTTCTTCTACATCTATGTCTTATTCCATTTATTTTCATGAAGATCAAAATGAACTCAGTAGTTTGAGAATACAATCTACATTAACAGCAATACTATGCAATAAAGCTTTTCTCTGTTCATGATGAAAATGAGATGACTACTCATTATTCTATAATATTTCTATTTCTATTTCCTTCAGTGTTATAGTTAACAGTTTTCTTTGGAACAAATCCAATATATTTATTGCCTTAATACATTGATTCAATTTTGATATTGAGAGTCTTATATAATCAGAGATTCCTCCTTTTTAATAGAAAAATTATCACAATTTGGAAGAACAAATTTACATTTGCAAAAGTTTGAGGTTATCTCAAATAGATTTCTCAAAGCTCGTTCAAGTATATCAGATTAATCAACTCAAACTATGCATTTCATTTTATTTTATATTATTTCTCTCAAGTCACAATCAGATAATTGGAAGGCACTTGCAGTGTGAACCATTTCCATTATTCTCTTCTCTGAGAGTCATTCAAAGCTTTTTATAACTCTGGCGTTTCATGTATATCTTGACTTCCTTCAATTAGAGTTTTCAGCATCCGTTATGGCGAAGAATGTGTCAATTTTGCTCTTCTCTCAGCAAAAACTTTCATTATTTGCCTGCCTCCAATCCTTTCTTTTACTTCATCGATGGTTATTCTTTTCGTGCATACTATTATCAAGGCAGCGCTTCTAATTGTTCTATATCTGCTTGGCTTATATCCATGTCTCATAGGAATACAAGAGGTTACTCCAAATAAAAGATTTGATCTAGTTCTTTTTCATGTTTCGATGTATGGAGGATTCAAAGATTTAGGATTTTTATCAAACACTATTTTGAATTGCTGTATTTTATTTTTATTTCTTTCTTGCATTTGCTGTCTTCTGTTATTTTAACTCCTAGGTAATTTAATCTTCGTTATATAAAAGCCTATATAAAAACTCCCAGAATCTGAATTTAATACTTCAATTTCTTAAACAAATTCAATAAGTTTTGTTCGGATGCATTTAACAGGACAACTGATGAGAAACGATGGCAATCTTTTGGTTAGTTTATATGAATGAACGTGCAAGTAAATTTTATGTACAGTTTTACTACCTGTTATACTATTACTTTTTCTGTCTTGAGGAAACGTTCGATATTTTATCTGTGATGACAGGTAATAAAATATAACATTTCATGGAATTACTTTATTCGTGGAAAAATTAAGTACTTTTTTCCTAATATATATAGGTATACAAGAAAATTATTTCAATTTCAATGATGAAATTTACATGAGCAAAAACGGATTAATAGAAGCTAATCTTTCCATTCCTTTACTAGCAGAAATTTTCATGGATAACATTAAAAAATGATTCATAATCATCTGTTGTCGAAACATTGCAGTATTTGGTTTAAAATTGTCAGCTTCCTACTATTCTTATTTACATTTCGCCTGTAGGGTTAATGTCAAGTACATATCTATTATGTACCAATGGAAATGTGAGTACTGAGCAGTACTAACTTATGTTTAGTAGCAAGGCGAGATTAACTACATCCTTATATTCTGGGATTACCAGAGTGTTCCACTTCATCATCCATTGAAATTAATTAATCCAGCTCTCCACAATGATATTTCGAATCCCATTATAAAATCAGGAATGATACATCTCACAGAACTGTTTGCAACGAAATTATTTCAACAAGCCGAAATTTTCATGGATAACACCGGGAGAATGATACATAATCATCCGCTGTCAAAGCTATTCCTTTACTGGTTCAGATATGCGAATGACATAATCTGTTGTTGCACGGGTACGAATAGACAATTAGACTCCTTCAGTACCTTCATAAATTCAATTCACCTTAATATGAAGTTCAATTTGGAAACGGAAATTGAAAATTACATCAAATTGTTAGATTTTACTATTACCAACATAAACCACATACATGGTTATTCTATTTTTCGTACATCATACATATAGATATTACCATTCACTATTCTTCCGCACATCCGCATCAACTCAAAGAAGCTGCTTAAAGCATTATGATACAAAAACTAACGACGATACCAATCAATCAGAAGATAATTTCTGGAGAGACCTCCATATTATAAAGGAAATAGCGGTGAATAATGCATATTATTCTAGTATGGCTGACAGTATGCTTACTTGTGAACAATTTCAATATATTCCATGAGGTTTTTCCAAGTGTTGAAGAGACAAATCAATAATGAAATATATTAACTTATATTGATATACCCAGTCTAAATTCAAGTTGATGATAAGAAATTAAAACTATGTTTTATACTATCACTAGAGATTTTATCAAAAATCAAGATTGCAATTTCGGTCTCTGGGCTATCTTCAGCTGACAACAAGTATTAAACTAAAGTTGAAAATACATACATACAGGGTGTTACATAATAGTATGTCACAAATTAAGGGGGTAAATCTACATGCAATTTTAAGAAAAAAAATTCATTTGAACATAGGTCCGCAAAAGCTTCGTTACGGAGCTACAGGGTGTTGAAATTTCCGGAAAAAATTGTTTTTTTCTTCAAAACTCCTGAAGTTTTTGAGATATTCAGTCTAAATTTGGAAAGCAAGCTATGTTTTACAGCTTCCATCATTACAAGTCCTGAATTTTAACTAGAATCTGCAAGGTGTTTTCTTTTCAGAGCTTTGTCTTCTTTTACCCTTTCAAACTTTTTTGCAGTATGCCACTGATCACTGTATAATCAATTTTCGTCATCTTCGTTCGTTTCTCCAACCGTTTTCGAGCAAAAAATTATTAAACGATTGCATTCGCTGAATTGAAAGCACTTCTAACTGTTGCTAAAGTTGAACCAGTATCTGCTCGAATTGTTTATTAAATTAACGAATAGTTTTAGGACTAAGTTATTGCTTGAAAAAAAAGGTTCATTTTATTAACGCCGAATTGGCTGATATCCATTTCATGTACGGTCTGGTTAACGGAAACACAACAGAAGTTAGGCGATTAAATCAGGTGCGCTTTCCAAATCGAGTAACACCAGACAGGCGAACATTCTCAAATATCCACAGAATGTTGAGGGAAACTGGTACTTTTACTGCAAATAATCATTTAAACGGTGCAACTCAAACTATGAGAGCTATTAATTTGAATCTTCATGTGAGTACAAGAAAAATTGGAAATCTGTTGAATATTCCACATGTTCTAGTTTGGAGGATTCTCCACGACTTTTTATTGTACCCTTTTCATATTCGACGCGTCTAATCTCTACTTTCTCGGGATTTTCCCTCAAGACTGAATTTCTGCCGATGGTTCTTAAATAAAAGTAGAGAAAATGCTTATTTTGATAGTGAAATAATGTTCACAGACGAAGCTAACTTTTCGAGAACTGCTATCACAAATTTTCACAATAATCATTATTGGGCTGAGGAAAACCCCCATTTGATTGAAGAATCTCCTCATCAAGAACAATTCTCACTTAATGTCTGAGTTGGAATAATTGAAAATTATTTGATTGGACCATTTTTTGCCTAACAGACTAAATGGTCCCGCTTATTGGTAATTTCTTGAGGAGGAGTTACCTTTATTGCTCGAAACACTTTTGGTGAGAAACATAATGTGGTTCATGCATGACAAGGCACCAGCACATTTCAGTGGAGAAGCTAGGGAATTCTTGAATAATACATTCAACAACCGATGGATAGGTCGAGGTGGGCCAGAACCATGGCCTCCTAAGTCCCCAGACTTAAAAATAGTTTAGACTTTTTCTTATGGGGATATCTCAAAAATTCAGTTTATACCACTCCAGTGAACACTGTAGAAGAATTGAGATATCGAATAATAACCTCTTGTGACATGATAAGAAATACCCCAGGAATATTTCAAAGAGAGCGTGATAATATGCGAAGAAGGACAGAGGCCTGTATTCTTGCAAGTGGAGGACACTTCCAGCAATTTTTTTAGTTTTTAATTGTTATTTTTTCAGTTTGATATTGAAAAAGTATAAGTTGAGTCTCAGAAGACGAGCTATCAAAATAAAAACAAATTTTAGGCATACCTATCGAGCATTTCTATTATTTTTTTCATTTAGCGAAAAACATACAATTCGAATAATTCAAATTCAATAATTTTTCACTCGAAAACGGTTGGAGATACGAAAAAATTACGGGTGTCAAAAAAGTTTTTGGGATCCAAAACTGCAGAAGTTTTGAAGAAAAAAAAATTTTTTCCGGAAATTTCAACACCCTGTAGCTCCGTAAAGAAGCTTTTGCGGACCTTTGTTCATGAAAACTTTTTTCCTAGAATTACACGTAGATTTACCCCCTCAAGTTGTGACACACTATTATTTAACACCCTTCATATACATCGGTAGGTTCAAAATTCTCTATGGGGGTTTGTTGCAGTATGAAAATTTCGATTGATTCCAAAAAATCTAACTTTCGTCCTTTAGTTATTCTATGAATAATTTCAAGTTGATCTATGGGTGGAAAATGATGGCCATTTTCGATACAATTTGGAGCAAAAGTAGATTTCTCTGTTCTCTGGTTATTGTTATCTGACTGATGCTCCTTATATGTCGTTATACGACCAGTATGACCTATATAGACGCCTTCACAATCCATACAGGACAACTTATAAACTCCAGTATTGGCAAATTTATCAGTTTTATCTTCCTAGGAGAGTTTGATGTGGGTCTTGAAAGCTACTTTTTTATTCTGTTTTGAAATGACATTTGCAATTTTTTCTCTGATAGGCCAAAATATATTAATGAAATATATTTATCTGTATTAGTTCATTCTATACGTGGGTACATATTATGATGTGCTAGGTGTGTTTGTTTTTTGAATCATTTTGTTTATTATATTTGAGGATAACCATTGTTCTTAGCTATTTCTTTAATATTTGACACTTCGCTAGACATATTATCTTCGGATAATGGCTCTATTTGAAATCTTTGAATAATACCTGCTTTCATCATAATTATTTTATTTCCTCTTGATTGCAACCTTATTAAATTTGTCCCTATCGATTTATATATTAGGTCCGCAACTAAGTTCTCGCTATTTTTTTTTTTCATGAAAATACAACTTTATTGTGAAAAATGATTACAAATGAATTATTCAAAATATTGCCTATCGCTAGTTACAACTTTTTCTCATCTTTCTGGCAGAGCTCGAATACCGTGACGGTAGAAGTGTTCGTCTTTTGAGGCTATCCACGAATCAAGCCATTTTTCGAACTCTTCATATGAGCGGAAATGCTGATCTGCCAGACCATGTGCCATCGAACGGAACAAGTAATAATTGGATGGTGCAATATCTGGGGAATATGGCGGGTGGGATAGGACTTCCCATTTGAGCGTTTCCAAGTGGTTTTAACGGGTTTGGCAACATGAGGCCGAGCGTTGTCATGCTGTAGAATCACTTTTTCGTGTCTCTACTCGTATTGGGGCCGTTCTTCGCTCAGTGCTTTACTCAATCGCATCAATTGAGTTCGATACCATTCCCCAGTGATGGTTTCGTTCGGTTTCAACAGCTCATAATAGATAACACCGACTTGGTCCCACCAAATATACAGCATAACTTTCGCAGCGTGAATATTCGGCGGAGGCGATGACGTAGAAGTATGATCGGGTAGTCCCTAAGATTTTTTTTTCTTTGGTTTGCTGTAATGAATCAATTTTTCATCACCCGTTGCGATGCGATGAAGGAAATCCTTTCTTTTTCGCCGCTGAAGCGGTTGTTCACCGGCGAAAAATTGACGCTCAACGTCTCTTGGCTTCAAATCATAAGGAACCCAAGTTCCTTGCTTTTGAATCATTCCTAACGCATGCAAACGCTTGGAAATGGCCGGGCTGAAGCAAACTCTTCTTGCGTTTGGCAAGAATCCTCATCGACCATTGCCTCCAATTCAGCGTCTTTGAAGAATGTTGGCCTTCCTTCACGGGGACATTTGTCCACATCGACATCACCGTTTTTGAAGCGACGAAACCAATCCTGGCACGTTGTTTCACTCAGAGCAGCATCGCCGTAAACTTTTTGGAGCTCTCTATGAGCTTCAGCCGCTGTTTTCTTCGAATGAAAGAAAAAAAATCAACACTTCCCACAAATGACGATGATTTGGCACAAAATCAGACATGTTCTCACAACTGAAAGAGTATGACGCAAAAACAAAATCAGTAATGTGTCACAGTGGTTTGTTTACCATATATCAAAGCTTTGTTCAAGACGTTCTTGATATGTACAAATCGACCAGCACTTACTGCTGGAGCCATCTATTGACAAACAGCGAGAACTTTGTTGCGCACCTAATATGTATGTTTTTTGAACTTTAGTTCAACACTTGTTGTCTGCTGAAGATGGTCGAGCGACCAAAATTGCAATGCTGATTTTCAATAAAATCTCTTGTCATAGTATAATACATAGTTTTAATTTCTTATCATCATCATGATAACTATAACAAAATCAAGTCATTCTTCTTATCTCATAATTTAAATATAGCTTGCAGAACGGATAACTCTTTAGGTAGATATATTAAAAACTTGAATTTATAAAGGAAACAAATCAGGTGTTGATGCATCGCTAAATACATCCACAGGTGTGGTGGGCCTTGCTGCTGTTACACCCAAAGGAACCCGAACATATGCGATTGAAAATGGTGCTGTCTTTACTGGAGAAATGCTAGTTATTCACCAGGCCTTGGTATATATTCCGAATAACCCGAAATGTTCATACTGCAGCTGTTCTGATTCACTTAACTCAATTCAGAAGCTATCGGAGTTATATTCAAACTGTGCTTTGGTGCAGCAGATAAACCAACGGAGACATCAGATTCACCTGTTCAATATGTCATTACTTTTCGTATTCACGCCCTCTCATGTTGGAATTACTGGAAATGAAAAAGCCGATAGTGCTGCAAAGAATGCCTTCAAAGGAACACCTAATCTCCAATTATTAATTGGGGTATTACATTCATCTACCTCCAGGATGATCTGCTGGTACAAGGAGACTGGTAGTCATGGAAAGAGACCTGGAAAAGAAGAACTTCGAGCAATAATATCGTAGTTTGCCTCGTAGAGGCAACGGTTCGCTATTCCTAGGCATCTTCAGATACAGTTTCGACATAACAGTAGCAAAGTAGCACTGAAACGATACTAAAAGGTCTCAGGAATACTGATTTGAGGCCTCGACTTGGGGTATTCCATTCATCTGCCTCCAGGATGATCTGCAGATACAAAAAGACTGGTAGTCATGGAAAGAGACCTGGAAAAGAAGGACCTCGAGCAATAATATCGTTATTTGCCTCGTAGAGGCAACGGTTCGCTATTCCTAGGCATCTTCAGATACAGTTTCGACATAATAGTAGCGAAGTAGCACTAAAACGATACTAAAAGGACTCAGGGATACTGATTTGAGGACTAGGCTTGCGGTATTCCATTGATCTGCCTGCAGGATGATCTGCAGGTACAAGGAGACTGGTAGTCATGGAAAGAGACCTGGACAAGAAGGACCTCGAGCAATTATATCGTTATTTGCCTCGTAGAGGCAACGGTTCGCTATTACTAGGCATCTTCAGATACAGTTTCGACATAATAGTAGCAAAGTAGCACTAAAACGATACTAAAAGGTCTCAGGGATACTGATTTGAGGAATAGGATTGGGGTATTCCATTGATCTGCCCCCAGGATGATCTGCTGGTACAAAGAGACTGGTAGTCATGGAAAGAGACCTGGAACAGAAGGACCCCGAGCAATTATATCGTTATTTGCCTCGTAGAGGCAACGGTTCGCTATTACTAGGCATCTTCAGATACAGTTTCGACATAATAGTAGCAAAGTAGCACTAAAACGATACTAAAAGTTCTCAGGGATACTGATTTCAGGAATAGGCTTGGAGTATTCCATTGATCTGCCTCCAGGATGATCTGCTGGTACAAGGAGACTGGTAGTCATGGAAAGAGACCTGTCAAAGAAGGACCTCGAGCAATAATATCGTTATTTGCCTCGTAGAGGCAACGGTTCGCTATTACTAGGCATCTTCAGATACAGTTTCGACATAATAGTAGCAAAGTAGCACTAAAACGATACTAAAAGTTCTCAGGGATACTGATTTCAGGAATAGGATTGGGGTATTCCATTCATCTGTTTCCAGGATGATCTGTAGGTACAAAGAGACTGGTAGTCATGGAAAGAGACCTGAAAAAGAAGGACCTCGAGCAATAATATCGTTATTTGCCTCGTAGAGGCAACGGTTCGCTATTACTAGGCATCTTCAGATACAGTTTCGACATAATAGTAGCAAAGTAGCACTAAAACGATACTAAAAGTTCTCAGGGATACTGATTTCAGGAATAGGCTTGGAGTATTCCATTGATCTGCCTCCAGGATGATCTGCTGGTACAAGGAGACTGGTAGTCATGGAAAGAGACCTGGACAAGAAGGACCTCGAGCAATTATATCGTTATTTGCCTCGTAGAGGCAACGGTTTGCTATTTCTAGGCATCTTCAAATACAGTTTTGACATAATAGTAGCATAAAAGCACTTAAACGATACTAAAAGGTCTCAGTATATAATGGAATCCTGAATGCTTAAAGGTACCTTACAGACATTTTAGAGGAACATGTTGTACCATTTGTAACAAACATGGGTGAGAACTTTTTGTTTATGCATTATAACGCCAGACGCTCATCAAGATCATGTCGTTAGAAACTATCTTCAAGTCCATGCCTCAATCCCACCTGATATGTCCAAGACATTTTCAATAGAAGATTAATAAGTCACCAAAATTTTGAATGAGGTTCAGAATACACTGATCGGAATTTGGAACGAAATGGATCAGAATATTGAGCTCATTGAATTTGATTATTAATCTTAGATGTCTGTTTTCTCGCCAAGGGTAGACAGGCTTATTAGAACAGATTTTTTCTAAAAGTTTTACATTTTTCATTTTTAGTTTCATTTAGATTTTTATGAGCATTTTTTCCCATTTCTATTGTTCTCAAGCATTCTTCAGAACCGGAATACTGTGTATTCAGTTAATATTCCAATATGCAATTTCTGGAGGAATTATTAGTAGTTCCCAAGTGAATTAGATGACAACGAGGCAAACGATACTGTGAACAAAATAAGGGGTAACCCAATGATTGGTAAAGTTTATGGGCAAAGCTGTTACAAATGGGTAGTCGGAAGTTCTTTGGTGCCTTAGAATAGCAATCTGTTCTGAGTCATTCCTAGAGATATTTCAGGAGACTGAAAAGCAATATTCTAGTAAACGAGGATGAAATTTATACTTTTTGGAATAATCGCGCTTTCACTTTTGACTCATAACACATTTTCCTCGTCGTCGCATACGCTTAGAAATCTCTCTTTCTAAAGATCCAGCATTGAGCCTTTTCTCTTACCCCGTTTTCTAGAGATAACAACAAATGAAATTTGCTGAAATTTACTCCACCACTTCAACCCTTATTCAGGTTTATTTATTTGGTATCAAGAGGGCAGTTTGATAAATCAGTGACTTTTTGATTTAAAAATAATGTTCTTGGGCAAGAAGCGTTTCAAGTCTCAACATAACTATTTGAACTCAATATATTTGTTCAACGTTTTTATTTTTTCATTCCAAATAAGAGATTCTCATGGTCCTCAAATAGACGTTTTTTGAGTGATGACCTCTTCTGTTGACCCAAATTTCTATTTCATTTTTTCAAGTTCGGAAACGGGAAATCTGGAGAATTTTTTGGATGGAATAGCATCACATTGCCCAATTTATGGATTTTTGATTTACTACACGCGTTTGCGCATTGTGCATTGTCTTAATGCCACCCTTTTTTCGCTAAATGGGGCTATATCAAATCTGTCTGAAGCTCTGAAGATTATTTGTTGATCGTTTCACCTTCTTTATTATAATCAATATAAATAACACCTAGTAAGTTTTTGATAGACATAGATAGTTCTTTAGTATCTGGTGTTATGTGATGTTTCCATGAACGGTCAATGGAGCAAAAATTTGTTTGCTTTGCGGCTGAACATCGTGGAGAACATCTCTGAGTAGGTCACACTGTTGCGTTTATAGGCGTGTGTAAGTTATTTTGGCATCTATCACAACGACATCTTTCTTATATGTAAGTATTCATAAAATGTAATGTATCCTCATCCTTCTAACGCTCTCTCATTCTTCGATCGTCCAAGATCATACTATGGATTTCATCTATGATTTCTGGTATGAGAATATCTCCAGAGTAACCCGAACGCTCAGCGCCATTTGTGCTGATGCGACCATAAGGAAACTGAGAAAACTAATCCTTAACCATTGAAATTTACTGTATAGATTCCAGACAGTCTTCAGCAATCCTTTTCTTGGTTCCGATGATAGTTGTTTACACAACAAATTGCTTAAGCAATTCACGAAAAATAATTTTCCGATCTTGTTGAAATTCGAGATGTCTGCTGTTAAACACAAACTGAATGAAGCAAGCAGCTTGCACAAAAACATGAGTAGTCTACTAATAAATCAGAGTTGTGGGTAACAGTGTTTCCCTTGAATATACCGCACGGAAAATTCAAAAAGTCACTGACCTATCAAACCCAGGTAACTCGGAAAAACTGAGAATGTAGAGAGTTCGCTGATTTGTGGAGGTGTAGAGAATTTCCAGTTAAGTGATTCGAGCATAACCTCAAAAACATTTGGAATTAATTTTAATTTTTTTTTTCAGCTAATACAGTACAAGGCCTCTACAAAACGATTGAGGATCAAGTGACAGCTGTTGCAAGAGCTGCATCTGGTGCCATGCAAAAATTGAATATCTTCAAAAGTTGATCATAGCAAGTTATATTTACAGTAATTTATGAATAAATTGCAATGGGATTAATACGCTTTTTTTCATTCCGTATTAAACGTTGAAAAGAACTATTTGAGATTCATACTTTTTGTCGGATAATAGAGATAAAAATACCTGATAGAATCGAAATATACTCAGAGAAAAAACTAGGATTTATTTGTGATCATTGATATGACAATATACACACGAGATGCATTTCATATTTTTTCTTCGAAAATTCCAGAGAGCCAGCAATTGCATATGACTTTTACCATTATTGTGTATTTTGATATTCTTATATGATGAATTACTTATCATGAAACAAAGTTTATAAGTAATATTTTCGAATTTTTGAATGATATATGAGGAATCACTGATAAATGATTCTTAAGACTTTAATATTTTCATAAAAGTTTTCAGCAATAACATTTACTTGTAGGAATTGTAAATGGTAAATTACTTTTATTCTTATCTTGTTTAGGGGTTTCAAGATTTTGTAGAGCCCCTATGTGAAAGATTGCAGATAAAAAAATGACACCCCATTTTCGGTTTGGATTTTCGGGCAATATTTTTATGTTACTTAATTATTATCCCAGATATGGCCATTTGTTCAAATCCCGGAAAATCTAAAATTGCGGGATAACTCGAAAATAGAAAATGATAACTGAAATTGGTTTTCACCGAAATTCGAGACTGAGATCATGAGGTCATTTTCTTCTATTTGTAATGTTTAATGAATCACATAGTGGTCCCACAAAACCATCGAATTTGGGACACGCTGTATATTTATTTGAATATTGTCAGCAAAGAAGTGTCAATTAATGTGTTATGAAGTTGTTTTTAAAAAACATGTAATGAATTATAAGAATTTTCTTTGCCAAAATTGGATCATTTATAATTAAAATATGGATGGTTCATGGTTATTAAGGCATCTTGGAAAATAAACAAATCGGCCATATATGTCAATTGACGAAATCCATTTTATTCTGGTGAAGGAACACTAACACAGAATAGTAAACATACATAACACCAAGACAAAACACAGTTGTTTCTACATATTCAAAATGAACTCTAATTCTTCTCTGCGAATCGTAGAAAGAATCAACATTGATTCCACTTACACAACACGTGTTTTCTTCGAATTTTGAACGTATTCAGTTCCGTTTCCATATATTCTAATAAAATATTAGTTCGTTTTAACATTTTGGATCGCTATTTGTGTGATCATTGTGACTTAACAGGATACCAGCGAAAAATGTATTTCGCGAACGCCAAGCTAGACTATGGGAATTGGTAACCAGGAAGTCTTCTTTAGGATAATATAAACTGCAATCCCATTTTCGAGAAGATTCAATATCCTATCATTCATAAGCTAATAGTAGTGGAAATCCAGGTAAGATGTTCTACAAAAGCTTTGTACATAGAAAGCGTGCATTAATGAATCAATGTATATACAATCACAAGTTCCATGTTTTCCACAAATGGTTTGTTTATTTATCTCAAAGAGTGAATATAATGTTTATGTATATATCCTTAAATTATGAGACTATTGATACCGCCTTCATTGTCTGTTAATGTGCTGCTTTATATGTATACATCAGAAACAAATAAGCTGAAATGAAATTGTAAACAGTGTTACAATAAAACTAGACGAGGAAAATAAGAGAAACAACTGGAATTGGTATGTTTCTTATGGCCATATGTCTATCTGAATAGTTAAGGCATAAGATAACTGACAGATAGGAGAAAGATCGACGAAACCATGACGTTAGTTCAAGAAATTGGACTATTTTGTCCGAAAAGTAAGGTTATTTGAATTTGAACTGCGCGCGCAAATGGATTAGGCAGTGCTCTTAGCTTCAGGTTGGTAGGACTGTCTTCAATATCTGTGTCAAGTTTCACATCAGAATATTCATTAGTGCTAGAAATACGCTTCGTTTTGTAAGGTTCGAGAAGTGAAGTTTTCGATTTATAATGTAATAATCTGGGGGTTACCTTGGATAGTAAACTCACACGGAATTAGCACCTGGAAAACACAATACACAAGGCAAGACATTCCTTTCGGGCATGTCAAACCACCTGTGGAAAGAAATGGGGTCTTGCTCCAAAGCAACTTCGGTGGCCACATATCACATAGGGCTGCATTGTTTGGTAGGAGTGCAATCTTGAGAAGCAATCCCATCTCAAGCTCTCTGAATTGCAAGAAAGGTGTGCCCAAAGCGTTACATTCTGAAATCGATGACACGAGAGAGAGTATGAAGTCTGATATAGCAATACCTAAAATCAACATGAAGCGACCATTCCAGATCATCATTGCTAGCAGACAGGAATGGACCATCTCCAAGGACTGTCTACTTAAGGATTTCTGTTGGTACACAGATGGCTCAAAACTGCAAAAGTTTTTGGAACAGGTGTCGACGATCGAGGTGTTGTCAACGAACATTCGATCTCTCTTTGTGAGCTTGAGACTGTTTTTCAAGCAGAAATATTCGCTATTGATCACTGCAGTAACCTTGCTTGCGGGGGAATTAACAAATAAGTCAATAAAATTCATCATCGATAACCAAGCTGCATTGAAGTCATTGGCATCCGATCCTGAACGTCACTTATGTCGCCCTATCTTTGCCAAACTGGGAAAACGGAGCAGGCTCCATCTGATGTGGGTACCCGGCACTCGGTTATTGAGGATCATGAGAAGACGAACTCATTTTCCACTCGAGAAACAGGCCTGGGATTCATAGAACCAGAACTCGGAATTCCCTTGGAGACTGCAATTATGAAAAATAACTGATGGTTGGACCTGTAGGTACATAAGCACTGGATGAGGGGCACAGTGGCTGCGTAGCAGCCCCCACTCATAATCTAATTATCTATTTATATACTCAGGGTTTTTGATGAGATGATACAACTTCTTCTGTTATCTCTTATATTGTTCGCGGCACAGGTACTTGATTTCTTCTTGTATATGCTGATCAAGGATATCAAATTCTATGTGATGTAAACGGAAGGCCAGTTCAGAATGAATCAGTTAAAGATGAGCAGCATGTGTACCATTTTCTCATGTCCAATTCTATCTGTTTTTTGTGTGATGAGTTAACTGCTTTTTGTGCTCGATACGAGTACTTTGCAAGTGATCTTCAAGTACTTGAAAAAACTAACTAATTTGATCTCTGAAACGGTAAAGTTATATTCTTTATTTACCGTCTGACCTTCTGGCAAGAATTTCGAATCCACAACACCGCGACAATCAGAGAAAACAGTCGACATAATCTTGACTTCTGATCGAGTTAGACGTGTTTTCTGGTTTCGATTCAGTTGGAAGGTCCAAAGACTCTTGACTGGTTTGCATGTCAAACTTATGGGTCCATGTCTCATCATCAGTTACAATGCATTTTATGAATGTGGGATCAGAATTGACTAGTTCTAGTATGTCTTCAGCAACTTTTACGCAATTCGGGTGTTTTGGAATAAGTCGAGCGGTAAAGCGTTTCATGCCCAAACGATAGATTAAAATTGTAAGATTTACTCGACAAACACACTGAGAGTTCATTGCCTATCTCTCACTTAAGTTGAAGATGTTGATGGCCGACCATCCTGCCTGTTTTCTCCAAAGTACTTTAAAGAATTCTGAGTGATCAGATTGCCTCTTATTTTGAGGGTAAAAGCTTGTTTTCACCGAACCAATTTGGCTTTCTTCAGAAAAAAACAGACGCACAACAGATGCAATAATTGAATTTATCTTAACTACAATGAGATGTTGTGCATTAGGAATGTACTCTCTCAGCCTTTTTTTTGGTTTTAACGAAGGCCTTCGACTGTGTCTCTTATGCAGCTCTCTTGGTGAAACATGGTCGTTATGGATTTAGCGAGGCGAATATCTGCCTTGTAGGATCCTTCTTAGAGAACAGGTATCAATATGTTTATGCTCAAGGTAATTGGTTCGATAGAAAACCAGTACCAGTAGGAGTACCGCAGGGCTCAATCTTAGGTCCTTTGCTATTTTTGAAATTCATTAATGATTTGCATGACTATATGACCGCTTATCGGAGCATATTGTTCGCTGATGATACCACGGTTTCCATTGCTAGTGACGATCTTGATGAGGCTGATGAGCTGTTTGAGAGAGCTCAGTCGGAGGCCTTTAGTTGGTTTTCGGGGAATCGATTGGGTGTGAATGGTGAGAAGATGAAGAGAATGATTTTCAGTCAGAGACATACATAGTCATCCAGTGCTAAGTTTCTAGGCATTTTTTTGATACAAGATTCACCTGGAGAGTTCATATAGATCACCTTGCCAAAAAATTGAGTAAGAATATTTTTGTCTTGAGGGCTCTCAAATCTTCAGTTCTTTCTAACATTCTGAAGACTGCATACTTTGCGCTCTGTGAAGCACATCTTAGATATTCACTTTCAGTTTGGGGTCTTAGAAGTGAAATCGAGAGGGTTTTCAGATTGCAGCGACGAGCTGTAAGACTAATTGTCCATATTGGGTATAGGGATTGTTGCAAACTTTATATCAAAAGCCTTAGGATTCTAACATTACCTAAGCTAACCGCCTCGGTAGCTGCACGGTTAGTGAGCAAGTATGTAGGAATATACAATATACAGTTGCCGAGGCCACTGGTTCGAATCCGGGTTCAAGTAATGGAAAAATTGTGGTACTTGGAAAAATCGCACAAAGAAGGCATAAAATTCTGAAGACCAGATAACTTGTATTCCTTGAGGTGGCAGTTATCATTGCACGGTCTAGGTGAGTGGTTCGGAATCCACTATAAGCTGTAGGTCCACTGTGTAAATAGGGCTAAGTTCCCGAGCACATTGTCAAAAGATGAAACAAACAACAATCACCTAAACTTTTTATATTTCAATGCCTCGTGCATGCACATAATCACCTGAACGAGGTTGCTTTACGTAGCAGCATCCATTGTTACAATACTCGTAACAAAAAAACACTCTGTGTACCGTTTTTTCGATTACGTAAGGCGCGGAATGGTCCCGATTTTCTCGCTCTTAAGAGCTCAGTTAGGTCATTTTCTAAATCAATGTTCAACAAGAAAATTAAAAACCTTTTATTAAATAACGTTCTGTATAACGTTTATGATTTTTTAAATTTACCTTTAAACTGTTTTATAGAATTTTGACTTTTTACACAATGGTTCTCTGTGTAAATGAGATAAAAAACACAAGGTTTAACTTTAATCTACACTTTATTTGAAAAAATTCGACGATGTTTCGCTGACACAGCAGCTTTATCAAGAATGAAAAACAGAATGAAGAGTATGGTATTATAAACAAATCGTAGAACAAGTTGGATGAATAACAGGAAAATCCACACCGAGCCATTGTACAGTTAGTATGAAAGGTAATAAAAACTAATTAAACAAGTTAAGTAGGGGTGAGTAATTCACATCTACCTGTTCATTCAAAAGCTTGTCCGAATGTTTGTATCTATTTATTTCTAATGCTTCTAGGAGATCTAATTCTGAACTTTTTGATTTTATATGTAATATGTCAAAGTTTTTATTGAATGAATAGTTTTTTTTATTAGGTGGTTTGAATAATTTGAATCAGATTTATTTTTATCGAAGCTACGTTTATGTTCAGATGTTCTTATGCCAAAACTCCTATAGGTCCTACCGATATAAATTTTATCACAAGAACCGCAATTGAGTTTATAGATTCCTGATTTACTTGATTTTTCAACACGAGATTTATTATTTTTAATATGTTTACCTAAGTTATTAGAAGTTTTGAAAGTTATATTAAGATTTTGTTTGACGAGAAAGGATTTAATATTTGTACTTGCAGAACCGTAGAATGTTAAACTGTTGAATATTTTATAGTCTTTATGAATAGGATATACTTCATTTATTGCTTTCTGATACAGTTTTTACGAATGATTAGGTCTATCATATCCGGATTATATGAATTATTAATGGCTATCTGTTTGATGATGTTTAACTCTTTATTATAATCTTCTACTGATAAAGGTAAATTGAGTAACCGATGTACCATGCTGTTTAAAGCTGCAACTTTGTGTTGAATTGGATGTAATGAGTAGGTATGTATAATTGTATCAGTATGTGTTGATTTACGAAAGACCGAAAAAACATGATTATTATTTTGTTTAGTGATTTTTAAGTGTCAGCGAAACGTCGTCGAATTTTTTCAAATAAAGTGTAGATTAAAGTTAAACCTTGTGTTTTTTATCTCATTTATATCATGGATCTACATCAAGTAACGGCCTCCACAATTCAAAAGGTTCTCTGTGATATTTACATATTTTTAAATTTATTTGTCCTCTGTTCTTTTTTGACATGTGTAAATACTGTGATAATTATTGTATAAGGCACGAATAAAAGAATCTGAATCTGAATCCAGAGCGAGGAAAATCTTCCACCTCATCTCGACTGCCGTTGAATGTAATGTACCACTCAAATGCACGTGTTTTTGACAAAATCGATTCACCGTAAGCCTTCTGTAATATCTTCAGCGATTTGGTTGACGAAATTCCGTTTGTAATACAAAATTTGAGACAGATCCTTTGTTCGATATTTTTATCTATTGTAAAATTCGTGCTTGTGCAAATTAACAACATCCAGCACTGTAAACAAACTAAATGACATATAGCATTTAAACTCCGCTCCAGTATTTGTGCCAACTTCGCAACAACAAAAATTCTGTCAATCGTTTAAAGAAAATTTTTTAAATAATCAATTACTCATTCGACAGAATATGCTTCGGTACGTTGTGTATGGTAGATACACAACGATCATAAGCACTCATAGTAGTCTACTGTTCTGAATCATGCTATTGAACACGATCATAGAATGTTCTTCGATCATATTTAATTCGAGGAAAATATATAGAATTATGATACCTTGAACTTTTTCCATTGAACTGAAAAAACCTAGCTTTGTACCATACTATATTGCTTCGTAGTTTAGACCTCGTTCCACGTTCAACTACATAGAAAAGAAGATATGCTTTGTCAAGGCTTCAAAAATAAATTAATGGTGTAGTAATGATAACTTCTGTATTCATGTTTTGAATATGCTTTATTTTGGTAACCTTAACAATTTGTTTTATTGTGAATAATTGTTTTCATCTACTTTCAGACGCTGACGATGATGAATACAACGATAAGCTTCCAGCGATAATGTGGATAACGTGGACCAAATATTATATGTCTCTTATAAAAAAATGTAAACTAAGCAACATCCTATGCTACTTGTACAGAAAGTATGTGTGTCATCCTCTATCAAATTTCTTCAAAGTATGGAAGGATGGTGTTGCCTACAATGGTTTTAATAATATCAATACTTTACTTCGACCGATTTTAGGAATTTTTATTGAGAAAGCTTGAAGCAAACAATGTAATCTTTCTAATATGTAATAAAACCGGCCAATCTTTTGAGATTTTAATTAGTTCGTATTAATAACAGAAAAGATGAATTATGTGATGAAGAAAAAAGGCTGCTTTGAATCATAAGAACATCGTATAAAATGAACAAAAATAATAAACTAAAAATCAAACACAAACAAGCAAATACTTGACACAAATTAGTAAGTAGTAAAGTGCTTTCGGAAATATAGGCGGATACAGGTTTCCAGTTGAAAGGGTATTCATGGATTTTACTCTGAATTGACAATAATTTATGGAAACCATTAAAATGTAATTTTTAAGACTTCTAATTTCTCTGTCTTTGAGAGGATGATAACTCTTATCGCCCCTCTTCCTGTATCCGCTACTGTTTGGCGATTTCAAGATAGCTCAGTTGGATTTTGTTGAGAATGTCATAGATTATATTATTTTTAACAACTAATTTGTAGCGTCAGAAAGTCTTAAATCAAATATTATTGTACAGTTTTATTGAAACATTATTCTAGCAAAGTTCTAGTAAAGTCCGCCAGCTCGAAAATGAGCCATGCCAATCATCATTAAGGTTCAATATCGAATATCAGTATTCAACAACTAGAAATGTAGGAAAAAACATTCAAAGATTGTTTTCCAGCTATAGACGACGGTAAAGTAAAATAGGTTTTATGCATTTGTTTATCCCCAATTATCTTGATAACTAAGTACTTTGTTGAAGTTCATTTAAATGCTATTAATTTAACAATACCTAAATTCAAATTCCCAATCCTATTTATTATTAACAAAATAAAAGGGTTGTAGATTTAGACCTGGTTATCTGCATAGAAATATTTATTGAATCATTAAGATGAATAACTTCCTGAAACTAACAAAAACAGGAAATTTATAATTATGAAACTGAACATTAACAACGATAGATATTTGTTAATTTTGGTGATGTGAGATAATTAAAAATATTTAAGGTTCCTTTTATATTATTAGTGATTAATTCACAAAAAAAGGTTAATCATCGCCGTGATCGGTGTCCTCATCATTACTGTGTACATAACAGCTATCTTCACCTAAATGAACAATTATAAATCCACATCATCATCATACGCAATATGTTCTTTTTCTGAATTTTGTTCTTCAATTTTTTCCAATTTCTTCATATATTGACTTGGAAACAGTTGCACATTGAGGATCAGCAAATAGATTCTTAACATCTTCTAGCTTGAAAGATACATTTTTTGAGGCAACCCAGTTTTTGACATATAGATGATTCGATATGTCATTGGCAGATGCTAAGAGTTTCATGACATTCGTATGAAAACAATTAGAGTTATCTCGTCATGTTTGTTAGTGCGTTTAGTACATCGCTCGGACACTTCACAAAAACGATTGTGACTGCTGACGAGACGTGGTATTTTCACTGAGCCAGAAAAAAAACGGCAAAATACAGTTGATGAAGGGAAACCCAAAAAAAGTCGCTTAGAGATATAAAAAGTGAAGGTTAAGATTTATTTTTACGATTGTAAATGAATTTTCAACAAAGAATTTGTTCCACGCGGCCAGACACAGGAGACTTTCATTTGAGTGTTATGAAGCGATTGCCAGCTAAAATACCCAGAAGAAAGCAATTGAACCTTTTTTGTTCGATAATGCCCCTTGACATCCTTCAAGAGGTGTAACTGGATTTTGATAAAAAAAATCAACTTCAACTTTCACCCTATTCGCCAGATCTGGTGTGTTAGACTACTCTCTTTCCCTAAGATGCATTTGATGATGAAAGGAAAGCTGCACGATACGATTGAGGCCATTGAAGGTGCGGTGACCAACGCGCTAAAGACCATTCCGAAAAAGGAGATAGAAGTCGTTTTATAACCTGTTGGCTCGTGCAAATTTGTATATCAACGCAGAAAAAAAAATATTTGTATCAAAATTAATACTGTTGTTTCTATTTTCAAAAAATTCGATTACTTTTAGAATGTAAGCTGTATATGGACCCAATAAAGATCATGTAGTGAGTAATAAGAATAACTTTCTAGATAAACTAACGACAGCTACGGAAAAAGCAGAGAGAAGAGTTTACATATAAGGTGACTTCAATGGAAGAGTTGAAAAGCAGGATGACAAATATAAGTCTGTATTGGGAAATCACGGAGAGGAGACTAGAAATAATAGTGGAATAAGATTACTATAATTTGCTATGATGGACAACAATATAACCAGTAACACACTATATGAGTATAGGAACATACATAAGTTCACAAGAGAAGTAAAAAGTAGAGACGAAAAGTCTATAATAAATTACATACTGATAGACAGAAATCAACGGAACATGATTAAATATGTAAAACTGCAAAGAGGGACGGAAATAGTGTGATCATTATATACTTGTAGACCAGAAAAGATATTGAATATGAGTTGATACAAACTATTCGAATTTTAATATGCTAGTGACTTCAGAAAAAGTGTATCCGAAGATCCAACTTTAAGAAAAGATTAACCAAAAACTTAACCACAAGGGAAATATGATATGATATGATTTCAAGGACACAGTCATCAACTAAGCAAGAAAGATATGCGGAAGCAGCAGAAATAGGAATGATATCAAACAAACGGCATGGCGAAATTATGAAATGAAGAACCAAATAAAAGCGAAGAAAAAGCCAAGGAAATTTTATCCCAACAACAAAAAAACGGAAGGCTATGAGTTATACAAAAAAGAGAGAAAGCGAATGAAAGAATCTATTTCGGCTTTTAAAAGGAGAAAATGGTAAGAATTTGGTGATAAAATGGAATCAGAATGTAAAAGCAACCAAAAACTATTTTATGAAACTTTAAAGTCATTTAGTAAGAACAAAATATGTGGCACTTACATCAACAAAGACGATAAAGGCGAAATACAGACAGACGACACCAAAGTTATGAATAGAAGGAAACATTACTTCGTAGAATTGCTTGGCAGTTCTCTAAGAGTAGAAGAGTCAAACGTGGAAGAGTGCACAAGGGAGGAAGAATGAGACAAGAATTACAAGAGGCTATAAAAGGGCAAAAAACGGAATATGCCAGAATCACGACAGAAAAGGTTAAGAATATGAGTTCGAAAGGAGAAGATTCACTATTGGAAATATATAACAGAGTCTGGAAAGAAGAACACATTCCTACAAATTGGAAAATAGCAATGATAACTCCAGTACATAAAAAAGAAGATAAGTACGAATGTAGCAACTATAAAGGTATCATCATATTATTCTGTACAGCAATGAAATCATATGAACAAATTATAGACAAAAAGTTGAGATCGACTATAGAAAAGGCTTAAGATGACGCACAAAGTGGTTTCAGAAAAGGGAGTAGTTCACTGAATCATATATTCACAGAAACTTTCTTTTTCATCCGACTAGAATCCTGCTGTCTCCTGTTTTATGTACTGGCCTTCACGGACCTTTCGATAAAGTGCCGAGAGAAAATTTTTTTGGAAATGTTATCTATGAGGTTTTTCCTAATATTAAAGAAATCAATCGAAAAATCAATATTTAAACTCATATAGATAAACACAGGCTTAATTTAATATCGCTCTTCTTATCTCATAATTTGAATATCGCTTTCAGAACGGATAACTCTTCAGGTTGATATTTAAAAACTGTGAATTTGAAATTCATGAATAAATCAGATTCTCACTATGCAAATCATAGATGAAAACCATACTTTTATTAATAATATCAATTTTTTTGATTAAGGAAATAATAAATTGAAACTGAACCTACGGGAAGCAATGGAAATCAATAAACACAAAAGGTTAGTTAGAACCAAATTCGACATCATAACCAAATATGTTCAGTTCCTAAAAGAAGCATCCCTGTTTGAATTTCCTCCTGAGCTACGTACCTGCTTTTACCAATGTAATATATAAACCAGTGTAGTGAAACGCCTCGTAAATTCGTGAATATAGTGATAATTCGACCAGCATTGTTTCATGTAATCAAAAAATCAACAGATCTTTATAAATTATAACTAAGAACCGTTTTCATCACATCAGATTTTGAACAGAGAAAACCACAAAAACCAAAGAAATAATCACTTTTCAATAATTATTTCTACAAATTGGTTTTTCAATTGATTGATCCAATGTTTCCCAAACAATGTGAAAAAATTGCATCTGTTGTAGTTCGATATTTTGTAGTTAATTCGTTGGATTTATTGCTTATGTATAGACCAAAGTTTGTCCTTCGAGGATCATAGTGATTATACTGTCTCTCTACAAGGAACATTAGCACCTATATATTCGTGAATCAGTAGGATAAGGTGTATTAAATATATTACATACATAATAACTCTTCACAGATATATACAAACAATCACAGGAGACAAACGTAAGTAGTTACTAGATAGAATGACTAATTAATAACACAATATATACATGGTACTTCTGCTCATCATCTACTATGCACAAATGCACGACACAATCATATTCTAACATTTTGTAACCTTATGTGAACCAATGCTCAATTTCCATAACATTGAAATATATCACTTTCTTTCTACATTATATCTTTCTGCTCTCTCATGTAACAATCCTGACGTATCCTTGAAATATTACTATCAAAATGAAATTTCTGTATGTCTTAACTATGTATATTTTCTATATTTTATTGTAACCACAACAAAAATCTTTTCAGTACCAAATTCATTCACAATGTTGCATTTTGATTCATATGTTATAGATATATTATGGAATCTTCATAATTTTAATAAGTATAATCTAATTTCAGATGAATACGAAGAGGACGAAGGCAGTCCTTTTTCAACGATTATTCATTGTGTGGGGAATATATCCAAAATGATATGTTGTATCCTCAAACGATATGTGTGCAATCCCTTTTGGAATCACTTCAATTTATGAAAGGATGGCTAGGTTGAAGACATTCTGTAAGTTTTCTTCGAAGAAGCTGACAGAGATTAGACCCTTTTGAATGAAATGTAATCTTGTTTATTGTTGAATAAAAGCGGCGAATATGTTGAGTGTACAATTGCATTCATGAAAGAAGCATCCCTGTTTGAATTTTCCTCCTTTTGAGCTAGGTACCTGTTTTTACCAATGTACTTTATTAGGCACATCAACCTCGAATTTCATTCATTCGCGTCATAAGTTTGTGAAAATATTAAAAATTTAAACATCATTGTTTTATTTAATTGAAAAATATATATCAATTTCTATCAAGTATCGACCTCGTCAATCAAAGTTTGAATAAAATGATAACAGCGACTGCTCTGTTTGTATGACATAACTTCATTCATGGAATAGTAAGTTATATTTATGATATCTCAAAATATCGATATAAATGAGAGAAATGAGTGCAAGTCTGAACTCTTGAATTGACCAAAATAGTTATGATGATGGTTCCCTTAAGCAGTAGCTAACTTAAAGGCTCCGGTCTTCTAATTGATACTTGCCTACCCCTGTAGAAGATAAGTATTATAAAAGTCTTAACAAAACCAACATCATGTAAGTCTAACCTAAAGCACCCTTCCATTCACATTTTCCATGCCAAATTTGGAAGAATGAAGTAGATCCAGTTCAGTTGACCTTATCTCTGAAAAATTATAAATTATCGATAAAGGTAAGCAAAAAAGATTGCATTGAATTCTGAACTCCTGAAGTGATGAAGATAGTTCTGATGATGGTTCTCTTAAGCAGTAGCTAAGCTAAAAGTTCCTTTCCGGCTTGTTCGAGAAGATATTTGCCTATCCTTGTAGAAGGTAAGTATGACAAAAGTCTGTTTAAAGCCAAAATCATGACTTACATCTTCAGGCACCCCATCAAGTCTTAACCCCATCTCTGAAAAATATATTTTCAACTTTAAATTGTTTCTCTTCAAAGCATATACACAAAAACTTGTTGATTGGCCATAAAATTTCAGAGCTGTGATGATAATTAATTCTCAAACGTCTGATGTATCCATTTAGATACATAGGCATCTAAATTTTTCTTTGCAGTTTGGTTGACTTTGATAGTAGTGTGCACTGGGTCATATATGAGCAAAGTAACCAATCGCAAACGTCCTACCCCCTCAGTTAGGTATTCGCAAAGTTGGAAATTATTGTTGTAACAAATATGATTGTGCTTGTTCACATATGGTGGAGCTAAGCGGACTATGCAGAAATCATTCAAAATCAATAACAAATTTTGATTTTCATATAAATTTCACAGATTAAAGAGCATCTGTGCAAATTGGAAACTATGTAAAGATTTTGACGAGAAGTGTGGCACGAGAAGAAGCACTATTTCAAAGTTCTCGATAATATTAATACCAACAAGCCAGATTGCTAGACCAAAAACAGTCAATAGAGAAGATTCGTTCAGAATACAGTCAGCGTTTGAAGACTGTGCTGAAATCAATGTTGAACTCGGGGAATCTAGTCAAGGCAATTAACACCTACGCGATTCCAGTGTTGCTTTACTCATTTGGAATAATCAGATGGACTAAGACACAACTGGATGATATTCAAAGGCAGACCCGAATGATGCTGACTAAGTACAACAATCATTATCCAAAATCGTCTGTAATAAGAATAACTTTGGAGCGGAAACAAGAAGGACGTGGATTAATGGATGTTGTCAATTTACACACCGAACAGATTAAAAATCTCAGAGAATTCATCTCTGCAAAAGCTTGCACTTTTGGCCTCCATAGAGTGGTATCGTAGGCTGATAAGGGATACACTCCTTTGAATCTAGCTACCAGGGATGACCTGTTGAATCTACCGTTCCTATCAGATATTCAAAAACAAGAGGTATGGTCAAGAAAGCAATTGCATGGACGACATCATCATGAGATTAATTAACCACATATCGACAAAGAAGCCTCTAATGTTTGATGAAAGGAGAATTATTCGCGGAAATAGAAGGATTCCTTATGGTCATTCAAGACCAAGTGATTGCTACAAACAACTAGAAAAAAAAATTATAATTAAGGACGGAACATTACAAAGAGATAAGTGCAGGAAATGTCATATATGATCGGAAACTACACAGCATATTACGTCCGGCTGCGAACAGTTGACCAATACGGACTATTTTCACAGGCATATGTGTAATCAAGTGAGCAACATTATTCATCAGAAACTTGCACACAAGTACGGACTTCTGAATACTTTCCAGCCATATCACAAGTATCAACCAGCACCCGTATTGCAAAATTATTCTATCAGAGTATACTACGATAGGCCTGTTATCGCTGATAGAAGAGTTACGAATAATAGGCCGTACATAGTGGTGTATGATAACAGAGCCACAATAGCAATGCTGGTAGATGTCGCCATACCGAATAATAGCAACGTGCTGAACAAGTTCTAGGAGAAAAAGTCCAAATACACAGACCTTGCTATTGAGATCAAGCAGATGTGGCACCACGATAAAATAGATTTCGTTCCTGTCATCATTTCTTCGACTGGGTTAATACCTAAAAATTTGTATGATAGCCTTAAGAAATTAGAACTGCATAAGAATACCTATACAGAAAAGCTGTAATTCTTAATGCATGTAGTATAGTGGGAAAATTTATGTTAAGTATATTGTAATCGAGCCTATTCCTTTGATTGCTGAATCTGGGAAAGGTAAATTATATACATCTAACAGCTGAGATAGTGCACAAGTCTACGATAATAGTAATGAACTAAGTTTCAACCATTACAAGTAAGAACAAAATATTTTTTTCTTATTAATCAAATGATACCCTAGTAAAATAGTGAAATAAAGAACAATGTCATGTGGGGCATCTCCTGGAATACAGCTGCAAACCGCTGCATCCTCTTGAAGCAAAAGGAATATAGTAACACATGCTGCTGCCGAAGCATTACTTCCTCTTCCCTGCGAAAAAGGAGAAAAAAAGAAGAAAACAGATCCTAAAATAAATGAATTTGAACAGTGAGCTACATTACGACAATTGGGAAATATATTTTTTTTCACTAATGTTCTTCCTTTGAAATGTCCTTGAGATTAACAAGTTGTTCGAATAGTGGTTTGGGAGAATCCACTTTTGTTTATTCGCCGTTTATATGTCTTGAATGAGGTCGTGAGCCTGATTGAGTCTGGGACAAGATCATAAAGTTTTGCACTAAGGTAGGTGAAACTTTTATGTCCTATTGATCTCTTCATTTTAGTTTCAACTGTAATCGATAATTTGTGCCTAGTGTTATAAACGTGACTATGAAATTTAAAACGTTTTTATTTTTGAACACATATTGGAGTATGGTTGAGCAGTACAGTTGCCTTATGTCCATCATTTGAATTTCTTTGAATAATAATTAGGAAGAGTACATTCCCAGAATTTTTAAAATCTACTTCTGGATTTTAATCAATCTCTTCATGTAGATGTCTGCTACACCTCCTCACCCAATGATTCCATAGGGTAAGAGAGATTGGACGAGAATAATGAATTATTTTTAGTGGAGATATTTTCAAAAACTTTTTCAATTCTTTAAGCATTGGTATCAAGCTCCTCAGTTTCCGAATGGGTTTGTTGATTTGTAAGTTCCATCTTAAGTGGACACTTTCTAACTCATTGATCTTTTCATCTTCCCCCCTAACTAGAGAACAAATATTTGTTTGTCTACTTTTGAATGACCTGAATGGAAGGTACTTGGTTTTTTCCAATTTATCGAGACAGTTTTTTATTTTTCTGAAATCATATTGGGCTGTTTGGTGTAATAAGTCCTATAACTCGGCACTACATGAAACCACGGTCGTCATCAAAGCATATGATTTCACCCTGTGTAATATTTAATATATATATAATGAAAAGTAATGGTCCCAAGACTGTTCCTTGCGGAATTTCCTATTCTATGATAGTGCTGTTGCACAAAACCCCCCTTTCCCAACATATTGTTCTCTATTTTCTATGTAACTCTACGTAACAGCATTGACCCTCCAAAACTAGTTGCTTCAAGTTTATCTAATAAGATTTTATGATACACCGTATTAAATCCTTCTTCAAGGTCGAGAAAAATAGCCAAGACTTGGGTGTTTCTATCTACGAAATCATATAGATGAGAAGTAAGGAGTGCAATGGTATCTGAGGTAGATTTTCCTTCCAAAAAGCCAAATGTTTATCAGTTTTACCATCGAATCTTTTGAGAAATCACATCATTCTAGCTTCCAATATTTTTTCAAATATCTCAGCTACCTTAGATATTACAGCCACTGGTCTGTAATTGACCATATTTTCTTTAGTTCCACTCTTGAATATAGGGGAAACGAATATATCTTGAATAAAGTCCTTGGACGAAAAATGTCTTTAATCTTTCATTAATGCATTTGATTATTCTAGGACAAGAAAATAAATTAAAGAACAAAACACATAAAAATTTTATTATCAATTAAATTAACAGAATAAAATTAAAATGATTATAAATAATATATTAAACCCAGGGTTTCGTTAAGCCTTTTTCAATATTTCTACTCTGCTCGTTAATTAAATCTTCATGTTCTGTCACGTCTTCCGGATATCCTATATGAGTACTGGTAAATTTCATTATGAGAGAATTATTTATTCTTAACGCCATTTGTGGATCCAGTTTTTTCATGAACCAATTCAGCCAGGAACCAGCTAAAATCACTGAATCGGTTTGATTTTCATGGGTAGTATGCCTGTGAAAAAAGTACAATTTGATAGACTATTTTCATTACATAAGTCATCAATAATATAATAAGAAGTTGAAAGAAGAATAATACAAACTTTATCTAGGAAATGTCAAATTGAGTATGAATTCACCAGCGCGTTTGCAGCCATTTTGATTAAAACCAATTTTTCATTATAGATGGCGCTAAATTTATGGGAATCGCCTTATAATTGAGATACATAATGTATTTATCCCATCCTGAGTTGTTTACTTTTGGATGCAAGAAGCGGATTGTTGGATAACCAAGAAGTATAATAACTCTGAATACTCTGCGACCTCTCGTTTCATTTTTCCTTTTTGTGACCTTCATACGTCATAGGCAACCATCAATATTACTTAATGATTCCGATATGCCAAGAATTGTATTCATCCAATTTTAAGGGTATGAAGCCTTAAACAGCTGCTAAGTATTTGCCGTGTTCATACAGTATACTTTATAATAACTTGCTTCCTTCTATCATGTGCCATTTCTACGCTTGTTAAACACCAAGCATGGCAGAGTGACACCTGTCGTGATGAAGTTAAAACTTCTCTATATAGTTTTTTAGATCCAAAAGGATATTGAATATTTCACTTAATTATAGACGTATAAAAGAAGCAAGATTCCTTCAAGGAACAAAACCGTCTTCACCCACGGTGAAGACGGTAAAAAGCCGGAAACTCTTGCTTTATAAAAATCTAGAAGCTCAGAATATCATAGTAGGGAGTTATCTGAAATGATATAAGTGGAATACCATCGCAGAAATGAAAAATGGCTTAAGAAGATGGTCTTTAAGCTATTAACTAACATACATTCTGTCAAAAAATTACCTGGAATTGGTGGATGATATACAAAATATTTATTTTTCATCCAAATTCATTGTATCGCCTTCAAACTTTTTGTAGAACACTTTCGAATAATACATTTACGTCAACGAATAATCCAATCTTCGAAACATTTTTCAAACGCTAGTTCCGGAATCGACTTCAGTTCTCGCCAAGAATAATCTTCAATGATGATTTCACCAACAGGCTCTATTCTTCTTGTAAAGACTATGGACTTTGTGGTGAGAGCTTAATAGCCCAGTCAGTTCCAATTTGTTAGAAACAAGTCCCTCAAACCTGACTCACTCCCCAGCAAAACACGCACACGTGTTCTATTAGTTCTATCTCCTCTCCAAATCTAACCACCGATTATTTTACATCCTTGTAGTCTACAGGGGAATTCCAAGCCTAGGCTGGTGAATGCCGAGACTGTTTCTCGAGCGGCCAATGAGTCCGCCTCCTGCACAATAAGCGTGCAGTTGTCGGATACCAATGTCTTCAGTGCAGCTTGGTTATCGGTAATGATTTATATTCATCTAATTGTTAATTGCCGGGTAAGAAAAAGGTTAGCCAGTGGTCATGGTGAATATTTCTGTTTGAGAAACAGTTGCAAATCCGCCAAGACAGATCGACTATTCCTTGGCAACACCTCGACCATATACACCAGCTCCAGCACCAAGGGCAATTTTATGTAGGACATTCTCTATTTGACCTAGGAGTGGTATGTGAAGCTAACATTGTGAAACTGAAATGATAAATTTCGCATAATTGTTAGCTTCACCTGCCAGCAGCAATGTCTTATGTAGAGTTATAATTCATTTGATTTATAAACATTACATTACATTGGAAGGGGTCGCTTGGGTTTACAAGCCTTTCCGAACTGCGACCAAGTTGATCTTTTGTTGGTAATCCTTCTTTTTTCATTTCCCTGTAGATCTGGTTCCCTTACAAAATTGAGAATCTCCCTGAGAGATCATGTTGCCGTTTTCGGTTTGCCCATTTTACTGAGATGGCATCTCAGTGGGCAGTGTCAAGTAAGAAGGCTTGTTATAGTCCTCAGCTCGTCTCTAGAGAGTACTAGAAGCTATTTTGTCTTCTTTGGCGAATAGTCAATGAACTTTTTCGCTTGTCTTTGGCCTGGAGTTTTCCTCCAGTATTCTTTTTTGTTAGATTCTTCCTTCCGTTCCAGTTCCTGTCGTCTGTGCGGCTTGCTTAGACCGTAGAACAGTTCAGGTCTGATGGGTGGGATTCCAGCAGCTGATCTAGCCAGTTCGTCAGCGGCTTCATTTCCTTGTAAGCCTTCGTGGTCAGGCACCCACCACAGGAAAAGTTTGTTCCCCTCAGCGAGTTTCTTCAAGGATTGACTACATTCATTACAGAGTTTAGTCCTTTAATTAATGCCTGACTGTCCGTTAAAATGTAAATCTGTGCACTTTGAGTTTCTTTCGTAGTCCTTCCTGGCAGCACAAGTTTACAGCAAGTGTTTCTGCTTGCATGATTGTGAAAGTAGAGCCCAGAGGCACTGATGACGAGTACTTGGGTCCATATATGCCTACTCCTATTCCATCAATCGTTTTTAATCCGTCCGTGTACCAAATGGAGGATTTCTAGTCAAATTGATTTATATTTCCCTTTACCATGGGGCGGTCTTCTATGGCCACTTCGAAGAGTGTATGAAAATTAAACTTAAGCGGCACTATATCCGATGGTTGTGATAAGATTTCTGGCGCTATGTAACTCAGACTCTCCAGGTGTCCCTTAAGATCAGCAGGTAATAGTTTCTTGTGACTTGTAGCCGTAATGTCGCCATCAACGCCTACTTTTTCAATTTTATATGAAGAGGAGGGAGATTTAGGATTACCTCCAGGGCAGTGGTCGGGGTGCTTCTCATAGACCCTGTTATGCCCACGCACGCTAACTTCTGCAGTTTTTGCAGCTTGTTTTGCGTAGTTATTTCTGATGTTTTTGTCCACCATACGAATGATGCATATGTGACAATGAGTCTTATAACCGCTGTGTATAACCAGTAGGTTATTTTTGGCTGTAGACCCCAGGTCTTTCCGAAGAGTATACGTCATGCCCATAGGCACGATGTAGCCTTGGAAAGAGTTTTGACAATGTATGAATTCTAGTTAATTTATCAACATGGTCTGAGAAGTAGTATTCATAATATTGGGACACGTGTTTAGATCTGATAGAAATATTATGGACATCAGTTGAGTGACATATTTTCAAGAAAGTTACAAACGTGACCTGTGAACGTAAAACTCAATTTTGACACGGTCGCTGGTGGGACCGCAACTGCGGTCGAATATACACATGGAGGAAAAGTGTTAAGAAAAATACTTACAGTATTGTGTACATTTCCCTATTGTTATTAGTCATATATCTTGACATAGCTTCTGTGTTTGAGCTTATATGAAAAGTTTGGGTATTTATAAAAATTAGTGGCTGCTTTATTTGTTCATAGAGTTTATCATCCTTTATAGAAAACATCCAAGGATCTAACAGAACACCCAACCTACAAAAATTGACTAACTAGTAATATGTACAGTTCAAAAGAATAAGCTCAATATACATTATATGGGAAATATGCAATAAATAGCTTTGTGTTGCTGTCATTCATTCAAGATGAAAACCCTAACAGAGTTGACTATTAAGCAAATTTCAAGATTTTTTGTTTCCTAATTTCCTATGCTTCCTATAGGTTAGGTCTCAATAAAATATTTTCATTATGTAAAATGTTAACATAATTATCAACAGTATAAGTTTCTTCTGGTAGATGATTTGCATGGTGAAAATCTGATTTTTGTTTGTCCAAACTGCATTACGATATCCAATATTTAAATTTCTAACTTCTCTACCGATATAAATTCTGTCATAACTTCCTCAAAAGAGTTTATGAACACTTGATTCTTTATGGATTTTAGATTAATAGTTTTCAATATATATGCCTGGAGAGTAATCCGTTCTGAAAGATATATTCAAATTATGAGATCAGAAGAATGACTTTAAATTCAAACTGGGTTTACCAATATAGGTTAATAATGTTAATATATTATATATTTATTAGTCTCTTCAATACTAGGGACAAGCTCATGGATTGCAGGTTGAAATTTCTTACCAATGGATCTTTCTATTAGTGAAGGAATGAGACTGTTGTTGTTCATGAAAATTTCATCATTTAATTTGAAATAAATTTGTTCTGAATATACCAAATCCCAGAACATAAAATTAGCATTATATGGTAGTATAGTATGTTGAATTTTTTTTGAGTAGTATAAGTTGTCAAAAAGTTTAAATCGGTAGGACTTCTAGATATTTTGATATTAGGATAACGGTGCCTGAATGTCGTTTCGAAGGACAAAAATCAAATTCTCACTATGCAAATCATCTACTAGAAGAAAATCATACTTTCAACAACAACCCTATTTCAATTCTCCTCCTATTGTGCTAAATACCTCATTTCATCAATGTATATATATATATATATATATATATATATATATATATATATATATATATATATATATATATATATATAAATTTCAATGTTAGAATCTCTGAACATAAACGCAGTTTCATCAATGGAAAAACGATTCAAATTATTCAAATCATCTTAGAGAAAATGGTCACTCTTTGAATTCAGAATTCAAAATCCTACATTCTGAGAATAGAGGTATAAAACTCAACCTTCTGAAAGTACTTGAAATTAACAGATTGAGGTATTCACCGGAAATTCTTAATGATCAGGTAGACATAAATAACCCACCTTTATTAAATTTATTTCCTAAACATTAGTTCAAGTCCGAATAGCTCTGAGTGGATTGCCTCTTTAGTATATATACAAATTTGTAGTATTCATTCGCTCTTGATAAAGATACTGTGTATCGAAACGCGTCGAGCATTTAATAATATATTTCAGTAGAAATCATCGTTTACTTGTATTTGTGTGCGAGATGTTATTAAAAATTAAATTCAATGTAACTTTTTTCAAACGTTTCATGGATGGTTGCATTACATGCATCCCAAATGATAAAATTAATGAAATGACGGAAATGTTCAACTCTTACCACAATAAAATTCAGTTCACAAACGAAATTGAAAAAGACAGAACACTAAATTTTTTAGATATGCAAATAAAACATGAGCAAAATGACTCCATTCTAACAAATCGGTACCAAAAACCAACGTCCACACGACGATATCTGAATTATAAATCTTCCGTACCAAACAGATATAAAAAGAGCATGATAAATGGTCTAGTTGACAGAGCAATGAATCTTTTCATCCAAAATATAGAGAAAACAATGAAGTATATTAAAAACATGTTAGGTAAAAATGCATACCCTAAAACGTATTATAAACCACTTATCAAGAAGAGAATACACCAAATATACAACTCTGGAGAAAAAACAAAGAACAATGGCGAATTTAAATAAATAGGACCTGACTACAACTCCGGATTGTCCCAACAAACAGATAGATGCTTAGAGAAGTACAATATAAGAGTAGGTTATAAGCCAAATAATTACACAAAAAGTTTTTTCACTAATCTGAAACCATAGGTTGAAGCTAAGGATGAGTCGCACTGTATATGTAGAATCAACTGCCAAGAATGTGACTCCACATATATTGTAAATACCAAACAGTACTAGTTTTCGAGCATGAATATTCAATACGATCGAATAAAAACCAAACAGCTTTAGCCAAACATAGTATCGAAAATCTTCACAATTTTGACTTTAAAAGTACGGAGGTTCTTACTATTGAATTCAATGATTCGAAACGAAATATTCTTGAAATGGTAGAAATTCAGAAAGAACCAGAGGCAGTAAACTCCAGGACGGGTGTTGATGAATTTATGAATATAAGATAATATTGATCAGCATGGATCTGTTCCATTTTACCTCACTGAAACTTGAATAGTCTCAGGGAAATAGTCTTCCCTATCTTTCAGTTGCTCGCCCTGTATCTTTTACAGTTTTCAATTAAAAATGGAAATTCATTCAAGGCGCTGTATACAAAGATACTACCTTTCTTTAGAGTCATCACTCGACCCATCTTCCTTATTCAAAATATTCAAGGATTGCAACCCCCGCTTAAGGGGTTGATATTTCAGGCAAGTATTGTACCCCAAAAGACGTTCCCGTTGAAACAAAAATTGACCTGTTTTTGCGTTTTGATCAGAAATGAATATCTTGGTAGATATAGCCTCTGTTTAGTTTTCGTTGAAGCACCCTGGATATATATATATATATATATATATATATATATATATATATATATATATATATATATATATATATATATATATATATATATATATATATATATATATATATATATATGTGTATTCGTTTTGAAATTATAAGAGAGAATAAAGTCTAATTGGTAGATTACATTCATACTGACCTCAGTTCAGGTCTTCGAGCTAATGTCAAAAGTGCAGAAGCACCTCCAAAAGAATGACCCATCATGATAACATTGTCAACATCTAAACATCCAATCAGATCTGAGAGTTTAAAATTACTCTCGCGTTTTTCACAATACCTAACATCATCCAGTACATTATGTGGAACATTTCCAGCATTAACACCCAGTATAAGGTCTAGAACTTTACAACACTCCTTGGATCGTAAATTTACTTGCTTATTACGTTTAGTGAAGTGATCCTTATTGAGATGCACTCGTTTATATCTTACACAAGTTCTCGAATCCTGTTTAGCATGTTCCTTGTTTTGATAGTAGTAGGTGTGGATCGCAGATTTGTCTCTGAAATGGTGAAAGTTGAATCAGTATTAACAAATATTTGATATTGATGATTTATTTAATGTATGGAAATGCATTTTAATTTTAAAACAGAATGGCACAATTTTTGTCATTAATTTTAACATTTCGTCCCTAAGGTAATTAATGTAATGACTTACCTATGCTCTAACGCAAAAACTATGTAACCTTGTGAGGCAAGTTCGCAACAAATCATACTATACAAACACCGGCTTCCTCCTAATCCATGGGATAATATAACACATTTCATTTTATGAGTTTTCCTGATTCTTTCACCATATACCACGGGAATATGAGGATTTCCAGTCCACCACATGTATGTATTAATAAGAATTGGTGGCAACAACAATGTTGAAGCTATACCATCAGCATAGCTTGGATCACTTATCCATGGTATCCATTTTCTATAATTATCCTGCACATATAAAAACGAATTTGTAAAGAGAAACTTCAATACATTTGTGAATTATAAAAGAACAATATCAACCTTATCGACCGTTTTAGGTAAATATCTTTGTAATTTTTCAATATTTCTAAATTAAGTTGAATAAAAAATTACACCGAAAGTGGCACAAAATTTATAGTTTTAAATTGGCTACAAGTAACGTGAAATTGCATATGTTAATAGCTATAGAGTGAAATATACAACACATGCAGCTAGAGGTCTGTTACACATTCCAGAAATCTAAAAAACTGAAACTTGAAATGGTGTTTTTAGATTAAGAACCATACTGTTCGACAGATTAAGTCAGAAGATATGACAATCTAGTTTGGTCTATAAAGAATTCTGTCTGTAATGTAAATGGACCTCGGTATTCGGATTAGTTATTCAGAAATAATATTGGCCTGCTCCAATCAGGACTAAATTTGAGGTTATGTAAAATGCTTAGCAATAAGCCAACTTACCTCGTCGTCTTTGCCAACATTTGTTGGGTAGTATACTCTCAGAAAAACTCCATCTATAGAATAATCAAGCATTATATCTGTAGCTCCAGGTACATATGGACCTAGAATAAAATGAAATGTTAATAAAGAAAACATTTTTTTTTGATTGAGGGGGTCATAACTTGATGAAAATTGATATACATTTTTAATTAATTGAAAACAATGATGTCTAAATTATCACTATATTTAGAAACTCATGACGCTTCTCACCACACAATACCTTCATCAGATATGTAGTACATTTAGAAGGATGATGTGCCTTATATATTAGATTATTACAAAGAAGCAGGTACTTAAATCAACAGGAGGTAAATCCAAACGGGGCTGCTTTTTTGAGGGAAAAGATTTAGTAATGCTGATGAATTTAGGTCTAGTTGACTACTAACCCCACGTTAATGCTAAATGCAAATGTTGCCTTATTAAAACGTTTGCGCAGCTTAGCTTTATAGTAGCTTCTGATGAGACATTCCTCTGGACAATGTGAAGTTGTTATTATTAACTTTTAAAATTTCACACGACAGGAATCTAGGTAACAAATGAATGAATTAACATCTTCTCATAATGTTGCTCAAATCAGCAGACAATGACCTCTTCCAGTTCTTTTTTGTTTTTTGTATATACCAGATATCAATTAACAAGGTTTCCTTAAGTATAATGTGGGTTATTGTAAAACAAAAAGGCGGGACTATTCGAACAATTTGCGACTAGAATTAGTTAAGCAGCAAATGCTGCGCGCGGCACATCAAAATTCCATTTGCAATACAAAATTTGAGACAATTTCTTTGTTTAATATATTTATCCATTGTAAAAATCGCAAAACACACTTGTGAGAACTGAAAAAAATGGAGCACTGTAAACAAACTGAATAACAGATCGCGTTCAATCTTTGCGTCAGTACAGAAAACAGTTGTATGAACTAAGCAACAACAAAATGTTGACAATCGTTTCAAGCAGATGTTTCAAATGTACTACTAATCTGATGAAGCCACAGTGTGGTGAAATGCGTCATGAGATTGTGAATAAAGTGAAAATTTGAACATCATTGTTTATATACTAGTTTACCCGACAGATGTTTTTTTGTGAAAATCCCAATAATTTTCCAGGTTTTTATTCAGATCTTGTAGGTTTACGATACTGTCATATATAGTTATAAATATATGCAGGGTGAGTCATTAATGACACTTTGGTCTACATCTATTCATCTTTAAACCGTTTATCATCCTCTGCAAGAAGGCGTTCTAATACTGAAATTTTTTTCAAAGCTCTACCTATCGAAAGTGATGCCGAATATTTCGAATAAGTTTTCAAATTAACACACCTAAATAATAAAAGTTTCTCAGGAACCAAAAATAAATAAATAATAAATTCAACTCTTCTACAATTATTAGACATTTTATGAAATTTTGTCATATTTCTCAAACTCTTCCTTCCTTACTTGGCTATTTGGGAGATTTCATTGAGCCATCGACATATTCTGCAATAACTGAGTTTTCGTAAAAAAAGGACTTTGTTGCAAAAATAAAACATCCAAAAATGTCAAAGCTTTGCACTATTCAAACATTAATATTTCCTAGGAATTTTACTTAATAATTGTGATTTGCAACGCGTTTCACTACGCCGTAGCTTCTTCAGACGAATGAATGCAGAGAAATTAGGACAACTATATATAGATAAGAATGAGAATATAAATAAAAATGTATATCCAATAAAATTAAGGAATAGATTGCTCCCTGAAGAGATTCAATAGAGGTGAAGGGCTTGTTCATTGATAAGTCTACCTGAGTGTTTGTGTTTGTTGATTTCTAAAGTTTCCCAAAGATTTACCTTCCAATATTTATTGTTTCGACTTACAGTTTGGAATTTTGCATACAGATAATAAATATTGGAAGGTAGATCTTTGGGAAACTTTAGAAATCAACATATACCTGTCATCAATAACCACTTAAGAAGGAGCAACCCAATGAGCTTTTAATTACTTAAGAACATTTGTATTTATATTCTCATTCTTATCTATATATAGTTGTCATAATTTCTGTACATTCATTCGTCTGAAGAAGCTACGGTGTAATGAAACGCTTTATGAATCGCAATTATTAAGTAAAATTCTTAAAACACATTACTTGTTTTATTATTAATAATGAAATTCTACCAAGTAAAAGTCTCCCAAATTCAAATAATAATATTTCCTTATTTCAAATAATACAACCTGTATTCACTAAACAAATCTTGCTATTACTTATATTGCTTTGAATCAAGCTCATACAAAGAAAAAAAAGATATTCATAAAGCTCTCTCATTCATGGCTTCAGGAAATTTGGAAGATTGATAACAGTGTTCTTGAATTCGCCATAAATAATTAGAGAACCAACCGTCATCTAGATATTCTGAATCAAAGTTTAACTTCTGATTTTAATCTCAAGAGGCATTTCTCAAGTTACTGCTCTTTCGTTTTGTATTAATCCAATAGTCCATGAAATAAGTTGTACCAATTTCGGCATCAATTCGAAAAGTAAATCTACATAGTCTAAGTTCACGATATCAAATTTTAGGCTGAAACGAAATCACCTTTCTACTTGAAATATCTTTGAACTTTCCAAAGGTAAATGACCGTCTCGATCACCCTATTTTTGTTAGTAAAGTTTCCTGAATATATAATTTAATTCAGTATTGAAACAATTTGGAATAATACATCTCCCAATCCTTATACGGGTCGACGAGAACATCTGTGCGGGTGAGATAGCCCCTCCCCTTGTTGCGCGTTAACATTGCCGGTCACGTGACCAAAAGCTCAGTCCTCAATGAACCTTTGAAGCTTTAAGAAGACCCAAGCGAACAGGACCGAATCTTGCAAATTTTATTTCAATATTTCTAAGTTTTGGTGAGGATGGTTTCCAATTTGAAAGGAAGAAATTGTGTTCTTTTCCAGGAATAAAAATCTCATGTCGAACAAAAAGAAAAATCGTGGATATATATCAAACTCATTTTACAACGTTTATTGTTGGCTTCTGAAAAGAGTTATCAAACAAGCCAAAATACTAGCAAATGAAAGATTCATCGAGGACGCTCTAAACAAGGGAAAAGCTACCTAGCAAATTATAAATACATTCACGAAAAGGAGTGTGCAAAAGCAAAATATTCTTGAGAATTTAACTTCTGAAGGGGACTGTGATAAAACAGTTTCAGATAATAAAAATGATTTCTACATAAATATGTGTCCACAACTCATACAACAAAACTTTAAATTCAATAACATCAGAAAAAATGATAATACAATATTTTTCAAACCTGCCACACCCGCTGAAGTATATAATACATCGATGTCTCTCAAAAATACAACTGCAATAGGGCAGATGAAATACCTACAAAACTAATTGAGCACATAGCCCCCCAGATAGTTTACCCATTATCCTACATAATAAACCTAAGCATTCAAAATGGAGTTTTTCCAAACGAACTTAAATGTGCCAAAATTATATCTATATTAAAAAAAAGAGACGAACGTATTATGGGCAATCTAACCTATTTCTATTTTGAATAACTTCATCAAAGTTTTCGAGAAAATAATGTATGAAAGACTTTCAAACTTTTTGGAGCAGAAAATGGTTTTTCTGATTTTCAAAATGGTTTTAGAAAGGGAAGGGGTACTATCAGGACCGTTTACATGGCTTTGTGTGCGATTCTTGAATCACTAAAAAACGACAAACTCACATTTGCGATGGCATTGGATCTATCCAAAGCATTTGACAATGTGGATAGAAAGATTCTGTTGAAAAAGTTGGAACTTTACGGTATAAGGGGAGACCACAATACGTATCGGAGAAAGACAAACACGAACGGATCCTATCGTCTAGTATACAAATTTCGAAAAGAGGTATTCCTCAGGGAACTATTCTCAGACCGCTTTTATACATCATATATACCAACGACTTGGTAGGACTCATCAAAGACCTTGTCATTTAATTTGCCGACGATACGAACATTGTTACGAGCTCCAGTGATAATGATAGTCTGAAACAGTCGATGATGAAAAATCTGAGTGATCTCGAGGATTATTTCAGCGAAAACAACTTAATGTTGAACTCTGAAAAACTCAATTATTAAAATTTGGTTTCAAAACGGAACAAAATAAAACTATGATCAATTACAAGGGGAATTCTATCCAATCGGTGGAACAAATGAGGTTTTTGGGGGTAATTATTGATTCAAGGTTAAATTGGAATACCCATACTCTTGCTTTGTGGTTCAGCTAGGAGGCTATGCTTACGCTCTACGCATGATTCGCTCGCTTGCGAATCGTGAGGCTTCACAGTATAATACGCTTATGTTGAATAATGAATTCGATACGGCATCGTTCTCTGGGCTAATGCTAGTGGAGTCGCTCGCATTTTTAAGTTTAAGAGACAGTTGTAGAGATGTTCATATGAAAAATAAGATACTTACCCTTCCATCTATATTTATCTACCAGGCTGTACTTTTCGTAAAAAATAACTTAGATCTATTTTCACAGAATGATCACCGCTACATAACTCGTTACAGAGAGAATCTGCTTCCACAGAAATACAATTATGCATACCTTCAAAAAAAAGCAGAACACACATCATTAAGATATATAACAAGCTACCATTTTCGATTCGAAATATCAACATCAAAATTTAAAAAAAATACTTAAACAAACTTCTGCTTGAAAAGGCGTACTACAGCTTGCTGGACTTTTGGAGGCGCAACTCATAGTTTGAGATGTGTGGTGCAGATTCTTTCTGTGGCGGTGGTATGCGGAGAAATTGATTTTTGTAAATATTCTTTTTTGAAGGAACAATGCCTAATATAAGGTTTGATGTTTGCTCTGTTCATATAGCATTATATTATATGTATGTTCACATTTTATGTCCCTTTTTCTGACAAATTCTAAGGTAATAAATTGTTATATATATTTACAATTTGGAACGAATGAACTCATACTTATACTTACTTACTTTGACACACTTGATCAGTTCTAGAATAATTACAAGAAGAATTGGAAGTGAAGAAATTTATTATGCTTTGTATATAGCACTATATTCTGAGGATTTCAGAGTTTCAAGTGTTTTTCTGCTTAATCTATCAAATTTCGAAAAATAGGAACCTCTTGAACTTTGGACGTTTTGCGAAAAACGGTTGTGAAAAACTTTTCATTCGTCTCTCGTTTTTAATACAATATAAATATGCTTATACATTTATGTTGCGAAAACATTCCTGAAATATTAGGCCAAGAGTGAAAAACTCTACTTTAATAATCAAAGGGTAAAGAACTTGAAGAAACAAGAAAGTCTTTTAAAATCATATTTTAAACATAAACATAGATATTGATCTTTCTGTTTCCCGCCAAAAGGAATAAACGTTAAACGCGCACAAGTAAACTAAACCAGTGTCAACGACATCAAAACAATTGTGTAGTTCCATGTTTAAAAGTTTTATTGTAGGTTTAATTTTTGGTTTAAAAAGAAAAACACCTACCTCTAGGCTCAGGTAAATGATTTGGCTTTCTTGCATGTCCCGACATCTTGTCGAGAATTCTGTATTCGTTCTTTTAAACTCGATGAGATTCTTTTTTGAGGTTAGACTTTCATTCAGCATCGCCTAACCTGTAAATGAATATGAAAATCACTTGCAACTGGTACAGAGATATTCCAGTTCATACACACTATCAAATACTGAACAGAATGTGACAGAACGTACTTGCAGATTTCGACATAATTTACTCACATACGAATACACTGCTCAATCATTCAAAGGAATGGGTACATACATACATAACACGTTAATTGTCAAAATAACAATAGCTGTGGGTTCCTTGCTTTCAATTGAATTGATTCGAAGTTAATTATTATTTTTTATTTCATTGATTTTAAAGGTCAAAACGATGATTATTTCGAATACATTTATTGGTTATGGGTGATCCCACGTATAGTTCAACAATATCTAATAAAAATCAAGTGACTCACCTCACTTTGAACTGATGTTATCATTTAGGTACGAAATAACAAGTGGGCTTATCAAACACAAGTTAAATAAATAAACATACACTATCCTATCTAGCCATTTGCGTCTACCTATTTTAAAAATGATTTGCATGCTAGCAATATAATGGTAAATGTGGAAACACAAAATTTCCATTCTGAATGTCATTGCTTTCATGGTGTCCTACTTTATGTAATTTCTATAGGTACATTAATTCACTGGAATATGTTAAAGACTACACAATAGAAAATATCGAAACTTTGTTATAATTTAAGGAAATTCGTATATCGTGTAAATGAAATTAATATGCAAGCAGAGTGAACAAAATAATTTTTGATACTATTTAGAAGTGTGTATTAAGAATTATTCATGGGATTCCCACAAAATTGCATAGAACTGGTTCTGTTTCAAAATTAATATGCAAAATTTTGTTTCATGTTATATGTGGTAATGATTATGTAAAATACTATTAAATATTTCATCTTATTGGCTTAGATGTTCTGTATCAAGATATCAATAAAGATTAAATCTTGATGTTTACATTATCTAAATTATTCACAATTCAAGGTTCTGGTTCTTACTCAATATATGCATCGAAAATCCAAATCAATTCCGTCAAGGTCAGTACAAGAATTGAAATAGCGCTCAACTGAAAAAAAACAATATTTCAAATATAATGAACGTTTTATTTACCGAATTTGTACGAATTATGATTGGAATATTCAAGAAGACATCAAATGGAAAATGAGTAATTTTGAAAAAATGTGTTGAGTCGTTCTTTGTTACTTGATAAATACTCGGTGCTTTGATATTTTCTAAAAATGTAGTTTATTAATAATTAAATTCAATCTTGATGTTCGAAACTGACCGTGAAACGTTTCCGTAATACTGCTTGTCATATGAAACGTGATGTCACAAGCAAGTAAATAAGTTAATAAGACATTGCAGTTGAAGGGAACTTCTTCATAGTTTCTCGAATTTATTGTGTATAAATTGTGTCTAGTATCGCAATGTACAAGGTGTTCTAAATTGTTTGCTTTACATGATATTTTTCATACTCTTCTAGAGAAGAAAGACATTTGACAGAATTTTCGAAAATTCCAGAAAAAATCTCTAAATATGTATCTGTAGGAGAATTCTTTGCACCTGGGTTGTCACAAAGTTTATTTCCAAACATTCCAACAGATTATTTTTCTTTGTTTTATGGTTTTTATATGTTCACATATTGGAGAATTATTGTCGGAGGATGAATGTTCTTTAAATCTGGTTTCGAAATTCCTGCCTGTCTACATACTTTCTAATATCTTGCACGCTATGCATCAGGAATTACCCAAAGATCGAATATACAGGGTGGGTGGGCGTTTTTGAAATGAGAATAACTCAGCTGTTTTTCAACGTAAAACATTTTTGATTACCTAAACTGAAAGCTTAAATGCTACCATCTAGTGTAGAACAAGTAAAAAGAATCATGTTCTGAAAATGACATCAGGCAGGTGACGTCCGTGTTCCGCAATGCATTGCTGTAGTCGATTCTCAAGGTTCTGTACCAAATCGGTGTCGATTGCCCTAACTTCTATTGTAGATTTCGAGGTTCATCGACGTAGACCTTAGCCTTTAGGTTTCCCCACAAAAAATAATCACAAGCAGTGAGATTCGGGGAACGATGACCAGGAAAAAAGCGACGCGACGCACAACTTTTATTGAGGCTCTGGCTGTATGTGCCGTGGCACCATCCTGTTGGAGCCAAACATTTCTTCTGTTCATTCTTCGTAATCGCAATTCTGGGATAAAAAACTTCTCCAGCATGAAAACATATTGCTCAGACTTTACAGTTTTGGTTTGGGGAAAGATAATAGTCCGAGGGAGCCAAACCAAGCGAATACGGTGGATGCGGAAGTAATTGGAGCCCTTAATTATTGATTTTAACCATGGCTGCGATGCTCTTGTGCGCCGGCGTATTTTCTTGCTAAAACAATTTTTTTTCGCTACATGTGAGGCAGCGATTTCGGCCTTCAATCGTTCCAAAAGTGCACAGTAACACTCGATGTTGATGGTTTTTCCTTTTTCGAGGTAGTCCACGAAGACCATGCCATGACAATTCCAGAAAACCTACGCCATAATCTTTCCGACCCATTGAGCCTTCGTTGGCCGCTTCGGAGCACTCGTGCCGGCTTCAGCCCATTCTCGGGCACTCATTCTGTTTTCTGGTGTGTAATAGTGGATCCAGATTTCATCAACAGTTTCCAATCGGCGCCAAAAGCCCGCCCGTTTCCGTATCAGCAAGTCCAAACACTCTTTCGAAGTGCTCAGGCGTTCGTCTTTCTGATCCGGAGTCAGCATGCACGTCACCCAATGGCAGGATAACTTTTTCATATGCAGAATCTCGCTCAAAGTATGGCGAGTGCGCTCAGTACTAATCTTCCTAGCATCTGCTAGCTCGCTTACCTTCACTTGTCGGTCAGTCAACACCATTTCATATATTTTTGGCATTGTTCTCTGTAACCGCATTAGAGGGCCTACCGCTGCGGAGTTCATCGGTAGTGGAGTTGTGGCCACCATTAATTCTCGAAACCAATATTTGACGGTGTGATCTGACGGAGCATGACCATCATAATATTTATCCAACTTTTCCTTTGTTTTCTTCGCCGTTTTGCCTCTTAAAAAATAATGTTTTATGAGAGAACAAAAACCTGTTTGTACATACTCGACGTGATGGGAATCACTTCAACAACAATCAGTTGTCTAAACAAAACTAAGGCCAGCGCCACACTGAAATTTGGTATGTGTGCCTATATATGAACGGACTACAAGACACCATAAACTCTTTTGCAATAGCAGCACATTATGCTGATCAAGGAGGTTACTTTTCACCCCACCTAAGTTACACCCAAAAAACACATTCAGTCTTGAGGAAGCAATGTACTTGCATGTGACGCGACTAGAATAGAAACTCGTCACAGGTAGAATTTTATGAATTATTAGGTATTTTTAGTGTAATACGCGAAAAAATATGCATTTCAGATGAATAAAGTGAAATATACTTTTGATAATTTGATCGAGGAGGTCGTTACTTGATGAAAATCGATATATATATATATATATATATATATATATATATATATATATATATATATATATATATATATATATATATATATATATTTTCAATGAAATAAAACTAAAGTATTTAGATTTTCACTGTTCTAACAAAGCTATGACTGGTTTCACCACACTTTGGCTTCTTCAGATAGATACTAACTAATGAACAGAGTTATTCCTTATATATTAGTCTTATTTCCTACTTAATATTACAATAGGTACAAGTACAACGAGTATGTTGGAAAACCCTTCGGAGTTGCTTACTTTATGAATTGAAAAGATTGAGTAAAGGAGAAGAATTTAGATCTAATTGACTATTAAGTACCTACCTGAATTCTTTTCTTTGAGTTTTTGTCTATTATTTTCATTGTGTAAAATTTTGAAGTTATCATTAATGTTATGGTTTTCTTCGAGTAAGTGATTAGAATAATGGGAATCAGATTTATGATAATTAACACTACGTTTGTGCTCGGATAATCTAACTTTGAAATTTCTGAAAGTTCTACCAGTATAAATTTTATTACAATCCCCGAAGACAGTTTATAAACACCGGATGTATTACTTTTATCAATTTTAGATTTGCAGTTTTTGATATGTCGGCTTAAAGAATTACCAGTTTGGAATGCTATATTGAAATTATAATGCGAGATGAATGATTTTAATTTTAGACTAGGATTACCAATATAAGTTAAGGTGTTGACTGTAACCGTTGTTGACTGCTATTCGTTTAATCATATTTAGCTCTTTTATGAAATTATTTTGTGACATTGGGATATTAATGAGTCTATGTACCATACTATTGTAAGCTGCTAATTTATGTGGATAAGGATGTGTAGATGAGCTGTGAATAGTAATATCTGTATTCGATAGTTTATGAAAAATAGAAAAATCATGTTTGCGTTAATTTTAGTAATAGTTAAATCCAGCAAGTTAATGGAGTTTTCTGTTCCTATCTCTAACGTGAATTCAATATTATCGTGAATTTTGTTAATGAATGTTTTGAATGACTCTAATTGTCTGTTTGTGCCACTGAAACAACAAATGATATCGTCGATATATCTAAACCAATAAATAAAGTGTTTGAATAACGGATGTTCTTGGATAGTTTTTCCAATATTATCCAAGAAAATTTCAGCGAGCAGAGGGCTCAGAGGATTACCCATGATTAAACCTTTTTTACTATTATATAATACTCCATTGAAGTTAAAATAATTTTGTTCTAAACAAATTTTTAAAAGGTGTGAGATTTCTGATTGAATTATTATTATTAATTTGAAGGGCGTTGTTGATGAGTTTCACTGTATCACTAAGTGGAACACTAGGGAAGAGATTTACTACATCCCATGACATAAGTTTAGCGTTCGGTGGTAGTATCCTGTGCTGAATTTTATTTATTAGGACTGAAGAGTTTTTTATTGAGAATTTAGGTTCAAACTTAGCTTACTGTTGAATGATGTCTATGAGAAAGCGTGAAAGTTTTGCAGCTGGAGCTTGAAAATATGAAACTACTGGTCTAATGGGATGCCCTGTTTTATGGAGTTTGACGAGGGAGTAAAGTTTTGGTGATTGCGGGTTGTCAATGAAAAGTTTATATTTTTGGTTAGTAGGTATTATAAACTTGGCATACTCTAAGGCGTTTTTTACTATGGATTGAAATTTATTACTTTTATCGAAGAAAACAATAACTTTAATGAAAATTTCAAAATTTTACACGATGAAAATAATAGACAAAAACTCAATCTATTGGAAATTTTAGAAATCAACAAAGGAAAGAATTTAAATCTAATTGATTTAATAGTCAATCAGATCTAAATCCTTCTCCTTCACTCAATCTTTTCAATTCATAAAGTAAGCAACTCCGATGGGTTTTCCAACATACCTCTTGTAATGATGAGATCTACTTTTTTTTAATTTGATTATTTTGATATGTTTACCATTTCAAATAAAGTGTAGATCAAAGTTAAACCTTGTGTTTTTATCTCATTTATATCATGGATCTACATCAAGTAACGGCCTCCACAATTCAAATACCTCTTGTACTTGTACCTATTGTAATATTAAGTAGGAAATAAGACTAATATATAAGGAATAACTCTGTTCATTAGCTTGTATCTACCTGATGAAGTCTCAGAGTGGTGAAACTGGTCATATTTTTGTTAATATAGTGAAAATCTAAATACTTTAGTTTTATTTCATTGAAAATAAATATACTTTTGGGCTACTATTTCATTCAAAAGGATGCCAATTTGTTAGCAATATCTTATAGATAATAATAATCACATTGACCATTCAAAAACAAGCCGTTCAGTTGTTGATATCGAATCAATTCTTGAGAGTATTGGTGAGTGTACATACAACTTGATGTGATAGAGAAGAATTGCAAGAAGTGATGTCTTATGAACATTGAAACGAAGAAGCATTCTTAAATATTATCTAGTCAATTCTGATATTTTCCAAGCAAAATAATGAAGTTCATTTTGTTCTGATGACTGGTAATATTCAAAATTGGTCCGTTTGATGTTCAGAGAATCCACGGTGATTGTGGGGCATTAAATGTATCCTCAATGTATCACTCGTGTGGATGTTGTGTTAGAGGCTTCATTGAACCATGCCCATAGTTTTTCAAGAATGAAATTGGACAAGCAGTGCTCAATACAACATTCTAATGTGATCATATGATACTTGTACAAGATCCAACATACTTACCAAAGAAATATTAAAACAAACTTTTCACTGATAAACCATTGTTACTGACTCATTTATATACAAAACTGAGCATATTATTTGTTGATATGAGAGGGAAAAGGTAACGCGTAGGGTGTAAGTATTTTCCCAATTAAATCTTATCATAAATATTATTCATAAACAATAAATTCCATCAACATGTTTCTGCTTAGTAGAAAACTATTCTATAATCGTGAATTATCAGTGGAAAATAAGATGAATAATATTGTTAAAAGTGATATTCACTTTACCTTTGTTTATCAGAAACCGAAATTTCGTAGTTCCTCGATAAAAGTTATCTAAAATTGCCCATTTTAATTTTTTAATTTTATCTATCTTATCGTCAGTGTAATTATCTATGTATATGAAATGTTGAAACGCAATTGAGGTGTAGAAGTAACAACAAAAGAGATATAGTTTCAATTCGTAGAATCAATATTTTGTTAGTTAAAAGGGGAATCAATTAAAATGAATGATGATTTAGAACTTGGGTAAATGTGTGTCTAAGGAGTGGAAGGGATTTGCTGTACCCTTGTTAGGTCTTCTTTTATATCTTGGAAACTGTGATTCCTTAAGCAAGGTACATTATAAATAAAACGCAAGCTAATAGAATTCGTTACAAAAATGATCGAATGCATATTTCTCCTATAACTAACCTCATAATACTCACAATATAAAAGTTGTGCTTTATTCCAGTTTTGGATTAAATAAGTCAAAATTTGTTTTCAATAATTCATGTCAGTAAATTAATCGATTCTATAAGGATGCCGTTTTATGCTTTTCTGGATCTTCCTTCAACAAAGTCTTTCTGGAATCCACCACACCTCTACTTACTACCACCAATTAAATGCAACACTCACAAAGAACCTATTTGTTATTTCAGAAATGGCAAGTGAACAAACTGACCCCTGATTTAGGTGTACTTTTAGCAATACTCTGAAGTGATACCAAAATATGTGGATCTCTTTGTGAATGTCATACGGCAGGCGCAATCAGACGCATGCAAAATAATTTCCCTTCTAAGATAACACATCAATTGATAAGTACTGGGCCCTACCAGTAGGAACCCATTTTTTTGGAAAATTCTTCTTGAATCGTCAACCCCTTTCAAGAATGATACATTGGTGTACACCCCAACGCTCCCCTAACTTTTCAATACTTTTTCTGTAGAACGATTGGTCTTAGCTTTTGAAAAAGTGTTAGAATATCGGCAATCTTTTTTTCATTGGATCTGAATCACCTTCTCTGAAGCATTCTTTTAAGGCAAACAGCTAGGAATTATTGGAAAAAACATTACTTGCATCCCAAATTATGGAGGCCATAACCTTGTTGACAGGTTTCAACGAATTCACGTTACCATGTTTCATCCATCTTCACATCGACGCAAACAATGCAACTGATTCAACGTTTTCTGGGGTAAATGCGAATTGGATCGACCAGACCGTGGAGGATTTCAGGGTTTAAAGTCAACATACAACTTTTAGCCTTTGCTCGATGGCGTAGAATGTGTATTGCACTTCATCAAGCCATTGCTTTGCTGAAATAGTATCTTTTCCCATAAGAACAGAGTCTGATTAACACACAAAACTGGTTTTTATACATTGTTCGATTTTTTATATCAGATATTTTTCTGTATGTCATAGTTCAACACCTACATATAGTACTTCCAGTACTTATTTATATGATATAGTAGGATTTTGTAAGATATTCATTTATTTTCCCTTCCTTTCGCAGGGTATACCAAAAATTTAGGAGAGACATGGAAAAAGTTCTATTAAATATAGTAAAAGGAGAGAATGATAATGAAGAAGTTACTTCTATATTTTCCCCTGGAAAACTGGCAAAATTTTCAGGAATATCTCCTTTGAAAGACGTAGAAATTAATAGGGAAGGTAGACCATTCAGAGTGTCAATAGAGGGAAATATAGGTGCTGGAAAATCTACATGTATTCAATATTTCCAAAAATTAGCCAATATTGAAGCATATGGTGTAAGTATTATTGTTTACTTTCCAAGATATATTTTAAAATACAGGGTGCTTCAACGAAAACTAAACAGAGGCTATATCTATCAAGATATTCATTTCTGATCATAACGCAAAAACAGGTCAATTTTTGTTTCAAGGGGGACATCTTTTGGGGTACAAAACTTGCCTGAATTATCAACCCCCTAAGTGGGGGTTGCAATCCTTGAACACTTTGAATAGGGAAGATGAGTCGAGTGATGACTCGAAAGAAAGGTGATATCTTTGTCTACATCGCCTTGAACGAATTTCCATTTTTAATTGAAAACTGTAAAAGATACAGGGTGAGCAACTGATAGATAGGGAATACTATTTCCCTGGGACTCTATTCAAGTTTCAGTGAAGTAAGATGGAACAGATCCATGCTGATCAATGGCAGTCATCATCAAGTATCATCCTCATCTCGAATTTCAACCCTTAGAGCAGGGGTGACCACCCTTGAAAATTTGGAAGAGGGTAGATGGGTCGAGTGATACCTCGAAAGAAAGGTATTATCTTTGTCTGCATCCCCGTGAACGAATTTTCATTTTTGATTAAAAACTGTGGAAGATACAGATTGAGCCACTGAAAAATAGAGAAGGCTATCGCCCCCTAGAGCAGGGGTGACCACCCGGTGTTATTTTTAAAGCAGAAGATAGGTCCAGTTATAACCTTCAATAGTCTTCTCTGTTTTTCAGTGGCTCAATGGATCTGTTCCATTTTACCTCGCTGAAACTTGAATAGTCTCAGGGAAATAGTCTTCCCTATCTTTCAGTTGCTCACACTGTATCTTTTACAGTTTTTAATTAAAAATGGAAATTCGTTCGATGTAGACAAAGATACCACTTTTCTTTTGAGTCATCACTCGACCCTTCAAAATGTTCAAGGATTGCAACCCCCGCTTAGGTGGTTGATATTTCAGGCAAGTTTTGTACTCTAAAAGATGTCCCTCTTGAAACAAAAATTGACCTGTTTTTGCGTTTTGATCAGTAATGAATATCTTGGTAGATATAGCCTCTGTTTACTTTTCGTTGTAGCACCCTGTATAATGGTATGTTTGTGAAGATAATATTCATAACGAAATCTACTTTGCCATTAAAGTATAGTAATTTCAAATTATGGTTATTCTAATACCATACGCGCCATCTTCTCAACTAATGTCGAACCTATAATAACAGGTAGAAGGTTACTTCAAGTTTGGGTAGCGCGAGGCGCCAGCATTCCAGAAACCTATTAGAACTACTCTGTCATGAATGTTTTCATTGCATATTTGAAAAGGGCGCGCAATCCATACTATATATTATAACGAATAAGCGTTAAAGAACGTTCAACTATACAGAGCTTCTTTCTTAACCTCGTAAGTAGGGGAGATAGGTACACAGTGGGACTAGTTTTTTGTATTTCAATGGTAGTTCAAGAATTTGGATAATAAGCTTTAATTTTTTATTTTGTACTTACAATAGCTTATCTGGCTATTACATGAAGCATACAACTCTGCTTTATTCAAATATCTTTGTATTTTATTAAATAAATTTATTAAATAGTAAGTGCATAATTATACAATATATTTGTAATTTTAAGATCTAAACATAACTTAAGTTTTGCGGAAACAAACAGTTAAGGTTGTGATGTCCTCTGCAAACAGCTGGATCTGGGAACACTTTCCTGGCTTTTCACAGGTCAATAGTTGCCCCATCTTTAACAGAAGGAAATGTGTACTGTTTGTTTCCTTTCTTGAGGAAGTTAATTGTAACTTCCCACTGTGTACTACCAACAATGTGTCCCAATGTGTACCACCCAACATCTTAAAATTTGTGCCTTTAAACTAATTGCACTGTTCATCCAAACGCCTACAACCACATTTAATTTTGTATGTTAAGGACTGCCTAACATTCCAAAAAGATATGTCAAAAAAACAAAGCAATACCCTTGTCCACAAATACTTCAAAAATTTCTTAAAAAAAAACTTTGACAAGACTAAAGTACATACCTCAACTGCCTCTGCCTTTGGTATAGTTCATATCCACATTGAACAGCATTGTGGGTGTACCATGTGATTAAGCTAGCTACAAAATAGCGCCAAATATAAATAATGTCCCACTGTGTACTTCGTCCCACTGTGTACTTCGTCCCACTGTGTACTTCGTCCCACTGTGTACTTCGTCCCACTGTGTACTTCGTCCCACTGTGTACTTCGTCCTACTGTGTACCTGTCTCCCCTATCGCGTAAAATTAATTCCTTAGATAGATAGATATTATCTTTGAGTGTTGGCTGCCTAGCAGCCCGGCCACTACGACCCAGTGGTCTATTGTGGCACACTCTGTTCTAAATTTCATCCACGAGCTCCATTCTTCTCGTAAAGGATACGAGTTTCGTGGGTGAGAGCTTCATAAGCTCAGTCAGCTTCAGTTTGCAAGATCCAAGTTCTTCCATCCTGACCCTGTCCCCTGCTGGGCACTCGCACATAACATGTTCCATTGATTCTGTATCTTCTTCACATAACCTACATGAAGGATCCTCAACCAATCCTAATTTATTTAAGTGTTTCCTGAGGCGACAGTGCCCCGTTAGTATGGCAGTTAAAACTCAATTCCAACCTAGAGAGTTTAACCCTGGACTTGGCTTTTGTAGTGGAAGGTCCACTGATGGCACGTCGAGCGTGTCTGAGTCCTGGGAGGCTCATCCAATGCTGACGTACCCTAAAGTCCAACCATCGGTTGTTTTCCATCCTTGCAGTTTCCATGGGAATTCCGAGCTTAGGCTCCGGTCCTATAAACTCCAGGTTAGTACCTCGAGCGGCCAATGAGTCCGCCTTCTCATTTCCCTCAATGCCCGAGTGGCCAGGAACCCATATTAAACGGAGCCTGATCCGCTCTCCTAGTTTGGTAAGGGCGGAGCGACATTCTTGCACCATAAGTGTCGGGCAGGTATTGGATGCCAATGCTTTCAGTGCAGCTTGGCTATCGGTGAGGATTTTAATTGGCCTATCTGTTAATCCCCCCTCAAGCAAGAGGTTAGCACAGTGGTCAATGGCGAATATTTCCGCTTGAAAAACAGTCGCATGCCCACCAAGACAGATCGACTGTTTCTTGGCGGCACCTCGACCGTAGACACCAGCTCCAACACCATTCGCAGTCTTTGAGCCATCCGTGTACCAACAGGAACCTTCAAGTAGACGGTCCTTGGAGCTGATCCATTCCTGTCTATCGGGAATGATGATCTGGAATAGCCTCTCCATGTTGGTTTTAGGTGTTGCTATGTCCGACCTCATACTCAGCACTTCATTGTCCTCAATTTCAGACTGTAGGGCGCCAGGCACAAAGCCGAAGTTACCCGCTTCATTACGGGAAAGATGATGGAATCTGTAGAAAGCCATTCTAGCCACTCCTCTTATCACAAGATGACGAGGGGCAAGGCCCAATATCAGTTCCATGGCCGCAGTGGGTGTAGAGCGAAAGGCTCCTGTAATAATCATGCAGGCTGTTCTCTGTAATTTAGAGAGCTTGAGTTAGCATTGCTTATTAAGACTGCACTCCCACCAAGCAATGCGTACGTAATACGTAGTCTAACCACCATCGCATATAGCCACTGGAGTTGCTTTAGGGCAAGACCCCACTTTTTTCCACAGGTCCTTTGACATGGCCATAGGGAATGTCTAGCCTTGTGTATTGTGTTTCCCAGGTGCGAATTCCACGTGAGTATACCATCCAGGGTCATCCCTAGATATTTCGCTTCTTCCACAACCGGAATTAACACCCCGCCCAGGGTCGGGGGGAAACAAATATCCTCCTCTTCCTGGTAAACGGTACCATAAGGGTTTTGTAGGGGTTTATGCTAAGTTTCTCTCCTTCACACAACCCCTGAATTGCAGACATAGCCTCCTGTAGTCTGTCGGAAACATCGCTATCATCTCCGACAACCAGAAAGACTATATCATCAGCGTATGCTTGTACATAAACATCCAGTGCGCCAATTATTGCCAGAAGGTCATCAACTAGCAGAGACCACAGCAGAGGGGATAGTACTCCTCCCTGTGGGCAGCCCCTGCCAGCCACAAAAGTGACTACTTCTCCTTTCAGTGAAGTGTTGATCACTCTGGCATTCAGCATGTTACTAATCCATTCCGCAATAATATTTGGTACTCTTCTGGCTCTCACAGGCCTCAGTGAGTCAGTGGGGGCCGTATTAAATGCACCTTCAATATCCATGAAGGCTGCAGCTGCAGTCTCCTTGCGGTCCAGAGACTGTGGGATCCTCCCGGCTCCGTTGTTAAGTGCCAGATCGGTTGATTTACCTTTTTGATAGGCAAAACAAAAGATGTAAGACTAATGGGTCTAAACGACTTCGGTTGTGAGTTCGATTTACCCACCTTAAGGATGTAAACAACCCTGACTCTTCGCCAGCTGGCCGGGACAACATTCCAGGCAAGACTCGGCCGGAAGAGCCTAATGAGGTATGAGAGAAGGACATCCACCCCCTGTTGTAATAAGGCAGGTATGATGCCATCCTCTCCAGGAGCTTTGAATGGCTTAAATGAGCGAATCGCCCAACTGATTGTTCCGGTCTTGATGATCGTTCTTGCGTTCTTCCAATCGTCCTTTTTTGGCCTTTTTACAAGGCCCTTCGGGGCGACGGTGTCACAGCTTTCACTGATATCAAGAAAGCGACAATTTGGGAAGTGTGTTCTCGCAAGAATCTCTAACGTCTCCTTTCCATGTATCGCCCATCCGGACCCTCCACAGATCCGACGGAGAGCGCTGGGCCCCCGGCGAGATTCCTATGCAGTCTTGCACTGACGGGGGTACTTTCCACCTCCCCGCAGAAGCTGTGCCAGGCCACCGGTTTTGCCCTTCTATTTCTTTGTTGTATGACGTTAGAGTAGAACGATAATGGTCCCAATTGCCGGTATTTTTAGCTCGGTTAAATAGTTTCCGAACTTCTCTTCTACGATTTTCAAGGGCAGGATTCCACCATGGAGTTGTGCCATTCTCAGGCTTTCTCCTTAGTGGACAGTTATCGTGCTACGCTGACCCGATCGACCGGGATATATCCTCAGCCATACGCTCAACGTCTTCACGACTGTTAGTAGATGTGGCAATACCTCCCTAATGTGCACTAAGGGTGGAATTAACTCCTTGCTTGCAATGCAATTATTTATTTCATTCTTCCTTTGGCAGCGACAAATTCTTTTAACAAATTGAAAGATACTCATTTTAAATTATTAGAAGCTTCTTTCAACACTCCCTGGTTTGTTTGAAATTCTTACTTCATGAAGAATAATATCCTTACTCTACAGAAAAAACCTCCTGAATTAGCATGAAATTGCCTCAGTTGTATTCTAGCTTAGTGCTAGTGCTCCTAATAATTAATTCAAGGTGCTCTTCACTCGCGAAAACTTTTAATTTATCAGTTTTCCCCCATTTTAGGCTCTTTCCCTTCATATCTATATAGCATACAGGCTAGAACTCCAAGAGGATGTTTTCAATCGGTATAAATTTAAAATTGGAATTAATTTTTCTGAACCTTTGTATATTATAAATTTTTTGATGTAGAAGGTTTAACAGTTATTATTAATTTACTTAAGTCTACAAATATCAATGATCTAAGATCTGAATTTAAACATCATAGTATTACTATTCTGTGTTTTTTTTCCAGGAACCGATTGAATGGTGGAGAAATGTGGATGGTGATAATCTACTCGAATTGCTGTATACAGATATAGATAAATGGATCAGCGTCTTCCAAAGCTATGTGCAATTGACTAGGCTGAAAGTGCAAACAACTAAACCTGAAAACCCCGACACTGCCGTTCAGATATTCGAGAGATCTATACAAAATAACAGATTTTGTTTCTTAGAACAAGCCTATAGAAAAGGGTCGCTTAACAGTGCAGATTATGCTGTTTTAGACCAGTGGTATAGGTGGATTAGGGCACATGTTGATATTAATTTGGATCTCATTGGTAGGTTTCATTAGGACAGCTTATACTCTTATATGTCTACAATTTTTGAAGTACATTCACCTTATTATTTTGTTCAATCTTGACTCGTTACACTATAAGAATAGCTTCTCTCGACAATTGAGAAAAAGTTAATAAAACTACTGTCCCAGTGATGTTGTTCGCGGTGATGCGTATTCCTCGTTCAGGGATTTTTCTTCTTATAATTCCCTTAATCAGTTCAGTGGTATCTCCAATCATTTTAATGAAATCTTGGTTTTGATTTTGTCGAATTCTACTGATGTGTCTTCTGTTCGATGTTGTACGCCTTTCGTTCCAGAGGACCGGCACCATCCCGCCTTTCGTTCGAGAGGACCGGCACCATCCCGCCTTAGAAGTGTATGCAAAATTTTCTTTGGATAAAACGCCTAGCAAATCTAGATCGATGTACAAATTTTTCAACACGGACTATGTAGCGATAAATTCGGCACTGTCAAGTTTGAATTGGAAAACTTTGTTAGGTTCTACTGATGTGAATGAATGTGTTGATTCATTTTATTCTGCTTTGAATATAGTTATTGATAAGTGTGTGCCTCGTAGATCTGTTAAGTTTGATAAATTCATTTCGTGGTTTGGTAAAGACACTATTAAATGCATTAACGATAAAACTAACTTACATCAAAGATTTAAAAAATTCAAAGACCGTTTTCTGTATGAAAATTTTTGTATTTTGCGTAAACAATGAAACATTTTTATTGAAAGAGATCATAAGGAACATATTGCTCTTGTAGAAGGCGGAATTGTGAAAAATCCTAAGCTCTTTTGGTCTTATGTGGGCGAGTTTAGAGATAGCCAGAGGATGCCTCAATCCATGTGTCATGGTGAAAAAATCTTAGAAAATAGTTCGGATATATCTAATGCTGTTTCTGAGTACTTTTCTAGTGTTTATGAAAATCCGCATAAACCTGTTCTTTACCAAAGTAGATACAAATCTTCTTCATCGATTACATTTAACACGATAGATCTGAAGGATGTCAAAGCTATAATCGAGGGACTGAATGTCACGACGGGTCCAGGTCCGGACTCCATCCCACCAATTTTTATAAAAACTTGTTCCGCTAGTTTGACGATTCCACTTCAAATTATTTTCAACAAAACTTTAGTACAAGGTGTCTTTCCAGATAAGTGGAAGACGGCAAAGGTCGTACCTATTTTCAAAGGTGGTAAGAAGAATGAAGTAAGTAATTACGGACCTGTTTATTCTAAGTTATTTCGGTAAAATTTTTGAAGCATTAGTAATTGATAAATTTTTTCATTCATCCGGTTCCAAGTTGATTCAATCTCAACATTGGTTCTTCAAAGGTAGGTCGGTGTTAACTAATTTAACTCCTTACGTTCATTTCATAAGTAGTAATTTCAATGATGGTATTCAAGTTGATGCCGTCTACACAGACATGGCTAAGGCATCTCAAGTCTGTAGTACTTGCTTTGTTTACCAAACTTCATTAAGCGATCAACATAATAGACCAAGTAGAAGTATAGTAAATCGCTTAAGGATAGACCTCACAGAATTGACACATAGCTATCCTATGAAGTGTGAACCACCTGATATTTGCGAAACACACAATTGGGGGCAGTAGATAGGGAATTATTAACCTCGAAAATTCGCTATCAATCAACATGAACCAAACACTAAATTCCTCTAAATAATAAACCTATCCCAAAAATTGTAACACAATATTTCATCACTTATTATTAGGTGTTGTATTTTCTATACACTGTATTCTACGCTAAAAACCTTAGTGGTTGCTGCGGCTAATTTGAAATTGTTTCTAAAAATCAGTATCCTTTTAGTTTACTTAAGAACTACTCCTGAAGTAGTTTATGGAAGAATGAAGGCACGTAACCGACCTGAGGAGTCCGGAGTACCTTTGCAATATCTGATAGATTTACATGAAAGTCACGAGAGGTGGTTGATGTCAAACGATGAGAGATTTAATACAATTCCCCTTCTAGTTTTGGATGGTAATCAACCAATATCTGAAATGGAAAAACAATACAAAAAATTCGAAGATCAAATATTGGGTAATTATAATCAACATTATTACTTTACAGTGGAATGAATTTGTTTTTTTTTTCAGGGAGAGAGGAGCGAGGACTGAAGAGATCACATTCACCGAATTTGACTAAAGCTAAAAAGAATTTAGGGACAGATTTATAATCGATTATTGAGAGATAGCAATTACCAAAAATATTTTTATCAGTTGATTGTATTCAGAGTATTATTGAATTATGGAGCGACATTAGTTTTGACACTATATTATAATTTTTGACGTGAATACGTCTTGAAATTTATTTCCTTAGTGGGAGGCAATTCAGAAAACATAACCAAATCGGGAGAATTACACTTCATAGCTAAAGTAAAATTCATTACGTTGAGAGCAGACGTGACACATCGCGTGCGTAGGAAGGCCTAGCAAGGTTATTCAAACATTAACAGGATAAGATGTGAAATACAATATGAACAACTTTTATAGAGCAAACTTATGAGCAACACAAGAAATGCCAATAAATTTCAGAGAAGTTAATGATTTTTTAAGTTCAATCGACGTTAAAACGTCTGCGTCAATCAACAAAAAAAAAAACGATTTTATAAAAATGAAATTCGAATAGTGAAAACTTGGACAAATATGTACAATTGACTTTGCTTTGGGATACAGGGCGTATAAGTTGATTATTTGGCTATGTCTAAGTTTTGGAAATATTTTTACATTCTTTTAAACCCTTAGTGTATACTTTTAAGGTTTTTACAGTTTCAGGCTTTCTTCAATTTACTCTAAAGGAACTTTTATATATTTCATTTGATTAAGAAGTTATATCCACTTGCAAGACAGAAAAATAGCGTTTTCTTGAGAATTTTTTCATGAACAGGCCTTTTATTTTATGAATAAATGGAAAAAATGTACATAAGCAGAATTTAATGTACTTTAACAACCATCGATTCATTCTTAAAAATATTGGATTCCCTCGTTCCTGTAGCCAATCTCTAGAAGAACCTCCAAAAAAAAGTGTCTGACGCTAAGGGAGATATTTCTGCTTCAAATTATCTGAAACCCAGAAACCAATGTCTTATGATAGATGAATACAGATAATGATCGAAGGAAGAGTGAAAATTTTGTTCATTTTATATGATGAAATGTACACCTTGCAGTGTCTTAAAATCGAAATTATTGTAAAACTTCTCATTCCTCCGATCATTACCTGACAAATATATCTAAGAAGGTTGTGTAAAAGTTCAAGCAGATCGGTTTAGCGGTTTCGGAAAAATCCTCACCGACTCTGTGAGAAGGGTTTCGAGAAAAACGCATTTAAAGTTAAAAAAATTTTTTTCAACTTACATCGAGTCATCTATTCCAGGACCATAAGAGGAATCCTCTGCTTTTTTGTTTGTCTCTAAAATAGTCAACTGTTGTTCTCTATGAGACATTCTCTTCTCGCGCGAGCACTCTTGCACGTCCGAAATTGCTATGTGCTCTGCGTCCTCTTTGGTCACGTAGGCATGAGAATTAGGTCCATGCGATAATCCCATTTCATTCATATAATAAAGCAGAGATGTTTCACCTTCATTGAACATCCCGGCTGCAATATATGAAGCTATTTCAACGATTTTTGAACAACATGGGAGATTATTTTTGGAGTTATTTTCTATTAGCTGATTGTAACTTTCGTTATTGTTTTACGTGAAATCTCCAACGTATCGTTCCAGTAATTTTTCATTGCTAAGATCTGCATAAATCGGAAAAATAGCTACAGCAATACCAGTTGATAAGGATTGATAGTCATGTTTGTAACTAGATAAAGTAAGGCTCATGCTTTTTGCCAAGAACAGCATGAGTTTTCTCCTATCAGACATTTGTGATGTTGAGGATTTTCGTCAGTGGAACAATTATGATAGTAAGAAGCCCAAATGGTGTTATACATGCACAACCAAATTTATATGGAGTCGCTCGGTATTTCACATTATTGATTGTTTTTAACCATGGTTCTTTGACTACTTGTGAAGAATGAAGTTTTTTGTTGTAAAAAAACTGGATAGTATGATATAAATCTTGAATTATCACCACGTGTTCGGGATATTTTACTCAGTCGTCACTGAGATTTGAAACTGTGAATTTCAAAATTTAAAAAAGCCTATAATCATAGTTGAAAATGCCTTACGTTGGATTGGCCGATGTGCAGAGGGGTCGAATAATTGCTCATGTTGAAGAAGGGGTGACACAAAGGGATATAGTGGCCACAATGGCGGTATCACAGGGGGTGATTTCAAAAACCTACGCTCGATACGTGAAGCTACAATCTCTGCAAAATAGGCCTAGAAGAAGTCGTAGGAAGGTCACTTCTGAAGAACAAGACCGCTTTTTATGCCAAATTGCAAGAAGAGACCCTAGTGCGCCGCACCCCATACTCCAAAGGCAATTTCTGGAAGCAACAGGCATCAGTGTATCAGTCGAAACGATACGTTAAAGCTAGCTACACTCTGTGACATAAAAAAAGGTTCATCCCAGCATACATACAACTATGGGTCGAGTGTTTTGTCAGGCTTGAGCTGAGAAACATGCCAATTTCTCCTCAGGTTTCCATCAAGATCTTCCAATTCATAAGTGTTAATACCCAATTTCTTGCTTACTCTATATGGACCTACATACTTATCACCTAATTTAGAAGAAAAAACTTTGATACTTGATGACAAATTATGCGTTTTCACCCAAACATCATGTTCACCATACTTATGAGGTCTATGTCTTAAGTTATACTGATGTTTTGACTTCTCATCAGCCTCAGCTAATCGTTTCTTTACCTTAGTTCTTAGATTCCTAAGTAATTCCATTTTAGAATGTTCACCAGCACCATTGGTTTCCTTAGGTTCTGCCAAAGCTTCCCTATTCTTCTCAAACTCATAACCCCTTCCATCCACCATCATTTCACAGCCAAAATTAGTGAAATGAACATCCCATGTTTTGAGTAACTTCATATCTGGCAATACGATAAGCGCATGCCAATTGGACTAGATGTTTATCCCAAGTTCTATGATTACTTTCAATATAACTAGATACCCTGGTTTTTATGACTCTATTGGCTCTTTCCGTGAAATTCGGTTCAGGATGATAAAGAGGATTGTAGAAAGCTTTGACGTTATATTCCTGCAAAAGTTCAAGGGTTTTATACTATAGAAGGCACTTAAGAGTTCTAGAGCTAACCAGACCTCAAAAAATTAAGAGACTTTATTGGTGTATCGAGCACCAAAATTGGAATATTGAGAATTGGCGAAATGTTCTTTTTTCGGGTGAGACCAGAAATGGTGGATTCGGGTTTTAAGGGGTAGTGGAAGTGATTTTTTGAAAATTGCATATAAAGTGCATATAATCTCTTATTTCATGTTTTACATTGAAACATTCCTATATCACGTATATATATATATATATATATATATATATATATATATATATATATATATATATATATATATATAGTTCAGTGATGACTCAAAGGAAAGGTGGTATCTTTGTCTACATTGCCTTGAACGAATTTCCATTTCTAATTGAAAACTGGAAGATACAGGGTGAGCAACTGAAAGATAGGGAAGACTATTTCCCTGAGACTATTCAAGTTTCAGTGAAGTAAAATGGAACAGATCCATGCTAATCAATGGCAGTCATCATCAAGTACCATCCTCATCTCGAATTTCAACCCCTAGAGCAGGGGTGACCACCCTTGAAAATTTGGGAGAGGAAAGATGGGTTGAGTGATAACTCGAAAGAAAGGTATTATCTTTGTCTGCATTCCCGTGAATGAATTTTCATTTTTGATTGAAAACTGTAGAAGACACAGAGTGAGCCACTGAAAAATAGAGAAGACTATTGGAGTATTAGTGCGAAAAACTGGAATAGATTCATTTAGATCAAAGATGACAGCCTTTGATCTGGAATGAATCTGTTCCATTTTTTGCACTAATACTTGAATAGCTCAGGGCGATAGATAGTCTCCTCTATTTTTTAGTAGCTCACTCTGTATCTTCAACAGTTTCAATCAAAAATGAAAATTCGTTCACGGGAATGCAGACAAAGATAATAGCTTTCTTTCGAGTTATCACCCGTCCCATCTACCCTCTTCCAAATTTTCAAGGGTGGTCACCCCTGCTCTAAGGGTTGAAATTCGAGATGAGGATGGTACTTGATGATGACTGCCATTGATCAGCACGGATCTGTTCCATTTTACTTCATTGAAACTTGAATAGTCTCAGGAAAATAGTCTTCCTTATCTTTCAGTTGCTCACCCTGTATCTTTTACAGTTTTCAATCAAAAATGGAAATTCGTTCAAGGCGATGTAGACAAAGATACCACCTTTCTTTTGAGTCATCACTCGACCCACCTTCCCTATTCAAATTGTTCAAGGATTGCAACACCCGCTTAGGGGGTTGATATTTCAGGCAAGTTTTGTACCCCAAAAGATGTCCCCCTTGAAACAAAAATTGACCGGTTTTGTGTTTTGATCAGAAATGAATATCTTGGTAGATATAGCCTCTGTTTAATTCTCGTTGAAGCACTCTATAGATTGATTACATTATTGGGTACGCGTTCTGAACATTGCAAGCAGTAAATACAGAATAATTAATAATAAGTTATGGAACCAAGAGCTGAGAAATCATAGAATATTTATTCTTTGAATGAATAAGAACATTTACATTATATTTAAAAAAAATACAGATTTATTTTTTGTTCTACTGAGTAATGCTTTTAGGTCAATATGCCAATATACCAAATCAAGGGAGGCACTCTTAATATAAAAATTGGATATGGATGAACAGTCATCAATCATCGATGAATTAGGGCAGGTGTAGACAGTTCCCAAAACAAAACAAAGATGTATACAAACAGTGCTTATTTCAGAGGCAAAACTTTTCCATATAAATAATTTAGAATCACAAAGTATGAGGGGGTGTATTCTAAATATTATTAGATGTTAGAACATCCAGTTAAACAATCAGTTGTTAGGGAATATATTACAGATATAGTATGAAGTTGATTGCTTTTTTAGCAATCTTTTTGCTATTGAATAAAAAAGTGTTGGGTAGAAATGAGATACTTCATAGAATTCTAGCTGCGATTCTTCAGGACTACGAAACAGTATGTTTCATTAATAAAAATGGTACAGATACAGACAATTTCTTACGGATTTTAAGTACCCAAAATTTATCGATTTCGATTTTCGATTTTGAGTTTTTGAGTGTTGATGTTGATTGTAGTTTTTATGTGCTAGCCTTAGCTGCACTAGAAACTTCTGACAAAATGAATAGCCTCGAATTTATATCAAAGTTTAGAACACATAGCAGTATTCTAGTGATAGTAAAGGATATAGAGACTTTCGACTTCAACTCTCTGCACCAAATATCTCTTCAACAAGGATTGAATATCAAAGTTCTCCTAGAAAAGGCTGAGGAAGCTGGAGATTCTTTATATCCATCGAATGAGGTAGACTTTGTTCTTTATTCAACTTTTGGGACGATAATGTTGGATACAACAGGTGTATCTTCATATCAATGGGACCCTTTGTACGAGTTAAAAAAATCTAATAAGTCCTTTCAAGTTGTAGGGTTTTCCTGCCCACCATATGTTGTTGATGATAATAATAATCTTACTGGATTGGATGTCGAATTGGTAAAATTAATTCTTAGAAATTGGCCTATATATTTCAAAATCCTTAAGGAAAAGACAAATCCTTATCCAAACATGGAGCAGATGTTGAAAAATCGAACAGTAGATATGAGTTCTTGTGCTTCATGGTTAACACTTAAGATATTTGCAACTAAGGCTTCATTAACATCTACTTATGCTGAACAATGTTTCACATTTTTAGTACATAAACCAAGCAGGCTACCAGATTCTACATTCATGTTTCAATGTTTCCAGTTGCGTGTTTGGTATTTCATCATTTTTGTTATATGCGTTCTAGTTTTTTCCATGACAATATTTCAGAGAGTTTCGTCTGAAAAGAAAGTTAAAGTGGAACAGAGCCTAATTTTTGTTTTAAATCGTTTAGTCGGCAATTCTTTCGAAGAAAAATATACTTCAAGAAGCAAACTTCCTAGGAACATGGCGATATTTTGGAGTGTATGTTCCTTACTCATCATAACATATTACAATGCTGGACTTACTTCTATACTGCAATATCCAAGAGTTGACCTGCAAATCAACTCTGTAGATGATATGGTAAAAATGAATATTCATTGGTTGGAACATGAAAACAAAGGTTTGAAGGCTTATTTAAGATCGTACGGAGGTATTTATGCAGATATTGCCAATTTATTCATTTACGAGAAAAACGTTTCTGTAATCAACATGAAAATTCGAAGTGGGAAATTCGCTTTACCTGTTGAAGTCCTACCTGGGGGAGGTTTGCGGAAGCAAGAAATTCTTGATGAATACGGACGAAATAATATGAAAGTATTACCAAAGTGTTTAATCAAACATTATTCGGTTTACATACTGCAAAGTAACTCGCCATATCAACGTTTCATTAGTCGAAAAATTTTGGAGATTATATCCTACGGATTCGTAGAAATTTTATTCAAAAAGGCAGTAGATAAGATACATAAGAAAATTATAGATGGATATTACTCAGTATATACTGGTGACGTGAATAATATACTCAGTTTATCGAAAATTCAAGGAGGATTTTGGCTTATATTGATTGTGTGGTTAATGGGTGTGATTTGCCTTATTTATGAAAGGTACAGGAAATGCAATATTATTTGATTAAGTGAATAATTTTGAATATGAAAAATAAAAAATATGTTTCTTGAAATTTGAAGAATTAATTATTTTTTCCTTATTAATATTGGAAATAAATATAATACTTTTGCGGAGGATAGCAAAGTAATTATTAATGGACGAGGGTTAAAAAATATTGAATAGTTCATCAAATATAATAAAAATACTGGTATATAGACGTTTCTTTGCTTTAGAAGTAAAAATCTACCCATCAACACGATTATGAAGTATGAAGTATGATGGGGTGACCTGTAATTTTTCAAAGTGAAATATAAATGGACTAGACACACTTCAGAAACAAATATTTTCAAAATGGAATAAAAATATTCAATAATAAAAACAAGTAATTTGTTTTAAGGAATTTTATTGAATAATTGTGATTCGTAACGCGTTTCACCACACCGTAGCTTCTTCAGACGAATGAATGTACAGAAATTATGACAACTCTATATAGAAAAGAATGAGAATATATATACAAATGTTCTTAAGTAATTAAGAGAATAGAGTGCTCCCCGAAGAGATTCAATAGAGGGGAAGGGCTTAAATCGACTTGTTCATTGATGAGTTTACCTTAGTGTTGATTTCTAAATTTTCCCAAAGATTTACCTTCCAATATTTATTATCTGTATGCAAAATTTCAAACGTTGGGTTGAAAGGGTGACTTTTCTAGGAGTTGATTCCCGTAATTTGAATCTGATTTTTTATTTGAAAAACTGTGTTTATGTTCCGATATTCTAATATTAAAATTTCTGTGTTCCACCTATGTAGGAATTATTACAATCATGGCAATTCAATCTATAAACACCTGATTTATTATTTTTATCTGATTTGGTTTTATTAATTTTTATATATTTGTCTCAGCTTTCATTAGTTTGGAAAGCTATGTTGAAATCATTGCAACTCAAGATTCAATTTAGTTTCTCATTTGTAATAGGTTAAGGTGTTGAATTTTTGTTTCAATTTATCGACAAGGTAAACTTCATTCAATGCGATTCTACTTTGTTTTTATTCAAAATATTATTTATTATTTTGGGATTTTAACCATTATCCTTAGCTATTTGTTTAATTAAATTTAATTCTTTGTTGAAATTTTCTGGTGATAACGGGATGTTAATAAATCTATGAATAAGACTGTGGAATGCTGACCTTTTATTTTGATATGGATGACACGACGAGTTATGTATTATAATATCTGTATGTGATGGCTTATGGTAAATTGCGAAAACATGTTTTCCATTTTCATTCGAAATTGTTACGTCTAAGAAATTAATTGAAATATTGCTTTCTATTTCGGTTGTGAATTCAATTTTGGATGTAATGAATTTATATGATTTTCGAAAATTTTAACAGTCTATCTGTTCCTGTGAAGCAAATGATGATATCTTCTACATAGCGATACCAGTATAAACAATATTTACTAAGTGGATGATTATGAATTAATTTCTCTAAATTATTCATGAATATTTCTGATAACAAAGGACTTAACGGATTGCTCAAAATCAAACCGTCTTCACTTGTATAATATTTGTTATTGAAATGGAAATAATTTCGATCTAGACAAGTTTGTAATAATGAAAGAATATCTGATTTAATGATCGTATTGACATGATTCTTTTCTAATAATTCTTCAGCAAGAGCTCTTGAAGATCAGATTCAAATTACTCGAATAATCTCCTAGAAAATAATCACTTTTGACCCACAGTTTGAAATTTTGCATACAGATAATAAATATTGTAAGGTAAATCTTTGGGAAACTTTAGAAATCAACAAACACAAACACTCAGGTAGACTCATCAATGAACAAGTCGATTTAAGCCCTTCACCTCTATTGAATCTCTTCAGGAAGCAATCTATTACTTAATTTTATTGGAGTTCTGCGTTTTAAATGGGGTTAGATACTATTCTTTGAAATACTACTCCAGAAAGTATTGAGTACAAATAGGAATTTTCATAGAATTCACTCTGAAACTTTGGTAGACTTTGAGAAAAGGTCACATACAGGATTTGCTTCTAAATTGGTATATTCTATAAATTCCTGAGAAAGCTTAACTATTGCATTGTATTGCGCCCAGGCAGAATGTATGCCTGATCCAAAGGCTAATCAAGAGGTTTTTGTATGAATTGGTGGAATGTAATAAGTTGCGTTGTGTACTTTTCATCCACAGTTTCATTTAGCTTTACGTTGGTAATCCTGAATTCTGCGAACAATTTAGCTCTTACAAATCATAGGACTAAAATTGATATGCCGAATTTTCTGGAAAAGGAGGAATTCCTACTTGTCACTGCTCTTCAGTGTCTACCCTATTGAAGAATAAAGTGGAGGCTTAGTCTTCAGTCCTAGTGATTGAATGAAGTAGAGGAAATAATAATAATAATAAAAATTGAAGACAACAATGACACACTGGCGCACGTCTCTGCATGAACATGAACAATAAATCACTTAAAACCGACGAGATACCCATACGTCGTGGAACTTTTCAAGGAGACTCTTTGAGTCCACTATAGTTCTTTTTAGCTATGAACCCATTGTCCTCAATGCTCAATAGAACAGGATACGGATTTAGGATAAAAACAGATAGGAATTATTATACAGTCTCCCACCTGATATATATGGATGACATCAAATTATATGCTTCGAACAAGAAGCAATTGGATGATTTGCTGAAAACTGTCAGTGGGATACCAACAAGCCAGATTGCTAGACCAAAAACAATTGAAGGAGAAGATTCGTTCAGAAGTCAGTCAGCGTCTGAAGTCTGTGCTGAAATCGATGTTGAACTCGGGGAATCTAGTCAAGGCAATTGATACCTACGCCATTCCAGTTTTGCTTCACTCATTTGGAATAATCAGATGGACTAAGACAGAACTGGATGATATTCAAAGGCAGACCCGAACGATGCTGACAAAGTACAACAATCATCATCCAAAATGGTCTGTGGTACGAACAACTTTGAAGTGGAAAGAAGGAAGACGTGGATTAATAGATGTTGTCAATTTACACACCGAACAGATAAAAAATCTCAGAGAATTCTTCTCTGCAAAAGCTCTCACTTCTGATCTCCATAGAGTGGTATCGTTGGCTGATAAAGGATATACACCTCTAAATCTTGCTACCAGAGATGACCTGTTGAATCTACCGTTTCTATCAGATACTGAAAAACAAGAGCAATGGTCAAGAAAGGAATTGCATGGACGACATGACCATGAGATTAATCAACCACATATCGACAAAGAAGCCTCCAACAAATGGTTGATGAAAGGAGAATTATTCGCGGAAACAGAGGGATTCCTTATGGCCATCCAAGACCAAGTGATCGCTACAAACAACTACAAAAAAATTATAATGTAGGACGGAATATTACAAACAGATAGGTGCAGAAAATGCCATATAAGATCGGAGACTATACAGCATATTACGTCCGGATGCGAACAACTGGCCAATACGGAGTATCTTCACAGGCATAATCAAGTGTGTAACATTATCCATCAGAAACTTGCACACAAGTACGGACTTCTGAATATCTGCCAGCCATATTACAAGTATCAACCGGCGCCCGTATTGGAAAATGACTTTATCAGATTATACCACGATAGGCCTGTTATCACTGACAGAATGATGACGAATAATAGGCCGGACATAGTGGTGTATTATAAGAGAGTCCGAACAGCAATGCTGGTGGATGTCGCCATACCGAATAATAACAATGTGCTGAACAAGTCCCAGGAGAAAAAGTCCAAATACACAGACCCTGCTATTGAGATCAAGCAGATGTGACACCTCGAGAAAATAGATATTGTTCCTGCCATCGTATCCTCGACTGGGTTAATACCCAAAACTTTCGATGATAGCCTTAAGAAATTAGAATTGCTTAAGAATACCTATATAGAAATGCAAAAAGCTGTAATTCTTAATACATGTAGGATAGTTAGGAAATATATGTCAAGAATATCGTAATAGAGCCTATTCCCATTGATTGCTGAATCTGGGAAAGGTAAATTAATCCAGCTAACAGGTGAGATAGTGCATAAGTCCACGATAATAAATAATAATAAATCTTTATTTACCAATTTGCTATTGAAAACAACATCATATTGCTGGGTTATAGGTATGTAATGTTTTTCACAATATATCCCCAGCATTCTAAATATTACACCAAAAAGTAAATATAATTCTTCCATACAAAATCTCTTAATAGAATTTTGAATTCCTTATAATTTTTAGGTTCCTCAATATTAATTGGCAGACTGTTAAATGTTATAACTTTTTTATTAACGCTGTGTTATAAGTTTCATTTGTTTTACATCTCTCAATAGAAAAGTCTTTTTATTTCTTGTATTATAATTATGTTTATCTTAAATGAAATGTAATTTTTCATATATATATTTAGGAACTAATTTATTCTTTATCCTGTAAATAAAATCCAATGTTCTGAAATAAATTCTCTGTTTGACACTCTCTGTTTTAATACTGTCAACATACTCCTTACAGGAGTCCTTTTATTCCAAACATCAATTTTGTTGACATCTTTTTTCAAACATAATCACAGTGTAATCTGAAGTTCAAATTCTGATCAAGAACTACTGCCAAGTACTTCATTCGGGTTACTCTATCAAGAATATTGTTATTAATTAGAACACTTGAGTTTACCAAATTCAGATTATTTAATTTGTATATACTTCCCAGTTTCCTATTTTGGACTTATTAACGTTTATTCCTTCAATATTATCACAGAGCCATTCATTTAGAGCAGCCAAGTCTTTATTTATTAATTCAACCATCATTTTTATAATATCACCTGTTATGTACAGCATTGTGTTGTCCGCAAACATAGACACAACACTGAATTTTACAAATTTCACTAGGTCATTTATATACAACAAAAATAACAAGCCCTAAAACTGTCCCTTGAGGTATGTAATTCTTAATATTCTCTATGTCTGATAAATGATCGCTCAAATATGAAGAAAACCAATTCAAAACATTTCTCCTTATTCCTATGTTCTTGGGTTTCAATAATAATAAATTTCTTGAAATGGTTTTAAACGTTCTTTGAAACTCCAAAAATACAGCTATGATATACTTACCCTCATCTATATCTCTCATATGACATTTGTCATATTTTAGAACGACTGTCAAAATTTTTCTTTAAATTAAACAAGATCCACGAAGGAATAATATATGGGCGATGTCAACCCAAATTATTGGGTCCATAATGATTCTAAAACATCATTAGATCATAATCGGCACCACTTGGAAGACTGAACCTGGCCATCGGGGCTCTCTCGGTCAAACAGAGAGGGAATTGTTTTGTTGAATTTAAATATTGAAGGGTTTTTTGCGATTATACTTCAAAATTGGCAAGCAAGAACAAGGAAGTGATTATGTTTCAGGAGACTCACACTGCGACGGAAGAACATCTCCGCGAAAGAGGAAATATCGCAGGTTATATACTTTTTGATTATCTCCTCAGTCCTTTTCATGCCCTTGCTTGCTATGTAAAATCTTTTCTTAGATTTGTTTAGACATATGAGGGGTATGATTGTTGAAATATTTTTCTGCTGGTTTTCTTCTACCATTGTTACAGATTTCTGTCCCAAACCCCCTTCCTTTCCTTTGTCTTCTGTAAATCATGGAGTGCAAGAGAGAATGGAGCGGCTAAGCAGAAAAATCTTTGGTACTCTTTATGTACCCACGACACTAACACACCATAAACAGACAAGCTATTGCTAGTGCAATAGCGACAGGGAAATGAGTTCTTCCTCGGGCTTTTTCACTCGTTTATTGAATCATATGCAAGTCCTGTGGAATGTAATAAGTAATAATAATAATAATAATAATAAGTATACCAACACCTTGACGACAACAATATATTAGCAGAGGAGCAGAAAGGATGCAGAAAGAAACACCACGGGTGCAGGGAACAACTCATCATCGATTCTGTGATAATGAAACAGGCACACGTAGGGCATCGGAATGTTCATTCGGCTTTTCTCGATTATCTGAAGGCATTCGATAGTACCGCCCATTCTTGGCTTGTTGAAGTATTGCAGATATACAAAATTCACCCAGCCCTGGTAGAGTTCTTGAAAACAACAATGACACACTGGCGCACGTCTCTGCAGGTCAACATGAACAATACATCAATTAAAACCGACGAGATACCCATACGTCGTGGAATTTTTCAAGGAGACTCTTTAAGTCCATTATGGTTCTGTTTAGCTATGAACCCATTGTCATCAATGCTCAATAGAACAGGATACGGATTTAGGATAAAAGCAGAAAGGAATTATCATACAATCTCCCACCTGCTGTATATGGATGACATCAAATTATATGCTTCGAACAAGAAGCAATTGGATGATTTGCTGAAAACTGTCAGTGAGTTCTCGGCAGATGTTCATATGAAATTCGGGATTGAAAAATGTAAGACCCTGAACATTCAAAGAGGGAAAGTCATAGATGGTGAAACACAACTTCCAAGCGGTGATATAATACAGTGCACGAGAGATGGCGAAACATACAAATATCTGGGATACCAACAAGCCAGATTGCTAAACCAAAAACAATCAAAGGAAAAGATTCGTTCAGAATACAGTCAGCGTCTGAAGTCTGTGCTGAAATCGATGTTGAACTCGGGAAATCTAGTCAAGGCAATTAACACCTACGCCATTCCAGTGTTGCTTTACTCATTTGGAATAATCAGATGGACTAAGACGGAGCTGGATGATATTCAAAGGCAGACCCGAACGATGCTGACAAAGTACAATAATCATCATCCAAAATCGTCTGTGATACGAACAACTTTGAAACGGAAAGAAGGAGGACGCGGATTAATAGATGTTGTCAATTTACACACCGAACAGATAAGAAATCTCAGAGAATTCTTCTCAGCAAAAGCTCTCACTTCTGACCTCCATAGAGTAGTATCGTTGGCTGATAAGGGGTATACACCTCTGAATCTTGCTACCAGAGATGACCTGCTGAATCTACCGTTCCTATCAGATACTGAAAAACAAGAGCAATGGTCAAGAAAGGAATTGCATGGACGACATCACCATGAGATTAATCAACCACACATCGACAAAGAAGCCTCCAACAAATGGTTGATGAAAGGAGAATTATTCGCAGAAACAGAGGGATTCCTTATAGCCATCCAAGACCAAGTGATCGCTACAAACAATTACAAAAAATTTATAATGAAGGACGGAACGTTACAAACAGATAAGTGCAGAAAATGCCATATAAGATCGGAGACTATACAGCATATTACGTCCGGATGCGAACAAGTGGCCAACACGGAGTATCTTCACAGGCATAATCAAGTGTGCAACATTATCCACCAAAAACTTGCACACAAGTACGGACTTCTGAACACCTTCCAGCCATATTACAAGTATCAGCCGGCGCCCGTATTGGAAAATGACTCTATCAGATTATACTACGATAGGCCTGTTATCACTGACAGAATGGTGACGAATAATAGGCCGGACATAGTGGTGTATGATAAGAGAGCCAGAACAGCAATGCTGGTGGATGTCGCCATACCGAATAATAACAACGTGCTGAACAAGTTCCAGGAGAAAAAGTCCAAATACACAGACCTTGCTATTGAGATCAAGCAGATGTGGAACCTCGATAAAATAGATATTGTTCCTGTCATCGTATCCTCGACTGGTTTAATACCCAAAACATTGCATGATAGCCTTAAGAAATTAGAATTGCATAAGAATACCTATATAGAAATGCAAAAAGCTGTAATTCTTAATACATGTAGGATAGTGAGGAAATTTATGTCATGTATATTGTAACCGAGCCTATTCCCTTTGATTGCTAAATCTGGGAAAGGTAAATTATATCCAGCTACTAGCTGAGATAGTGCATAAGTCCACGATAATAAATAAGTTGTATTGTGTAATTTTCATGAACAGTTTCATTCAGGCCTACTGTGACATTCCTGAATTCTGCAAGCAATTCGCCTTTCACCAGTAATAGGACTGAAAAACAGATGCCTTCTAGAGAAGAAGAGATTCCTACCTGCTACAGCTTTTCAATGTCTATCCTCTCTTATAGAATAATAAAGTGGAGGCTTAGTCTTCAGTCTCAGTGATTGAATAAAGTAGGGGAAATCGTATTGACTTATGACGGCACAATTCTATTTACTAAGAACATGGATATGTAAACATATTCTGGTGTAGAATATCATACGGTTTACTAAGTATACCTAACTGAAACTAGGGCCACCCCTGTAACTTTCTTTCTATTTGGAATATTTTGATGAAATTTGGGAATCCGATGGAAGACAATATTTGAAATATTTTTCTGCTGGTTTTCTTCTACCATTGTTACAGATTTCTGTCCCAAACCCCTTCCTTGCCTTTGATTAGATTATTATGTTTGACATTTCGTTTCCGGTATAACCGGAAACGATACCAACTTTCGATTTTCAAATGGGACACCCTAATTGTTCATCTCATCCTACGATCTTTTGACATATTTTTGAATGAAAAACAAACCGAAATTTTTTATTTTGCAGTTTTTATCTTTCGTTCTAGAAGGCCATGAACAGTGACAATTGGCAATAGGGTCCAACAATTCTTGGACGAGATAGAAAAACAAAAATATATTCTTGGATGATTGATGAAGAGGTCTAAAGAAAATTAAGTGGTTTTTTATCTAACCAAACATAATCTTACGCTTTCTGTTTGAAGGGAAAACTTTTCCATATAACAATTTCAAAGTATAATTTATTCGTCGTGTCGTAGAAACGGAAACTAAACCATAAGTGCACATAGAACTTGAAAAGAGAGGAAAGTTTTATGAAACAAACATGAATAATAAAATGAATTTGTAGATCACATTTGATAAAATTCCACGTTAGAATGAAGTTGAGTATTTTTTTACTAATTCTGCTTGAGGAAGTGTTGAGTAAAAATGAGAATCTCCAAGGAATCCTCTTTAAAATAATTCAAGAGGGGAAACATTATGTTTTGTTAATAAAAACGATAGTGATATAGGAAATTTAGTACGAAGTGTTAGTTTGCAGGATCTATCAATTTTAATTTACGGTTTTGATTTCATAACGTTTGATGTTCATTGTACTTCATATATTCTTGCGTTGGGTGTTCTAGAATTAGGTGAAAACATTGATAGCCTCGAATTTTTAAGGAAATTCAGAACAAACAGCAATATTTTGGTGATAATAAATTATAAAGCTCATTTCGATTTTTCTTCATTTCATCATATGTCTCTGCAACAAGGATTCAATATCAAAGTATTACAAGTGAAGAATGAAGTTGACAGAAATAATTTACAACAGTCGAATGAGTTGGATTTTATTCTTTTTTCATCACTTGAGGAGAAACTTTTCGATAAGACAGTTTCCTCGGATGATGCATCAGTAATACTACCTTCATTCAACTGGAATCCTTTGAATGAATTGAAAAAATTGAACCAATCGTTTCAAGTGATAGGATTCTCTTGTCCGCCATACGTCATCATAGATGATGATAATCTGACTGGTTTAGACGTTGAATTGATAAAATTAATTCTTCTAAATTGGCCTATACATTTCAGAATCTTGAAAGGAATTACAAATCCTTATAAAAATATGGAAGCAATATTAAGAAATCGAACAGCAGACATGAGTTCGTGTGGTGCATGGTTAACCATGAAATTGTTCGTTTCGAAATCAGGATTAACTCCTACATATACTGAGCAATGTTTTACGTTCTTAGTACATAAACCAAATAGGTTACCTGAGGCTACGTTTATGTTTCAATGTTTTCAGTTAAGTCTTTGGTTTTTTATCAGTTGTTCTATATGCTTTCTAGTTGTTTACATTACGATAATACAGAGATTTTCTTCTGGAAAGAAAATTGGGATGGAAGAAAGTTTCATTTTAATTTTGAATCGTTTGGTTGGCAATTCTTTCGAAGAGGAATATACTTCAAGAAGTAGAGTTCTCAAGTATATATTGTTATTGTGGAGAGTATGTTCTTTCCTCATCATGACGTATTATAGCGCAGGTCTACCTCCGTACTACAATGACCTGCAAATAAACTCTGTGAATGATATGGTAAAAATGAATATTCATTGGTTAGAACGGCAGAGCGATAATTTGAAAGCTTATGTTCGATCTTTCGGAGGTATTTATGAAGCTATAGCCGATTTATTCATTTTCGAGAAAAACACTACAGTTATCAACATGAAAATTCGAAATGGAAAATTTGCTATACCTGTTGAATCCCTACCTGGTAGGGGTTTGGGATATCATGAATTTTTGGATGAATACGGTAAAGAGCACATGAAAGTTTTGCCTGAATGTTTAATGAAACTCCATTCAGTGTATGTAATGCAAACTAACTCACCATTTCAACATTTTATTAGTCGAAAAATTTTGGAGGTTATATCTCACGGATTTTTAGAAATTCTATTTAAGAAAACAGTTGATAAGAAACATAAGAAGACTGTGGAAGGATATTACTCGATTTACATTGGTGAACTGAATAATTTACTGAGTTTATCGAAGATTCAAGGAGGATTCTGGTTCATATTATTTGGATGGATATTGGGTCTTGTTTGCCTCATTAATGAAAAGAACAGGAAATGAAATATTATTTTATACAAAGAATATATTGAATGAAGAAGTAATTCAATGTATCGTGTAATTTGAAGAATAAATCATTTTCCTTAGTCACTTAGGTGTTTGTGATGTATCAAAGAATAAAGTCCATAATTGATGGTAACTAATTTATTGCACATTTGATACAACCCGCTTATTTCGATGACAGAATGCGTAAGAAGGAGTGTTTTGCTCCGTGGTCACGAGCTACGAGTAGTCAAGAGGGGATGACATGACTTGTAAATGAAAATATAACAGAATTCAAATCTCAAAATTTTTATCTCAAGTACTATTCTATGTAATCGTTATTCCTATTACTCTATTCTATAAACTACTATTTACATTTCAAATATACACTAAGGTTGAAAACGATCAGGTGGTTTAACTATTCGCTTAGGTCTAGATTGCAAAATTTGATTTTCATTTTTCTGTTGGGGAGAACCAACTGAAGATGTGGAACTCTCTCGAATATTTACAGATGTATTATCTATTGGATACACAATATCTGGCAAAGCTTTTCTTGATTGATTAGCATGACGTTTCCAACGCTTTTCAGTACCATTGATATTTACAAGAAATGTGACTCTACCTATCCCTTTACATATAATACCCTTCGCCCAACTAATTTTTCCAAGAATTCTATAGTCCTTTGCTTAAACTGTGTCACCGATTGCATATTCTACTCTATTATTCCCACGATGATTTTCTCTTCGTTTCTGTTGAGCTTTAAAGAATCAATCTTCCACCTTTTTTGGTGGTGAATAAAGAATAGCATTGAATAAATGAGATAAAAAACACAAGGTTTAACTTTAATCTACACTTTATTTGAAAAAATTCGACGACGTTTCGCTGACACAGCAGCTTTATCAAGAATGAAAAACAGAATGAAGAGTATGGTATTATAAACAAATCGTAGAACAAGTTGGATGAATAACAGGAAAATCCACACCGAGCCATTGTACAGTTGGTATGAAAGGTAATAAAAACTAATTGAACAAATTAAGTAGGGGTGAGTAATTCACATCTACCTGTTCATTCAAAAGCTTGTCCGAATGTTTGTATCTATTTATTTCTAATGCTTCTAGGAGATCTAATTTTGAACTTTTTGATTTTATATGTAATATGTCAAAGTTTTTATTGAATGAATGGTTTTCTTTTATTAGGTGGTTTTATTGAATGAATGGTTTTCTTTTATTAGGTGGTTTTTATTTAATGAATGGTTTTCTTTTATTATTCTATTATTATTCTTTGACATATTACATATAAAATCAAAAGTTCAAAATTAGATCTCCTAGAAGCATTAGAAATAAATAGATACAAACATTCGGACAAGCTTTTGAATGAACAGGTAGATGTGAATTACTCACCCTACTTAACTTGTTCAATTAGTTTTTATTACCTTTCATACTAACTGTACAATGGCTCGGTGTGGATTTTCCTGTTATTCATCCAACTTGTTCTACGATTTGTTTATAATACCATACTCTTCATTCTGTTTTTCATTCTTGATAAAGCTGCTGTGTCAGCGAAACGTCGTCGAATTTTTTCAAATAAAGTGTAAATTAAAGTTAAACCTTGTGTTTTTTATCTCATTTATATCATGGATCTACATCAAGTAACGGCCTCCACAATTCAAAAAATAGCATTGAATCTAGTTCTCAAATTTCTACCAAACATTAACTCGGCTGGGCTCACGCCAGTGGTGCAATGTAATCTATCAAGAACCTACAGAGAATCGTATTACAGTCTGAAGGGCGTTCTCAGATAAAACTTTTTTCAGGGCATTTTTGACAGTTTGACTGAGTTTTCAGCTGCCCCATTGGATGCTGGGTGATATGGAGGTATCAATATATGCTCTACGTTATTTTTCGATAAAAATGTTGCATAAACAGCTGAACTAAAATAGGTAACGTTATCTGAGACAAGAGTTTTTGGAATTCCGAACCTTGCAAAAGTCTGTCTGAGAAGTTGAATGGTCACATTTGTGTTGATTGGGATGTTTGAAGTACCTCAAGCCCTTTAGAATGTGAATCTAGGATAACAAAATAGTATTTCCCTAATACTGGACCTAAGTAATCAACATGAAGTCTCTCTCATACCTCTTTCGACCAAGACCAATTTGTCAGAGGAACTTTTGCAGGGTTTTTCGAAAATTTGTTACAGCTGTTACAGTTTTTTGCGAAATTTTCAATATTTTAGTCCAATTTTGGCCACCAAAAATGACTTCTACCAATACTTTTCATTTTGACAACTCCCAGATGGCTCAAATGCAATTGTTGGAGAAAATAGTTACGTAATGTTGAAGGAATTATAACCCTATGGTTCCAAAATATGCAACCATCTGCGAGTGCGTATTCAAAACGTTTGGAAAAGTATGGTTTGATTTCACTATCTTTAGTGTATTCTGGCCAACCATTTTCAATATAGTCTTCAATACGACATAAAATTTTGTCCTTCCGAGTTTCTACTTTAACATTTTCTGAATTCATATTAACTTCTTCGCTCTTTGACAAAACATTACAATAGGGATAATCGACATCCTCGGTGAATTTAGAAACTGATAAATTTTCATTTGGTAGTCTCGATAATGCATCCGTCATATTTTCTTTCCATTTCATACTGATAATTAGAGAGTATTACAGCCCAACGTCTCAAACGGTTTGCTGAGAACTGTGGAATAGGCCTTTTCTGATCAAAAATAGCTATAAGAGGGTCATTATTGCAAACTAGTTTGAATTTCTTTAAATAAAGGTACTGATGAAATTTCAAACCTCCAAAAATAATTGCTAACCCTTCCCTTTCAATTTGCGAGTATCTCTTTTCACAATCTGACAATGATCTTGACGCGTACGCCATTAGTTGATCTACTCCAGAAGGAAAAACATGACTGAGTACTGCACCAATGCCAAAAGGGCTTGCATCAACAGTAAGTCTGATGTCAAGTTGTGAATCGAAGTGTACCAAAACTTCAGAAGACACAAGAGCAGACTTTATATTTTGAAAAGCATTATTGGACTCCTTGGACCATGTCCATTTCGAGTTTTTTTTTAAAAGATGGTATAACGGATGTAAAATCGTTGAGATATTTCTCACAAATTTTCTGTAGTAATTTAACATTCCAAGAAATGACTTTAACTCACTGACAAATTTCGGTACTTGGACTTGCTCAATAGCAGTTGTTTTAGATTTGCTAGTATGTAGACCTTCTTTATCTATTGCAAAACCTAAGTATTCAATGGAAATTTGAAAAAATATACATTTGAATGAACTCAATTTCAAACCCGAGTTGCGCAAAATTTGTAATAATGCTCTTCATGTTTTTGAATATTCTTTTTCATCTCCACCAGTGATAAGAATGTCATCTAATAACACAATTACACTCTCCATACCACTCAAAAAAGATTCCATGAGTTTCTGAAACTTTGCTAGTGCTGAAGCAATACCATAAGGTAAACGATTGTACCTGAATAATACCTTATGAGTAACGATCGTGGTGAGCTCTTTAGATTTCTCATCTAGTCCGATTTGCTGGTAGGCTTCTGATAAATCTAGTTTCGAGAACTGAGAACCACCTTGCAAACTGCTCAGCATATCGTCGATTCTCGGTAGGGGATGTTGGTCAATTTCTTCATCACTGGTACCACTGGAGTGCACCAGTATGAGTAATCAACAGGTGATAGGATACCTGTGGAAACGAGTCTAATTATTTCAGATTCAACACTTTCTTTTATAGCATAGGGAACTGGTCTTGCTCTAAAAATTTTTGGCGTGATATCAGGATTTTTTAAATTCAATTTGATTGTTTCTTTATTGAAAAATCCTAAACCTGGAGAAAATACACTTGGAAATTCAGTAATCAGAGTATGAATACGTTTGTCAACTTCATTACAAACAAAATTCATATTTGAAAAACCAATATTATAGATATTTAAGAAATCACGACCATTTAGGGGTGGTCCACCATTTTTTAGAACATAAAATTTTATTTTATTTTAATGATCTTTGTATTCAACTTCTAAATTGACTGTAACCAATGGTTTCACTTTCGAACCATTGTAGAAATGAAGTGATTTATCCGAGGTTGTGAGCTTAATATAACAGGAATTTTCATAATAGAATTTTTTCTGAGATGCATTTAATGTTGGCACCAGAATCGATCTGACACTTCACGAGTTTCGATTCAGTTTTGACACTAATACTGAAATATATACTTGAACTATCACCCAAGGAATACAAATTAGACTCATCTAAAGATTCACTCAATAAATCAGCATCTTCGAGATAGTTATGAGAAGAAGTTCCCGAGAAGTTGCTATTTCTATTCGTTTTTTTACAAACTGTAGATAAATGTCCCTGTATTTTACAAAAATTACAGAAATAAGCTTTCAAACGGCACTTATCTTTTGTATGTCCATCCGTTCTTCCGCAGACTTGACAAGCGCGTCCATTTTGTGTTGCTTTCTCCTTCTCTTGATGACGTGGCTGATGACAATTGCTTCTATTCATGCTCCCTCCAGTAGAAGAACTGCGTATGTTTTGGATCATCTCCGTCTTAGCGTGTGACGTGGAGATCTGGTAGCTCTGTGTGCAGGCCATCTTGTTCTCAGCTACATTTACAGCTTCCACAAATGTCGCGTCCTTTTTTTCTTCCAGAAGTCGATAAAAAATTGGCACTTTTCCGAAACCACATACGAATTTATCATGAAGGCACATATCAAGCTCAGCTCCAAATTCGCAAGAAACAGCCAAGCTTCTCACTCTCGCCGCCCATTCCTTGATATTTTCTTGAGATTCTTTCATTGCAGCGTGAAATTTATATCGTTCAGCCAAAACGGATTTTTTTGGCGTGAAATGCGAATCTAATAATGTTATCAGACTCCTCATCCAGCATGTTTAAGAGAATCGCTTGTCTTTTCTCAACATTTGAGATACCATTGGCTTTAAAATGATTTAATAATCTTGCCTTATAGATATTCCAAACGGTAATGTTGAAGATGAATTCTTTCATCCTGCTTCCATGTTGCACGTGCACGTTGGTGGTGGCGTCGCCGGCTCCAGGATTTTGGAGCATTTTTCACACTCTCATTTTACTTTTCGCACTATTTAATCCCATCCTCGTCGCCAAATTGTTTGTGATGTATCAAAGAATAAAGTCCATAATTGATGGTAACTAATTTATTGCACATTTGATACAACCCGCTTATTTCGATGACAGAATGCGTAAGAAGGAGTGTTTTGCTCCGTGGTCACGAGCTACGAGTAGTCAAGAGGGAATGGCATGACACGCAGGTCAATCACTAATTATCATAAACTTATGATACATTACAGTGTTAAATACAAGATTATTTTTGCTCTTATTAAAATTACAGGGGAATTTCGATTCAATCTGTCATTCCTAAGATGCTGGATAGTTTAGTGTGTAGCTATTTATACTGGAAATGCTGCTCTGTAATCATTGATGAACAACATGAATTTTTTAAGGGTCGTTCTACAACATCTAATTTGGTGTAATATATTAATGACATTGTTGATTGTTTTGAAGCAGGTTTTCAATTTGATGCCATATACACTGATTTCTCCAATGCTTTCGACAGGGTTAATCACAACTTGCTGATAGCCAAGATGGGCACCCTTGGTATATCTGGATCTCTTCTTTCATGGTTTCGTTCTTTCTTATGTAATCGATCGCAGATTGTAAAATACAAACATTTTCGCTCTAAAGCTATTTCTGTTACTTCTGGTGTAACTCAGGGCTCCCACCTTGGTCCTTTGTTGTTTAATTTGTGTAATAATGACATCAGGGATGCTTTGAGTTCCGGATTTTTGTTATTTGCTGAAATCATATCGTGTTATCAGAGATGTTACGGATGTACATGAATTGCAACGCCTAATAGGTTCTCTGCTGTGTTGGACTCATGTTAATTCACTGTATATGAACTTTGACAAGTGTCAAGCTATTACCTTCTATCGTTTCAATAAGGCAGTTATGCATAGTTACTTTCTGGATGGTCTAGTGTAAACTGTTGTACTGTTCGTTAGTAAGATCTTAGAATATGGACCCTGCATTTGGTCTCCTTTTTACCCTTGTGATATAGATTGTTTAGAGAAGGTTTAGCGTAAATTTTTGAGATACTTATCTTTCAGGTGCCATCGTCGGACTGTTGATATCCTGCGTATTACATATGGCCTAAATCCTCTTCGAATGAGGAAGAAAAAATTCGATTTATGTTTCTTTTTTAGGTTAGTGAATGGTTTGGTGACTTTCCAGAATCTGTTGAAACTGATTGATTTCAATCTACCTTTAAGAGTCACTCGACACACTCCTTCATTCCGTCCAAAATTTTGCAGGTACAATTATGGCTCGAATACATGTCTGAATCGCACGGTGTCTTTGGTCAATGATCTTGGTGTCAGTCTTGAATTGTTCAGTATTTCATTTCCTTGTTTCAAGACCCATATCAGATTACTACTTGTAAGAAACTATTAATCACATAAATTAATGTTTAAAAATGGGGTTTCCCGTTTGTATTCATTTATTGTGCATATGACAATTATATGAATAAATAATAAATAAATAAATAAATAAATACATAAATAATAAGTCTGAAAAACAGATGCCTTCTTAGAGAAGGAGAGATTCCTACCTGCTGCAGCTTTTCAGTATCTATCCTATAGAATAATAAAGTAGATACTTAGTCTTCAGTCCCAGTGATTGGATAAAGTAGGGAAAATCGTACTGACTTATGACGACGCAATTGGAAATTTGCAGGGAAGAGCATGGATTAATCGATTAACTCACACCGGACTTACTCTATCTAGGATCAGGGTAGGAGGTCGAGGATTCTATATATTAGGGATATGGATATATAAACATTTTCTGGCGAAGAATATCGTCCGGTACAGGTATGATATTAAATCGAGTTTCTTTGGTATAACTAATTTTCTTTGAATGCATCCAATGATGCAGGGTCATTGCCAATACTAAGTTTCGCCAACCATCAATAGTGGAAAATAAGCAAGATATACAAAAAATGCGGGAGAGATTACAATTTCTCTTCTCATTCCTACGCTCCTGAAATAGTGTCCAAGAATTCTTGGACATCTCCACAATATATCCAAGGCAACTATAACGACAATTGTCGAATCAGATACCGAAAGAGACAGAAATACAAACATATCTTTTTTGATGATAGATGAGAAAAGGCTTCAAGAAAATTAAAGAATTTTTTAATTCAACTAAACACAGCCTTACTCTTTTTTGTTTGAAGGAAAACTTTTCAATATAAGAATTTCAAAGTATAATTTATTTATCGTAAACTAGAAACGGAAACTGAGCCATAAGTGCACATAGAACTTGAAAAGAGAGGAAAGTTTTATGAAACAAACATGAATAATAAAATGAATTTGTAGATCACATTTGATAAAATTCCAGGTTAGAATGAAGTTGAGTATTTTTTTACTAATTCTGCTCGAGGAAGTGTTGAGTAAAAATGAGAATCTCCAAGGAATCCTCTTTAAAATAATTCAAGAGGGTGAAACATTATGTTTTGTTAATAAAAACGATAGTGATATAGGAAATTTAGTACGAAGTGTTAGTTTGCATGATCTATCAATTTCAATTTACGGTTTTGATTTCATAACGTTTGATGTTCATTGTACTTCATATATTCTTGCGTTGGGTGTTCTAGAATTAGGTGGAAACATTGATAGCCTCGAATTTTCAAGGAAATTCAAATCAAACAGCAATATTTTGGTGGTAATAAATGATATAACCCATTTAGATTTCTCTTCAATTCACCAAATCTCTCTTAAACAAGGATTCAATATCAAAGTATTAGAAGTGAAGAATCAAAGTGATGGAAGTATTTTACAACAGTCGAATGAATTGGATTTTATTCTTTATTCAACACTTGAGCAGAAAATTTTCGATACGACAGTTTGTCCAGATGATGCATATTTAATACTACCTTCATTCAACTGGGATCCTTTAAATGAATTGAAAAAATTGAACCAATCATTTCAAGTGGTAGGATTCTCTTGTCCGCCATTTGTCACCTTTCATGATAACAATCTGACAGGATTAGATGTTGAATTGATAAAATTAATTTTTAGAAATTGGCCTATACATTTTAGGATTTTGAATGATACAATAAATCCTTATAACGATTTGAAGCTGCTGTTACAAAATAGAACAGCAGATATGAGTTCTTGTTCTTCATGGTTAACTATAGAATTATTAATAGCTAAATATGGGTTATCTCCATACTATCATGAGAATTGTTTTTCGTTCGTGGTACACAAACCAAGTAGATTACCAGATGCTACATTTATGTACCAATGTTTTCGTTTAAGTCTTTGGTGTTTCATCATATTTGTTATATGTTTCGTAGTTGTTTCCATGACGATATTTCAGAAAATTTGCACTGAAGAGAAAATGGATATAGAAAAAATCTTCATACTCATCTCAAGTCGTTTGGTTGGCAACTCTTTTAAAGAAAGATTGACTTCAAGAAGCAAAGTTTTGAAGTATATCCTGATATTATGGTGTCTATGTTCCTTAATCATCATAACGTATTACAATGCTGGACTTACTTCGATACTTCAATATCCAAGAGTTGATCTTCAAGTTAACTCAATAAAAGACATGATCAAAATGAGTATTTATTGGTTAGAAAGAAAAAATGTTGGTATTCAGTCATTTCTAAGAACTCTAGGTGGTATTCATGACAAAATTGCTGATTTATTCATTTTTGAAAAAGACGCCGCTACTATCAACAGTCAACTTCGTACTGGAAAATTCGCTATTCGCGTTGAAGTTCTTCCAGGCAGAGGTCTCAGACATCATGAAGTCTTGGATGAATACGGAAGAACCCACATGAAAGTTTTACCAGGATGTTTTATGAAACACTATTGTGTTTTCGTACTACAAAAGAATTCGCCATATCATTACTTTCTTAGTAGAAAATTGTTGGAGGTGATCTCATACGGTTTTGTAGATATTTTATTCAAGAAAATGATTGATAAACAACATAAGAAGATAGTTGAAGGATTTTTCACAGTATATATTGGTGATGAGAATAATATACTAAGCTTATCGAAAATTCAAGGAGGATTTTGGCTAATAATGATTGGGTGGTTATTGGCTGTGATTTACTTTATTTATGAAAAGTATTGTAAATGAAATATTATTTCATAACATGAATAATTTGTATCTACTCATTTATTTGATTGTTTGCAAATGTAACGAACCAAAATTCGAAGAAAATATTATCGACAATGTTATAACTTCAAATGTCGATTTGAGTCGAAATATGATCGGAGAAAGTATAGTGGATTCGAAACACATTAAGCATCCCATTCTAGCTCGTAGAGTATAAGCTCAGGTTAGATACGATATTAAGAAACACATTCACTTGTATGAATCATACACATTTTTTACATTTAATTCAAGAGGAAAATTACTCAAGAGGAAATTCTGCCTCGTCCGTCATTGTTTTATCTTCATTTTCTTAATTTATACCTTGAGGTCCGTTTTTTCCAGAAGATTCCTCTACTATTGTTCTTGTGAAATGGTCTGCCAACTATCTTTCCAGCGTTTCCGGTGGCCGACGTGCTACTACTGGTTATCCGTCTAGTACAATACGTGGTAGTCTGTGTTCTTCCATCCTGTCTACATGTTTATTATTATTATTATTATTGAAGTTATTTAAGGCTGAGGACAAGTCCTATAAAAGCCTAATAAAAAAAATAATTTCTATAGTATTGCAAGCACAGCTTAGCCATAATTAAATATGCACACATATATAAAACTAAATCCACTTATGTCAAAAACGAAATCTAATTAAACAAAAGAAAGTCCAACTTATTTTTGAATTCATTAACCGAATTTGAGTCCACCCCATCACTAGAAAACCTACTCCAATCATCGAACACCCTATTCACAAGAAAATACTGTCTTTGTCTCGACGAAAATTTTTCTTTTTTCAGCTTCAGATAATGACCACGCAAACGAGTATCAGCACCCAAACTAAACAAACATTTCAGGTTGGCGTAATTGTGTTTAATTATACGATAGCACAAGATTATATCTCCGCGATGTCTTCGCTGCTCGAAGGTTATGAGACCAGCTCTAGCCAATCTTTCATTATATGAAGGACGAACGACCCCAAAAGTCATACGTGTAGCACGGCGCTGGACACCCTCAAGCATGCTTTTATCCCGAGCGAGAACCAGGCACCAAACCGAGCCTGCATACTCCAAAATAGGACGCACATAAGTTTTATAAAGTGTAACCGAAATAGAGAAGGACAACTTAACGAACGATCTACGAATGAGATAAATTAAAGAATTAGCGCGTTTACGAACACTTAGGACATGTTCCGACCACGTAAGGTTTGAAGTAACGGTTACTCCTAGATCTACATGTGAAGTAACTGAGCGAAGTGGATGATTGTCAATCGAGTATTGACGGGATGGATTATTGGGTCCTATATGGAGCACAACACATTTATCAACATTTAGTGGTAGGAGCCAGTCGTTGCACCATCGGTTTATTGCGTCAAGATCGTCCTGGAGAATCTGTCTCTCGGTGAGCGGGTTTGCATACAACTTGGTGTCGTCAGCTAAGAACGACTTGCGAGATTTAATGTGAAATGAAAGATCGCTGGCGAAAATGACAAATAAAAGTGGCCCCAGGACGGATCCCTGAGGCACTCCGCTCACAACCGGTCTTTCCGACGAAAGTACACCACCAACCCTCACCACGAATGTTCGCTGCGACATATAATTAGTAGTTCAGAGAAGCAACTTCCCGCGAATACCAACGATGTTCAATTTGTGAACTAATCTTCTTACTGTGACTCTGTCAAAAGCCTAGGCGAAATCGAGGTAAATGACATCAGTAGGGATCTTTTGATCATATGCATGCGTCCAATCATTAACGCAAGACAAAAGATTTGTGGTAGTTAACTTTCCCTTTACGAAGCCATGTTGTTCTGACGGAATGATAAAGTTATTTGTCAAGAACTCGACTATTATGGATTCCATCATTTTTGATGCAACAGACAGAAGGCTTATTGGTCTATAGTTACATGGGTCCAGTTTATCAGCTTTTTTAAATATAGGAGTGACATTTGATTTCTTGCAATCCAGAGGAACGCGGGAGGTCTCGAAAGATGTTCTCATAATCAAGGCCAAAGGATGAGAAAGGACGTCGGCAAACTTCTTCAAGAAAAAAGGACTGATACCATCAAATCCTGGAGACGAATGATGTTTTATGAAACACTATTGTGTTTTCGTACTACAAAAGAATTCGCCATATCATTACTTTCTTAGTAGAAAATTGTTGGAGGTGATCTCATACGGTTTTGTAGATATTTTATTCAAGAAAATGATTGATAAACAACATAAGAAGATAGTTGAAGGATTTTTCACAGTATATATTGGTGATGAGAATAATATACTAAGCTTATCGAAAATTCAAGGAGGATTTTGGCTAATAATGATTGGGTGGTTATTGGCTGTGATTTACTTTATTTATGAAAAGTATTGTAAATGAAGTATTATTTCATAACATGAATAATTTGTATTTACTCATTTATTTGTTTGTTTGCAAATGTAACGAACCAAAATTCGAAGAAAATATTATCAACAATGTTATAACTTCAAATGTCGATTTGAGTCGAAATATGATAGGAGAAAGTATAGTGGATAATCATTCGAAACACATTAAGCATCCCATTCTAGCTCGTAGAGTATAAGCTCAGGTTAGATACGATATTAAGAAACACATTCACTTGTATGAATCATACACATTTTTTACATTTAATTCAAGAGGAAAACTACTCAAGAGGAAATTCTGCCTCGTCCGTCATTGTTTTATCTTCATTTTCTTAATTTATACCTTGAGGTCCGTTTTTTCCAGGAGATTCCTCTACTATTGTTCTTGTGAAATGGTCTGCCAACTATCTTTCCAGCGTTTCCGGTGGCCAACGTGCTACTACTGGTTATCCGGCTAGTACAATACGTGGTAGTCTGTGTTCTTCCATCCTGTCTACATGTTTATTATTATTATTATTATTGAAGTTATTTAAGGCTGAGGACAAGTCCTATAAAAGCCTAATAAAAAAAAATAATTTCTATAGTATTGCAAGCACAGCTTAGCCATAATTAATATGCACACATATATAAAACTAAATCCACTTATGTCAAAAACGAAATCTAATTAAACAAAAGAAAGTCCAACTTATTTTTGAATTCATTAACCGAATTTGAGTCCACCCCATCACTAGAAAACCTACTCCAATCATCGAACACCCTATTCACAAGAAAATACTGTCTTTGTCTCGACGAAAATTTTTCTTTTTTCTGCTTCAGATAATGACCACGCAAACGAGTATCAGCACCCAAACTAAACAAACATTAGGTTGGCGTAATTGTGTTTAATTATACGATAGCACAAGATTATATCTCCGCGATGTCTTCGCTGCTCGAAGGTTATGAGACCAGCTCTAGCCAATCTTTCATTATATGAAGGACGAACGACCCCAAAAGTCATACGTGTAGCACGGCGCTGGACACCCTCAAGCATGCTTTTATCCCGAGCGAGAACCAGGCACCAAACCGAGCCTGCATACTCCAAAATAGGACGTACATAAGTTTTATAAAGTGTAACCGAAATAGAGAAGGACAACTTAACGAACGATCTACGAATGAGATAAATTAAAGAATTAGCGCGTTTACGAACACTTAGGACATGTTCCGACCACGTAAGGTTTGAAGTAACGGTTACTCCTAGATCTACATGTGAAGTAACTGAGCGAAGTGGATGATTGTCAATCGAGTATTGACGGGATGGATTATTGGGTCCTATATGGAGCACAACACATTTATCAACATTTAGTGGTAGGAGCCAGTCGTTGCACCATCGGTTTATTGCGTCAAGATCGTCCTGGAGAATCTGTCTCTCGGTGAGCGGGTTTGCATACAACTTGGTGTCGTCAGCTAAGAACGACTTGCGAGATTTAATGTGAAATGAAAGATCGCTGGCGAAAATGACAAATAAAAGTGGCCCCAGGACGGATCCCTGAGGCACTCCGCTCACAACCGGTCTTTCCGACGAAAGTACACCACCAACCCTCACCACGAATGTTCGCTGCGACATATAATTAGTAGTCCAGAGAAGCAACTTCCCGCGAATACCAACGATGTTCAATTTGTGAACTAATCTTCTTACTGTGACTCTGTCAAAAGCCTTGGCGAAATCGAGGTAAATGACATCAGTAGGGATCTTTTGATCATATGCATGCGTCCAATCATTAACGCAAGACAAAAGATTTGTGGTAGTTGACTTTCCCTTTACGAAGCCATGTTGTTCTGACGGAATGATAAAGTTTTTTGTCAAGAACTCGACTATTATGGATTCCATCATTTTTGATGCAACAGACAGAAGGCTTATTGGTCTATAGTTACATGGGTCCAGTTTATCAGCTTTTTTAAATATAGGAGTGACATTTGATTTCTTGCAATCCAGAGGAACGCGGGAGGTCTCGAAAGATGTTCTCATAATCAAGGCCAAAGGATGAGAAAGGACGTCGGCAAACTTCTTCAAGAAAAAAGGACTGATACCATCAAGTCCTGGAGACGAATGATTTTTTAGCTTGAGTAGGTGCTTTTTTACTGTGCAAGAATCAAACTCTACGGGTGTTAGACTATTCTCAAGACGTCCAGTTGCAGAGTGGGGCATCTGATCGTTATTGGGCTCAGTTGTGAAGCAACTGGCAAATGCATCTGCCAAAATTTCCGCCGATTCGGCATCAGAGCCACACCTGCTCCCATCGTCTTTTCGTAGCAAAGGGGCACTGACCTTCGATTGCAAATTGGCACGAATGAATTTGTAAAGTTTTCTGTTATTGTCGGAGGCAGCAATTGATTCCTCATATTCACAGCGTGCAGAGCGCAGAGCATAGGTCACGTGACTAGAAAAATCTCTATGACTTGTAAAATCTTCAGAATTTTTAGTTCGTTTATATTTCTTCCAGAGACGTTTTCTGTGTTGTATAAGTGATTAAAGTTCCGAATTTATCCATGGTTAAAGAGGGTTCACACGTGAGGTGCTTCTCCTGGAGTGCCTATCTATAAGGGACAGTAACGTGGAATGGAATTTTTTCCACATAATATCAGCGTCGTCTGCTGGATTTAAGAGTCTTTGCCAGTTTACATGCTGAAGCTTCTCTGAGAGCGAATCAAAGTTGGTCACGCTGTATTCAACGCGATTGGATTTTTTAGGTATAGTAATATTATGCTGAAGGGTTGAAGTGATAGCTGCATGATCGGAAATGCGAATCGGTGGATGGTATTCAGGGTGTGTAATGAGTTGTTCTTCGTTGGTTAAAATGAGGTCAAGTGTTGAAGGCTCATTGTTCCTTCTGAATCTAGTTGGCTCATTCACCAGCTGGATAAATTTCGAGTCAGCAACAAATCTCACAAAGTCGACAGCAGGGTTGGACGCCTCAGAAACGTTCACTATTGGCCAGACGATATCGCGATAATTGAAATCGCCAGCAATAATTAGATTAGTAAATGATGAAATTAGGTCCAAATATTCGATGAGCTGGGTATTTGCTTCACGGGAGACGTCACCAGGTCGATACACACACACACCAAATTAATGTCAGTATTATTTCTAGGTAATCGAACATGTAACGCCTCAATTCCAGAAATTTCGACTGCTTTTGGATCGATCGCAAAATTATGAGTTATCTCATCGCTCAAGTAGACACATACACCTCCACCAACACGATTCTCCCTATCACGTCTATAGAAACTGTATCCATTGATATTCACTAGGTTATCAGGATCCTTTCTACCCAGCCATGTTTCAGTTATGAATATTATGCGTGGTTTGAGATCATTGGTTACGTAAATTAAATCATTATATTTAGGTTTAATAGCGCTAATATTGGTGTAAAAAAATAGCCAGTTCAGATAACTTGTTGAAGAAGAAGAAGAGTTATTTGCGAAAAGTAGGGGTAATTTTTTGGACATCCGTTTATGTATTTAACTGTTGTTTAATTTATCTTCTCCGCTCTTATTTCTTCTATCCAACTCGCCACGAAGATCCTCCAACACTTTCAACTGGTGTTTGATCGCATATAATGGATAGCTTTGATGTTGTTGGGTTTTCAATCATTTTTTTCTTTTTTCTGAGGATATTGCGAGCATCATATTCAGTAGGCATAGAGAGTTTCAACATGCGGGGGTATTTGCTACCCGTTTTAGGCTTACCTACCCGAAATAGAGCGACCGGAGTGGCAGAGCACCCGAATACGTCGAGGACCCCTTGTATCACCTGTTTGTCGTGATTTTTTCTAGCATCGTCCTCGCCAGCGACCTCAGGAATCCCCCTAATAATTACATTTTTAGCACGGCTAAATCTTTCCATCGCCTCTTGTGCAATTTCATCGGTGAACTGAGCAGACATAGAACAGACCCTATTAAGAAGGTCGAGTAACCGACCAAAACAGTCAACACCCCCTCACAACCCCTCACCTATCTATCTAGTTCCCCATAATAGATATAGATGGCACTAATTTAATCACGTCAAGTGTTGAACTCGGTCGATTAAACTTCAATCGCCGATAAATAAATTGTCATTTGTCAATGTCAAAATGTTTTCAGTTTCCCGCTAAACCCTTTTATTCTTGCGGTTTGTGCTTCCAAAATCATTTTCTTTTCAGGTGTTTGCTGATGTCTTGGAATCAAATCTAGTAATTTGGAAAGTTTATGGTAAGTAAATCGAATTTGTGAAGTTTTAGCCGATACTTTGTGCAGCTTGAGCTTTGATTGATTCTACGGTACCTAAATTGGATTATATTCAATTCTTATCGGTTTTCTTCTTAATTTTGAGGTTCACCCCTTTGGCATGCGGCGGGATACGACGAAACCATACAAGAGGACCCCTGTGAATGGCGAGGAAAGAAAAGTAGCCGAGGAAGCCTTTTTGAGCTCTGAAAAGATAAGTTGATTTGAATTATATTAATTTTCTTTAGGTTCTCAACTTTCGAATTTGTCAGGATGACTTCGTTTGGGATTAAATATCGCTGTAAATTTCCCACATGCTCCAACAAGTACGTCTTCCGAGCTAAAAATATCAGTTTCCATGTTTTCCTCGACAAGATCCATCAACTTGTTTGAAGTGGAAAGAGTTTTGTTCTATAAGTGAAACTGTCGACACTACTAACTTTTTCTTATGTAGTGATCACTTCAAAGAAGACGACTTTGTTAATGCAAATCGAAAAGATTAAACCATGGCGTTAGTCCATCTCTTCCTATTTTGAATAATGGACCATCCTGTTCTTATAATAAAGAGGATCAGTCAAATGTAGGCAGTATTTCTTCTTGGTCAGGACCTCTCAACGAGCAATATCATTTATTATCAAATGACCACTCGAATGTTGGTGGCAGATCATCTTTGCCAGAGACTCCCAATGAACCATCTTGTCCGATTTCTAACATAGGGCACCCTTCAAACATTGTTAATATGCCATATCTGATTAAATCCTCTTCGGTTTCTGTAGTTATGGAGATCACACATATATTGGCAGTTTACCATCTTTGCCTCAATCTTCAACTGTAACAGCATCTCTTAATGAACCATCCTGTTCAATTCCAAGTATTTTGGAAGATCACTCATATGTTGAACCAATTCAAGAAGTAAGTAGTCAAGATGATGAAATAATCAATGACAGCCCTGATATTGATAAAATCATCGAGAAGTATCTATGCACTAATAATGAACAAAATTTGACTGATAATCTCCTGATGATTTTACTTTTTACTAGATGATGCAAATGAAAAATCGAACAATTTTAGCGGCGATGATCCTTCAACCCTTTCATCTGCAAATGTTATTGACCAAAACTCAAACTGGATTGGAACTAAAGGTATTCTTTGTTCAGCTGGTCTGACGAAAAAACTTTATCTCCATCAGAAGAAATTATGTATAGAGTTCATAGAACAACACTAACTAAACTTTCCAAATTAAGGCAAATGTTGAAACACAAACGAGATACAATCAAAATATTAAAACAGGCATGTGATGAGAGTAGATTTGATTTTATTCAGGAAAATCTCAATAATGTCACCAAAGAATTCATCAATTCCCAACTTAGAAATGTAGAAAGGGGTTCCCAGGGAAAGCGGTGGACTGTTCAAGATAAAACTTTTTCTTTGTCAATGTATAAACGTAGCCCCAGATTGTATCGTTATTTAATGAATTTTTCCAATTGCCGTCTATAACAACTCTAAAACAAGTGCTGTCAAAATTTCATTTGAAACAGGGATCAATAGAACAATGATGGATCAGCTCAAAGTTCAAGTTGGAAAAATGCATGAACTTGATCGCCACTGTGTTTTGCTTCTTGATGAAATATCTTTATCAAGTGGTCTCCATTATGAACCCCATAAAGGGCATATTTCTGGTTATGAAGATCTTGGTCACTTAGGTAGAAGTGAAAAGTTGCAGACCACGCATTGGTGTTTTTGGTTAGAGGCATTAGAAAGAATTGGAAACAGGCTATTGCATATTATTTCACTTCGAAAACAGTTTCCACTTTATGCCTTAAAAGCTCGTAATTTTGTCATTGAACACCTGCTACAGATTGACCTGAAAGTTGTTGCGACTGTCTGTGATCAAGGCTCTACAAATAGAGCAGCCCTTACGGCATTATCAGAGGAAAGCAACCAAGGTGATGCTACTTTCTATTTTAGAGTAAAGGGTCAGCCTGTTTGCATAATTTTGACGTACCTCATTTAATGAAAAACACCCGCAATTCTCTGCTTCGATGCTTCTGTCAGTATAGTGAGAATAAAATGGCTAACTTTGATCACATAGAATCCGCTTTCAATTTAGACCAACAGAAACGCACGTTCAAGATGCTACCAAAACTAAGTAATGACTATTTCAATTTTAAGGACAGTCGCATGAAAATGAAAGTTAAAGTCGCAGCAGCTCAACTCAGTTATTCTGTAGCAGCGTGTATTGAAACATGGGTTGCTTCAGGGAATTTACCATCTGAAGCTGTACACACAGCTGAATTCGTTCACAAAGTTGACTCATTATTTGACTCTTTGAATGGATACAGCTTCTCTGTACCTGAAGGTAAACCTCTGAAGGGTGTTTTAAAACGAGACTCACCTCATATTGAATATTGGTCCAAGATGTTGTTGGAACTACGAAATTGGAAACTGATTGACAAGAGAAATAATAAAGATGTCACAAATCAATTCCACTTCATTAAGGGCTGGCAGATAACTATTAGATCCATTATATATCTTTGGCATCGGTTGCAGAAGGTAGGGTTCAAATATTTTTCATTACGGTCCTTCAACCAGGATCCATTAGAAAATTTATTTTGTATTATCAGACAGCATGGTGTAGGGAACACAAACCCTACTTGCCACCAGTTTATTGCTGCTTTAAAACTTCTGTCATAAATGGCTTAACTTCCCCATAATTAATGGAAATTGTAAAAAGATGACTGTGAGAATTTGAATGATTTGTCTTTTTTTGCAGACTAACTCGCAGAATATACTCACTGATTCTGCGGATTCAGAACCTTCTGTTCCTGAAGAATATAATGAGATCTTTGGAAATCTACCAACTCCTATAACAGACAATTACGCTACCTATTATGTGGCAGGATACCTTTTGCGAAAAATTACAGTCCCAGAATGTCATGTATGTAAGGAAGAACTTTTATGAAGTGCCCCAACAACAACATACCTTTATTACATTCAAGGAGTTTTGTGATAATAAATCTAAGTTAACTTATCCTTCAGTAAAAGTTTCTCAATTCTTAGAAGACATTCATAATAGACTTTACTTTTTCCTGAATAGTCAGGGGCATCAGGAAAATCTTGCTTTGAGATTCAAAGATATTTATAAGTCTCATTTTTCTCAATTCGATTTTTGTCAGTTACATTCAGTTAAAGATGAAATTTTGAAAGGGCTACTCGTCTTTTAATTTTTAAATTCATTAAGGATAAAAAAAAGGAAACTGTTACTTCTGGGACTGAAAGCAAATCCAAAAGGTTCAGAAACAAATAGGATAGCAATCCTTGTTGGGTTCAATTATAGCTGTTTATTGGTATTTTAAAGAGCGGGTTATCTACACCCTACTATGTGTGTGTTATTTATTTACCATTGATCTTATACAATCGGTGGTACTACACATGTTTCCTAGTCTGTGATATTATTTATTTTCCCCCCTGCATCTTTTACACTCATACATTCATACAGTATTTTCACCATATTCAACAATTTTGAGTGATCTCAAATTCATTTATATAAAAACTTCTTGAGACAGTTAGTACTCTGTTTTTTCTTTTTTCAGAAGCAGTATGGGGTAGCTGCCATGAAGATGGCCGTGAAGGCAGTTTACCCCCAACTAGGGACCAATGGTAGCAATGGAAGACAACAATATTTCAGAATTTCTATTTTATTTCGAATGTTAGAATGTACCTGTTTTTCTGTGATTTATATTTTTGATTTACATGTGTTAAGAATTTATTTTATTTTTGGAAATGTTTTCTGTATATATTGTTTAAGAAATTTTTTTATTTTAAAATAAAAGTGTTATTGTGAAAAATATTCATTATTTTCTCAAATTTTGAACAGTCTAATTGAGGCAGAAATAATCTAAATCGATTAGACTAGTTCAAATACCCCATTCAATTCAATTCAATTTGATTGTGGAAAATCTAGAATTCAAATAAGGCGCCTTTCGGTTTAGTTTCCCATAATGGCACCTGTGGCGGTAGTTTCTATGCAGAGGCGGCCATATTGTTTACCATGCCGAAGCACTGAGTTTGTATTTCTCATTTGGGTCTGTTCTGTGTGAGCAGATTTCAGCCTCTCGACGGTTGCGAGGGTGCCATTATTTGTTCTATTTTACCTTTAAAGTTATCAAGCTCTTGGCGCATGTCGTTCTTCAGCGATTCAATCATCGTTCGAATATCAGTTAACGAATCCATCGCCGAGCAGCAAGTGTTACACACAATCTTAACAGACCAGAGTTTCCGACGTGTTAAACACAGGCGACGTGTATCCATCTTTTGCAGGCGTCACACTGGAGTTTAGAAGCATCGCGATCGAGAATTTGCCTCGAACAGTTGGCACATGTGGTCACCGACATTGTTACTGTTTGATAAGAAAATAATATGGGAGCCGGCTCGGTGCCTATGGGATATGATGCTCGTCTCCTACGCAGAGTTACCTGGGTTCAATCCCCACAAAGTCGGTGCGATTTTTCGGATTCTGGGAATCGCTTGAGTGTCCATCTCTCGGAGGAGATGTAAAGCTGTCGGTCCTGTCTAACAGAGATGTGTTGGACATTAAAGATCCCTTCCCTCGACACGAGAGGAGTTCGGCAAAATTCCCGGGTTAGTAAGGTGACAGAATTCCCCGGCGTGTCATTAGCCAAAAGGCAGAAATAGAGCACGTTAAAGGAAAAACAAACAAACAAAATAATATGGGCTCACCAGAATCAATCAAATTTACGATATTTATATCCAATTTTAGCCTTCCTTATGTCACCAACAGAAACTATTCGTAGCTTCAAAATACGCTCAAGCACTTCAGAAGCACTGTCGCGTTTTAGCGAAGAAAAAAACTTCAAATTTACCCGAGATATGGATGATTATTAAGCAGACAAAACGGTTCACTACTTTCAGCTGTGAATACTTAATGTGAATGTTCATTCCATCAACGTCTGCGTTTTCTTTCCAATGGTACAATATCTTCGTGTTACATGTTTCTCGTTCCTAATTCTATCTCTGAGCGATGTTTCCCGATATTTGCCTTAGCGTCTTCATTGCTGACGTTCTTAGAATTTTTTTGGTTGGCCCTTGTTTCTATTGCATAGGTGGCGATAGATCGTACACACGCTTTATAAATCTTCGTTTTGCACTCAATACTCATAGCTCGTTTTTCTAAACGACATCTCTCAGGCATACGGAAATCGCTGCTGGTTTATTTACCTACTCTCGGACCTATCTCTCTTAATCCCCTTTACTAGTTATTTGCACCACAAGGTATTTGAAGTACATTACCTGCTCTACAGTTTTATCATTAATTGCGAGCTTACATCTTCTTGGCTCCTTCGATATCACCATGCTCTTTGTTATTTCGGTTGCTATCTTCATGTTGTAATTTTCAGCTTCGGATTTGAAAGCAATCAGGAGTCTTTAAAGATCATCTTCATTTTCCTCGATTATTGGCGCATCGTCCGCCTAGCATACTATTTTTATTTCTCCCGTACTCGTCCCGTATCCGTTCCCTAGTGATTTAACTTTGTTGATGATTCTGTCCTTTATCAAATTCAACAGAGGAAGGCTGAGACTATCTCCTTGTCTTATGCCCGAAGTGACAGGTATTTTTGATGGCTACCTTGAGATTTTATTTTCGTGGTGTTGTTGGTGTTCAGGTCTTTGATAATTTTAATGATTGATTTCGGGATCTGTTCCTCTCTCAATATCTGTAGCACATCTTTCAGTCCTACAAGATCGAAGGCTTTTGAGAGGTCAATGTAGCAGATGTATAAGGGTTTGTTGTATTCCAGAGATTTTTCTACTACTTGTAGTATAAAGATTGTATCGTTGTTGTTCTGTTCCTTCTAAAACCTTGTTGTTCTTCGTTGATGTCTATCACTTCTGCCATTTTGTCTCGTAGAATTCCGGTAAAGAGCTTGGTTAGTGCCCCTAGCAGAGTTATTGTTCTGCAAATTGAGGGAGTTTACGGAGATGCTGCTTCAAAAAAGGTCATTTCGATGTGGACGACCGTCCCCGTGAAGGAAAGCCAAAAATCTTCGGTGACACTGATTGGAGGCATTACTCGTTGAGGAAGAAGAGTTTGCTTTATCCTTAGGAGTTACCCGCCAGGCCATTTCCAAGCGATTGCATGCGTTGAGAATGATTTAAAAGCAAGGAACTTGGGTCCCTTATGATTTGAAGCCAAGAGACGTTGACCGTCGTATTTTCGCCTGTGAACAACTGCTCCATCAGCAAGAAAGAAAGGGTTTTCTTTATCGTATCGTAACGAGTGCTGAAAAATTGATTCATTACAGAAATCCTAGGACAAAAAAATCTTGCAGACTGTCCGGTCATGCTTCTTCGTCATTACCTCGGCCAATTATTCAAGCTGCGAAAGTTATGCTGTGTATTTGGTGGAACCAAGTCGGTGTTATTCATTATGAGCTGTTGAAACCGAACGAAACCATCACTGGGGAACGGTATTGAACTCAACCGATGCGATTGAGTAAAGCACTGCGCGAAAAAACGGCCACAATACTAGCAGAGACCCGTAGAAGTAATTCTATAGAATCCGTTAAAATCTACTTGGAAACTCTCAAATGGGAAGTCCTACCCCACCCGCCGTATTCCGCAGATATTGCACCATCCGATTATTACTTGTTCCGTTCGATGGCACATGGTCTGGCTGATCAGCTGTTCCGCTCATATGAGGAGCTCAAAAAATGGATTGATTCGTGGATAGACTCAAAAGACGAACACTTCTACCGTCACGGTTTTCGAGCTCTACAGAAATATGAGGAAAAGTTGTAGCTAGCGATGGATAATATTTTGAATTATTCATTCGTAACAATTCTTCACAATAAAGTTGTATTTTCATGAAAAAAACAGCGAGAACTTTATTGCGGAACTAATACATTGATAAAAAAACAGGTACTTAGCTAAATAGGAAGAAAATCTAATCAACGTAGTTTCTTTCAAGAACTGAAAGCATTTAGTAATAATGATAAATCTTTTAGTCTAATTAACTACTGTTTATTGCTTTCCAATGCTTTCCATAGGTTCAGTTTTATTCTTTTATTCTGAAAATATCAAAATAATTGTTCAAATTATGATCATCCAATTGCTTTCTGTTCGAAGCATATCATTTGATGTATATATAGCAGATGGGAGATAGTGTGATAGTTTCTATCTGCTTTTATCCTAAATCCGTATCCTGTTCTATTGAGCATTGAGGGTTCATAGCCAAACAGAACCATAGTGGATTCAAAGAGTCTCCTTGAAAAATTCCACGGCGTATGGGTATCTCGTCGGTTTTAATTGACTTACTGTTCATGTTGACCTGCAGGGTCGTGCGTCAGTGTGTCATTGTTGTCTTCAAGAATTCTACCAGGACTGGATGAATTTTATATATCTGTAATACTTCGACAAGCCAAGAATGGGCGGTACTATCGAATGCCTTCAGATAATTGAGAAAAACTGAATGAACATTTCGATGCCCTACTTGTGCCTGTTTCATTATATCAGAATCGATGATGAGTTGTTCCTTGCACCCGTGGTGTTTCTTTCTGCATCCCTTCTGCTCCTCAGCTAATATATTGTTGTCGTCTAGGTGTTGGTATATTCGATTGGATATGCATGAGGTGAGTATTTTGTATAGTATTGGCAGGCAAGTGATTAGTCTATATTGAGACGGATCCTGTGTTTTATCGCTCTTAGGTAGCATATATGTTAGGCCTTGTGTTAGGAAAATGGGTGTTTTCCTGGGATGTTGAAGAACATACGTGAGCTGTTTCGCTAGGGCTCCATGGAGCTTATCAAACTTCTTGTACCAGAAGTTGTTGATATTATCTATACCTGTGGCCTTCCAATTGTTGGTCGCTCTAATTACTGTTGTGATTTCTTCCTCCGTTATTCCTTCGAAGTCCATATGTTTGATATCAAGGCGTTGTTTTTCATTCGTGATCCATTCCGCATCTTTATTGTGTTCTTTGGGGTGAGACCATAACGATGACCAATAATAGGTCAAGCACTGTGCGTTAGGTACTTCTCTGTTATTCTTGTTCGCAGTTTTGCTATTTCCCTAATGAAAATTGGCCGAGCTTTGGAGTAACCTTTGGTTTTGATGTTTCCTTTCAGTACACTTGATATATCTTGAGATCCCCCTTGCTTTTGCTTGGAGTTTCTGCTTCAAAGTGTCCATATACACGTCGATATGTTGTTTGTGATCAGGGAGTTTTGTGTTCGTACCAATTTCTCTATGAAATTTGCGTATATGTGATTTCAAGCGCCTTGTGGGCTTTTTGTTTCTCAGGAATTATGTAAGGCGACCGATCTCAGCTCTAATATTGAACGATATCCTTCTTCAGTCGTTTTTGCCATGGTGGTTTTCTGACGCTTTTTGGCTCAGATCGAATCAGAGTTGTGGAGACTTGTTTGTGTAGTCGAAGAACCGCTACCGCTCCACAGTAAATCAAAGTGTGAATTTTCTCCAAGGTGTTCTGGTCAGTGTATTCTTCAAACACTGAGTTTATGCTTGTTAGGAAGATAGGTATTATTTTCATTTATTATCGTGGACTTATGCACTATCTCAGCTGTTAGCTGGATATAATTAACCTATCCCAGATCCAGCATTCAAGAAATAATTATGCACTATCTCAGCTGTTAGCTGGATATAATTAACCTATCCCAGATCCAGCATTCAAGAAATAATTATGCACTATCTCAGCTGTTAGCTGGATATAATTTACCTTTCCCAGATTCAGCAATCAAAGGGAATAGGCTCGATTACAATATACTTGACATAAATTTCCTAACTATCCTACATGTATTAAGAATTACAGCTTTTTGCATTTTTATATAGGTATTATTATGCAATTCTAATTTCTTAAGACTATCATGCAAAGTTTTGGGTATTAACCCAGTCGAGGATACGATGACACGAACAATATCTATTTTCTCGAGGTGCCACATCTGCTTGATCTCAATAGCAAGGTCAGTGTATTTGGACTTTTTCTCCTGGAACTTATTCAGCACGTTGTTATTATTCGGTATGGCGACATCCACCAGCATTGCTATTCTGGCTCTCTTATCATACACCACTATGTCCGGCCTATTATTCGTCACCATTCTGTCAGTGATAACAGGCCTATCGTAGTATAATCTGATAGAGTCATTTTCAAATACGGGTGCCGGTTGATACTTGTAATATGGCTGGAAGGTGTTCAGAAGTCCGTACTTGTGTGTAAGTTTCTGGTGGATAATGTTGCACACTTGATTATGCCTGTGAAGATACTCCGTATTGGCCAGTTGTTCGCATCCGGACGTAATATGCTGGATAGTCTCCGATCTTATATGGCATTTTCTGCACTTATCTGTTTGTAATGTTCCGTCCTTCATTATAAATTTTTTGTAATTGTTTGTAGCGATCACTTGGTCTTGGATGGCCATAAGGAATCCCTCTAATTCTGCGAATAATTCTCCTTTCATCAATCATTTGTTGGAGGCTTCTTTGTCGATGTGTGGTTGATTAATCTCATGGTGATGTCGTCCATGCAATTCCTTTCTTGACCATTGCTCTTGTTTTTCAGTATCTGATAGGAATGGTAGATTCAGCAGGTCATCTCTGGTAGCAAGATTTAGAGGTGTATATCCCTTATCAGCCAACGATACCGCTCTATGTAGGTCAGAAGTGAGAGCTTTTTCTGAGAAGAATTCTCTGAGATTTTTATCTGTTCGGTGTGTAAATTGACTACATCTATCAATCCGCGTCCTCCTTCTTTCCGCTTCAAAGTTGTTCGTATCACAGACGATTTTGGATGATGGTTGTTGTACTTTGTCAGCATCGTTCGGGTCTGCCTTTGAATATCATCCAGTTCTGTCTTAGTCCATCTGATCATTCCAAATGAGTAAAGCAACACTGGAATGGCGTAGTTGTTATTTGCCTTGACTAGATTCCCCGAGTTCAACATCGATTTCAGCACAGACTTCAGACGCTGACTGTATTCTGAACGAATCTTCTCCTTTGATTGTTTTTGGTCTAGCAATCTGGCTTGTTGGTATCCCAGATATTTGCATGTTTCGCCATCTCTCATGCACTGTATTATATCACCGTTTGGAAGTTGTGTTTCACCATTTATGACTTTCCCTCTTTGAATGTTCAGGGTCTTACATTTTTCAATCCCGAATTTTATATAAACATCTGCCGAGAACTCACTGACAGTTTTCAGCAAATCATCCAATTGCTTCTTGTTCGAAGCATATAATTTGATATCATCCATATACAGCAGGTGGGAGAATGTATGATAATTCCTTTCTGCTTTTATCCTAAATCCGTATCCTGTTCTATTCAGCATTGAGGACAATGGGTTCATAGCTAAACAGAACCATAGTGGACTCAAAGAGTCTCCTTGAAAAATTCCACGACGTATGGATATCTCGTCGGTTTTAATTGATTTATTGTTCATGTTGACCTGCAGAGACGTGCGCCAGTGTGTCATTGTTGTCTTCAAGAACTCTACCAGGGCTGGGTGAATTTTGTATATCTGCAATACTTCAACAAGCCAAGAATGGGCGGTACTATCGAATGCCTTCAGATAATCGAGAAAAGCCGAATGAACATTCCGATGCCCTACGTGTGCCTGTTTCATTATCACAGAATCGATGATGAGTTGTTCCTTGCACCCGTGGTGTTTCTTTCTGCATCCTTTCTGCTTCATAATAATAATAACTATTATTATTATCATTATCATAGTTCTATATGAAAAACCTCGAACAATAATATTAGACAATCACAAAATCTTTATAATTGCATCACAGGAAAGAAAATGAATCTGTTAAGTGTTTGAAAATCAATAAACTCTGAAAAACATAATGTAATCCTTAATAGTGAGCTAGACATTTTCTCTCCCTTATTCAACATTTAGTTGAATGGTAAATAACGCCCATTTAAGTAGTTTCAAATCTTTACATTAGTCACTTAAAAATGATTTGACAGTCCAAACAGTCGGGTTTTGAAACAATAAAACTGTGGAAAGTACAAAGTACATTTTGATATCATTCACTTGAAAATGGATTTCCATAAAATGAAAAGATCGTAAATATCATCAATTGGATTATTTATTCAAACCAGAATACTCTTACGCTTAATGTGTCGAAGCAAAAAAACTTTTCCAATAATAATGTACAGAATACAACATCGTTTAAATTCTCTGGAAACATAAAGTATGCATAGGCGACCATATATTAGAAAAACTTGGAGAATGGAAAAAGTTTTTAGAGCAAACATTAAGAACGGAATAAATAGCTTGGTCAGTTGTGATAAAATTTCACGTTAGAATGAATCTCAATACTCTCTTTTTTTGTGATAGTACTTGAAAATGTACTAGGTAAAATGAAAATTTGCATAGAATCATCTCACAGATGATTCAAGAAGATAAAGTTTGTTTCGTCAGTAAAAATAATACTGATGTACTTAATTTAAATTCATTTCTACCAATTTCGATTTTCGATTTTGAATTTTTAACATTTTATGCTGATTGTACTACGTATATTCTTGCTTTAGATGCTGCTGTAATATCTGATAGAATTGACAGCCTTGAGATTTTAACAAAATTCAGAACGCACAGCAATATCTTGGTCATAATAAATGATATAATTCATTTCAATTTTTCCTCATACCACCACATATCTCTCCAACAAGGACTGAATATAAAAGTGATACAATTGAAGAATCAAGAAGTTGGAAATTATTTTTTGCAATCAAATAAATTTCATTGCATTCTTTACTCAACATTAGGGGAGAAATTGTTCGACACTGAAGATCACTTTGGAAATGCATCATTAATACCGCCCTTATTTGAATGGGATCCTCTAAAAGAACTGAAGAAATTCAATAAATCTTTTCAAGTAGTAGGATTCTCGTGCCCGCCATATGTTGTTACTGAAGATAATCAATTGACGGGTTTGGATATCGAATTGATAAGATTAATTTTCAGAAATTGGCCTTTAAGTTTTATTATCCTCGAAAACAAAACCTTTCCTTATGAGGATATGAGACACATAGTACAAAATCGAACAGCAGATATGGGTTCTTGTGCTTCTTGGTTAACCTTGAGATTGTTGATGGCCAAGTCTGAATTCTCCCCATATTATCATGAGCATTGCTTCACTTTTTTAGTACATAAACCAAGTAGACTACCAGATGCTACATTTATGTTTCAATGTTTTCAGTTAAGTCTCTGGTATTTAATCAGTTTTGTAATATGCTTTGTAGTTGTTTTCATAACAACAATACAAAGAGTTTTTTCTGAAAGTAAAATCGAGATAAAAGAAAGCCTAATTTTCACTTTAAACCAATTAGTAGGCAATTCGATGGAAGAGAAATATACTTCAAGTAGTAGAATTCTTAAGAACTTTTTGATTTTATGGAGTATGTGCTCTTTACTCTTTATAACGTATTACAATGCTGGTCTGACTTCTGTACTTCAATACCCAAGGGTTGATCTTCAAATCAACTCCATAAAAGACATGGTAAAAAAGAATATTTATTGGTTGGAGCAGGAAAACGACGGTTTGCATTCTTATATAAGATCTCTAGGGGGAGTTTCAGAAACTATTGCTGATTTATTCATTTTTGAGCAAAATGTCACGATTGTTAACAAAAAAATTCGAACAGGAAAATTCGCTGTACCTGTTGAAGCCCTACCTGGTGGTGGTATTGGAAATCATGAGTTCCTAGATGAATACGGTAAAAGTCACATGAAAATTTTGCCAGAGTGTTTAATGAAGCATTTTTCGGTTTACATAATGCAGAGTAATTCGCCATATAAAAACCTTATTAGTCGAAAAATATTGGAGGCTATCTCCCACGGATTTGTTGAAATTTTATTTAAGAAAGTTGTGGATAGGAAACATAAGAAAATTGTGGATGGATATTATTCAGTATATACTGAAGATGTGGATGATATATTGAGTATATCGAAGATTCAAGGTGGATTTTGGCTTTTATCAATTCTATGGTTGCTAGGACTGATTTGTTTCATTTATGAGAAATATTGGAAGAGGAATATCATATATAATGAGTAATTTCAATGAACTGTATAATAATAATATGAGTAATTTCAATGAACTGTATAATAATAATAATAATAATAATTCTTAACTTACCTTATTGATCCCTTAAGTCATCACAAGTATGTATAGGACAGGTCAATAGAAAAGACATGTAGACATTATCTAAATCAACACATAGAAACTCATTCACAGTATAAAAACATTTTGCTAAAAGTAAATTCTTAACTGCTACCTTAAATCTATTTACACTTAGACCCTGTATATGCCGTGGAAGATGATTGAACAATCTGATACCCTGGTACAGGGCGACATTTCAAATCTAGAAGTTCTGTGTTTAGGGATACATAATGTTTCCTTATTTCTAGTATTGTGGGAATGAAAGTTAGAAAGTTTAGTCATGTTACTTTCATTCTCTTTAATATAAACGAGGCATCTCAAAATGAAAATAGACGCCAATGTGAGGATACCATTCTTCAGGAACAACGGTCTACATGAAGATTGTGGAGCTGTATCGAACATCATTCGCAGAATTCTTTTCTGGATGATGAAAACTCTACCTACGTCTGAGGAATTTCCCCACAGTAAGATATTATAGGACAGGTGACTATATACCAAACTGTAATAAACGTTCACAAGGGAACTTAGAGGTAGTGAACTCTTGATTCTATTTAAGGCATAATAGGAACTATTCAGCCTCTTACAAATCGCATCGATATGTGCACTCCACTTCAGATTCCTATCGATGTGAACGCCGAGGAATTTAGTGGTGTCCTTCAAAGAGATGACTGTATCTAAATACCTTATTGTTATGCTACCCTGATCACAAGACGACAGAGTGAAGTGAATGCATTCCGTCTTGTTGACATTGATCATAATAGCATTAAATGGCACCATTCTACGAAACTCTCCACCAGCAGCTCGCATAACTTTTGAAGCTCCTCAAGAGTCTCAGCAGTAATAGCTATGGAAGAGTCATCAGCGAACAGTATCAACCAGATTATTTTTGATAATAAATTGCGAATATTAGATTTTCTGTAGAATGTTTATTTCAAATTTGGTGGCAGATCGTTGATGAATAACAGAAATAGAAGTGTCATTTGAGAAGAGTCGTGAACCCTGATTGAGGCAGTTCTGTCCTCCAGATAACTACGAATCCAGTTCAAGAACACGCCTCTGAATCCAAGATTATAACATTTATCCAATATAAACTGGATAGCAAGACTATCAAACGCTTTAGACAAGTCAAAGAACAATCCAGCAACATATTGACCATTATCAAGGCAACGATAGACGAACTCCACGAACTGCAATGCTCCAGTTTGAGTCGAGCGGCCGGTTCTGAAACCATGTTGTGCAGTATCAAGTATTTGAAATTTGTCTAGGTACTTCATCATTCTATCAAACACTATTCTTTCAAAAACCTTGGAAAAGACACTTAAGATAGATATAGGTCTATAGTTCATGATATCGTGTACATCACCCTTTTTATGAATAGGAATGACGATTGCTTTTTTCAGAATACGAGGAAATACGCCTGTGCTAATTGACAGGTTAATAACATGAGCGAAATGTCGGCTGATATCGGTACCTATCATCTTCAGAATTCGTGCTGAGATGAAATCAACACTAGAACCTTTGTTGTTTTTGAGTGATCTTACAACATCATGGATTTCATGCTCCAGGACTGGGTGGAAGAAAAAGGTTGTGTCTAACATACGTGACGTCGTACATGAGGATGACATTGAGTCTTTATAATAACTGTTGAGGGAAGATTCGGCAACTGTAGTGAAATGATTAGCGAAAATCTCAGCCAAATCCTTGGGATCGTTATGCGTAACATTATCAATAACCAGTGCAATAGAATTTTGTTCCATACGTTTTCGACCAGTCATAGTATTTACTAGATTCCACACAGTTCTATTTTTATTTACAGATTTATCAATAAGTTCACTGTGAAAATTGTATTTGGTTCTTAGGATTAAGGATTTATAATAGGATTTGGCTTTCTTATATAAATCATTAGATGATTGAGTTTTATATTAGAATGTAACCAATGAAGATTTTGTAGGTCACATTTGGCCATAACAATTTCTGGAGTAATCCAGTTTTTTCGTGTTATGAGTATAATTGGTACTACGCATAAGAGGGCAACAAATTTCAAAGATATGTTGAATGGTATCTACAAATGCCCCAAAACATTCATCAACATCAGAATCTATGTATAAGTCCTGAAAATTACATTGAGAAATACTCGATGCAAACTTATTAAGATTTTGATCGTTTAAATTTCTGACCATTCTCAATACAGTTTCGGCTTTTTTATGGAAGCTAATACATAGATCAAGTGAGAGGGCAAGGTGGTCACTGATATGGGCTTCATAAGTTTGTACATTACAATTTGATAATTCTGCATTGGTCAAAATATAATCAACCTTAGAAATTGATGTGTGACCTGTGATATTCGTGACTACTCTGGTTGGATTATCTGATGAGACTTTCAGATTATAGCAGTTCATTAAATCTACAAGTAACTTACGGTTCATACATTCTGTTTTAAAAAAATCAACGTTCAAATCACCACACAGGAATATAATCTCAGCTGAATTGCAACAAAAATTCAAAGCAAGCGATATCCTGTCCAGAAACACCTTGAAGGTACCAGAACATGGCCGATACACACTAATAATGCCCATAATAATAGATGGTAAAATGTTTCTTGCTTGTTTTATTACAAATTTTTATAAAGTTTGTTTTATTTGAAGTGTCACAAACATAATTTTTATTTATTTCAGTCGAACTTCTTCTGATTTGTTGAGAAAATTGGGTGACAAAAATCATCTATCAATGTGTCCATCCATTATCACCATGGTCTTTGTTATTTCGGTAGCTATCTCCATGTTGTATTTTTCAGCTTCTATTTTGAAAGGAAATCAGGAGTCTTTGAAGATCATCTTCGTTTTCCGCCATTATTACCGCAACGTCCGCGTAGCATTCTATTCTCCTGTACTCGTCCTGTATCCGTTTCCTACTGATTCAACTTTGTTGATGATTCTGTCCATTATTGAATTGAACAGAAGAGGACTGATACTATCTCCTTGTCTTATGCCTGCAGTTACAGGTATTTCTGATGTAAGGCTACCTTTAGATTCTATTTTCGTGGTGTTGTTGGTGTTCAAGTCTTCGATAATTTCAATGATTGATTCCGCGATCTGTATGTATGTATCTGCAGCACATCTTTCACTCTCACACGATCGAAGGCTTTTGTCAGGTCAATGAAGCAGATGTATAAGGGTTTGTTGTATCCCAGAGATTTTCTACTTCTTGTAGTACTATGAAAATTGCATCCGTTGTTGGTCTGTTCCTCCTAAATCCTTGTTGTTCTTCGTTGATGTCTATCACTTCTGTTATTTTGTCTCGTAGAATTCTGGTAAAGAGCTTGGTTAGTGCCCCTAGCAGAGTTTTTGTTCTGTAATTTGAGGGGATCTTTTTGTCGCCCTTCTTGTATATAGGTACAGATAGGCTCTTTTTCTACTCTGTAGGCACATTGGTATTTTTCCAAGTAAAGCCCTGATTTCGGTTTTTTCTATATTCAATCATTTCGTTAGTGATGTTGTCTATTCCTGGTGCTCTTAGGTTTTTGAGTTTTTGAATGGCCTAAGTTATCGACTCGTTGGAGATCACAACAATGACAATTTCTTCCTCCTGAAGCTGATCTGCTTGTCTCTCACTATCGTTTTCGCTCTCTTCGTTATTTCAGAGTTCTATGAGGTATTGTTCCTATTGTTTCGCGCTTCAGTTGGACATATTAATTTACATTTGAATTGTGGAGGCCGTTACTTGATGTAGATCCATCATCAGTAGAAGATTATAATAAAGAGTTAAACATCATCAAACTGATAGCCATTAATAATTCATATAATCCGGATATGATAGATCTAATCATTCGTAAAAACTGTATCAGAAAGCAATAAATGAAGTATATCCTATTCATAAAGACTATAAAATATTCAACAGTTTAACATTCTGTGGTTCTGCAAGTACAAATATTAAATCCTTCCTCGTCAAACAAAATCTTAATAAAACTATCAAAACTTCTAATAAATTAGGTAAACATATTAAAAATAATAAATCTCGTGTTGAAAAATCAAGTAAATCAGGAATCTATAAACTCAATTGCGGTTCTTGTAATAAAATTTATATCGGTAGGACCTATAGGAGTTTTGGCATAAGAACATCTGAACATAAACGTAGCTTCGATAAAAATAAATCTGATTCAAATTATTCAAACCACTTAATAAAAGAAAACCATTCATTCAATAAAAACTTTGGCATATTACATATAAAATCAAAAGTTTAAAATTAGATCTCCTAAAAGCATCAGAAATAAATAGATACAAACATTCGGACAAGCTTTTGAATTAGCAGGTAGATGTGAATTATTCAACCCTACTTAACTTGTTTAATTAGTTTTTAATTACCTTTCATACTAACTGTACAATGGCTCGGTGTGTGTTTTTCCTGTTATTCATCCAATTTGTTCTACGATTTGTTTATAATACCATACTCTTCATTCTGTTTGTCATTCTTGATAAAGCTGCTGTGTCAGCGAAACGTCGTCGAATTTTTTCAAATAAAGTGTAGATTAAAGTTAAACCTTTTGTTTTTATCTCATATTAATTTACTGGTTTTTTCCTTGCTCGAAGCTTATTTCATATTCTCCTCTGAGTTCCCCACATATCGTTCTCTATATCCTTGCTAAATTTTCTCCAATGTTCTCTCTTCATCTCCCTGATTAGTCTGTTCACTCTGTTGGGAGCCTCTACGTATTTTCTGTGTTCTGTTTGAGTCTTCATACTTCTGTATCTCAAATATGCTTCTCTTTTTTTCTTTGATGAAGCTTTTACCTCCTCTGTAAACCATGGTGTCGATTTGTGCTTTGTGGCGTTTCCAACAATTCTCGTCCCTAGCGTTTCATTGCAGCCTCCAGAATGTTTGCTTTTATCGTGTTTCAGCTATCATCTATATTTCATTCTCGTTTTGATGGATTGTCTGTAATTTTGGTCTTGAGTCTTTCGTTGAACATCCATTGAGTCGTTGTGTCTTGGAGTGCTTCTGTATAGAATTTTTCTGTTTATGATGTCGTTGGTGTCTGTTTCCTGTGGGTTGGGATATTTCGTAATTTTCCCAGAACCATATTATAGTCTGAACCGATGTTGGGAGATATCAGACCACGCACATCCATTATCTGACTTGGATGGAATCCCTTATTTGTCAGTATGTAATCTACGGTTGATCGATGTCCTTGGGTATTAGACCGAGTAAAATTATGTTGTTCCTTGTGATCGTAGATTGATAGATGATAAAATATTTCTTGCTTATTTTATTACAAATTTTTATAAAGTTTGTTTTATTTGAAGTGTCACAAACATGATGTTTATTTATTTTAGTCGGAGTTCTTAGGATTTATTGAGAAAATTGGGTACCATAAATCCATCCATTATTATGCCTCATTCAACATTATCTCAAATGTGTGTACCTCAAAAACTGTGTTGCCACTAGAGTGAAAGCTTAGGATATTATAAAAACCAGTGAATCAAATACAGTTGAGAGAACAGGGAGAAAGTACCCGAGAAAAAAAACTTTGTAGATATTGATAGTATTGATGATCTATTTATTATATGGAATTTTATCTTCAAAGTAAAACGAAATAAGACATTTATAGATATTTTTCTCTATTGGCTGAAGAATTACTGTTTTCCCAGAGAGATGCCTGGAAATGTTTGAATGATCCACATAACGCATAACCTTGCCAAGTGATAAACCAATCATTTATTCATTATGTTTCACCAAGTGTTTACCGAGAATTCCGTACATATTATCAAGTTATGGATGTTATCCTTGAACGAGTGATACTTGGAACGAGTCGCCTAAAGAGGGCATAAATTTCGGAAGACCAGATAACTTGTAATCATTGTGGTGGCAGTTCGGAATCCACTTCAAACTGTAGGTCTACCTGTGTAAATGGGCTAAGTTCTCTTACACATATAAAAGACTAAACAAACAATTTTATGAGACAGTTATATCAATTTTGAGAAAAAGGAGTTAATATCTCGTCGACTTACCTAGATATATTTGGGTATGAACCGACATTATCGTTTTATCGAAACAATTAACTGCAAGAGCTCAAATATAAGAAACAAGTAGTCTAATAGGGATCTCGGTTTATTTCAGTTAAATGAATGAATGTAATTGGGGAACTAGTCAGTTATATACTTTTAGTTCGATTTTGTTTGGGTAATCTTTCAATGATTTTAAAATTCTACTAAAGAATTCATAAGTTGGATCAAAAGAAATGTTGGGTAGAATAAATATTCCTAATAACACTCACCTTAAATATTCAGCATCTAACATTATAAAAATGAATCATTAGCTGACTTTAAACCGAGTAAAGAACAAAATATTTTAAAGGCCATCAAACAAAAATCTCAACTAAATGAAGTTATTTTTACAAAAGCAGATAAGGGTAATACTGTTATTGCGTTAAATAAAAATGACTACCTATTTAAAACTCTGAATTTCATTTCGTCCGGAAACTATACAATTTTAAACAAAGATCCAACTAATAAATTCCAGAAAATATTAAAATTGCAATAAATGACGCAAAATCTTTAATTAAAGCAATAGATAAATATAAATTAATTTTACCAAACCCTCAACCACCTCAACTGTATTCACTCATTAAATTGCATAAAGTAAATAACCCCGTTAGACCAGTCGTATCTTACGTTACAGCCCCAGCCGTGAAATTGTCGCATTACCTTATAGATATAATTAAAAATTATTGTTCATTCAAATCAAAATTTTCTATAAAAATTCTTTCGAATTGATAAATAACATAAAAACGTTAACCTACCACCTAACGCAAAACTTATTTCGTTTGATGTTGAGAATTTATACCCAAGTGTTCCTCCAGGTGATGTCAAAATATTAATCGAAAACATGTTGAATTCGAATCATGTTAACCACATAATTAAATCAGAAATATTGAATCTGTTGGACGTTTGCATTGAACAAAATTATTTTTCTTTCAACAACATCTATTACAGTAGTGAAAATGGTTTGATCATGGGAAATCCTTTGAGTCCACTTTTAGCTGAGATTTTTATGAATAATATTGAACAGAAAATTCATACACATCCACTCATTTCCAAATTTCTTTATTGGTATAGATATGTTGACGGCATCTTAGTATGTTTCATTGGAACTACTCGTCAATTAGACTTATTTGTTAATTTCATTAATTCCATCCATTTGAACATTAAATTCACGATAGAAATTGAACAGAACGATTCCATAAATTTTTGGACTTAAAATCACTAAACAAAATAATAATCATGTTTTTCGGTCTTTCGTAAACCAACACATACTGATACAATTATACATAACTACTCATTACATCCAATTCAACACAAAGTTGCAGCTTTAAACAGCATGGTACATCGGTTACTCAATTTACCTTTATCAGTAGAAGATTATATTAAAGAGTTAAACATCATCAAACAGATAGCCATTAATAATTCATATAATCCGAATATGATAGATCTAATCATTCGTAAAAACTCTATCAGAAAGCAATGAATGAAGTATATCCTATTCATAAAGACTATAAAATATTCAACAGTTTAACATTCTGCGGTTCTGCAAGTACAAATATCAAATCCTTTCTCGTCAAACAAAATCTTAATATAGCTTTCAAAACTTCTAATAACTTAGGTAAACATATTAAAATAATAAATCTCGTGTTGAAAAATCAAGTAAATCAGGAATCTATAAACTCAATTGCGGTTCTTGTGATAAAATTTATATCGGTAGGACCTATAGGAGTTTTGGCATAAGAACATCTGAACATAAACATAGCTTCGATAAAAATAAATCTGATTCAAATTATTCAAACCACCTAATAAAAGAAAACCATTCATTCAATGAAAACTTTGACATATTACATATAAAATCAAAAAGTTCAAAATTAGATCTCCTAGAAGCATTAGAAATAAATAAATACAAACATTCGGACAAGCTTTTGAATGAACAGGTAGATTTGAATTACTCACCCCTACTTAACTTGTTTAATTAGTTTTTATTACCTCTCATACTAACTGTACAATGGCTCGGTGTGGATTTTCCTGTTATTCATCCAACTTGTTCTACGATTTGTTTATAATACCATAGTCTTCATTCTATTTTTCATTCTTGATAAAGCTGCTGTGTCAGCGAAACGTCGTCGAATTTTTTCAAATAAAGTGTAGATTAAAGTTAAACCTTGTGTTTTTATCTCATTTATATAATGGATCTACATCAAGTAACGGCCTCCACAATTCAAATCATAATTAATCTTTGGTAATCCCCGAGATCAATTTTTTGTCATTTGACAGTTTGACATTTGATTAGCTGTTAGCTATTATATTGAACATTTCTGAGGGCTATTTTGGCATCTACACCAAGTTTATCCGAATTTTAACGTATACGTAGATTGCTTTTTAAATTTTTCGACTCTTTTATTGATGACAGCTCCCATTCGACAACTGCGTCGTGTATTTTGACATTTTTCAACCTAAACTCACTTACAATACTTTGACGTACCAGTCAGTTTTGTTTTGTGTATAATCATATGAAAAATTCAACTTGGCAACCTACGTATGAAGTGGTTGAACCTTGTGTGGTTTTGGTCGTACAACACTGGTCTACAATGGTTTTGTTGCCCTAGATATAAAAATGATTTTGGGTCAATTTATGCACACAATTCGTGAAACTATCAATGATTTTGTAGGATTTGTTCTGATTTCTTTTTAAATCTTTATTTTCATTTTACATAACAAAAATCGTAAAACAAGAAACAAAATAACAGATATATTTATAATGTCAGTTATGTTTTGAGAAATTCGGATACAATAAAGAGGAAAATGTCGAAAATATATTTCATATTTCCATAAAACGCCTTTTAGGAGCTTTTCTTCTATAATTTTTCAGGGGACAATCTCTTTTCAAAGACCAGCAGTAATCTGCCATCATGTGACAATCCCATCGACTTTGATGCCTTTCTTCCATCACTTTTAGATCTTGATGAAACCGCTCTCCCTGTTCCTCACTATAATTTCCTAAATTATCCGGAAATTTATCTAGATGATTGCGGAGATAGTGTAACTTAATACTCATATTTGCTCCTAAAGTCTGAAAGTTTGTCAGCATATTTTGCACAATTTCTTCATAATTTGCTGCTTTATGGTTACCTAGAAAATTTTCGACAACCAACACAAAACTTTTCCAAGCTTTACTTTCCGGAACAGTCATAACTTTGATAAAATCTGAGTCTTTCATCAATTGCCGTATTTGAGGACCATCAAATATTCCACCTTTCAATTTTTCCATACTAAGCTTCGGAAATTTTCTGCAAATGTAATTAAAACAATTTCCGTCTTTGTTCAACGCTTTTACAAATTGCTTAATCATACCTAACTTAATATGTAATGGTGGAAGTATGATTTTGTCTCTGCTCACCAGCGGCTCCCTTATTACGTTGGCTTTACCGACAGTTAAAGAAATTCTTACAGACCAAACATCTTGTTCCCAATGAAGTTGCTTTGCTCTACTATCCCACATACAAATAAAGCAAGGGTATTTTGTATATCCACTTTGTTGGCCAAGTAAAAAATTAACCATTTTTAAATCCACACAGATCGGCCATTGATGCTCAGAGTATTTAATTTTCTCTAAAACTAATTTTACATTTTCATACTTTTCTTTGAGTTTCGTTGAATAGGCAATTGGAATTGATGCAAATTTATTTCCATTGTGCAATAAGACGCATTTTAAACTTCTTTTGCAACTATCAATAAAAAGGCGCCATTCAGTAGATTCGTACTCTTTTAAACCCATGTCTATAAGCAACTTCGCGATATCATTACAATACACTAATCCTGCATTTTCACTAAAAAATTGTAATAACTCTTTTTCTCGCGTTCTGTATGTTGTAATTGTTACTGTTGGTGCCAATAAATTTTTTTCTTTCAATCTTGAGGCTAACAGTTCTGATCCTTGTTTTGATAAATTGAGATCACGTATTAAATCACTGAGTTCATTTTGAGAAAATAACTTTGGCGTAGATGTTTCACCTTCCCATTCACTTCCACTAGTAGATGGTCCAGATTTCTGTGAATTTGGTAACATCATTGTTTCTGAGGGCATGCGAATTACTTTTGAAATGTATATGGGCCGAGGGAGATTTTCACTGTGTAGAACCGGGCATTTCGTAGACTGTAAGTCTGGGTATCTCCACGTTTGATTTCGATTAAAACCTTTAACATCTACTACGCAAAAGTAACAATCATCTAAATGATTCGTAGGCTCCATCCAGATCATCGGAATACCAAAGTCTAATCCAGAATGTTCACCTTTTTTTCACAACCGTAAAGATTCAACACAGGACTTACAAACTTTATTAGGAACCCATGGTTTACCTAAATTGTCCATTTTGAAACCAAAATATTCAACATAAGTCTCCTTGACAAAGTCTGTGATATTTCTTTTTGTTTTTTGGTATATAAACACCGCAAATATAACAAAATAAATCACTACAATATTTACACTTTCTTCGTGACGAACTCATATTTTAGACTAGAAGGCAAATATATATAAATGGACATTCAGTAATTGAAACAAAATATTAATCCATGACACTTTATCCAGATTTACGTGTATATGTACTTCAATATTGTCAAATAACTGAGATCTCAGCTGTTCTGTGGAGCAAGGGGTCTGAGAGTGGGGATCAGGTGATGTTTGTATGCGCGAAAAAGTTGCGCAGAAGCCTAATCATGACTGGAAAATTAAATTTTATTTCTAACAAGCTTATAATTGTTCAAAATATAAGCAATGCAAAAATCATGAAAATACGAGCAAAAATTTTTTGTTGTAGAGCTGTGCAATCGTTGCAGAACAGGTCATGGGAGTCTTTAAACCATTCTCTAATGGAATTTTGCTGATTATCCAAATTGAAAGCGTGAGAAAAAGTAAATAATAAACAGGGTGATGATTTAAATCAAGAAAGTGATGTTCAGGAACGAAATAATACAAGATTTTGTATGCATCTTATAACATTAATTATATTTGACATATTTCCATAAACTTTATATTTAGTATAATATACGTTCAATAATATTCTTACAAGAATACACTTAATTACATTCATCATAAAATATATAATTATATGCTTTAAATGTATAACTAAAAACTTGTGCAAGTTTTTCTACTATATCACAATTTGCATTTTGGAACTTTATGCTTCTCTTCTTATGTACAATTCGTTTAACTATTTCAAGAAACAAATAAAATATGAATGGATTCAACGTTGAAAACTGTTATCCTGATAAAGTTTAAACAATTATTGTACATTTCGAAAAAGTATCATTTGAGCATAACTTGGTTTTGAGATTCGGAAGATGGGCTTCTTCCCAACTAGGTAACTCATTTCCTTTATATCCTAAATTCTAAATTCTTTTTTAATGTTCATAACTAGATATATGAACTTAAAAATGTCACGATACAACTTTATACAAATATAGAAAGAGCTTTGTAGAGAAATTTCATCAACGTTTAGTCGAATTAATAGATGAAAGGGATCATAGTAGAATAATAATGAATATAATGTTTTCAGTGAATTTCTTATGTCCTTTATGATCAAATAAAATCTCGAGAATCTACTATTTTTGGTGGTGCCATCTATTTTGCGGATCAACGTAACACGATAAATTATATTTTCGACAACAGGGCTTTCTAAACAACCAGAGACTCTACGTGAAGACAGTTCATCTTTTGTAGGTTACCAGCCTATGCTCAGTCGTTGTTTAGTCTTAGAGCTGCTACTGTTTCAGAGGCGCGATACCACTTATTCGATTTATTCATATATTTTCGATGATAGAATATCCAATCAATTTTTATATTGATCAGAATAGAATACAACTGAGATTGACCACAGTATTTGCTGGAAATATTCTTTCAGATTTTCAATAGTTGAGGAGGAAGTGATACATTTTGTTTGCGGCAAGATGTAACAAAATCTTTGTGGAATGTTGTAACAAGTTACAACCTGCTCTGTTACTTGGATCTGTTATTAATTTTGGCTTCATTTCATTTCAGAATATGAGATTGCAAGAAGAAAAGTGACCGAGGCAACACGGCCAACTAAGTCAGGGAAGAAGAGTAGTGGATAAGGATAAACCAGTGAGGTCTGTTGCGAATACTCATTCACTTGCATTGTTACCTTATTTCGGAATGTAAGAAAAAGTAAAGGCACAGGATATTGAACGTAATCAAGACGCAATGATTACTTTTCAGAAGTATGTCCTTGAAAGATATTTGTGTGTCACACCTAAATTAGCTTATGAATGCGCTCTTCGGTACGAAAGAATGGTTTCTGACTTTCTTCTAAAAAAAAACAAGGAAGAGCTGGAAGCTGTGCGCATTGGTGTCGATATTTGGAATTAAGATGACAGCGCTGTAACGACGTTCCAAAAGATCAGTAGCTGTAGCTAAGAAAGGGACCAAACAGGTTGGGGATATTACTTCTTGCGGGAGAGGTTATATGCATTGTGATTAATGCTCTAGGAAACTATTCGTCCACAATTCATATTTCCGAGAAAACAATTCCAAAACCTTTTCTTAAAGGTCCACCAGGAAGGATGGAGGATTTTCATGGAGCATTTTGTATCTTTTGTGAAGCCATATTTAGAAAAACTCGTACTTCAACCTCTAGACAATCACGAGTCTCATTCAGCTATAAAGAAAAGAAATTTCGTGAGGGAGAACAGTGTGGTCAATATGTCATTTTTACCTCTTTGTCCTCATCTCTTTAGCCACTAGACAGAATCGTTTATGGGAAAAATATTCATCCATCTTTCAAGAGGCGTGGTTGAGATATAGTGGTGGTAAGTCTATGACAATTTATAACATACCTGCCCTTGTAAGAGATGCTTTATCAATAGCGTTGACGCCTACCAGAATGGAATCTTCCAATACAACTATCTTCACAGACGACGACTTTATCTCTGTTGCACTGACAGGTCGTCCATTCCAAGCGCTCACTCCTGAAATTGCAGTACAACCAATTTGCACTCGAAATTCAAAATCTCTGGATAATGAAGAATTTCCCAGGCAGGTATATCATAGACTAGTAGTCAATCTGTAAATCTGGCATCATTTCCCGCTTCCAAAAGCCTAGACGGCCAAGAAACATCAAGAGGCAAAGGAAAGGGACATCCGTTGTATTGACAGATACTCCAAAAAAGGATGCTTTAGAACCGGAGCAAAATAATACAAAATCGAAGATACTGAAAAAGGAAGAACAGAAAAAGTTAAAGTGTGCGAAAAGAAAAGTCTTGAAAGAGGAGAGTGGTTCTTGTGATGAAGATGAGTACTTCTGCCTTGTTTGTACTGTAGCTTACATACATACATACGTCTGAAGAGCAATCGATAGTGAGCACAAGATTCAAACTTAGCTCATATGAAGCCCGAACTGACGGTAGTGCAATTTACGTAAAATTTGCCGTGATTCAGATTCAAATTAATGTTTTTTTCTGGTACCAAAGAATATTTACTTTTAGTTTTTTCATTTATATCGACATTGATCAAGAACGGTTTATGGGTTTCAATAAATGTTTGAGTCCATTTCGATAATCAATCATTGTGTTATTACTTACCCCATGTTTTGTTACATGTCCCAGATGGAAGGAAAATTGTAACAAACAAGTGTTTTTGGTTGAGAGTATGCCAATCATTTCTCGGCAGATTCATGAAATAAAAATGCCATCTTATTGTTGATAAAACACAACTATAGTATATGGAAAATATTTTGACTCCAATAATTCAAGAAATATGAAAAAGAAGCCCTGGTCTCTCCTACAAATAAAAACATTTGTGTTTAAATGAGATAAAAAACACAAGGTTTAACTTCAATCTACACTTTATTTGAAAAAATTCGACGACGTTTCGCTGACACAGCAGCTTTATCAAGAATGAAAAACAGAATGAAGAGTATGGTATTATAAACAAATCGTAGAACAAGTTGGATGAATAACAGGAAAATCCACACCGAGCCATTGTACAGTTAGTATGAAAGGTAATAAAAACTAATTAAACAAGTTAAGTAGGGGTGAGTAATTCACATCTACCTGTTCATTCAAAAGCTTGTCCGAATGTTTGTATCTATTTATTTCTAATGCTTCTAGGAGATCTATGACAATATAATGTATATGTCAAAGTTTTTATTGAATGAATGGTTTTTTATTAGGTGGTTTGAATAATTTGAATCAGATTTATTTTATCGAAGCTACGTTTATGTTCAGATGTTCTTATGCCAAAACTCCTATAGGTCCTACCGATATAAATTTTATCACAAGAACCGCAATTGAGTTTATAGATTCTGATTTACTTGATTTTCCAACACGAGATTTATTATTTTAATATGTTTACCTAAGTTATTAGAAGTTTTGAAAGTTATATTAAGATTTTGTTTGACGAGAAAGGATTCAATATGATGTTTAATCAAACATAATCAAACAGATAGCCATTAATAATTCATATAATCCGGATATGATAGAACTAATCATTCGTAAAGTAAAAACTGTATCATAAAGCAATAAATGAAGTATATCCTATTCATAAAGACTATAAAATATTCAACAGTTTAACATTCTGCGGTTCTGCAAGTACAAATATTGAATCCTTTCTCGTCAAACAAAATCTTGATATAACTTTCAAAACTTCTAATAACTTAGGTAAACATATTAAAAATAATAAATCTCGTGTTGAAAAATCAAGTAAATCAGGAATCTATAAACTCAATTGCGGTTCTTGTGATAAAATTTATATCGGTAGGACCTATAGGAGTTTTGGCATAAGAACATCTGAACATAAATGTAACTTCGATAAAAATAAATCTGATTCAAATTATTCAAACCACCTAATAAAAGAAAACCATTCATTCAATAAAAACTTTGACATATTACATATAAAATCAAAAAGTTCAAAATTAGATCTCCTAGAAGCATTAGAAATAAATAGATACAAAAATTCGGACAAGCTTTTGAATGAACAGGTAGATGTGAATTACTCACCCCTACTTAACTTGTTTAATTAGTTTTTATTACCTTTCATACTAGCTGTACAATGGCTCGGTGTGGATTTTCCTGTTATTCATCCAACTTGTTCTACGATTTGTTTATAATACCATACTCTTCATTCTGTTTTTCATTCTTGATAAAGCTGCTGTGTCAGCGAAACGTCGTCGAATGTTTTCAAATAAAGTGTAGATTAAAGTTAAACCTTGTGTTTTTCATCTCATTTATATCATGGATCTACATCAAGTAACGGCCTCCACAATTCAAACATTTGTGTATCACGTCTATTGTCGTTGCGAGCAAGCAAAGCCGAAGGAAGCACAGGAAGTGGGTGGAATATGTTGCTCGTTTGTTTAAAACCAGTTTTTTCAAGACAATTGGAAGGATTTGAAGAAATTTTCTTCTATTAGAAGTCCATTAAATGAAGACTGTGCTGCTAAGTGCTGGAAGAAGCTTGAAAATGTAATTTTTTGTGAGTGAAGCATGATTTTTTCCTCATAATTTGGTCCTTCATTATTATAAAATACAATGAAAATTAAATCATTCAATTCATTCGAAAGCTTCATCTTTTCACAATATTTCCAAACGATACTCGTGTCTTTAGTCTTTGAATAAACTAGATCATCTAATCTATCTCTGAATTATTCACAATATTTTATATTTAATAACTGAAATAAGGTAATCTTTGTAATGTTAGTCAATATCCTAAAAATCTAAACTCTTCTATTTTTCATGAAAGTCTATCCACTTTCATTTTTAATTCGACTAGATTAATGACATGAAAGTACAATAAGTATATTGGTCCTTACTCAGCATAGAAATAGGAATTAAGCAGTTATAAAAGAACACTGCGATATAAGTACATAATAAGAAATATGAATTTATACTCTGAATCTCAGCAGAACACCTTTTGCAAGTTCCTTGAAATATATAATAACTAGAGCCAAGGAATATACACACAACATATAACAAATACATGCATATAACGAATCAGTGATCCGTTATTCTTTAAATTGTTGAGTTAAATTTTGGGTTGGAGCGAATAGTTTATTCAAATTTGGCGCCCTGAAGCTATGGCTGTCTGATGAAGTTCGGGATGGACACATTTGACAGGTATGCGTGAAGTTATCATTTCGATTGGTTCAACTGGCATCATGTAGTAAACGTAGGTGGATCAAAATCATATCCTAAATGTGTTGACATGAAGAAAAATTGTTGTAACTATGACTGTTTTGCCATAAAGCTTTTCTAGTAGGTTACATCTTCTACAGCAGCACCATGAAATGACCAGCTCGATACCGGTCATCTGGGACTTCTTCATAGGCTGCCCAAAATAATTTTTTATAGCGAATGAGAGAGCATTCGTCCAGCAGTCATCATCAATACGTCCTTCGATATGTTCAAAATAGTTAGACAAAACATCTGAGTTCTGTTGTTCAGATGTAGCTGATTTTGACAGGTGGTTAGGGTGGATGTCATGATGTCTAAGAAATCTAGCAATACAATAACAAGAACACACGTAGAGGTTTGAATTCACATAATATTATCTTGAGTAGTATCTCGTGGAATTCCACAGATGATACAAATCTGAATAAAAATGATCGTTTTAACATTGATAGCAACATTGTGGATTCGTATTTGATTTCTCTTCCCATTAGGGGGATAAGAGAGAAAACAAAGGATGGAGGTTAGCTAATGCTCCTCAGAGTTGCGAGACGAATGAGACGTTTGAAGATATTGATTGGTATGAATGAATATTACCAAACTGATACTTTGCGCATTGCATGTAATAAATTCCTATTGATTTAGGATTAGACAAGATAAAATAAATGCAAACGATAAAATTATATATAACTCCTACAACGTTTAGCGATATGTGTGGACAATGTCAGAAAATCAACATCGGAATGTTGTGGTGCCTTATTATCTGCACAGGAATTCAATGACTACTTTACCACAATAGCAGCCGAAACAATTTGTCGACTAGGTAATAGAATTGATACCATAGATTTTGTCTCAAGTAGGGGTGCTGAGCCATTTTATCTCCCTGAGATATCCTTCAATGGTGTTCGTAATGCTATAGCAACCTCAAAAATAGTAGCAGCACAGTTTTCATCAATATCGATAAAAACAATATAAATAATCTGATATTTCTAAACGTTTTGATGTTTAAATAACTCATCCTGACTGCCTCAAGATATCAAAGGTTCTTCTAGTTTTCAAAAATGAAACTGTGGATCAGGTTGACAACTATGGACCAATATTCCTGGTTTCCATATTTTCGAAAGAATTTGTAAAGCCACTGTTTCCAATTTGTATTCAGAAGGAGAAAAATACGGTGAGTTTTGTTGATTGGGGGTGGGTTGTCATTTTAATTTAACCTGAACCTAACAAAACCATTCGACCCTCCATACTATTGAGTAAGTTGGAGGCGTACAGTTGTTCCAGGGTTAGTTGTATCCTCATAGATTCAAATCTCTTAAATCGATGACAAACGAGTGTCCCACAGGGTTTGGACCATTGTTGTTTTTGATATATGTGAAGGATTTTACAAATATAGTGTTTTTCGCAGATTTGTACTATCATCTGTTAGTGTCTTCCTCGAACTCTGATGATGTGCTAAGCGAGGAAGCCATTGCAAGAGAGAGAAAACTGTTAATCTGCTCTTTCTCCTCAGAAAGGTTGACGATGAGGAGCTTGTAGATGCCCACAGGTTTCTGGGAATTACCCTTGCCTCCCGTGGGATGCCTCTGCCGATTTTGCTCCGAGATTGTCAAGGGATGTGTTTCTGATCAGGTCAATAAGGAATTAGTTGTCGAGTGCATTAGTGGGGGTGGTTTATTTCTCACTGGTTGAGTCGTTGTTGTGATACGGAATATAAGCGTGGGTTAACTGATCCTCTCGCCATTCAGAGGATGGCGGTCAGACTTATAGCTGGTCTGAGTTAAAGGCAAAAATGTGAGCCAGCATTTCTAAATTTAAGATCTTAACCGTTCTTAGTCTTTATCTTTTTGAGTCACTGGTCTACTCTCGTAAGAACAGTAAGATGACTGTCATAATAATCTCAAGAGAGGTAGAAATCTGTACAGGACCGATTTTAGTAGGCTAACTATGTCACAACGGGGCCTTGGACAGGTGGTGGACACCTAAATGAGAGCATTTTATGATATTGAAGAGTTTCTTGAATTTTTCTGATGTATGTATGCTCTTTTGTGATCTCTTGAGTGATTAATATTCTACGCGTTGTGATAAATCTATCTGTGAAAACTAAAAATAAATTTACTTCATTATAGTCAAAACTGTGTAAACATATGTATTGATGCTATTTGAAGAATATGATCTGCTTCACATATTAAAAAAAGATTATGTTATATTTCGTTAGAAATTATACAGGACAACACTAACACGGCGACAATGATCTGTTTTGTATGATATCATCAAATTTTAGATATCGAACTTTTGAAGTAGTATGTACCTTCATCCAACAGATTTATTTCTGGATATTTTTATTTGAATGGGTATTATAGGTCGAGTTTTAACTTGTTTACATGGCAAAAGCCGCAGTTTCAGTATGAAACGGAGAAAAAGATAATTCTTGATGAATAATAGAGAATAAACAAGGATCGAATACTATACTGCAACTAATTAATATCACACGAAGTGGTTCCAAGTTTCCCCACTAGATAGAGTTTCATTTAACTAGAAATGCAAATATTACAAGTGAATAACGATTCATACAACGAAAGCAGCTAGTAGATATATCTGTATAGTATTCTAGCCTGATTTACAAAGAACAATATTACATAAGAGTTAACTTTAGACATGTAAATATTATATGCTGGTGTTTGCTGAGAGAAAATTGACTGTCACTTTTTTGAGAGATCAAAATTTCTGCTGAAATTGTACAGTTAATTACGATTAAGTTCAGATGAGAAGGTATTCTCAGAAGTTGTATACTAACGAAACAGGTATCTGAAAATATACTTAATTTGACTTTCAGTTTTTCGCATCCGAAAAATACGTTCTAAATCTATATTTATCTATATACAATATTTATCTACAGAACAAGAGCAGAGTTCAGTGATTCAATCACCTTCACAGAATTTATTTAATCGCTTCCCCTTATTTATAATGTATATAGAATTTTCTAAGTATATAAAGATTTTTAACCATGACTCAAAGTAATGTTTTAGTATACCTTCGGTCTGGAGGATATTGTAATATCTAAAAATCGTCTGCTTTTTTTATATAAAGAAGTATGATGAAAACTCTTGAGCTCCTCAGCTTACCTGATATTAATCCAATGGAACTTTTTCGTTGATTTGAAACCTCAACGATGTTTTTTCGCTTCAAGAATAATGATGACTCGTGAAATATCTCAAATATACTTAGAAAACTCTATATTTAACTGAAGTACACGCCACAGAAGCACAATAAAATCACATTCGCTTTTGAATCAAATCAGATACATTATGGCCGAAAATTTAGGCCAAAGATATGCACATTCAATGGTTTCAACAAATAGTAACTCTGAAATCTTCTTGACTGTTTTTATCAGTTCAAATTTTTTCCTGAGAATTCACGAAAGCGAAGAATAACTTTGTTATTGAAGTAACAGAAACTGAATTATACATCAATATATATCGTGCTGACAGTTTAGTATTGATCAGCACATGCCTATGAGAGTTTGAAGCTTGAACCAAGATCATTACTCCATAACTCGCATAGAATTGTCACTGAATAGATATAACACAAATGGGGTACTTACATCTCACTCTAACTAGACAAGTTGCAACACTGTTATTTTGTCACGTTCTCCACATTCCAAGATTCTTTTTGTAATCAAAATTCATTTCACTTTAACTCTATTTTTTTCGACTTTTGGTCTCATACAACGACGCCTGTGCTAGAGTGAGATATGTGTACATATATGTGAGTAACACATAGTTTCAACAAATTTACTACTAAACTGCGGCTAAAATACCTGAATGAGTCGGATGTCTACGATATGGCTTCTGTGTTTTCTGCAACCTCCGAAGATACATTAAGAAAGAAGATACATACAGAGATGGCCAAAAAATACAGATCTCAAAATAGTGATGAATCGAAGATTATAATCGTGAAGGGAGGGAAAGATGACGGATTTCCAGATCAATGAGAAAAATCACTTCTGTGATATTGGTAAGCAGTCAATATAGATATATTGCAAACTAATCCTAGCAGCGTAACATAAACAATATTGGGAGTCACCTGGGCATACCACCCAACGTCATTGGACGCAATCCAGGTTATTGCAGGCTTTCCTGCTAAAATACAGCAAGTTATGAGACAGAAGGAGTTAAAAGCCGGGCCAGAAAGCTGACCATGATCAGGGTCAACCATAAGAGGACAAGCTACTATTTTACTGATTTAATATAGGGCCATGGCCTTATCGCCAGTTGGAAGTGAGTAAATCAGTTGGGTTTCAAACAGATATGTGAGAGAGAAGTCTTAGAATCCACCAATCGATTTACTGGTGGAATAATATTTCTAAAAACAGCAAATTCTTAGACATAAGGGATTGAGAGCCTGGCCAGAAAGAAAACCATCAAATTGAGGTAGAAGAGATTGTATATTAGCAGTGGGAAAGCATAGTCGCCATGGACCATGATAAGGAACACCATGGTCAGGGTATATGCAACCGCAGGAAGATGAACTGCTGCTTTACTTGGTTCCTACATGGTCATGCCAAGTAGAAGTATATAAATCAGTAAGGATTCATTAAGATATGTAAGAGGGAAGTATCCACCTATAGATTAAATGGTGGAATCATATTTTCAAAATACAGCAAATTCTAAGACAAAAGGAGTTGAAAGCCTTGACAGAAAGAAAACCATGACATGGAGGCAGAATGGGGGTATATTAGTAATGGGAAAGCACAGTCGATATGGACAATGATAAGAAACACCATGGTATAGGTGAATGCAATCAGAGGAGGATAAACTACTATTTTACCTAGTTCCTACATGGCCATGGCTCTTTCGCCAGTTGAAAAAATATAAAACAGTTGGGATTCAATGAGTTATGTAAGAGGAAAGTCTTAGAATCCATCAATTATTTACTGGTGGAATAATATTTCTAAAATACAGCTAATTCTAAGACAGAAAGAGTTGAAAGTCTGGCCAGAAACCATCAAATTTAGGTAGAAGAGTGTATAAATTAGCACTGAGAAAGCACAGTCGAGATGGACAATGGCAAGAAACACTATGGTCACAGGAAGAGAAACTACTATTTTAATTACTTCCCACATGGCGCTTTAGCCAGTTAAAAGTATGTGAATCAGTTGGGAGAGTAACTCTCTCCCAACTGTTATTTTCAACTTTGTTACTGACATCATGAGAAGAAAGAAAACAAAAGATAAGGCAGGAGAATAAAGTTGGAAGACGGTTCCTGAAGTAGGAAACTAGAAGAGTGCTAAAGGTTAATTTCATAGACAGACTACAACCCGTCTGCTAATGGCCAATTACGAAATTTACGGCGTGGAAGTTGGCAACAGTTATCGTCACCTAACCACATCTACACCGAAGTAATATCTATTTGCAGATTTCTTCTCGGAAATGAAATAGGCAATAATCGTTTCCATTTTCAACAGGTTTGAGAATGCCTGCAAACTACTATATAAGAATATCAAAAATTCTGTCGAATCCCAACGATAGTTGATGTTTACACCTAGCATTCTCTCGGTAAATCATAATGCTTCAAGTGATTTAAGAAATTTGAAAGTTTTGTTGTAAGAAACTGGCCCCATGAAATGTAATACAATTGAATATTACTATAACCTGTGAATTGAGTGATGGTGATGTGAATCCATTCAAAACCCACATGAAAGGTCCCGAAGATTGGGAAATGGGACTTGTCAGTTACAACGTAAAGTCACTAGGGAGAAAATTTGATACATTTTGATATCATGGAGAACTATAGGTGATCCACAAACATCGACTGCGAAGCCAAAAGGTTAGCATTGGCGGGATAAGCAGTTTTTATCTATTTTGAGCTGCTTAAACCTGATGAAATTGTTAACAGTGAATGCTACTAACAACAAATACTTTTCGCCTTAGAATTCGTGAGTTTTTGGTCATTGTAATGCGTTCTAGAACTAAGATAGGTGGAAGGATTCTGAGATATTTCTGAAGAGATCTTCTATCGTTGTACGCTCGACAAAATAGTAGATGACGTACTGGTATCACTCTGTTCTTTGATTTACCGAAAAACATTTTGTTCTAATTGATGTGAGGTATTCATGCCATAGATACAACTAAAATAAACGATTGCGGCGTTGATGCATAAAGTTCGATGATGTGTTTACTCCAAAAAACATCTTTGTCGTAGGATACAGAAATTATCACAAAGATAAAGAAGAGATAGCGACGGACTTGCTTCCATTGATTCGTGGGGAAACAATCTGTTCCAGATAATAATTCGACGACGCCAACTTCGATTGTTTCTTTCTCGTTGACATTAACCTTAGTCGAGGTTACATTGCTATTTTGGGCAGAGAAGATGAAAAGTCATTTTTAACGAAAGAGAAAAATGACATCAGCTAATTCATGGTACTGATAGCACAAAAAGTTATCATTATTCGCGAAGATTGCAAAATTAATTGTTACCTAAAAATTGATATCGCATTTTTCGTACTTGAGTCGAAAATTTCAGAGTTTTCACAAGATAAATCATACAAATATATAATATTCATATGCTTTTTCAATATAATATGTTAGATATATATCAATATTCATTCAAGCATAATTCAGAAAAATAAGGATTTTCATATATGTACAGCACACTGGAATGCAAAGAATTGTTGGAACGACGAAAGAATTTAAAAACCCTATTAGAGTTTGGTATGCATTAATAATTTATAACTTCATTGTAAAGTATACGTCAACCTCACTCAATAGTTTCCTTGAATATGATAAAGATAAGAATAATGTTGATAAAACTTTGAATAATTCGAAAAATCGATTACGTTTAGAAAAATATAACTGCCTTTACAAGACGATAATTTTGATTGGATCCATTTGACATATCAGTCCTTTCTAATCACTTAGGAAAACACAATATTTCCTCTGCGATTTCTTTTAACATATATGGACTCGTTTTCAAACTGGAAATATTCTATTTTCCAATTAAGAGTCTTTATCCACGCATTGAATGAAAGAAAAAAAATTATCTAACACAGTAAACGTCTTTCTTCAACGTGAGTTCATCATGTCATTCTCTTGATGATTCTCTAAGTTCTGCTGGAACATTGAATTGTTATTCTGTTCTCTATTTATTTCTTCTGATGTTGATTCTAGTTCTATATTGGTATCACTTTCTATATCTTGGAATCTGAAAAGGAAATGAAATTCAATTGAAAGTTTTATCATACACATGGATTATTTTTGTATCTGTGTTGATTTTATCATTATGAGTTATTTTAATCTATTAGTGAATGGTCTTTTAAAAGAAGACGCGGGTCACGATTGATGAGATTTGGACTATAGTTTTGTTTAATTTGAACCTTAACCTAGATTGCTGATTTGTTGAGTCCAACATCAGTTATCACAAAAACCAACATAAGAGTATAAGTCAGTTTATGTTACTCTAGTATCTTCTATAAATATTATTATAATTCCGGCATAAATAATATTCAAAGGATTTGTTTAGTACTATAGTGGAATACTTACGTGTAATGTTTCTCTTCTCCTCTCATTTCACATATAACGTTTGTGAGTGCCATAATATAATTTTTAGCTAATGTTAGAGTTTCTATTTTAGATAATTTCCTTTCCATTTTATATGTGGAATTACCTCTCTAAGTTGCTGGAAATGAAAGAAATAATTTCATTCAATCATCTGAAACTAGTATCATTCATGGTTTTAGGTGCCATTTCAATCATGGAGAATGATGCTCATAAATTATCACATATTTTGGGCTATTCAGAGAATTATGACTTCTTTTAGAACTGCCCCAAGAAATTACCGCGCAGAATTGAAACTTTATTCAGAAGAAGTTTTGATATGTTGACCAGTGATCCCCCAGCACTAAAGAATACTTGAGAACAATCGAAATGAAAATGGTACTCATAGAAATAGAAATAAAACTGATAATAAAAAATGAAAAATCCCCAAAAACCCATTGATACTGGATATTTCCACTGGCAAGAATAAGTACATGACATCTACCGTTCGTATTCAAAATCAATGCTCTTATAGCTTTTTGATCCATTGCGTTTCAAATTTCAACCATTCTGTTCCGACCCTCATTAACGCAAGCTGACTGCCTTTGGTGGCTTCTTAATCTTCTTTAAAGAATGCTCCAGACATGATCGATGGGATTGAGGTTTGGATATCGTGCAGTGCAGGACACTTCATTAAAGTGATTTTATGATATTGAAAGTAGTTCCTGACGATATGCGCTTGGTGAGGTTTGCTGCCGTTGGGCAAAATCTCCTTCATTCAGGTGCTGGACAACCATGAGCTTATAGGGGTGAAAGCAAAGGTTTTGGTGTAGTATTCTACGAACAGTTCGACTACTCATTTGGAGTGCTGCAGCTCGTTTCCGGACGGAGTGCCCTGGGCTTTGAATTACACCTCGTCTTATTGTTTCCACGGAAGCTGGTGTCCTTACATTTCGAGGACGACCTTGAGGTTTTGGATTTATTGCTGATGCAGTCGTTCTGAAATTCTGTAGCCACCGGATTATTGTGTCACAGCGCTGATGAAAGCACCGCTGCACCACAATGATAGACTCTCCCGATTCTAAATACTCTTCAACTGCGAATGCACAGAGCTCTCTTGTCCAGATAACCATTGTGAATTAAATGGAAAACTCCTTCCGAATCGAATGACCTAAGCCGCTTCCATCTACTCACTCACCGTTACGTGTACTATCCGTTCCGAAAACGCCCCACCCTGTATAAGTCCATCTTATACCACTCCTTTAGCACATTCTGCTGGAATCAAACAATTTCATGATTCACGTTGCGTTATTACCAAAAATTGAAATTTTCGAGAAGGAAACGTTACTCGCAAAAATCTGCCAACAACAGCTGTTATCAATTCACCATCTCTACCAAAAAAGAAATTCGAAATATTGAAATTGTTGATACCGGATATTTCCACTTCTGGCAAGAATATATACATGACATCTACCATTCGTATTCAAAATCAATAATCTTGCAGCTTTCTGGTTCATTTCGTTTCAAATTTCATTCTATTCCGACCCTCATTAACGCAAGCTGGCTGGTATTGGTGGCTTCTTAATCTTCTATAGAGAATGCTGCAGATATGTTCAATGAGATTGAGGTCTGGATACCGCGCAGGATATTTCATTAAAGTGATTTTATTAAAGAAGAATACTGGCAGAGATTTAGTGCTGAAATGGAAGCTGATATATACGGAGCGCAAAAACGAATTTGGAAATTATTAAGGGGTATGAAAAAGGACACTAATGAAACTATACAACTGAAAACAATCACAAACGAAACATGGGAAAAATACTTCAAAAATCTTTACACCGAATCAGAATATGAAGAAGAACCCCCAGAAGAAAACTTAGAAAACGACATTATAAATGAATCGGTAACAATCACGAAAGAGCAAGTAGCTATGGCAATAAGTAAACTTAAACATAGGAAAGCTCCAAATGAAGATAAGATAACAAATGAGATGATCAAATATGGCGGAGAAGCCATGAGAGAAGAGTACACAAAACTGTTTAACATCATAATTCAACACGGAAAAATACCAGAAGAATGGAAAAGAAGTATAACAGTGCCTATCTTTAAAAAAGGAGACAAAACAAATCCTGCTAACTATCGCGGAATAACCTCATTAAGCACCTCTTTGAAACTGCTTACAAAGATTTTTGCCGATGACATAACGTCAACAATGCCAATCAGCGAAGAGCAACAAGGCTTTCGAAAAAACCGGTCCACGGTCGATGCACTATTCATAACAAGGAAATTAGTAGAAAAGTCTCTTGAATATAACACTCCAGCATATCTTTGTTTCATAGACTTAAGGAAGGCCTTCGACAGAGTCCAACTGAAGGATGTAATCAAGATACTGGAAAACAAAGAGGTACCCAAAAAATATATAAGACTCATAAAAGATCTGAACACTAATACAACAACGCAAATACGAACAAACCACACCCTAACGCAGCATTTCGAAACAACGTCGGGCATCCGCCAAGGTGATAGTCTTAGCCCTCTACTATTTAATACTGTTATGGACCAACTTGTAGAGACCGTTAAAAACTTGGGACTAGGATACCGCATGGGTACATACAAAATTAACATCTTATGCTATGCCGATGACGCCGTACTCATTGCAGAATCAGAAGACGACCTACAAAGAATGTTATACGCCTTTAGCAAACGTGCAAAAAATTTCAATATGGAAATCTCAACAAGTAAGACAAAATGCATGACCATAGCTAAGGAACTTCTGCGCTGCAAGTTAACAATAGACAACGCCACTATAGACCAAGTCATGTCATTCGAATACTTAGGGTGCAAAATAACAAGCACAGGATACCTTGAAGATGAAGTGAGGAGACAAGTGAACAAAGCAGCTGCAGTATCGGGGCATCTTAAACAACCAAATTGGAGAAATAAACACCTCAGTATACCATGCAAATCCAGAATCTACAAAACATGTGTGCGACCAATTATGACATACGGGGCAGAAACAAGAGCGGAAACGTCGGTAACAAAGAGGATACTAAGAACAACAGAAATGAAAACGCTAAGAACTATAACTGGTTATACATTGATTGACAGACAAAGAAATACCGACATAAGGGAAAAATGTGAAACAGACGATATTGTAAGATGGGTAAGAAAAAAAAGAAGAGAATGGAACCAGCATGTAAACAGAATGACCACAGATAGAATAGCCAAAATCGTATATAACAACATACCACACGGAAGAAGACCCGTTGAACGACCACCAAAACGATGGCGGGACAGTTAGCAATCAACTTCACAAAAACTGCTGCAGGGAAACCGGAACTGAACAGGCGCTACGCCTTCAACACGGTGAAGAAGAAGAAGAAGATTTTATTATATTGAAGGTATTTCCTGACATTATGCGCTTGGGGAGGTCTGGCGTTATCCTGCATTAACAAATTGCCGAAAATGGTACCTACATCTTTTCCTAAAATGTCTGTAACGTACCTCCGAGCATTCAGGGTTCCATTATTTACGATGACCACATCAGTGCGGGAGTTCAAAAAAGTTACTCCCCACACCATTAATGAACCTCCACCAAAATTATAGTTGGTGAAAAGTTGCACAAAACTCTCTCCGAGTCTTCTAACCAATTGATTTGTTCTGTGGCAAAACTCAATGTGCTGCGGTTAGAGCTGAGTCTCGAGCTGCAACACGAGGCTTCAGACCTAATTCCCTGAGACGATCTGGTATTGTTTCAGTGTTACTTTGCACACCATTGTTTTGTCAAAGCTTCATTTGAAGGTGTCGAGCAGTAGCAAACCGTTGTCCTTACGAGTCCTGTACCTGCGGATCATTCTGGTAACAATTGAACGGGTCACTTCAAGTCTTTGGCCTATTCTTGTATAAGTCCATCTCACACTACTCCTTTAGCACATTCTGCCGAGGTCAAATTTCGTGATTCACTTTGCATTATTACCGAAAATTAAAATTTTCAAGAAGAAAACGTTACTCGCATAAATCAATCGACCAACAACTGCTGCTATCAATTCACCATATCTACCACAAAAATTTGAAATATTGGAATTGTGCGTTAATTTCTTGGTGCAGTAAAGATGTATATAATCTTAAGATCAGAGTACTACTAGGCTGTGATGTAGAGAACACATGTGTAAGATATATTTTGTAATTTTAAATAGCAACCCCCATCTCTTTTTGCAGCTCTATGAAGCGTCTCAAATACAGGGTGTTAAAATACAAATTATTCTCCCCACACCGCCTCATCATATCCTCAAAAAATTGGTTTCGGGTTGGGGGGTTAGAAACTCGTGAAACACAATTGCGAATGGTCATACCTCATACTCAGGACCTTTTTCGCACTTACATACCGATCAATATCATGCATGAATTTTGAAATTTAAAACCCTGTAATCGTTCTTTTCTGGAATTTTTTGTACAGTAATCTAGAAGCTTCATAGAGCTTTGAAGATAAAAAGTGAGGGTCGCTGGGGTTAGATGGTTGGCGGTAAACTCCTCAATTTTCGCTAAAAACCGACAATGAATGAATTATGAACTTTCGCGCAACCCGGTATATTATATACCGGATGTAACTGAACCTACGGTCACACCTGTAACTTTTTTTCTATTTGGAATATTTTGATGAAATTTGGAAATCTGATAGAAGACAACATTTTGAATTTGATAACATTGATATTTTTGACATTTCGTATCTGGTTGTTCCGGTAACGAAACCAACTTTCGTTTTTTAAAAGGGACACAATCTTTTTTTTGCAATTTTCATCTTTCGTTTTAGAAGACCATGAACATGACTATTGACTTAACTCAACATTTCCTATCACGAAAATACAAGATTGTATCTAAAAATTTAATTGTTCATTTTTCACGGACTGTCAAAGTTTTAAATTTCAGTTTTTCCTCAAAAAGTAGGTTTTCTTCTGAGATAACCATATCGGGCACCCGGTATTAAAGATGCAGTATTTCTTTATTTTTTTATTTTTCATACCACTCACGCAATTTTTGAAGAGTTTCCCCATTCTTTAGTAACAATAACTACATTGGCGATGCAAACTTATTATTCATACTTATAACATTTTGTGATCATAAAAATTCAGTGTAACATGAATTCCATTGTTGTTAATTATCGACTTTACGAATTAGTGAATTCAGTTTTGAGTATGAATCAATGCACCCAAAGTGAAAAATTCGATATGCTCCTTATTTATGGAGAGTGCAGGCAAAATAGCGTTCAGGCTGTACTATTATACAGGGAGCGCTATCCGGAAAGACTTCATCCGAATAGACACTATTTCTCAAAAGTTGAACGAAAATTTCGTGTGGTGCAACCTGCTGCAGAGAGGATTTCGTTATTGACGAAGATACCGAAATAGATGTATTGACATTTGTTGATATAAATCCAGTCACATCCACGAGCCACAAAAGCTTATGGTGTTAGGCGACTCCAAAACTATGAAGAGTACCTTAGGAATATGGAGGGTGATTCACAATATCACACAAAGATTTTATTCAGTAACGAATCACGTTTCACGAACAATGGAATGTTTAATAGGCAAAATACCAGGTACTGGTCGCAACAAAATGAACACAGATATCGAGATGGAAACTTACAAGAACGTTTTGGGTTCAATGTCTAGATGGGGATGATGGAAATATATTTAATAAGGCCTATAATTCATGGAGGTTCATTGCTAGGAGAGAGATATTTGGAAATTTTGAGGAAATAAATACAAGATGAATTGGGCGAGTTTGCCATTAGCTGTTGTGAATGAAATGTATTTTCAACGAGAAGGTGCACTTCTCACAACACAAGGGAATCTCGCGGTATATCGACTAAACTTTTCCCGAAAAATAGATAGGTACAAATGGTTCCATAAGATAGCCAGCTAGATCGCTAGATTTGAGTGTAATGGATTTCTTCCTGTGGGGCCATTTCAAGAATGAGGTTCACCAAACACCTGTTAGAACACAACAAGAATTGGAGAACCGTTTGAGACAGGCTTTTGCGGGCATAACAGCCCAATAATTTATTAATGTTGTGAGGGGAACCATTGATCGTGTGCGATGATGTGTTCGTGAGAATGGTGGTATTTTTTTGAACATCTATTATAATTATTTTCTTTTCGCTATTCGCTCTTTTGTTATTAACTTTAACAACCAATGAAAAATAAGCCAATTGTCACTGTTCAGGGCCCTCTAGAAAAATGAAAATTGCAAAGAAAAATTGTGTTTTGTTTTTCTTTCAAAAATACGTCAAATGTTCGTAGGATGAGATGAATAATTGAAATAATAATTAATTAAAAAATACAGGGTGTCCCATTTGAAACTCGAAAGTTGGTATCGTTTCCGGTTATGCAGAATTGTCAAACATAGTAATGTTATCAAATAAAAAATGTTGTCTTCTATCAGATTCCCAAATTTCATCAAAAAAGTTACAGGGGTGGCCCTAGTTTCAGTTACACCTGATATAGTCAAGGCACTAAAGTACAAAAATGGGCCTAACCTAACGATTTTTTTGTGCAATGTCATGAATTTCAATGCAGTTTAGTGGGTTGGATTCGTGAGGATCATGAAGAAATCCCAAATTGTCGCTAAATACGAATACAAAGTCAGCGAGGCCTAGATTACCTAGTGGCCGCAGTCGGTGTTTTGAATGTCTTAGGACAATTTATCATGGCACACACTGGTTACTCGGGGGTTTTCAAGGTTGCTGAATACAAATATCTTTACAAATAAACCGTTTGAGACACCCGATGAGGGCACCAGGTACTCCACAGGCTCTTGCCGACCTCGTAGTCGTGTTCAGCGACCTAGAAAACCCCGGTCTAACAGATTTTGATTCATTTTCACGATTATTTACTGATTTTCGAATTTTTCAAAATGCAATTTTGGATTTCTTCATGATTAGATTAGTTCACAAAGTTTCTAGAGATTCTCACGAATCTAACGCACCCAACTACTTTGAACTCCGCCTTACTGCGTAAAGAGTAGAAAGTTCATTCCTTTAATGCCCTCACTCATAATGAAAAAGATGTTTTCATTTTTTCTCAAAACAATTATTCCGTATGATACGCCTCTAGGGCTTAAGTCATATTCATACAACTATCACCTTCGTACTAGAACCTTGGAAAAAGTCAGGTTCTCGTATAATCGTAATGTCCTTTTCCGATTATTATAAAGGATATTTTGAAGATTGATGAAACTGTATGATATGTTGTTAGATGGCAACTTACCTCGAAAGCATCGTTGAGTGAATGCATTCTCATTCTTTCTCTCTCATTACTTTCCAGTCTTCTTAAATTTCTCTCTCTTGCACTAATACATGTTTTTCTTCGACGCGTTGTGGTACCACTTGATGCGCTACCACTAGATGCACTACCTATAAGAAGAGAAGAAAAAATTGATGGGTAAATAATATACATAAGTGACGATTCAAAAAGGAATTTCATCTTATACATAAGAGTAAAAATAGAAGTAAGGAAGAGTTTTAGCGTAAAATTTAGGAGACAAATTCAATGATGATGAAGTTTGAAGTAGGTTTTGGAAATTGAAGATTTCATAACGAATTCATTTACTTTGATGGTATAATATTGAAATTGAAATACAATAAATTATCGTTTGAATCAGATCTTCGAAAATTAATTATAATTTCGTTAGGCGAATGCCAAAATGTTGCTGACATCCAAGTTGTTTTTAAAGAAAAAGGTTGACCAGAGCCATATCAGGTGAATACGGTGGTTGTTCGATGGTATATGTTGAGATTGGTCAGAAATTCATTCAGAATGATAACCTTATGAGATAGAGTATTATGATGGTGCAAAATCTATGAGTTTTCTTTCCACAAATCTGGCTTTTTCGACCAACTTGCTCTCTTGAACGCCCCATAAGGCACCGGTCTTCTTCTTATCAGCCTTCTCGCGCCCAAATTTGAGCATAGGCCACCCTCCTCTCTCTCCAATCTTTCCTATTCTGTGCTGTCGCTATCCAGTTCAGTTCTCCCACCCTTTTTATATCATCATACCACCGCATAATTGGTCTTCCTTTGCCTCTCTTTCCTATCCATGGTCTCCATTTAATGATCTTACTGTTCCCTCTTTCATCTTTGATTCTGGCAACATGGCCGGCGTAGTCCCATTTAAAATGTGAAATGGTGTATAATATATCTTTTTTTTTTGTTCTCCGTTTCATCCACTCGTTTCGCTTTTTATCCCTCAAAGAGATGCCCAGCATTGATCTTTGCATTACTTTCAACTTGTTTATTGACTGTGTCTTGAGGGTCCACGTTTGTGCACCGTATGTTAAAACCGGGAGCACACACTGGTCAAATATTTTGGTTCTCAGATATTGGGGATTATTTAGTTTTTCAATATATGTGAGAGTTTCCCGAACGCCACCATCCTAATTAATCGCCTTCTCATATTGATTTTGTTGGTCTTATTTTGCTTTCCAATCTCTATCTGTTGTCCGAGGTATATATATTCTGTGCCATTCTATATGTGTTCACCGTTTATCGTAATATTTTGTAAGTTGTGGCTTTCAGACCGTTTTTCTTCGTCTCCAGTTCAAATTCAGTGAGTATCTTCCGTAGGTCTTCCTCATTTTCAGCGAATAGAACGATGTCGTCCACAAATCTTAAATGTGACAATCTTTCACCGTTTATGTTTATGCCCAAACTCTCCCACTCCAACTCTTTGAAGATTCCTTCCAAGGCTAGAGTGAAAAGTTTGGGTGATATTGTATCCCCCTGTCTTATACCTCGTTTGATCATTATTTTTTCGGAATCTTCATGTAGTCTGATTGCTGCTGTAGCCCGACGGTATATGTTTTCATCAAATTTTTGTAGCGATGGTCTATACGTGCTTTGTCTAGTTCCTCCATGATTGCCTAGTGTTCGATAGAGTCAAAGGCTTTTTCGAAGTCTACGAATACCATGTGTAATGGGAGATTATGTTTTGTTATTTTTTCTATCAGTATCTTCACAGTCAGTAAGTGATCGCACGTACTGAAACTCTTTCTGTATGCCACCTGTTCAACTGGTTGGTAGTATTCAAATGTTTTCTCTTTTCTATTTGCTATGACCTGTGTAAAAGACAGTAAACTGATCGGTCTATAATTCTTCAGAAGTCGTTTATCTCCTTTTTTGAATAGGATAATCATGATGGCGTTATTCTAGTTGTCTGGTATAGTTTGTTGTTCTAGACATTCGTTGAATAGATTCTTCAGTTCTGGTTCGATTATATCATGAGCTTCCTTAATCATTTCAGCCAAAATATCATCCTCTCCTGGCGATTTATTGTGTTAAGTGTTTTTAAGGCGAATAAGAATTCTTCTTCATTTATTTCTGGAGTGTCTTCTGATCCAACGTTCAGTACTTTAGTGTTAATTGATGTTCGAGGTCGTCCGATTTGTGTGTTGTATAGATTTTCATAATATTGTTTTGTCACCTCTATTATTTCATTCCTATTTCTTATCTCTCTGCCACTTTCATCTTTTAGAGCTACTATTTGCTGCTTTTCTTCCTTTCATCTGAGTCTTTTGAGGTTTTTGTTGTTGTCTATTACATTTTCTGTAATGTTCTTCTAGATCTCTTTTAATCATAATTCTTGCTTCTTTTCTCGCACAGATAATAATCTTTATTTACCGTCTGACCTTCTGGCAAGAATCCCGAGTGCACAATATTGCGATAATTAAAGAAAACTGTCAACAGTACTTTGACTTTTGATCGATTTTGACGTCGTTTTCTCGATTTCCGTTCATCTATTCCGGCGCTTGTTAACTGGTTTGCATAAACTCAGACTCATAAGCTCTTGTCTCGTTAGCAGTCACAATGCGTTTTATGCATGTGGGCTCGGAATTGAGTTGTGCTAGCATGTTTTAAGCGACATTTGAGCGATTCAATTGTTGAAGTGAATCAGGTCTTTTGGAACTAGTCGGGCGGTAACGCGTTTCAGACCCAAATAATCGTTTAAAATGGTACAAATTGATTCGTGAGATACAAAAAGCTCATTGACGATTTTCAATTACCATTTCCTTCACTTTTTCGATGTTAACTTCTGTTGAAGATGTTGATGGCCGACCAGGACCAGGCAAATCTTCCACTTTCTTTTTGATAAAGTCGATTCACCGTAAGTCTCCTGTTTTTTCATTTTCATTCTCCTCCAGCAATTCGGCACACGAAATTCCATTTGCAATACGAAATTGAGATGAATTCTTTGTTCGATATTTGTATCCATTGTAAAAATCGGAAAACAAACTTGTGGAAACTGACAAAATCGAGCAATGTAAAAACAAACAAGTGACAGATCGCGTTCAAACTTCAAGCGGCTGTGAAAACTTAGCAACAACAAAAATGTTGACAATCGTTTTCAGCAGATTTTTTAAATGATAAGTAACAAGAAAGGAAGAAACATGTGGAAAATGAGTTGGTAAGGACATCAGGGAGTTGTCGGATATAACGACAAGCTTATCGGATAAATGATCGACTCATTGCTTGGAGGAAAGAAAATATTCACCCCAAGGTACTTGCAGCATTCCTGTATCCAGTTTGTTCCTATGCTTTCAACAACACGCTATGATCCCGATTGCGGGCCCTGGTCTCATTAGAGGATTCTTAGCTCCTAGAAAGGCCAACTTATCCGCGATCAAAGGAAATGAGAATCTAGAGGATACGGAAATGGTTGTTTGAGGCCAGGTCTCGCAAAGCAGCCCGTCTGTTAGAGCAGATTGTGATTAACTCATTAAGTGTATCTAGTTCTGCTAATCTTTGAGTGCCATGGAAAAGTGTTTTATATTAATCTAATGTGAGGTAGAAACCTCTTCTATTTCTCGGCAGTAAACGCCACTACCTGAAACCTTTTTGGTCTCCAAACCATCCGTGTATCAGATGTATCCTCCACCTGGCAAGGAATTCTTCCTTTTTACCACCCTTGACGTTTTCAAAACATTGAGGGAAAGAGGTTTTAGAGTTACCATTAGGGATAATCGCCTCGAAAAGTGCCCTTTATCACTAGTTCTTCGAATGAAAAGAGAAAAACGTGTGTGTTTCATTGTATTTACGACTCAACATATGAATATTTGTTTGTCACATGGAAAGACAACAATATTGTGATAATGAGAACTAATTACGATTCGGTTGAACCATTGGCAAAAGTAAAACAGTGGTCCTAAATTAGAAAGCAAAAAATTAATGTTCCACAGCCTCTTCTCTTTTCCAAATATACTTTCATGGATCGGTGTTGATCTTCTGAATCAAAGTGTTAACAACTACCGAATATCTGTTCGGGGAAGAAAATGGTGGGGGTTTCTTTTGGCACATTCCTTTTGATCGCGGAATCTAGAGGTCTCGCAAAGCAGCCCGTCTGTCACAGCAGGTCGTGATCAGCTCATTAAGTGTACCTAGCTCTGCTAACCTTTGAGTGCCATGAAAAGTGTTTATGTTAATCTAAGGTGAGGTAGAAACCTCTTCCATTTCTCGGCAGTAAACGTCACTACCTGATACCTCTTTGGTCTTCAAACCATCCGTGTACCAGATGTATTCTCCACCTGGCAAGGAATTCTCTCTTTTCACCACCCTTGAGATTGAGAAAGTTTTAGTTCTAGTTCTTTCCTCGAAAAGTGTCTTTCTCACCAGTTCTCCCAATGAAAAGAGAAAAACGTGGGTGTTTTCATCACATTAACGACTCAACATATGAATATTTGTTTGTAACATGGAAAGACAACGATATTGTGACAATGGGGACAAATTACGATTCGGTTGAACCATTGGCAAAAGTAAAACAATCAGAAAGAAGAAATTAATGTTCCATAACCTCTTCTTTTCCAAATATAAAGTTTTCATAGAGGGGCGTTGAGCTCCTGAATCAAAGTGTTAACAACTACCTAATATCTATTCGGGGAAGAAAATGGTTTCTTTTCGCACATATGGTCAACGAAGCTGACGTCATTGCTTGGAAAATTCATACAGTGGTTTGTGAAGATGAAGTCATTTTGTTAACTTTTGTTCGGAGTATTACCCGTCATCATCTGTGGAGCTTTCCTAAATCATCATACTAAGGAGCAGACCACATGGTTCTACATCCGAGAGTATTATACAAGAAGAAGACGGTCATTTTCCAGTAAAAATTGAAAAACTGTCAAGGAGTGAAATTTTCTATTTCAAAACACTTTGAAGAAGTGTCAAATGTACTGGAACTTGATGCTTAGAGCGAAACACGCTACGATCGCGATTGAGGGCCCTGGTATTATCAGATGATTCTTAGCTGCTAGAAGGGCCAACTTAGTCGTAATATCATTTCCTTTTGATCACGGAATCTAGAGGTCTCGCAAAGCAGCCCGTTTGTCACAGCAGGTCGTGATCAGCTCATTAAGTGTAATTAGTTCTGCTAACCTTTGAGCGCCATGAAAAAGTGTTTATGTTAATCTAAGGTGAGGTAGAGACCTCTCCAATTTCTCAGCAGTAAACGTCACTACCTGATACCTCTTTGGTCTTCAAACCATCCCTGTACCAGATGTTTCCTCCATCTGGCAAGGAATTCTTCCTTTTCATCACCCTTGACGTTTTAAAAACATTGAGAGAAAGAAGTTTTAGGGCTACAGAGTCCATTAGGCATTATTCCCTCGAAAAGTGCCCTGTATCACCAGTTCTCCCAATGAAAAGAGAAAAACGTGGGTGTTTCCATTACATTTACGACTCAACATATGAATATTTGTTTGTCACATAGAAAGACAACGATATTGTGACAATGGGAACAAATTACGATAAGGTTGAACCATTGGCATGAGTAAAACGGTGGTCCTCAATTAGAAAACAAAAATTAATGTTCCACAGCCTCTTCTCTTTCCAAATATACTTTCATGGTATCTAATTGATTAATAGGTCGCATGCTCTAAAGATATTTCGGAACATTGTATATAGAAGTTTTGAAGATCTTGCACGTTCATAATTTTTTGTTAAAATTGTGAGCATCACTTAAGGTATGCCCTTCAGTCAATATCGTTGAGAACACTTTGAGAGCAAGAACGAGGTTGGATATTATTGTCTTAGAAAGTGACGGGGCACATTGTTAAAATGACTCAAAAAACTTTTTCTTTCAAGTTTATGTTTGAACTTCACTTTTTAGATATTGAAAAAGTGAAAAAATCTTGCTTCATAAAAAAAATTAGTGGGATCAAGTGGGTTACGAATATTTTCAGTACATTGTTAGCCCATAAAATGCATAATCTTGAGCAAAATAACGAGTAAAAAGAGAGTTGGGACGAACCTCCATTTTTTCGTCTCTTTCTTCCTACTGCTTCATCGCTACTAGATTCTGTAAGATCATCTCTTCCATCGTGTTTACTAAGTTCCATGTCTTCTACTTCCACATCTTCCTCTTCCTCCTGCCAAGGAGTCGATATTTCTAGGGACCGCATGGTTGACAACTGGAACGAAAAACAATATTTAGTTCATCATAAAACACAGAGCACAATTCTCACACACATTCATAATTGTCATAAACTGATATCAATACGAATTCCAGCCATGAAATTAATGATATCTTATTTTAATCAATTCTGGAGCTGCATAAAAATATCTTGTACTCCTTTCAACATTTATTTTTACGCATAAACAGTAAAACAACGATCGAAACCACACTTTCTGGACGTTAAAACGAATGTCACGATACAAAAGGAACACAATTAAAAACAAAAATAGATAAGCCGATACTTAGGAATTGGCTTTGCATATTTTGATAAAAATCAGTGACGAAAACGATAACACAAACAGAACTCGAATGCAGATTGATAAATATTGATTAAAATTGAAATATATATTATAAGAGAGATCAAATGTCATAGTAAATTGATTACATTTGTAAATTTGAAATGGATCAAATTAGCATAATCTTAAATTGAGATATGGAAATTTTATTTTGGCTGGGTGAAATGACGAAAAAACAAGTTGTATATTTGTGAAATAATTGAAGCCTAATCAAAAGGATGAAAAATTATAATAACCAGAAATGTTTCAGATTAATGATTTGCTTCACCACACCGAAAATAGAATGGTTGGTTTTGCGGACGACTGCACTCTGCGTTTTCTAGTCAACATCGAATAACTGCTTAGGAGACAGGCCCACACCGATAAAGATACCAACTGAACATGTCACTGAATTCATACTTGAAGAAAATATCAGAGTGAGGTCGGTCGAACGCGAACGAGATGACGTTCTTCAGAGAAGTTACTGTAGGAGAACCTTCTATAATCACGCAAAGTTTGCTTTTCATGTCTAAGTAGTACTTCACGCCATCATAACTGATGCTTTTATACAAAAACAGGTGGACCTGATCTGGAATATTGTATCAATGTGTGGAGCTTCGCACCCAAATAGTGTCTCTCCTGCCAAGCTAATCACAGTACGTACTCTGTATCTACCTGACCCGAGAGTTCAAATATCGGTGCATTTCTGAAATTTTCTCTCTTCTTTCCTTCATCGACGTTATCGAGGTCACATCGTCTCCTTAGATTGTCTGCAGCACGCGTTGCCACGAGTCGACTCTATGGACCCACGCTGTCTGCCATATTACCAAACTTTTTCAAAGATAATTTCAAGAAGAAATTGAATAACTATGACTTTAGCTTCCAGGCGAGAGAATTCAGCTCCAGGATATAAAACAAGCAAACAGCGAGTAACAATATTAGTTTGCGCTAATGCTAACAGGACCCACAAAATATCTCTGCTCCTCATAGGAAAATCAAAGAAACCCAGATGTTTTAAAACTATCAGGGTACAGGTATGACAACACTTTTATTCCTGAAGTAAAAAGAAGACAGAACAAAATTGGCAAACAAGGAAATGTATTACTTTTACTGGATAATGCGCAACCCATCCTTCAGCTGAGCTGTTAGAAAGGGAAAATGGAAAGCTTAAAGTGAAATTTTTGCCTCCTAATGTGACATCCTTGCTACAACCAATGGATCAAAGTGTTATTGAAACATTGAAACGACTTTATAGAAAACAACTTCTACGTAGGTTGTTATTTATTGAAAAAGATAATGTAGAAGTCGTTTTATAATTTTTTAAGGAAATGAATTTGAAGGAGTGTTGTTACATGGTTGTAGACGCATGGAATTTGATTCAAAGGAAGACTTTAAACAAGGCTTGGAATAGAGTACTTAATCGGGAGAATGATCATTCTATAACCAATACGGAAGATTCTATTTTGGAGGATATGAATGAGGTAATGTCAAAGCTACAAATATGTCAGGATTGTGATGATGATGACATGAAAGAGTTGGTCACTTGTGACTGTAATAATCAAGGCTTTCAGATTATGTCTGATGACGAAATCGTAGAAGACATATTGCAGATAAATGAACAGCAGGAAATGCAAGAAGATGAAACAGAAGAAAATATAGACGTGGAAAATGATACAGGACCATCTTATGATGTATCATTTCATGCCCTGGAAACAGCTCTCAAGTGGTTTGAGAAACAAACAGAGAGTGATACTGTGAGTTTACTACAGCTGAAACGAATTCGTGATATAGCACGAAGAGAAAAAGTTGCTTTCGTCAAATGACAATAACCAAATATTTCAAACCAAATTAAACTCATTATCTATTTATTTCATGATTACCAAATACATATTGTAATTTTTTTTACATCTGAATTTGGGAGGCTTTTACTTGGTAGAATTCCGTTATCAATAATGAGAACAAATTTTGAATGCAGATAATAAATATTGTGACTTAACCCCGAGCTTCGATGTAAACATAAAATGGGAAACTCTTAAAACTACAATTATGGCCCAAACAATAGACCTATTAGCAACAGTCAAGGATACAAACAAGAAAAAATCATGGATGACTGATGACATATTACAGTTAATGGAAATCAGAAGGTCGTATAAGAATAGAGATTAAAGTGCATACAAGACCATACAGAAAGAAATTAGAAAGAAAATACGACACGTCAAAGAAAAATGGTACGAAGGAAAATGCGTAGAAATAGAAGAACTCCAAGCAATACATGATGACTTCAATCTCCATAAAAAGATTAAAGAATTAGCGGGCATTAAAAGAACAAACAAAAGCAATATTTTACTAGATAAAAACGGTAAGATAATTCCAGACACCAAAGGGAAACTAGAAAGATGGAAAGAGTACATTGAAGAATTGTTCGAAGATGAGAGACAACAGGAAACAATAGATGGAGACACAGATAGGGAACAGGGCCCAAATATAACAAAAGAAGAAGTTATGAATGAATAAAACAGCTAAAAACGATAAAGCTCCAGGACCTGATGGAACACCAACAGAAATTATCAAATTAATTGCAGAAGATCAAACTGGTAGATCTGTACAACACTGTATATACCACCGAAATGATCCCTAGAGAATGGCTCAAATCAACATTTATTACACTGCCAAAAAATCGAACGCTAACGAATGCAAGGATCACCGGACGATCAGCCTAATGAGCCATACCCTTAAGATATTCCTCAAAATTATACATCGAAAAATTTTCAGAAAGATTGAGCAAGATATAAGCGAAACACAATTTGGTTTCAGAAATGCAATTGGTACTAGGGAGGCTTTGTTTGCTTTTAATGTGTTGTCTCAAAGCCTCATGGATGTCAATCAGCAAATGTATGTAGCCTTCCTCAATTATAAGAAAGCTCTCGACAAAGTCCGCCATAATCATCTCATAAATCTCTTGAGGGATAAAAACATTGACAGGAATGATATCAGAATATTAACATATCTCTATTTTAACCAGACTGTCAAAGTTTCTGTGCAAAATGAACTTTCAGAAGAGTTAAAAATAAAACGTGGACTAAGACAAGGATGCGTGCTATCACCATTACTCTTCAATTTGTATTCAGAAGATATAGTACAAGAAGCACTGCAAAATCAAAAAACAACGGGAGTGAAAGTTAATGGGAAGGTTATAAACAACATTAGATACGCGAATGACACAGTACTAATAGCAGAAACCCTGGAAGAACTAGAAAGGCTAGTAGATCTAGTACTAATCAGCGAAGAAAGGGGGCTCACACTTAACACCAAAAAGACTAAATTTATGACAACCACAAAACACCAACAACAGCGAGAAATATTATGGATCAAAGGGGAACCAGTGGAGAAAGTCTGCAAATACAAGTACTTGGGAACAATTGTAAATGACATCTTATTTCTTGTAAATAATCATTTATTTACAAGAAATAAGATCAAGAATCGAAAAGGCTAGAACAGTGTTCAATAAAATGAGGAAAGCATCAACCAGATCTTAGTCTACATCTTAAAATCAGAATGCTTAAATGCTACTTATTTCCAGTACTATTATATGGAATGGAAGCCTGGACGCTTAAGAAGTGCGACACTGACCGGCTGGAAGCTTTCGAGATGTGGGCATATCGAGGAATCCTAGGAATAAGCTGGGTGAGCAGAACAACGAACAAGGAGGTATTGAGAAGAATGGGAAAGGAGACAGAAATAATCAACACAATTTAAATCAGAAAGTTGCAATATCTGGGTCACGTGATGAGAGGGGAAAGATATACACTGTTGCAAACTATTATACAGGGAAAAAACAGGGTAAAAGAAGTATAGGAAGAAAATGCATCTCCTCGTTGAACAACCCAAGACAGTGGTACAACAGTAGCTCTGTTGATTTGTTCAGATTCGCAACTTCAAAGATAAAAATCGCCATGATGAATAGACAACCTTCTTAAAGGAGACGGCACGTAAAGAAGAAGAAGAATAAATATTGGAAGGTAGATCTTTGAGAAACTTTAGAAATCAACCAACATAATCAGTCAGGTAGAGTCATCACCTCTATTGAATCTCTTTGGGGAGCAATCTATTCCTAAATTTTATTGGATATACCTGTCATCAATAACCATTCAAGAAGCAGCAACCCAATAAGCTTTCAATTATTTAGAACATTGAGACGACCCAGAACCGGGGTCAATTTTTTTTGTTAATTTATTAAAACTATCCATATATTTCTTGGGTTTTATCTAATTGAATTTTATTATCTATTATGATAACTGTATCATGTAGATATACCTGCATAACATTTCATATTGTTTATCTGAATTCAAATTACAGTGAAAAGACGGTCATTTTCCAGAATGATTCAATAATTTCATTTTAAATTCTCAATATAGTAGAATATTACGTATTTTAAGGCAGCTTAAAATCACCCAATAGTGTAAACATAGACACGAAGGAATTTGTCTAACCCAAATAAGAAATCCAGCGAAAGCAATATTCGACTTTAATACCTAAGCTCTTAAGCATCTTCCGTATATCCACGATTCCCCAGCTGGTGTTTTCTAAATCAGCAATTCCCACGTCGGGACGAAGGAACGCGTCTGTAAAAGACTATGTAACAGGTACTTGAGTACCAAGGGCTGAGGAAGCGAGGGTAAGAACTGCTGGGTCACGCATATATAAGTATCACGATCGCAACGTTAAGGAATCATTCATTAATTCATTCATTATTATGATTTTGATGATTATTGAGTTATTTTTCGTCAAATGTGCAGTTACTCTTATAATTCAGTTATTCAGTTTTCGAAGCTCAGTGAATTTACTCATTCGTGTGAATCGGAATTAAATTAAAATACCTCTAGTTCCATATATAACGTTTTAATACTATACGAATTACTGAATTCGATTTAAATACGCGAGCGAATTAACGCTTGCAAGTTGTCAGCTGTGGACGTGTTCCTTAGAATTTTAAAAGTAAATCTTTTAGAGTTTGGAGTATCAGGGCCACGACCTCGTCAGAAAACATGATATATTACCAAAACCCTTCGATCGGGTCAGTTACCACTCATAAAATGGGTGAGGGTCGGTTAGACCTGTCTACAATAATCTCATATCCGAATTCCATCCAAAATATGGGTGAGGGCCAAGTAAGCCTGTTTATAATAATTAAATATTCCAACTTCCACTCGTAATATGGGTGAGGACCAATTAGGTCTGGTTATAATAATTAAATATTCCAACTTCCACTCGAAATATGGGCGAGGACCAATTAGGTCTGGTTATAATAATTAAATATTCCACATTCCACTCGTAATATGGGTGAGGACCAATTAGGTCTGTATAAAATAATCTAACGTATAAACTTCCACTCAAAATATGGGTGAGGGCAATCTGGGCCTCTATCTAAATGATCATATTTATTAAATTCATTAAAAGACGCCAAAGAATGCAAGGATAAGAATTTAATACAAATGCTGCAAAGATCAAATAGACATTGTTACCGAATTTGTTTTTGATTTTCTAATTTCCTTACCTATGGTTTAAGCGACGAAAAATTGGTCGTATCACATCAAACTTCACATAAAAGAACTTGAGTAGGTTACTACGAATACACAACACAACAAAGAAAAGGGTCCTATTTTATAAAAAGAACTTCAAGGCAAGTTCAGGTACTAGACGATCACATGGCTTTTCATTTGACCGATTTCAGTCGGTCACAGGTGTAATTAATATGGGGAAGAAAATAAGATAATTCAGGTATTGCAATTTACGTAAAAGCGATGCATTTTGCATCGTCTTTCATACACCGGGGTTGGGGGTGTTTCAACATTCATATTTATATTCTCATTCTTATCTATATATAGTTGTAATAATTTCTGTGCATTCATTTGTCTGAAGAAGGTACGGTGTAGTGAAACGCGTTACGAATCACAATTATTCAGTAAAATTCCTGAAAACACATTACTTGTTTTTACTATACATATTGTAAATAAATTATTCATACGTAAATATTTTATTTCATGATTAATGCTGCAGTTGTTTAGTATTATGTATGTCATCTAACAAAATATGTATGTACATATATGAATAAGTGTTAAGTTCTTAATAAACATTGATTTTCGTTGATATCTATTTGTTATTTTTAATAAATACATAACATTATTCTTCATACATTCGATTATCCGAATTCCTTTCGACAACAATTGGTCCGGTTAATCAAGTTTCTACTATAGTTAAAAATCCATATAATAAATACTCTTGATTGGAATCTCGATTTATTTTTAGTATCTTTAGAAAAAAATTGTAAAGAAAGCCTATATATTTCCTATCTATAGTGGCCTAATCCTTTAATATGCCTTTTTCATATAAGCGTCGATGAATGCTTTCAAATGTTTTTCTATCGAGAGCAATAAGGTTTGGGAATCTTTCAATGTACAATCGCCGAGTGTCCAATGCATTTCCGTCAGCACGCCATACATGAAATGCATGACACTGACGTTAATTATTCTTGAACACAAAACAGGTATTATCAATGGAATCGCAAAGATTCCTAGGAAACTTTTCAACATTCTTTTACTCAAAAACTGGGCGTCGTACAAGAAAATGTTTTTTTTCTTGAAAAATAATTGGAAAATTCAAAAATATTTTTTGTTTCTGAAGGAATCAGTAGCGTCCTAGTTCTTTCCTGAGAATATTCGTATTGAAAACTATGCGTCTTTGAAAGTTTTCGACACTCCCAAATTTTTACCTCAATATCTCAAGCGGTTCACGAAAAATTTACCTGTACTCTGTAAATGGTTAACGAAGTGTTTGTGGACCTATCTTTATATGAACATTTTTCATGAAATACCTTCAGCAATTACCTCCTTAAATATTGACGTATCTTTTTTAAACACACTGTATAAAAACAATTCGGCTTAAGCTTGAAGTTGGCTATGAAAATTAAAATCGAGTCCTCTGTTGAGAAACAAATTACTTCGCGAGCACTCATATATTATGGTGGGCTGAAGAATATTTTCGAGCGGTAAACTTTGATTGCACTTCCCGTTTTTCACTTTTCAACAACAAATGAATTCATCGACATGGAAAAGTAAGAAAAGTTTGAAATATTGTCGGGAACGTCGTAGCAACACTGGAATTTATTCATATTCGCCAAAAAGAGACGTCGGAAGAATATAAATTGAAAATTATGTAAGAATTCAGTGGCCGATGGCCTGGGATGTTTTCGATAAATCGAAAACAGTATAAGGGTCTTCATACAAGCAACGATGATAGATGAGACCTACAATCTGTCAACAAAGTACCGGGAATTGTTCAATAAAACACAAAATATTTATTTTTCATCTAAATTTATGGTATCGCCTTCTAAGCAATGCTTTTTCTGGAATTGACTTCAGTTCTCGCCACTTATTTTTTTATGCGTGCTTCCCATTAATAGGCGAACCTGTTCACCACATGAGTGACCGCCTGGAAAAAATTGGGGTGTCTGTTTACTCGCTTCTCGAAGAGCCAAATTGTAGGATGTTGGGAAGATGTTGGACGGAAGCGAGTTGCACAGCTTACCGGCCCTCTAAACGAAGGAATTCTTATAGAGAGAGGTTCGAGGGTTAGTTAAATGTACCACCATATGATGAGAACTCCTTGCCAGGCTAGTGTTGCGACAAAACACGAGTTTTCCGGAAACAAAGTCTTTCAGCTCCTTGGAGCGTCTTCCGTGGAAGATTCTCTGTGAAACAGAGAAAGGTCAGCAACTTGTCTTCTGAGAGCCAGCGGTTGGAGATGGCTGGCGATCTCCGCGTGGTCTCTGAGGCGCACAGCCCGTTTTTCCACACTATTCAACATCCGCAACGAATGTTTGGGCGCAGATCCCTATACATGGGAACAATATTTTAAAGCAGGTCGAATCTGCATCTTATATAGAAGCAACAGCTGAGATGACTTCGCTCTGAAAAGAAAACTAAGTTTAGCTGATGCCGACTTAGCTATTGCTGATAAATGTTCATTCCAGCAGAACCCGGAGTTGACCGTTGTTCCGAGAAGGTGCATCGAATCTTTGGATGCAATTTGCTGGCCTTGCATCATAAAGGAGGTTCTCCAGCAGGGACCTTTTTAGAAAACGTAGTCGCTTGCGTTTTGCTCACGTTGAAGCTCACCAGGTTCAACTGACCCCACTCGGATATCTTCTGTAAGTCAAAGTTTGAGTTATTAATTTATTGACATCCCTGACGCTGAGATTCCGTTGCTGTAATCGGCCTGAGACCACTTAAAGACGAAACCAAGGTACAATCGTCTGCAAAACCGAAGATCTTATGGTCTGTAGATGGCAGAAGATCGTTTACCTCCAACAGAAACAAGGTTAGCGAAATAATGGATCCCTGAAGTACTCTTGCTTGCAACCGGAAACAATCAGATGTTATACTTTGGAGTAGAATTTATATTGATCTATTTGAAAGAAAGATACTTATCAAACCCCGCAATTTTTCGGGAAGCCCAAATGCAGCAAGTTTATTCAACAAGGCTATGCAGCCAAACCCTATCGAATGCTTTAGAGATGTCGAGGGCTATTGCTCTAGATTCCTCATGTTTTTCATCATTGTCCAAACATAAGTGACGTAGGCGAGCAGATCTCCAGTCAATCTTTGCCTGCGAAAACCATACTGACGGTCGTTAATAATTCCCTGAAACTCAAGGTATTTGATGAGTTCATCATTTATGACTCTCTTTATCACTTTGGACATTATAGGAGAAGTTCAACAGGGTGGTAGTTTTGGGGTAAGGACTTCTTTTCTTTGTTTGGGATCGGTTGAATTCTCGCTATTATTCAGCTGCTCAAAAAAGTCTGGCTTTCATAAGAAATCTGGAACAGACGGTTAAAAATGGGTGCCAGGTCGGGAGCACACTTTCTCAGGACGATTGACGGTATTTTGTCTAGACCAAATGCCTTCTTGCAGTTCAGCTGCTCGAGAGCCCGTCTCACAGTGCGGACTCAGAACTTGTATGTGGAATGTTCGGTGGTATTGCGTTAGATGAATCTAACACAGAATTCTTTGAGAACAAGAGAGCAAAGAGTTCGGCTTATTCTTGTTTATGTCTTCTGTCGATTAAAACGGGTACCTCGAAGTAGTCATTTAAGTTTTGAAAGGAAGTCGGCTGGAGCTATATCAGGTGAATATGGTGGTTGCTCGATGATACTTGTTAAGATTTTGGTCAGTAATTCATTCACAGAGACAGTCTTGTGAGATGGTGCGTTATTGGTGCAATATCTATGAGTTTTCTTTCCACAAATCTGGCTTTCCGACGAATTTTCTCTCTTAAACGCAGAATAATGCCCATGTTTTTTTGTTTACCGTCTGACCTTATGGCAAGAGTGCACAACACCGCGATAATCAAAGAAAACTTGTGATCAGCTTTGACGTGATTTTTTTGGTTTTGGCTAAGTTGGTAGGAGCCATTCCGAAGCTTGTTGATAAGTTTGTATGTCAAACTAATAAACCCATGTCTCATCACCAGTTACAATGCGTTTTATGAATGTGTGTTTGGAATTGACTTGTTCTAGCATGTATTCAGTGACCTTCACGTGATTGTTGAAGAAAATTTAGATTCTTGGAACTTGTTGAGCGACAACGCGTTTCATGAACGAAAAAAATTATTCAAAATGGTATGAATTGATTCGTGAGACACAGAAAGTTCATAACCTATCTCTCTTTAACTCAAATGATGATTTTTAATCATCATTTCCTTCACTTTATCGATGTTACTTCAGTCGAAGATATTAAGATATTGATGGCCGAGCAGAGCGAGGCAAATTTTCCACCACAAGAACATTGAGGATTGCAAATTAATAGTTCAACCAGAAACTGCACTTCGTTACTCGCGTGGTCTACGATCGTAGACCAGGCCATGAATCGTTTTCATCAGAGGAATGAGAAAGACCATAATGAAGAACAAGATGTTGTTGAAGAGAGCAGCCATGACACAGATTCAGAGCAGGATGTAATAGAGAGTGAAGAGCTTTCCGATGAAGAAAATAATACCAGTTCAAGCCGTTCGTCCGCTTATTACGTAGGGAAATACGAAATTACAAAATGAAGAAAAACTTCATCGAGCCTCCAAATTCGAGTTCGTTCACCTAATACCGTGAGACAACTTCCTGGAACGAAAGGTAATGCTCGTGATGTAACAACCGAAATCCAGCGAAATTGTTCGCAAATGATATCATCGTTCGAATTATAACGGTGTCAACAAACATATATATTGAAATTTTTCAAAATTTGACAAGATTCGGGACGTGAGAAAAACTGATGAAACGGCAATAAGTAGGTTTATAAGAATTTTGTTCCTCATTGGCGCTTTCAGGAGCTCAAGAAAAAAATTGAAGAAGATTTGGGACAATTCTGACCTGGACCCTCGGTCCATGTAGGCCCAGAGTACGTTCTGTGCCTAGCCTGGTCGGATGGTTCAAATATCTGTGCATTTCGGAGACTCCCTCTCTTTCTCTTCAACAACCTCTTCGAATTGACACTGTCTCAGAAAGCCGGCTGTAGCACGCGTTGCCACGAGCCGGCTTTCCGTACCCACGCCATATTGCCAAACCGCCGTTGTTTACCAACGAACCAAAGTTTTTATTTCATTTTAATTCTAAGTTTACAAAGAGTGTTTGTGTTAACCATCAGTGTTTCCTTCGTATGTGTGACCCCATCCCGGTAGCAAGTGGAGTGGAGCCCAACGTATGCATTAGGGCATTGTTTTCTCCGTGGAGAAAAAGAACCCATCCCGACTGAGTTAGCCGATAAATATTGATACGAGAATCCAGGTGAAGAATTTCGCACACGAGGTGAATACGATGCACGTTGTAGGACCAACGGGAACAATAGCAACAACACACGAGGATAGTATTCGTCTAATTCAGCTACCGCAGAATTAATCCACCACCGTAGCAGCCGTGAATGAAGCATCCGGTACTTGGACCGAAGACAACACCAAGTGGTGCCCAAAGACGAGTGTGTGAGTGTAGTGTTGTAAAACGACCAGTGCGCTAGTGAATCTAGAGCCTACTCACAGTCGCAGTTGTTCAACGTATGATGAACTCATCATGTCTCCTATGTCTTAGGTTAGTAAATTGCTTTTTTTTTCAGTATTTTTAATATCTAAGTTTTAAGTGTGAATGACAAATAAAGATACGAAGTAGATGCGTTTCAACCCCCCTCCCCTCAGATTTGTTATTGTACATATCATAGATTTGAATAATTTAAATAGAGCCTTGCTCTCATAATGTAATGCTAGAGCATACGACTCGCTCACGTGAGACAAGGTTTTCTGTAGTTTCCCTTGTCATCATCGCGTTGATGCCAAATGGCGCTTAAGATATTAAGACGGCCACAGACGCACTGCATACAGGGTCATATTAGATTTAAGTAGAATAACTTGATGAAACTTTTTTTTTTTTGATGTCTTTAATAAAGATACAACATGGTTTTATTACCCGGTATGGCAATATGGAGGCGCCTAACCACGATCTTCAGAGGGGGTATCTCACCATAGATCGCTCTAGGCTCCTTCGAATAAGCGTGTTACCACGCTTCCTTGATCACAGATCGCCTGGTAGGCCCTTCGACCAGGCTAGACACAGAGGTACCTGGACCGAGAATTTAAATATCCGAGCATTTTGGAGACTCCCTCTCGATCGGGTTTCCACACCCAGCCTTTCCCTCGGACATCCCATCCGAATTCACCTCCCCCAAGAGGAGGTTTTTAGTCGGTAAAAATCCGACATTGGCCCCATCCCCGGGGTGCATCTTTTCGAAGATTTTCCTCCTCTTTGTCTAATAAAAAAAAGGAGACTCCCTCTCCTTTCTCTTCGACGACCTCTTCTTCTTCTAGAAAACGCGTTGCCACGAGCCAGCTTTCCGTATCCACGCCATCGACCATATTGCCAAACCGCCGTTGTTTACCAACGAACCACGTGTTTTTTTATTTCATTTTGAATTCACGTTTACAAAGAGTGTTTGTGTTAACCATCATTATTGATTCATGGGATGGTAATCTGATTAATCTGATTACATGTGACGATCCATATCAAAACACCCCTTGTATTTTGATCAAAATTAATTCAGGAATGTTTGATTGATTGACCACTTGAGCTGAGTTTCATCACCTTTCAACAACGTTAACCCATTCCAAAGCTAAATGATCAGGAATAATGAATCAAATAATTCCATAGCAGGTCCCCTCTTATGGAGCGATTCCTTCATCAGTTAATTAATAATATGCTAATGATATGCCACGTTAAAATAGCTCGGATTTCAAGACTATCTTGAAGTTATTTCATATTACCATCTATTATAAAGTCTTCCAGCAAGCTGAACTGAAGAGATTATTCGAATATTCTGCTTTATTTTCAGGAGGGAATATTTTACCGCAAATTCGATGAAATCAAAAAAGGTATTGGAAACTATTTCGGAAATTGATTGTAACTACAGCTTCAACGTTTGGCAAATGGTTGGTATAAGTGCATTGCATCAACAGGGGATTGTTTCGAAGGAATCGAAGTTGATTTGAAGGAATAAACAAAGATTTTTCAGTTTATGACAGGATATATTGTTTTCGAGAAAAATAAAGTTTCCGCTGTGTTGAACGTATTCATTTCCATTTTATATTTCTTATGAGAACTGTTTATGTACACTCAGACTGTTTTATTTATATATTCTATTCAAAGAAATGCTTAATACAACAGCAAGAAATTCTTGAATACTTTCATTAATTCATTCATTTATTGTTCATCAAGTAAGCAATAATTACATTGATGAACAATTTGACCCATAAAAAAAATTACATGGGGAGTCAAAAAAAATAAATATCATAAAAGAACGGTACACATTTTAACATATTGACAAACATAACTATTTAATGAATAATTAAATAAGTTTTTTCAGAAATTTTATGTTTGTCATTGAAATATTCATCTAGCGTGTAGTAGGATTTCGATATCAGTTTTTCGAGGTTTTTCTGCATCAGTGGTCTCTTCATTTTCTTATACTCCTCTGGGAGATTGTTATATATTTTCATTGCGGTGTACTTTATACTGAGTTGTGACGTATTATTCTATGGAAAGGTATTAAAAATTTTTCGGCATTTCTAGTGGAGTGGGTGTGATTGAAATTATTTCTTGGAAGATCAAGCCCGTGATCATGAATGAAAAGTATGCACGCGTGTATAAAAAGAGAACTAAGATGTGCAGTTCACACTCAGAATATATGGTTCTACTCAATGTGCTTGAAAAACAGGTTGACTCCCAATTACATACGGTTGAAGACACATAACAACAGTGGACCAGCAAGAAGAACAATCGAGAAAGGACAACGCATATGCCTCAAAGAGGATATTAAGATCCAGTACAACAGGAGGGACGTTGCAAACATATATTTGAAGGTAATCCATACGGAATTATTGTTTAAATTGCACCCTGTTGAGTTTGATATTTTAGACTCTGAATCAAGATACTATGTCAAAATTTTAATTCATAAAAAGTTTCAGCAACAACAGAAAAAGTTGAATTCACTTAAATTCAAAATTTCTCCACCCAAACCTTCAACTGATAAATTTTCAGACCATAAATTTTTCACAGATTCACTAATTTAACTGATACCGATTTTACACACAAAAAGATCTATTAGAAAAAGGATTCAAACATAATTTACATCCAAAACATAATAAAACTAATTTTGAACAGTTAGGCATAGACTCCGAAATCATTCTCAAAAACTCCAAAGATAATATTTTAGATAAACATCAAACAGCAAAAATCATCAAAGAAAACTTTTCGAAATTATCACCTCATTGCAATTCTGATTATAAGATAATAAGTACAATTCGTGAAAATAGCACCAAGAACGATTTAGTATTCACTAAAGCAGATAAAGGTAACACCGTCATTGCGATTAGTAAAACCGATTATATTTCTAAAACTGAAGAATTCTTAACAGCCGGAAACTATATAACATCAACTAAGGATCCTACCGAAAAATTTCAGAAAGTGGTTAGAAACATAATTTCGACAGCAAAATCATTAATTACAGACCAAGAAAAATATAATTTCATTAACTCCAATCCACAATCCCCCGAATTATATTCGTTGATAGAACTTCATAAACCTAATTACCCTATTAGACCTGTTATTTCTTATATAACGGCACCTTCGTTCACACTTTCAAAATTCCTCAACTACTTGCTAATAAAACATTGCAATTTTAAATCTAAATTTTCGGTCAAAAATTCATACGAACTTATTGCCAATATCAAAGATATCACTATACCACCTAATTCCAAACTCATTTCTTTCGATGTTAAGAATCTATTTCCCAACATTCCTCCTGAAGATACGTATTACTTAGTTGAAGAATTATTAGAAAAGATTCATGTCAATACTATCATTAAATCAGATATTCTTTCATTATTAAAAATTTGTTTAGATCAAAATTATTTCCATTTCAATAACAAATATTATACTATTGAAGACGGCTTGATTATGGGCAATCCGTTAAGTCCTTTGTTAGCAGAAATTTTCATGAATAACTTAGAGAATTTAATTCATAATCATACACTCAGTAAATATTGTTTATACTGGTATCGCTATGTAGACGATATCATTATTTGCTTCACAGGAACAGATAGACAGTTAAAATGTTCGAAAATCAAATAAATTCATTACATCCAAAAATTGCATTCACAACCGAAGTAGAAAGCAATAATTCGATAAATTTTTAGACGTAACAATTTGGAATGAAATTGGAAAACATGTTTTCGCAATTTACCATAAGTCGTCACATACAGATATTATAATACATAACTCGTCGTGTCATCCATATCAACATAAATGTCAGCATTCAATAGTTTCATTCATAGATTGATTAACATCCCGTTATCACCAGAAAATTTCAACAAAGAACTAAATTTGATTAAACAAATAGCCAAAATAATGGTTACAATCCCAAACTAATAAATAATATTTTAAATAAAAACAAAGTAGAATCGCATTGAATGAAGTTTACCCTGTCGATAAATTGAAACAAAATTCAACACCTTAACCTACGTTGGCATTACAAGTGAGAAACTGAAATCATTCTTAAGTAGCAATAATTTCAACATAGCTTTCCGAACTAATAATAATTTAGGCAAATATATAAAAAATGATAAAACCAAACCAGGTAAAAACAATAAATCAGGTGTCTATTGATTGAATTGCAATGACTGCGATAATTTCTACATTGGTAGAACACATAGAAATTTTAATATTAGAATATCGGAACATAAACGCAGTTCTTCAAATAAAAATCAGATTCAAATTACGCGAATCATCTCTTAGAAAATAATCATTCTTTCGACCCACAGTTTGAAATTTTGCATACAGATAATGAATATTGGAAGGTAGATCTTTGGGAAACTTTAGAAATCAATGAATACAAACACTCAGGTAGACTCATCAATGAACAAGTCGATTTAAGCCCTTCACCTCTATTGAATCTTTTCGGGGAGCAATCTATTCCTTAATTTTATTGGATATACCTGTCATAAATAACCACTTAAGAAGAAGCAACCCAATAAGCTTTTTTTTTTATAGTTATATTCTGTATATTCATTCGTCTGAAGAAGCTACGGTGTAGCGAAACGCGTTACGAATCGCAATTATTAAGTAAAATTCCTTAAAACATAGTACTTGTTTTTATTATTGATTTCCTTTAACGTGAATTTTAATGTTTGTTATATATATCTAACCTAACCTAATCTAACCTAATTTGGTCAACATGAAAAAGAATAAACTGGCCTTAATCGATCAGAAAATTACACAATTAATAAAAAGAAAAATCGATTGAAAAATATTCAAATCCACAATCTCAATCTTTTTAAATACGAAAAACGTGGGTGTACTCAAGAAATTCCATAAGAAAATCGTAATTGTGATAGACATAAAATTGAAGGCAGGGAATTACACCAGTGAATACGTAAATACGTTGATGAAATTCAGTTAAAGCGTAAATTTAGAACGTTCGACGTTGAAATACTTAAGCTCCTGCCTGGATTTAGTATCTAATTATTTCTGAAACCGTTGACAGATTTTCAACCTCGTGGTTTGTACGAGTATGAAGTTAAGGATTACCACCCCCGCTGGTGTTTTTCGCTGCGAATTATTTAGGTTATCTTCGCTGATATAACTTTATAATTGAAATTTAGCGCTGATTTCTCGTGTAAATGTTAGGAGGATAAATTTGCAACGAATACGGTAACACGTCATTCCACAATTTCGTGGGATAACTGATAAAACAAAGTAATTTCCAGGCAAGCTTCGACATTGTTCATTGCACCGGTTGACAAAGAAAAATTCACATTCTAGACATTGAAAAACATTTCTTTATTGATTTTTATATTCTACAGTTTACTTTGGTCTAATTTACATCGATAAGTATATTTTAACCCTCCGTCGGGCGCAATACAGAAAATCACAAGAAATGGCGCAATGTATCGAAATGATTACACATGGTATATATGGAAAAAACACAATGTAAGTGAACTGATTTATTGAGAAACTATAAAATGTTGCAAAATGAACTGAAAGATATAAATATTAATGAACGAAAAAAAATTAATTGTTGGAGTGAGCGCCTAGAAAATCAGTACTACAAACTCCACAAAAAGTGTCTAAATGGGTCAAACAGACGATTTTCATACATTTTTTACAGTTATATTTGGTAAGTTTACGTTTATTTCCCGGGCCTGCACAATCTTCACATCTTTTTCTCTTCATTCCAGTTGTTTCTGGTTCTTCGTGTTCATCATTTCCGGGTGTTTGGTAGATTTTCAATTTATTTTGTAAATTCAGGGGCATTCCCAACGTTAGCTCACTTCTTCTTGATAATTGTGGTAAAACAAGTTCATGGGATAATTGTTTCAAGAATTATTTTCTTCTTATGACTTTTCGATCATTTCCGAAATAAACGACTTTGGCATTTATTCCACTCATATTGAGAATAGAAAGAATAGGAAGTTAACAATGAAAGAAGAGGAATCACCTGGGGTTTGACCGGAAGACTTGAAGATCTCGACTATGCGGATGATATCTGCCTACTATCTAACACCCATCAAGATATGCAGAACAAACTGGACCGTTTGAACAGCATAGCCAAACGCACAGGTCTTCAAATAAACGTTGGCAAAACAAAGTCAATGCGTATAGGCACTGCAAACTCACAGCCTTTTATGATAGATGCTATCCCCATAGAACATGTGGAGACTTTTTGTTACCTGGGCAGCCTAATAACGACAGAAGGAGGGTCAGAGGCAGACGTCAAAAACAGAATCGCCAAGGCCAACCAGGCTTTCGCAATGCTTCGCAATGTGTGGAGATCAAACGCCATTACCAACGCAACAAAATTGCGTATCTTCAACTCGAATATCAAGTCGGTACTCTTATATGGGTGCGAGACCTGGAAGCAAACAAGAACAATCGAGCAGAGCCTCCAGGTCTGTGTGAACAAATGGCTCCGTAAAATCCTACACATCTACTGGCCTGAACGGATAACCAATGAAGAGCTTTACAACATCACCCATCAGAGCAAAACTAGCCAAGAGATAAAACTGCGAACATGGAAATGGATCGGCCATATCTTGCGAAGGGAAACCACGAACACCACCCGGCAAGTGCTGGAATGGAACCCGCAGGGAACAAGACAACGAGGAAGGCCCCGAAACACATGGAGGAGAACAATTCTCGACGAAATATTACCAACTGGCAAGACCTGGAACCGAGTGAAAGGAATTGCCAGAAATAGATCCAGATGGAAGACCTTTCTAGAGGCCCTATGCTCCTGATAGGAGTTCAAAGGACTATATATATATATATATATATATATATATATATATATATATATATATATATATATATATATATATATATATATATATATATATATATATTTATTGAGAATAGCAAAAAAAATTACCATAGGCCAACGTCGGGTGTTTCGTGCGACATTGTACGAAGCACACAATTGATCGGTTGTGTCCATCCGCATTTCGTTTTATTATAAAACGTTATTATCTCTGGGTTTTTTTATCTGTGGTGGTAGGATCTATAGCTCCACTATTGTGTAAGGTTGATACAAGAAGAACACATTTTCCTTTTTCGGCACATAAGATACTAATGTGCAATCTTTTGAAAACCAAAGATGCTGTTGTAAATTGGTCTATCTTTTGTTGACACGAACTGGAAAGGAATTTCCTCTTATTTTTTCTTAGGGTGCCAACGAAAGACAACTTTTTTCTTTGAATTCTTTCAGTAATTTTATACTGCTGAACCAATTATCGGCAGTAATATTTCTACCTGAGCCGAAAATTGGTTGTGATAATCTGATGACCACATCATGTGGTTTGTTGCTAACACAATACTGGCCTTGTGGCTGCGAACTGGCATAAATTGCTAGATTATATAAATAAAAACTTGTGCATCAACTAGTGCGAAAATTTTTAAGCCATATTTGTTAGGCTTACTGGGGATGTACTGCTTGAAGGTTCACCTTCCCTGAATCCTCAAGTTTTTCATCTATAACAACATTTTCCCCGGAAGAATAACATTTCTGACAGTTTTTACGAACAGAGAAAAATCTCACGTACCGCTGCCAGTTTATCTAGGATTTTCCGTTCCTCGCGTGTGCTCTTGTCGTCACATCTCAAACATCGGATGATGAATTTGAAGCGTTTAATGCTCATCACTAGGTGAAGTTTTTCTATACCATCGATCTGACTTCCCCAAAGGTCTTCTAAACTCTACCTGTTCCCTTCCAGATGCCAATCAGAAATAATAATCCGATAAATGCTTTGAGTTCAATGAGATCCATTTTGTCTCCTTATCTCGTCCCATGTAGTAAGTCTGATTTTCTTGGAAATTTGTACTCTCGATTTCGTCCTCTTCATCACTTGTATCAGATTGTTCAATCTCGGAATTCTCTTCACGCGTTTCTACATTGTCCTCAGCATCTGTATCACTTTCATCTTCGAATTCTTCTTGACCTTGATCGTCTTCATCATCTCACAATAATTTTTGAATTTCGTCTATATCCTTAGGATTATTCAAATTGAACTTCCTTTTACGATCCGCCATTTCGACTACCTGTTGAGAAAAAACATTGAATATTATGAGATCGGGTGCAATATATCAATTTGATATTAGATGAAAATAATTCAGTATTTAACAATTTTGCTTCAAAAAACACTATACATACTAACAAGATAAGGTTTACAACTTACCTGAGATCAAATTTTGGAATTTAAGAAATTTCAAAACTTCGCGTATTCGGGCGCAATGATTCAATTTGATATTTTCAAGACCACCGTCGTTCACGAAGGCACGTTAGACACTGAATGTTGCGTATGAGCGGTGCGGGTTATAACTAGAGAAGTCATGAGAGTTGGGTTAAACAACCGCTCCACTCAAATATTCTGTTGAAAAGTATTTCGGCGATATTTTGATATTATGCGCCCGACGGAGGTTAATTTATTAAATGAGATAAAAACACAAGGTTTAACTTTGATCTACACTTTATTTGAAAAAATTTATTTGAAAAATTCGACGACGTTTCGCTGACACAGCAGCTTTATCAAGAATGAAAAATAGAATGAAGAGTATGGTATTATAAACAAATCGTAGAACAAGTTGGATGAATAACAGGAAAATCCACACCGAGCCATTGTACAGTTAGTATGAAAGGTAATAAAACTAATTGAACAAGTTAAGTAGGGTGAGTAATACAAAATTGCAATAAATGACGCAAAATCTTTAATTAAAGCAATAGATAAATACAAATTAATTTTACCAAACCTCAACCACCTCAACTGTATTCACTCATTAAATTGCATAAAGTAAATAACCCCGTTAGACCAGTCGTATCTTACGTTACAGCCCCAGCCGTGAAATTGTCGCACTACCTTATAGATATTATTAAAAATTATTGTTCATTCAAATCAAAATTTTCTATGAAAATTCATTCGAATTGATAAATAACATAAAAACGTTAACCTACCACCTAACGCAAAACTTATTTCGTTTGATGTTGAGAATTTATATCCAAGTATTCCTCCAGGTGATGTCAAAATATTAATCGAAAACATGTTGAATTCGAATCATGTTAACCACATAATCAAATCAGAAATATTGAATCTGTTGGACGTTTGCATTGAACAAAATTATTTTTCTTTCAACAACATCTATTATAGTAGTGAAAATGGTTTGATCATGGGAAATCCTTTGAGTCCACTTTTAGCAGAGATTTTTATGAATAATATTGAACAGAAAATTCATACACATCCACTCATTTCAAATTTCTTTATTGGTATAGATATGTTGACGACATCTTAGTATGTTTCATTGGAACTACTCGTCAATTAGACTTATTTGTTAATTTCATTAATTCCATCCATTTGAACATTAAATTCACAATAGAAATTGAACAGAACGATTCCATAAATTTTTGGACTTAAAATCACTAAACAAAATAATAATCATGTTTTTTCGGTCTTTCGTAAACCAACACATACTGATACAATTATACATAACTACTCATTACATCCCATTCAACACAAAGTTGCAGCTTTAAACAGCATGGTACATCGGTTACTCAATTTACCTTTATCAGTAGAAGATTATAATAAAGAGTTAAACATCATCAAACAGATAGCCATTAATAATTCATATAATCCGGATATGATAGATCTAATCATTCGTAAAAACTCTATCAAAAAGCAATAAATGAAGTATATCCTATTCATAAAGACTATAAAATTTTCAACAGTTTAACATTCTGCGGTTCTGCAAGTACAAATATTAAATCCTTTCTCGTCAAACAAAATCTTAATATAGCTTTCAAAACTTCTAATAACTTAGGTAAACATATTAAAAATAATAAATCTCGTGTTGAAAAATCAAGTAAATCAGGAATCTATAAACTCAATTGCGGTTCTTGTGATAAAATTTATATCGGTAGGACCTATAGGAGTTTTGGCATAAGAACATCTGAACATAAACGTAGCTTCGACAAAAATAAATCTGATTCAAATTATTCAAACCACCTAATAAAAGAAAACCATTCATTCAATAAAAACTTCGACATATTACATATAAAATCAAAAGTTCAAAATTAGATCTCCTAGAAGCATTAGAAATAAATAGATACAAACATTCGGACAAGCTTTTGAATGAACAGGTAGATTTGAATTACTCACCCCTACTTAACTTGTTCAATTAGTTTTTATTACCTTTCATACTAACTGTACAATGGCTCGGTGTGGATTTTCCTGTTATTCATCCAACTTGTTCTACGATTTGTTTATAATACCATACTCTTCATTCTATTTTTCATTCTTGATGAAGCTGCTGTGTCAGCGAAACGTCGTCGAATTTTTTCAAATAAAGTGTAGATCAAAGTTAAACCTTGTGTTTTTATCTCATTTATATCATGGATCTACATCAAGTAACGGCCTCCACAATTCAAAGGTTAATTTATTTCATAAACGATTAAGCTGAAAGTAAAATATTCTATTGTTTGTAAGAGACACAGTAGTCAATGTTAACTTGTTTATTACAGCTGAAACAACTATAGTTGTGTATTAATGGGTTGAAAAATGGCATCAAGACAGTGTAAAAACGATATGTATTCACTCTGTTTTATTTGCGGTGAATTTATCAAAGTGAGAAGTGAAAAATTCGCTTCACCAACGAATTCGAAACTTTGTGAAGCCTATTTTACCCTGAAAATCAGTTGGTGAAAATTGGGGACATCATTTCGCCAGCGTTAATTGTAAAAATACTTTAGAAGGTAAGAAATCGAAGTTCAACATTTTTGAAATTGTCGAATTAAATTGCAACGATTTGACTTCTATTATTTCTAGCTTGGTTTCGTGGAGAAAATTGACACAAGAAATTTGTGATGCCAAGAATTTGGAGGAAACGTAGTGTCTGTTATTTTTTTATGGTTAATCCAAGTAAGCGTCGAGCTGGTGAAAATGCACAAAAGATTTTTAACCTGATCTTCCTTCAATATCGTTTTCGACACTTCAGAATGAAAATTTGTCTGAACCAGCACGTTCAGGATAGTTCAAGCGTCACAGAGTTCAACAGAATATAGTGTAAAACAAACCAACACTGATGATAGTGATTTCATGACAAAATCGTAAAGTTTTGGGCCACATTTAATTAGCTCGGTAAATATAATGATCTAGAGCGAGACCTGAACTCATCCAAGAGTGAAGCGGAAATACTGGGATCACGCCTAAAGCAATGGAACTTGCTTGAGGATGATGTTGAAATAACTGATCGAAGAGAGCGCCATAAAACTTTTTGTATTTTAACGAAAGAAGCCAGTATTTGTTACTGCAACAATATGACTGATTTGTTTAATGAAATCGAAATATCATTCGTAGCATATGAATGGCGGCTTTATCGATAGCTCTTCAAAAAACTTAAAATCATTTCTGCTCCACAACGGAAACCTATTACCTATTCTTCCTCTAGCATGCTCTGTATTGTTGAAAGAAAGCTATGATAGTGTGAAAACCATACAAGAAAAATTAGAATACACAAAATCCCAATGGCCAGTGATCGGTTATTTTTTTAATGGTTGGTTTCCTAATGGGAATGCAAGGTGCATATACTAAATACTCTCGTCACCATTGTTTATGGGACAGCAGAGCTGACTTAGTACATCATCAACAGCGTAAAAGGCCTGATCGGGTCGAATTTCAAATTGGAAAACATAACGTAAAGACGGAACCAATTGTAAAGCCCCAAAATATATTGATGCCACCGCTACATATAAAATTACGGTTGATAAAGCTTACCATAGATGGTTGTCAACAAAAATACAAGAAGATAGAAAGAACTACCAAAAAGAAAGACGAGACATAGCCGATGCAATTAAAAGATCACAAAACGAATACTGGGATAAAACCTGCGAAGAAATGAATAATAGTATGGGTAATACCAGAGCGAATTAAGAATGGAAAATCATCAAAGGTTTACGCACGAACAACAGTTATACCAGGAACATCAGCCTCATTGGAATGAATGATTGGGTAAAATACTATAAAGGTCTTCTAACCGACCTCAAGTTCAACAAGAGTAAAATTTCAGAAGTACCGAAGAGAACCAAGAGAATGAGAGGTGAAAGAGGTGTGAAATTTATGAAAAATGGCAAATCTTCTGGCCAGGCAACTTAAACATCGAAATCGTCAAGGCAGCACCCGATGATCTCATTGGATGGATTGTGATACTTTTAAATAAGTGCCTAAAAGGTCAAAAACTGCCTGAAGAGTGGGGAAAGGCCATCATTACACCCATATATAAAGAGGGAGACAAACGTAATTGCTCTAATTATAGAGGTATAAATTTGATGAGTTCTTTTGCAAGATTATACAGTAGGGTTCTGAAGCGCAGAATTGAGGTCGAATTCGAGGAGTCTGAGGAGCAGAATGGCTTAAGACCTGGGTACTGATGGTATTTTACTTCGAAAATTCTGATAGACAAAAGAGTAGTGAGGAGTGGAGAGGCACATTTAATATTTGTAGATCTGCAAAAAGCGTATGATACTGTACCATTAAATAAGTTATGGTACACGATCAGCCAGACCTAAATACAAGCTGTAAAAAAACTTTATATTGACTGTACAAGTGGGATTAAAATGAAATGAAAGCTCTCAGAAGAATTTGATGTGTCAAAAGGGCTTCGACAAGGTTGCTCTCTAGCCCCACTAATATTTAAAATATATCTTGATGAAACACTGAGAGCGTGGAAAAGAAGATGCTATGGCATGGGGCTACCAATTGTTGACGACTTCCTTTGTACACTCCTTTTTGCTGACGACCAGGTGGTGATTGCTGGTGACAGGAATGATGTTAGTTATATACTACGGACTTTGAAGGAGTATTTCGAAGAATTTAGTTTAGTGCTGAATACAAGGAAAATGGAATACATGACAGTATGCTCTGATGATGTGAGCGATTTGGAAATAGGATCTGGCCAAACGATTGAAGACTCCTTCAAGTACCTAGGCGTTACACTTGCGGCAAATGGAAAAATTTCAAACGACGTCTCCAACAAGATAGCTCAAGGAAAGAGGGCGATTCTTCAATTGAATTCAATGTTGTGGAACAAAAAACTAACAAAAAAAACTAAATATCTCGTCTACGACACAATATTTGAAACTATCATAACCTATGGGGCAAAAGGAGGTAGCTCACACAAAGAGAAAAAGACAGACTGAAAGCTTTAGGGATGTACTCTTGGAGACGAAGCAGTGGAGTATCAAGATTGGAACACGTGAGAAATGAAAGGATTAAAGAGAAAATGAATGTAGTAGGAAATATCTTGGAAACTGTGAAGAGCAAACAGCTAAAGTGGTACGGTCACTTGCAGAGGATGGAACAAACAAGATGGCCAAAAAAGATCTGGAATTGGACTCCAGCAGAACGAAGGAAGAAAGGACGCCCACCTAGAACATGGAAAATGGAAATTGAGGAAGCCATGCGGTCAAGGAATTTGAAAGGAGATGGCTGCAATCCACTCGCATGTATATATATGAAGCAGTTCGTAAAAGCTCTGGATCCAAACTCTAGCTTTCGAATACTTATGGGGATTTTTCCCTAAGTTATCTGAAGCTAAAATTAAAGGAGGTATTTTCGTTGGACCGCAAATGAAACAAATAATGAATAGTAATGACTTTACGAAGCTTCTCAATGTGCGAAAAACGAGTTTTGAAGCAGTAGTTGATGGTCTTCTTGGAAATCATAATGATATTCACTTCTCAGAATTGATTGAGAAAATGCTTGAAAGCTTTGATAATATGGGCTGCATATGCTACATTCTCATCTAGATGAATTCAAAAACAACATGGAAGCCTACTCCAAGGAACAAGAAAAACATTTTCTCCAAGATGTGATGGACTTTGGACGGCAATATCAAAGGCAGTACAACGAGAATATGATGAGAGATTATACTAGTGGTTTGATACGAGAAAGCTCATACGAGCGTAAGAGAAACTGTAGTCTATTGCTCTTATTCATGACATCTGACACTGCTGTAGGGCCCCAGTTGACGGTGATTATGAAGGGTGGATCGGAAAACCAGCTCCTTCCGTGAGAAATATTTAACATTCTACGGAAGGTTGAATATTGTTCCTTGAATAAAAATTTTTCAATGTGTCTACACGATCATTTCGCAAGTATTAACTTTCAAGATTGTTGATAGTACTGTATGCCTGGTTGACAACTAGATAGGAATTAGGAGCGTTAGTCTTTCTACGGACCGCTTCGTTGCTGACACGGTGTGTAGCGTTGCGGTGAATAGTCGAACTAGTGTGAATTCTTGAAGTTTCTGTTTATCTACCCTTTGTTCTCATGGTTTTTTCTGGTGGCAATGGTGAGTTGCCTCTGTCTCGAATTGAGATGAGTAGGTGCCAGTGTGGCCTGAGGTTGTGAATGCGTGTGCAATACTGACGAGGTCAAACAAGACCGAAAATGCTGTCTATTGCTCCTATTCATGACATCTGACCGTTCTGTACCACTGCTGTTTGGCCCCGTTTGAGGGTGATTATGAAGGGTGGATCCGAAAACCAGCCCTTGGGCGGGCAGATATAAGGTATAAGATGGTTTCCAGTAGATTCCTTGTGTGTATAGAATTTTCAAAACCCATTGCTTATAGTAAGTCTTTCAACTGTTTCATTACTTCGTTGATGCTTTGTGATAGTTAACATTTCAATTTATGCGCTCTTATTTGTTGTTTTTTTGTGATAATGACACTTTACTGCTAAGTGCGCGGGAACTTTTCTCACAATGATTAATTACAATTTACGATGCGAAAATCTACCTCACGAGTTAACCGCACTGATGACCAGAGAGAGACAGATCAAGAACATAGTCGTATTGCTATATCAGAATTGCGTTCTTTAGTGAGTGGCAATGAGGTAGATAGGCTTAGAATGCAACGAGTTCGTGCAGATCAAGCACAACAGCGAGTACGTTATAATGAATTTGAGTGATTCTGCTGACGCAGTGCTCCTGTGATTCTGGAACGAGTTGCATTCCATTATGATCCGGCAGATTATTGTGCCGATAAATCGGTAATTACTGAGAAAATGACAATAATATGAAAATACTGTAAGGCGTTGAAATAACGTGGTGAATCTACTTGATTATATTGTGCTGGAGGAAAAGTGAAATTGCCTCAATTGGAATTGGGGAGAATGTCTCAAATTTAATCTTAAACGTTTACAATGTCCAGTACGTCTAGCTTTTGTGATGGCCATAAATGAATTGCAAGGCCAGTCATTGGAAGTTTGCAGAATCAACTTGGTGTTTTCCTGTTTCGCGCATGGACAAATATACGTCGCGTATACGCTCGTCGAAAAACCGCCATCTTTGTTTAACTACGCACCACAAAACGAAACAAGAAATATAGTTTATAGGAAAACTTTAAATTGACAGGATGTAGCATAACTGTGTGTGTCTGGCAATATCATATTGAAACCTTATAAATAGCCAGTATTTCAGAAATATCATGTTCTGTAAGGAAGTAACATCATGTGTAATTAATCGTGAATAATGAAAAACGCGGTAGCGGGACGTGTTACAATGAAAAATCGACAATTGTATATTTTCTCCTAATATTATCTAGTAACCTTATATTCATTCACAAAATTTACACGTAGTGCTGCTCAGAGTCGAAGCTGAATCAGCCAAAATACAAAACTACCTACGTATTTGAGAATCGAATCAACTAAAGCTATCAAAATCGCTTTAAATTAGTCCAGGTGGCATCTGTAACACACTCGAAAACATAATTTGAAATGGTCGTCTAAATCTGAAATACAATCGTTCGAAACATTGTCAATTAGCTGTTCCAGACCTGAAACGAAAAGATGCAAATGACTTGAGAAATCAATCAGACGTTGAATTTTCAGTAGGGCAAGGTTGTCTATTACAGGAAAAGGGGTTTTATCGGCAATGCGCGCAGATGTTCTCGGATACCTTGATTGAATTGGAAAACGAAGCAGCCAATTGCAGGATATTCAATATTGGTAACTAGAGTTACTTTTTTCCTGGGGTTCGTTCGGTACAATTCGATTGGGGATACATCATAAGGATGTTTCTGAAAAGGATTGAAATGTACTGCATAGGGTGGTCCGATTTGGGGGTTATACAGCGATATCCACCCGGAACGTCCGTTAAAACCTTTTCGAGTTCCTATTACAATATTGAGCTGAAATTTTATATGTGGCCATAACTAGCGATTTCCAATTGAAGTGAAATATTTTCGAAGTGATACCATTACCGGTTATACCGTAAGTGGGTCCTCACTTTGTTATTTCAGATGGTAATCTACCTTCTTTATTATACGTCTAGAACCGACATTTGAGCAAGGCATGAAATACCCAAGTTGTTGGCACTTATCTGTCAAAACTTTTGACAGATTTAATTATTCTTGTTATAAACTCGATTTTTGAGGAACATTTTACAAAATTGTAGCTCGTAGATCTTTTGCACTACAGACACAATTTTTGCTTGGGGGATAGAAGAAGGATCAAGGAATTTTTTAAGCAGTCTACACATGTCAAATGTTTATTGCGTTGTTTTGTATGATTTTTTCAATTTGGCCTTTTTCCAACAGCAATAACTCATTTTTTTCAAATGGTACGTGCCAATTTTTATATCGCCATCAGACGAAGCGTCAAATTTCAGATGGAATTGTATCAGCATGTACTATACCCATCTCTTATAGTTCCGAAATAATTTGGGAATATATTGAATTGTGATGATTTTGCAAGAACCAACAGAGAATGCTTTGAAATATTTGAATCAAGTAGCTGAACTGGTTACGCTCACCTGAGAGGTGCCTAAAATTCTTGTCACTTCGTTCATTCGCATTGGATATTTCAACAAGAATTGTTGGTAATTTGAAGTGAAAATTTTTGAAAAACACCAGATTGATAATAAAATGGCTGATTATTCGAACGAGGATATGTTAAATCTCTTTTTAATTCATGGCGAATGTCAAAAAGTGGTGGATAGAACTTGCAGGCAATTCAATAACCAATTTCCAAATTTGGCGCCTATGAGTAAAACAAAATTTCGAAGGATAAGAAGCAATTTTCTGCAATGTCGAGGAACAAAATACATAGAAACTAGAAGAAAACCAATTCTCGAGAACGACGACAATCAAATTAATACGCTAGCGTATTTTCGTGCCAATCCACATGCGTCCATTAAGTCAGCATCAATGGATATTGGATTGAGTTATACTTCCATTCAAAGGATCCTTAAGAAACACAACATGCACCCGTATTATTTTATCAGACTACAAAAATTGAAACCAACTGACCTTCCCAAGCGGCTAAATTTCTGTGAAAATTTATTAATTCGGCTTCAAGAAGATGAGACAATTCTGCATAAAATTATATGGTCTGATGAAGCCAAGTTCAACAGGAGAAATCGACATTTTTGGGCCACAGAAAATCCACATTTCATTGAGGTTATTGATTTCCAAAATAGATTCAGCGTGAACGTTTTTTCAATTTTAATGAATGATTTGTTGGCTTATCACATTTAAGAGGAAAATCTTAATGGACAAAGATACCTGGAAATTTTTGACAATCATTCCACGGAAGGGGAATACCGTGGCGAAGATTTCCGATAGGTTAATGCTCATACAACTGCAAGGAAGACCTTTCAAAATCATTATAATCCAGGTGTATGCACCTACTGCAGAGAGAAAATACGATGATGAAGAAGAACTGCTTTATGGAGAAATTAACAAATTGCTGAAAACAACCAAAAATAACGACATCAACGTTGTGCTGGGGACTTCAATGCAAAGATTGGTCGAGGAAGGAGAGGAGACCTAGTCGGACAGTATGGATTAGGCGAAACCAATGATCGCGGAAACAGACTCTACGAATTTTGCTAGGAGCAAAACATGGTAATATGTAACACCTGGTTTGAACTGCCATATCGTCGACTTTTCACATGGAAATCGCTAGCTGATGAACCAAACGGCGCAACACCAATTAGAAATCAGATAGATTACTTTCTGATTAATAAACGTTTCAGAAACAGCATCAAAAAGGTCACAACGTATACTGGTGCAGACATAGGGGGTCAGACCACAACCACCAAGTTGCCAATATTGAAGTTAACCTGAAAACTATTAAACGGAGAATACGAACACCTAAAATAGACACCACAAGACTACAAGATAGCGAAACGAAGAACAAAATCACGGAAGATTCAAACAGCAAACTTAATGCATTTACGAGATCGTTATCTTACAATGTAGATATGCAATGGAATCGACTTAAAAAGACGATCAATAAGGTATGTCTGCAGAACCTGAACAAAACTATGAATATTAAGAAGAAGATAATGATGAACTGATGGAAAAGAGACGTTCGGCAAAAAAGGAGCTAACAACCTATAGACAACTGCAAAACTCAATAAAATGAAAGATAAAACTGGCGAAAGAGAGATGGATCAAAGAATTATGTGAGTAGATGGAGAACCTAGACTCTAAACTCGATATTTTTAACATGCGTAAGAAATTGAGAGGAGTAGCCGGAATATTTGAGAAACAATTACCACCGATGCTAACAGATGAAACAAATAACATTTTTTAATTAAGCGGAGAAACATCGAATTTGGAAAACTACCTCACAGATTTATTTGGAGACGACAGACCTGAAATAGATATGGCAACAATTTTAGAAGGACCGGAAATAATCATATCAGAAGTAATGCATGTTCTAGAGTTGGGTAAAAATAGAAGAGCAATTGGACCAGACAACATTCCAACGGAGGCACTAAAATTGATAGATGAAGAGAGAACATAGACCTCATTGTTAAACTTTTCAATATCTTTTGAATTGTGAGGGCCGTTACTTGATGTAGATCCATGATATAAATGAGATAATATTGAACAGAAAATTCATACACATCCACTCATTTCCAAATTTCTTTATTGGTATAGATATGTTGACGACATCTTAGTATGTTTTATTGGAACTACTCGTCAATTAGACTTATTTCTTAATTTCAGTAATTCCATCCATTTGAACATTCAATTCACGATAGAAATTGAACAGAACGATTCCATTAATTTTTGGACTTGAAAATCACTAAACGAAATAATAATCATTTTTTTCGGTCTTTCGTAAACCAACACAAACTGATACAATTATACATAACTACTCATTACATCCAATTCAACATAAAGTTGCAGCTTTAAACAGCATGGTACATCGGTTACTCAATTTACCTTTATCAGTAGAAGATTATAATAAAGAATTAAACATCATCAAACAGATAGCCATTAATAATTCATATAATCCGGATATGATAGATCTAATCATTCGTAAAAACTGTATCAGAAAGCAATAAATGAAGTATATCCTATTCATGAAGACTATAAAATATTCAACAGTTTAACATTCTGCGGTTCTGCAAGTACAAATATTAAATCCTTTCTCGTCAAACAAAATCTTAATATAACTTTCAAAACTAATAACTTAGGTAAACATATTAAAAATAATAAATCTCGTGTTGAAAACTCAAGTAAATCAGGAATCTATAAACTCAATTGCGGTTCTTGTGATAAAATTTATATCGGTAGGACCTATAGGAGTTTTGGCATAAGAACGTCTGAACATAAACGTAGCTTCGATAAAAATAAATCTGATTCAAATTATTCAAACCACTTAATAAAAGAAAACCATTCAGTCAATAAAAACTTTGACATATTACATATAAAATCAAAAAGTTTAAAATTAGATCTCCTAGAAGCATTAAAAATAAATAGATACAAACATTCGGACAAGCTTTTGAATGAGCAGGTAGATGTGAATTATTCACCCCTACTTAACTTGTTTAATTAGTTTTTATTACCTTTCATACTAACTGTACAATGACTCGGTGTGGATTTTCCTGTCATTCATCCAACTTGTTCTACGATTTGTTTATAATACCATACTCTTCATTCTGTTTGTCACTCTTGATAAAGCTGCTGTGTCAGCGAAACGTCGTCGAATTTTTTCAAATTAAGTGTAGATTAAATTAAACCTTGTGTTTTTATCTCACTTTTCAATATCATCTACGACACAGGCATACTGCCCAATGATTGGCTAAAGTCAACATAGGTACCCATCTCTTGAAAACAATATCTTAGACAATGCAAAGCCTACAGGCTGATAAGTATTACGAGACACTTGCTGAAAACATTCCTGCCAATAATCCACTCTCGCATCAGTAATACAGGTGAACAAGACTTAGACGACAGCCAATTTGGCTTCGGAAGTGGGTTCGGAATACACGAGGTGCTGTTAGGTATAAATGTACTGTTGCAGAAATGTAGCGACCAGAGAAAATACGTATTCGCATGCTTTGTCGACTATGAAAGAGCATACGAAAGAGTACGACACCAAGATCTCATTGAGATGCTACAGAGAACTGTAGCTGACACCAAGGGCATTATAATACTAAAAAATTTATATTGGAACCAAAAAGCCAATATAAGAATAGGAGATGGACTTTCAAGGGATATGAACATTAACAGGGGAGTTCGCCAGGGGTGTGTATTCTAACTCATACTTTTCAATCTATATGCAGACCAGATTATCAAAGAAGCCATACAAGAAACTGAAATAGGAGTGAAAGTAAACGGAACACCAATCAACACCATAAAATATGCAGACGATACAATTTTACTAGCTGAAAATATAGAGGACCTCCAAGAAGATCAACAGCATCAGCCAGAAAATGGGTATAAAGATAAATTTCAACAAGATCAAATTTATGGTATTCAGCAGACAAAGTCATAATGAAGCAGAATACAACTGAACGGATTAAACGCGTGAGACAATTTGAATATCTGGGAGCTTATATTGAAACAGCTCGTACCAACTTTATTAAAATGAGAACTTTGTTCTGCAATGACAATTTGAATCTTAAACTAAGACAACGAATGCTTAGAAGCTATGTCTGGTCGGTACTGTTATATGGAGTAGAAACTTGGACTAACACAGAAGTCCTTAGAAGAGCAGGATGTGACCGTAAGCTGTTAACAAATACCAAATGTAGGAAGATAAGCTATCTTGGACACATATTACGTGGATCTAAGTACGAACTACTACAGCTGATAATGAATGAAAAGATAGAGGGACGTAGAGGAGTCGGCAGAAAACAGATATCCTGGCTTCAGAACATCCGAGATTGGACGGGAATACGACGGGCGGAACAATTCTTCAGAAAAGCGGAAGATCGGAATGCCTTTGCAGAAGTGATTGCTAACGTCAGTGAGACCAGACAGGACAGTGAACACCCATTCTTTCATTTATTTCTTGATTATATTGTCTCGTCTTATTCATTATAGCTTAATGGACAATTTAATTCAATTTATCTACCATTCAATTAATATTATGATATCGAAAATATCTCAATAGTAGTTTCGAATTAATTTCACACGAAAAGATGGATTCATTGCACGTGTTTGGTTGACTCTTCCTTTCTAATTCTTGATGGGATACATTTATCACGTTTAACCGGTTTATATACCAATTGACGGATACGTTCCCGGATTTCAGAAGTCTATAGATGAAATATGAAACGAATATGAAAGTACTTTCTTTAATTTCATGTTATACATATTAGACAGGGTGTCCGCGTTAAAGTATCCCGAAAACGAGTTCATTGATTAATTGCATATTTTGGGTTACTATAATTTGAAATTGTTTTCAGAGCGGTACCACTTCCGGTTATAACGTCATCACCTACAACTTTGTTAGTTCAACTAGCTGGTGTACTACTTATTTTTCTTAATAAAGGGCATCTGTTATCATGCATTTTTTCTTAAGATTTGTCCTATCTAAACATAACCACGATTGAGCTATGATTCTTATCAAAACTTTCGGACTTATAGTGATTCTCTGCCACAAAAAATTACTTAGAGTTGAGTAAGATTATAACTTTTTCCTTAGTTCAAGAAGAAAGTTTTATTATTGAGAGCAACGTACTTTCTAGTGCTGTTTTAGATACAGGCTGCTCAACAATTCAATAAATTCAAATTGTCAAAGAAACGTTGCTTCAAATCATAGCACCTATTATTTTACTTTATTAAAACCGTATTTCGAACTAGTTACTGGTTGCTTTTAAGTTTTCTCATACCTTAAATGTCTAGTTTTCCATTTCACTTGCGATTTTATCAAAAAACTGCAGTACCTTCGGAAAATTACGTCCTTAGGCCATAAAACATAAAAACTGACAGAGTGGATTTAGTTCCGATGCCAGTTTTCATGTTCCAAAATATTCTATGTAAGGTTCTATAAATTTTGACTGCAGTTTAACGTTTGGAAATTATTCAAAAATAGCAATAAAGGGAATTTTGTTTATGTAAAGCTTTTGGTTAAATAAAATGGCAAATAAATACTTATGCGAGAATACTCTGTGATAAAAATATGTAGGTAGGACTGTCCTTAATTATTATGCCAAATATGAGCACGATCTGTTAAGTAGTTTGTTCACGACAGCTGTTGAAACTAGTCGACCTCAGTGGTATTGAACAAATTTTTGTGTTTTGAACGAAATTCCGTATGCTGAATCATTGCGAATGCTGGAAAAGACTTAAGGAGACGTACACCCAAGTGTACGAGTGGTACAAAACCTTTGAAGGCGGTCGGGAGATCGTCGAAGATTTGCCTCGTTCCGGACGACTTTCGACCTCTTCAACAGACGATTACGTCCGAAACATCAAGGGGATTGGTGTTCGAAAATCGTCATGCCGTTAGAGAGATGGCTCGTGATCTCAACATCTCTCGTAAAATCGCCCGTTTGATTTTGGAGAAACAATTGAGACTCGTTCCGATAGAGCTGAATTTTCTTTGAAAACAGTATCGGATGCAGGTAGCTGCAAACATGCTGGATCGTACGGATTCTGATCCCGCGTTCATGGGACGGATCATAACTTGTGATGAGATATGGATCTATGAATACGACATACTAACGAGCCAACAATCATCGGAACGGGTGGAAAAAAATAAGTCAAAACCGAAAAAACCTCGCCAAAGTCGTTCGCGATGAATCACACCACGATATTCGTGGTGTGATTCATCGTGAATTCGTTCCGCAAGGTCCAACGGTCAATGAGGACTTCTATTCAACCGATTTGAGACTTTGTGTGGAAATATTCGCCGTAAACGGGCGGAGTTGTGGCAAAACAATTTGTGGATTTTGCATGACGATAATGCACCATCTTATCGAGCCACAGTTATTTACGACTTTGAGACCAAACACTCCATAAATACCATAGAGTAGCCGCCTTATTCGCCTGACCTAGCTCCGTGTGACTTTTTTCCAGACTGAAATTGCCTCTCCGGGGAACCAGATTTGATTGCGTAGAAGTCATAAAATAAAATTCGCAGAAGGAGCTGAAAAAGCGCCTATAAAACTATAAAACAATGTTTCGATGATTGGAAAATACGTTAGCGCATGTGAATCGATTCAAATGCAGCATGTTTTCGAAGGAGATTCAATGAATATTGAAGTGGGTCGAATTTGAGAGAACATTCAAAAAAAGTACCCAAAAAAAGTAATAGAAATTGTGATAAAACAACAACTATAAGAATACTGTGATGAAAACTATATATTTATATATATATATATATATATATATATATATATATATATATATATATATATATATATATATATATATATATATGTAAATGTGAGCTCAGGAACTGTAACAGGGAACCATACCATCTTGCACATGATTCAATAAACGAGGAAACCTGAGGAAAAAACTCGTTTTCCTGTCGCTATTGCACGCTATTGCAGTGTCGTGTGTACATAAAGAGTACCAAAGATTTTTCTGCTTAGCCGCTTCATTCTCTCTTGCATTCCATGATTTCCAATCGAAGACAAGGGTGAAAGGAAAGGGGTTTGGAACAGGAATCTGTAACAATGGAAAAAGAAAACCAGCAGAAAAATATTTCAACAATGATACCTCTTATATGTCTAAACAAATCTAAGAAAAGATTTTACATAGCAACCAAGGTCATAAGAAAGGACTAAGGAGATAATCAAAAAGTACATAACCTGCGATATTTCCTCTTTCGCGGAGATGTTCTTCCGTCGCAGTGTGAGTCTCCTGAAACATAATCACTTCCTTGTTCTTGCTTGCCAATTTTGAAGTATAAACGCAAAGAACCCTTCAATATTCAAACTCAACAAAAACAATTCCCTCTCTGTTTGACCGAGAGAGCCCCAATGTCTAGGTTCAGTCTTCCAAGTGATGCCGATTATGATCTAAAGATGTTTTAGAATCACTATGGACCCAATAATTTGGGTTGATATCGCCCATATATTATTCGTTCTAAACTTATTTCATTTTTGCAAAAAAAAAAATTTGACAGTCGTTCGAAAAATATGACAAATGTCATATTAAATGGATGAGATATACAGATGAGGGTAAATATGTCATAGCTGTCATTTTGGTTTTTCAAAGAGCGTTTGAAACCATTTCAAGGAGTTTATTATTATTGAAACTCAAGAAAATAGGAATGAGGGGGAATACTTTAAATCGATTTTCTTTATATTTAAGTGGAAGGGCCCAAAGGGTAAGATTTAATGATCATTTAACAGACATAGAGAACATTGTGAATGGCATACCCCAACGGACAGTTTTAGGGCCCTTGTTATATTTGTTGTACATAAATGACCTATTGGAATTTGTAAAATTCAGTGTTGTGTACTGTACATAACAGATTATAATATAAAATGATGATTGAAGTAATAAATAAAGACCTTGCTGCTATAAATGAATGGCTCTGTGATAATAGTCTAGGAATAAACGTTAATAAGTCTAAATAAATGATACTAGGAAGTAAATACAAATTAAATAATCTGAATTTGGTGAACTCAAGTGTTCAAATTAATAACAATATTCTTGATAGAGTAACCCAAATGAAGTACTTATGAGTAGTTCTTGACCAGAATTTGGACTTTAAGCTATACTGTGATTATGTCTCAAAAAAGATGTCAACAAAAATACATTGCATATCAAGAATAGGCGATAAGGTGAATTTTGGTACTAGACTTATGCTGTTTAAAGCTGTTGTCTCCTCATATTGACTTTTGCTCGATATTGATGTTTGGTTTACAAAAGAATAATTTTGATTTATAGAGAATTCATAAAAGAGGCTTGAGAGTTGTTTTAAAGTGTAATAAAAGGACTTCAGTGAAGAGTATGTTGACAGTATCAAAATTTATGAGTGTCAAACAGAGAATTAGTTTCAGAACATTGGATTTTATTTACAAGATAGAGAAAAATTAGTTCCTAAATATATATACGAAAACTTACATTTCATTAAAGATAAATATAATAATAGTCTGCCAATTAATATTAAGGAATCTAAAATTATAAGCAATTCAAAATTCTATTAAGAGATTTTGTATTGAAGAATTATATTTATGACATTTGTCATATTTTTAGAACGACTGTCAAAATTATTGGGTCCATAATGAATCTAGAACATCTATAGATCATAATCGGCATCACTTAGAAGACTGAACCTGGCCATCGGGGCGCTCTCGGTCAAACAGAGAGGAAATTGTTTTGTTGAGTTTGAATATTGAAGGGTTTTTTGCGATTATACGATTGGAAAGGAAGATCAAGGAAGTGATTATGTTTCAAGAGATGGAAGAACATCTCCGCGAAAGAAGAAATATCGCAGGTTATGTACTTTTTGAGTATCTCCTTAGTCCTTTTTATGGCCTTGCTTGCTATGTAAAATCTTTTCTTAGATTTGTTTAGACATAGAAGATTGTTGAAATATTTTTCTGCTGGTTTTCTTTTTCCATTGTTACAGATTCCTGTCCTGAACCCCCTTCCTTTCACCCTTGTCGTCGTCTGGAAATCATGGAGTGCAAGAAAGAATGAAGCGGCTAAGCAGAAAAATCCTTGGTACTCTTTTTGTACACACGACACTAACACAACATAAACAGACAAGCTATTGCTAGTGCAATAGCGGCAGGGAATCAAGTTTTTCCCTCAGGTTTTTTTCACTCGTTTATTGAATCATATGCAAGATAGTATGGTTGCCCTGTTACATTTCCTGAGCTCACACGTGTGTTTTTTCTGACACATACCAAAATTATAGATATAAGCATTTATTATAAATAAAATTACCCAAATTTTTATAAATCATCTCTTTTCAAAAGAATATATATATATTCCCAGCATGGCCCTCTACATTTTCCGTTGGGTTACCTCCAATTTGTGAACAGTATTTCTGGTCTATGTAAGAGTTTCGGCTCCGTATGTCAGTACCGGTAATACACATTCGTTAAATAGTTTCCTCTTCTGGCTGGTCGGTATGTCACTGCTGAATAGGTCTCGAAGTTTTCCATATGCTGCCCAGCCCAACCTATTCTTCTATTTATTTCATGTGTCTGATTGTCTGTATATTCTCAATTCGTGCACTAAGTACTTTTACCCGCTAACCTCTTCAGAAACGTCGCTGTCTGGAGTGATGGTTCATCCAAGTACTAGGTTCGTCATGATTTTCGTTTTTGTTTGTTCATGTAGAGCCCTACTTTTACCATCTCTTCATTCAGTTCTTTTATCATCACACCAGCCTCCTGTAAATTATCCATGATGAGTACAATGTCGTCTGCAAACCGTAGGTTGTTCAATTTTGTCCCGACAATGTCAATTCCCTTGTTTTCCCAGTTGAGTTTTTTAAAACCGTATACGAGCACTGTAGTGAAGAGTTTAGGAGACAAGGTGTCTCCCTGTCAAACACCTCTTTCTATTCGGACCTTATTACTATCTTCGTGAAGTCTTATACTTGCAGTTGAGTTGTTGTAGATGTTATACAGTAAACGAATGTATCTATAATCTATGCGACATTGTTGGAGGGATTCTAGGATGGCTACTATCTCAATCGTGTCAAAAGCTTTTCAATGAAAATGAGCACCGAAGGTCTGTTGTACTCAAGTGTCTTCTCGATCAATAGCTTCAATGTTAAGAGATGATCGTTTGTTCTACAACCTGATCGGAAGCCTGCCTGCTCGACTGGTTGGTGAAAGTCGAGTTGTCTCTCCAATCATTTGCTAAAGACCTTAGTGAACAATTTATATAAATGCGACAGCAACCTAATTGACCTGTAGTTGCCTATGTTTGTAGCATCACCTTTTTTTATAGATCAGCAACATCGTTACATTATTCCACTTGTCTGGGATAGAAGCATTTTCTGATCACAATTTGAAAGATCCATGATTTTTCGTAGTAGAGTTTCCCCTCCTTTTCAAATTGCCTCAATAGGTATTTGGTCGTCCCCTGGAGCTTTGTGGTACTTCATTTGCTGCAATGATGATTTAATTTCGTCTATTATGATTTCTGGTAGTTCTTCTGACTCTTGGTTCATAACTCCGCTAGCTTTTTGTGTTGTGACACAATATACCAACATGTATTTTCAGCAGGATGGCGCACCTGCTCAAAATTCAGTACCCGTGCGCCCCATTTTATAAAACAATTTTCCTACAAGATGGATTGGTATAAATGGGTTTATGACGTGACCCACCCCATCACCAGACCTATCTGTACTGGATTTCTTCTTGTGGGGATATCTTAGAACAAGTATACGGCTCGAGTCATCCAAATAGAGAAGAACTATAAAACTACGTGAATTCAGTTTTTCCTAACTTACGAAGACGTCCGGTAGTAATTTTAAACGCAATTAGAAAAATCGCAGAACGACGTCGAATATGTATCAGAGAAAGTGACAATCTTTTTCAACAGTTTATATAGGAAATATTCTATGAAATTTTCTGTTCGTTTCTTTTCACTCAGAATTTCAGTATCATTCCACTATATTTCATTTCTGTTAGTTTAAAAGGAATACAGATTTTGAGGATATGATTGGAATTAGAGAGTTGACACTACCAATTATTATTAGGATATGTTGGTGCAGGTTCTAGTCTTTCCTCTTTTCCAGTCTTGTGGTTGTCTGTGAATATTCAAGTTCTTCCATGGCCATCTCAGTTATTAGATCATGAATTCCCTGAACTGGCTTGAAACTGATTCAGCATGGATAAAATAATTAAGTGTTATATATTCCTGAGAAAAAAAGTTATGGAATCATAAAAAAATGTATAGGGTGTTCCATAAGAAAAACCAAATTCAGTCTTTATATTTCCGATATTACAACGTGAATACAGAATTGAGATTGGAATCAGAATTGCGCTTAAAATTTTCTGTGAAACGCGGCGTCTTCCTATGCAATAGATGCAGAGACAACAGAGATAGAAGGTATTTTTAAACTGGAAATTTTCAAAATGACCCTGTATATCGCAAACTAATTACAATATTTTGATTCTGTTGATGGATTCTTCATCCTCATGAAAAATCAGGATAGGATAGTGAAAACTTGAATCTTCTATCTTCAAAAACATAGACGATTTCATTCAAATGCATCGAATTTGGGACACTCTGTACATAAAGATAGACAGCTGTTCTTTTAAGGTGGCCAATACCGTCTAGTGCTTAATTTGAAGCTTTCAACACCCTGTATTTCGGGAACGAAGCGTTTGCGAGCATATGTTTAAGAAAACTTTTCGTCATAAATTGTCTTGAGGAATCACCTCGTGAAATCTTTGGCATATATTCATTCATACCCTGTATATTCTGATAAACGAAACTATTGAAAAAATGCTTGTGTTCTGAAATTATTCATGTATCCAGATTACTAAATATATATAAGAACAGTTCTAATGGTTTTCTAAATGTCGTGATGTTACTTGTCGATGTTTCAAAAAGCTCTCCTTCCGACAGAATTGATATAACGAAGTCAAGGCTGGTGGAATTTTGCATAATATAATCATCTTCTTGGCATCACATTAAAATCTTTCTCATTCATGTTGACGTCTAGACGTGGTGAGATGTCAACTAGATATTTCGCGAATTCATACTTAAAATTACAGAAAACTGGTTTTACTGGAAAGATCAAATTTATCGAAGTATGCGAAGAAGATTACAGATTGCAGTGTTTACGAAGACCAAGAGAGATAAGATGATATTTCGAGAAGGTATTAATTATACTGAATAACAAAATTGCACTTTTCGTCTAATGAGTGACTTATGTCACTTGATGTTTACTACTTTGCGTTGCTGAGAATTTAGTTATTTGTTTTTTAACAGATCTTGTTTACGAGTTATAGCTTTTAATGAAAAACACTTAATTACAGTAATAATTTGCTGTTGATCAAAAAAATATTGATTTAACTCATTATAATTTGATATGGCATCGTCAAGAAGAGTTTGTGTGAATGCACTCTAATTTTCAGCACTTGATGATGACCGAAGGGTCGAAACCGGCTGTGTATTAACACACTAGAAGCTCGCCCGGCTTCGCACGGTTATTTAACAAATATGTCAAGAGTTATAATTTTTTACACACACACGTACACTCTTCCATACATGCTTTCTCGTTTTCGCGTGGGGTTGTTTTTGTATTATTATTTTTGTTTTTTTCAATTTTATTTTTGATATTTGTAGAAAGGTTATCACTATACAGGGTGTTCTATAATAGTATGTCACATCAACGTGCAATTAAAAAAAAGTTTATACGAACATAGGTGCACAAAAGCTTCATTACGGAGCTGTAGTGTGTTGAAATTTCCGAAAAAAAATTGGTTGTTTCTTCAAAACTCCTGCAGTTTTTGAGATATTCAGCCCAAATTTGGAATGCAAGCTATTTCTTACAGCCTCCACCATTACACGTCCTAGATTTCAACTGAAATTCACAAGGTGTTTTCCTTTCCAAGGCGATATCTCCTTTTGCCCTTTCAAACCTTTCTGCAGTACGTCTTTGATCAGCGTACCATCAATTTTCGTCATCTTCGTTCAATCAAGAAACTTTTTTGACACCTGTGATTTTTTTGTACCTCCAACCGTTTTCGAGTGAGAAATTATTGAATTGTATGTTATTCGCTAATGGAAAAAAATAATAGAAATACTCGATAGGTACTCTCAAAATTTGCTTTTATTTTGATAGCTCGTCTTCTGAGACTCAACTTATACTTATTCAATATCAAACTAAAAAAAAGAATAACTGAAAACTAAATGAATTGCTGGAAATTTTCTCCACCTGCAAGAATACAAGGCTCTGTCCTTCTTCGCATATTATCACGCACTTTTTGAAATATTCCTGGGGTATTTCTTATCTTGTCACAAGAACTTATTATTCGATTTCTCAATTTTTTTACAGTTTTCACTGGAGTGGTATAAACTAAACTTTTGAGATATCTCCATAAGTATGGGGACCTAGGAGGCCGTGGTTCTGGCCCACCCCGACCTATCCATCGGTTGTTGAATGTATTATTCAAGAATTCCCTAGCTTCTCCACTAAAATGTGCTAGTGCCCCGTCATGCACGAACCACTTTATGTTTCTCACCAAAAGTGAGAGCAATAAAGGTAGCTCCTCCTCAAACAATTTCCGATAACCAGGACAATTTAGTCTGCTGAGCAAGAAAAATGGCCCAATCAAATAATTTCTAACCTAACCTAGCAAAAATTCGGACAGACACTGGTTTAACTTCAGCAACTGTCAAAATAAACAAATAAATGAAGAAAATCAAAGCCTACTAGTCATTTTTTAAATTAGAAGTGCTTTCAATTCAGCGAATGCATAGAATCGTTAAATAATTTTTTGCTCGAGAACGGTGGGATATACGAAAAAATTACAAATGTTGAAAAAGTTCTTAAATTGAACGAAGATGACGAAAATTGATTGTACGTGTGAGTTGTAAAAAGGTTTGAAAGGGCAAAAGGAAGACATGGCTTTGGAAAAGAAAACAGCTTGTAGATTCTAGTTAAAATTTAGAATGTGTAATGATGGAGGCTGGAAAAGTTGAATTTCGATAAAGCTGTAGGAGTTTTGAAGAAAAAACCACTTTTGTCAACACCTTATAGCTATGTAACGAAAATTTTGCGGATCTTTTTTTATATGAACTTTTTTTCTTAAAATTGCACGTAGATTCAACCCCTTCTGACATACCATTATGTAACACCCTGCATACTTCAATTTCTCTGCCCCTGAAAACCAATTTATTGAATCAGAGCTTCCCTATAAACGATATTGATTCTTCTCCCGTTCCCCAGTGACACCTACATCGCTTATTATTATTATTATGGTGCCGTCTAACCGAGCGGTGTGACCGGCAACCATGAGACATTTTTCAAATAACTAACATTTTCAAACTTGTGATATCTTTCGAATGGAATGGAAAATCGAATAATTCAGAAAGTTATATAATGGTTTTGACGCAGACTTAAATATGAAGACATTTATCTTGATGAGTATTTATTCCAAAGTGTAAATAAAAGATCTTATGCTGTCACGATACTTTTTGTAGATAATTATATGTTCTGCAAAATCGTTGTATATTATTTTGTTATATAGTCAATAGTTTTTGCAGCACACGATATGTTTTTGTTAAGTTTTTGACACCTTGAGTTACATTATTGGAGTTTTAGTATGGATCCCTAAGTTTTTTGAGAATTTAATATAGCCTATGTTTATGTAGAGGTAGTGTAGGTTGCTAACAGTTAAAGAATTTTTCGAATTGGTCAAGTAGTTTCGGAGCGAACAAACAAATCTTTCCTCTTTAAAATATTAGTATACCGGGTGTAAATTAGGGCCACCCTTTCAAATTATTTTCTATTTGGCATATTTTGATTAAATTGGATGGAAACTTCCAAGAACGTTTTGGGTTCAATTTCTGATTAGGGATAGTAGGAAGATATTTACAAGAGCCTATAATTTTTGAAGGTTCATTAACAGGGGAGAGATAACTGGAATTTTTGATGTCCTAAATACAAGATGAATTGGAAGAGTTGACATTAGTTGTTGTAAATGAATTATATTTTCAACACGATGGTGCACCCTCCTCACAACACAAGGGAGGTCTCGCGGTATCTCGACGAAATTTGTCCCGAAAAGTGGATAGGTTAGATCCATGGTCCTATAAGATGGCCAGCTAGATCGCCAGATTTGAGTCCACTAGATTTCTTCCTGTGGAGCCACTTGAATAATGATGTTTACCAAACACCTGTTAGAACAAGAATTGACAGGCTATTACAGGCATTACACCTATCAATCGTGTGCGATGTTGTGTTCGTGGGAATGGTGGTATTTTTGAACATTTATTATAATTATTTCATTTTCGCTGTTCGCTCTTTTGTTTTTTTTCAAGCGCGCTTTCCAGGAATAGGCGAACCTTTTGCGCTAAATGCGCCTGGGAGGAATTGAGGTGTCTGTTTACTCGCTGCTCGAAGAGGGACAAATTGTAGGATGTTGGAAAGATGTTGGACGGAAGCGAGTTCCACAGCTCACAGGCCCTGTAAACGAAGGAATTCTTATAGAGAGAGGTTCGAGGGGTCGTTGAATGTACCGACATATGATGAGAACTCCTTGTCAGCCTACATGAGTTTTCCCGGAACAAGATCTTTCAACTCCTTGGAGCTTCTTCCGTGGAAGTATCTGTGAAACAGAGAAAGGTCTGCAACTTGTCTTCTAAGAGCCAAAGGTTGGAGATCGCGGGTGATCTCTGGGTGGTCCATGAGGCGCACAGCCCGTTTTTGCACAATATCCAAAATCCTCAACGAATGCGCAGATCCCCATACATGGGAACAATATTCCAAAGTAGGTTGAATCTGTGCCTTATATAGAAGCAACAGCTGAGATGACGTGAAGTATCGCTTGGCTCTGAAAATAAAACTAAGTTTAGCTGATACCAACTTAGCTATTTCTGATACATGTTCATTCCAGCAAAACCCTTAGTTGACCGTTATTCTGAGAAGGTGCATCGAATCTTTGGATGTGATTTGTTGCCTTGCATCATTAGAGGAGGTTCTCCAGCAGGAACTTTTATAGAAAACGTAGTTGCTTCCGTCTTGCTCGCGTTGAAGCTCACCAGGTTCAACTGACCCCACTCAGATATCCTCTGTAAGTCAGAGTTTGAATTATTGATTCGCTGACGTTGAGGTTCCGCAGCTGCAATCGGCCACAGACTACTAGAAGACGAATTGAGGGTATAATCGGCTGCAAAAACCGAAGATCTTGTTCTCTGTAGATGACAGAAGATCGTTTATCTGTAACAGAAACAAGGTTGGCGAAAGAATGGATCCCTGAGGTACTCCTGTTTGCAACTGGAAACAATCAGATGTGATACCCTCGACCACAACTTGTATTGATCTATTTGAAAGAAAGCTACTCAACCAACTCAGCAATTTTTCGGGAAGCCAATATACAGCAAGTTTATTCAACAAGGCTATGCAGCCAAACCATATCGAAGGCTTTAGAGATGTCGAGGGCTATTGCTCTAGATTCCCCATGCTTTTCCATCATTGAAGTACAAATATGAGTGGCGTAGGCAAGCAGATCTTCTTTCGATCTTTGCCTGCAAAAACCATACTGACAGCCGTTAATAATTCCCAGCAACTCAAGATGTTTGATGAGTTCATCATTATGATTCTCTTCATCACTTTGGACATAATGGGAAGAAGTGCAACAGGGCGGTAGTTTTGGGGTAAGGACTTCTTTCATTTCTCTGGCATCGGTTGAATTCTCGCTGTTTTCCAGCGGCTCGGAAAACTCTGGCTTTCATAAGAAATTTGAAATAGACGGTTGAGAATGAATGCCAGTTCGGGAGCACACTTTCTCAGGACGATTGGCGGTATTTCGTCTAGACCAACTGCCTTCTTGCAGTTATTAATTTTGACACCCCGTAAAAAATGAGCAATTAAATTTTTAGATACAATCTTGTTTTTTCGTGTATTCCGGCATAACCGTAAATGAAATGTCAAACAGATTGATGTAACCAAATTCAAAATGTTGTTCATCAAAATATTCCAAAGGGAAAAAAATTACAGGGGTGGCTCTAGTTTCAGTTATATGTGGTAGATGAACGTGGAAAACTAAGTAAACACTGAAAGTGTTTTTTCTCTATACTATTTCTAATCATTTAATCGTTATTCGTTCATATCATCAGAAGAATCACGTTTTAAACCCAGAAAATTAGATTCCACGTAAAAACAATAACTTTTCCACTAGAACAAACGTGCATCGAATTAATTCTAAGAAGATTTATGGATCACATCAGGCTCCATGTTAATCTGGATTCGAAAACGATCGACTTCGTTCTTGTGTAACACGTGAGAGAAAGTACAAAGAGAGGAAAAATATTGTTTGGAATTGAGCTTATGCGATGTTGTCTTCGTGAGAACGCAGAAGGAGCATCGCCGTCCTGAAATTGTTTCTCCTATTAATTTTGCAACAATTATCTTGATATTTGCATCGAATCGCATCTCGATTGAACTAGTTTCTTCACTTCCTGATTATATAGATGAAGGTATCTGTTCGCTTTTTGCATTGAACTTTCACAAGTTTTAATCGACTGCAGTTTTTCTGATTAGATTAGAACTAAAAGGAAAATGTCGTACACGAGATTTACGAGAATCGATTAATACACTGTGATGAAAAACAAAAGTATCCGGAAATTTGGAATAAAACGCAAAAATCTTAATCTACTTCAATATTTATTAAATCTCCTTCAAAACATGCTCCATTTGAAGCGATACACATGTTCCAACGTTTTATCCAATCATTGAAACATTTTTTATAGGCGCTTTCAGGGATGGCCCTCAGTTCCTTCTGCGAATTTTCTTATATGACGTCTGTGGAATCAAATCTGGTTCCCCGGAGTGGCAATTTCAGTCTGGAGAAAGAAAAAGCCCCACGGAGCTAGATCAGGCGAATAAGGCGGCTACTCGATGGTATTTATCGAGTGTTGGGTCTTGAAGTCGTTAACAAACGTGGCTTGATAAGATGTTGCGATAACGTCATGCAATATCCACGAATATTTTGCCACAAATCCGGCCGTTTACAGTGAATATGTTAATGCAAAAGTCTCAAAATGGTTGAATAGAAGTCCTTATTGACCATTTGACCTTGCGGAACGAATTCATGATCAACCATCACGAATATCGAAAAAAAAACAATCAGCAACTTCTTGATTTTCGAATGACTTTGGCGAGGTTTTTTCAGTTTTGGCTAATTTTTCCCACCCATACCGATGATTGTTGGCTCGTTAGTGTGTCGTATTCATAGAACTATGTCACGTCACACGTTATGATCTGTCCCATGAACGTGGGGTCAGAATTCGCTCGATCCAATATGTCTGCAGCTACCTGCATCCGGTACTGTTTTCGAACGGTTTCACGAGAGATGTTAAGATCAACAGCTATCTCTATAACTTCAAATCTAATCAATCATAACCCACGAAATTATTGCTGTATGTGTAGTGTAATGAGGAATTTTATTCAAGGAACAATATTCAACCTTCCGAAGAATGTTAAATATCCCTCCTTGAAGGAGCTGGTTTTCCGATCCACCCTTCAAATTCAGCGTGCTCCTTCAAGGAAGGATCTTCAACATTCTACGAAAGGTTGAATATTGTTCCTTGAATAAAATTCTTCATTATGTCTACACATGATCAATTAGATTTGAAGTATATCGGGTTGACAACCAGCATGAATCAGGAGCGTAGTCCTTCGACATACCATATTCTAGCAGACACTGTGTGTAGCGTTGCGGTGAATAGTCGAGATAGTGTGACTGTTTGGGGTTTCGTTGAGCTCCAACGGATTGAGATGAAGTAGGGGCGGTATACTATGGACTGGTTGTTTTGAATAGGTTGTCAATGCAATCCATTGCTCCTATTCATGACAACTGGCCGTACCGTACCACTTCTCTGTGGCCCCGGTTGACGGTGAATTCGAAGGGTGGATCGGAAAACCAGCCTCTTCAAGGAAGGATATTCAACATTCTACGGAAGGTTGAATATTGTTCCTTGAATGAAATTCTTCATTATATCTCGATAACACTGGCATGAAGATTGTCGAGCACCATTTTCACGATTTTTTGCACGTTATCGTCGGTTGAAGTGGTCGAAGGTCGTGCGGAACGAATCAAATCTTCAACGATCTCCCGACCGTCGTTAGAGGCTTTGTACCAATCCTACACTTGGTTTTTCGATAGAACAGAGTCTCCATAAGCTTCCTCCAGCATTCGCAGCGATTCAGCACACAGAGTTTTTTTCATAATACAAAATTTGAGACAAACTCTTTGTTCAATATTTTTTCCATTGTAAAATTCGCAGAGTACTACTGAGTTCGACTTGTCGTAAAAAAACTAGTTGACAGATCGAGATCATATTTGGCATAGTAATTAAGGACAGTCATACATACAGAAACTTAAAATTACATTCACCAACATTTCCGAAGTATTCATTGAAATCTGATATATTAGGAGTAGTGGAAAACTTCATAGTATCTTCATCTGATTTAGTTTCCCTTCGAATCACATCCCAAACAGCTTTCATCTTGTTTTAGGCATCTCTTATGTATTCAATTATTATTTTATTGACAAAAACCTTTAGCCTGATTTCCACGATGTTCATTTTCAATACACACGACCAGTTTCGATAGTTACTTCATTTTCAAGTATGCGTATTGAAGTTGGTTACGGATATTAATTCATATTTGAATAAATTTCCATAAAATAAATCCATCAACTATATCATTAACAACTATAGCACACAATTGTATGCCAGATCTTTGTTGAAATAATTTGACGACTCATTTTTGTGGCTTATCAGATCATGGCAGTAAACTCTTCAACATTGTTATGAATTTTTGAGTCGATTACCACAAAATTCGTTTTTTGTTGATTTTCGGAAATATTATTAATTCAAGATTAAACTTTATTCTATAGGATTAATATTTTTCAAGAAATTATATGGAATAAAACTCCATTTCTTGGAGAAACCAAGAAAACAAACCTAATCAATTATTGAACATGCTATCAGTTTATTGATAAGAAGTACTTAAAATATAAAAACATGGAGTAATTATGTTTAATTACATTGTAAGGTATTATTTCAAGTTATGCATATTACTCTGAGATTCATTTAAGCCTTAGGATATACCAACCGGGAATCACCAACACTCATAAAAATATCATAGATATTTCATTCAAATGCATACAATCTTTTGACCGATTGATAACCTTAATTACATCGATGATTCTACACATTATTAGTCACAATATAAACACGATGATAATTAGGTAAGTAAAGTTTGTGTACGATGAAAAATATTCGTCTTACAAGAATTAAAAGTTACACATGAACGGGACTTCACCATTTCCGGTGCTAATTAGGAGAGTAAACATGGCTGGAATATTATTAACACGTTCCCTATTCAAATGTACAGGTTGCTTCAATTTCGATGCCGGGAATTACAGCTGGCTAATCGTGAGGACTTGAGGAAAAAGTGGAGTGCTTTCGATCTCTTCAATGAGAATGATAAATACTGTATTTCAGAAAATGGAGTTTCTTTGATATTGAAGAAAATTTTTTTTTGTATACGGCTTGACTTAAAAATCAAACTGCTTGACATGACTTGACTAGACATCAAGACAAGCTTTTTTCTCGAAAGCTTGAAAATTCAAGCTTCTGCAACAGCAAAACTTGGAAGCTTGAATCAGAACACAATTAATAAAGCATTGAACCTCTTATATTCAATAAGAGCGAGAATAGAGCTTTAAATAAAACTGAATATTTGATCGAGAAATCTGAAAACAATTCATGAAGTTGTCGAAGGAAACACAAATACAGAACAAGAACAAGAGTGAAAGTGAAATGTATATTTTCAAATACCTACATTGAAAGATAAGTCAAAAAGAATGGGATTAGGCGAAACTATATTGCCACTAGGGAATGCCATCTCGGTACACCAAGATCTTGAAATACCGTGATCTCGCACCTATTCTGCAAGATCAATCTCGCAACAAAATCATGCGCGATCTCGCAAAATTTGCAAGATTGGTATTATGTCAATTTTGGTTAGCTTTCAGAGCTTTAACACGTTGTTGTTGACTTATGTAAACAATGTACCTAGTCCCGACGGCAACACGTGGCGCTAGGGCCACAGTGCTATAGGGATGAGTAAGGCAAGAAGTTTTCCGGTTGTGAATTTGTCATTGTTTTGCGAGCCTGGACGTGTCAGAGTGCATGGCAATCTCAAGATTTATAAACTATTCAAAGGTAGTTTATGAAGAGTTTCAATGTTCATCAGAGGTATGGAAATACTTTTTGAAGGCAGATGATGGACAAACTGCCCAGTGCAAATTGTGTAATCTATTTTGAAAACAACGTCACGATCTTCCAAAGGCTTATAACATTTACGGTCCAAGCACAAAATTGATACTTCTCATAAAAAAGTGACAGAAAACATGACTCTGGTTTCATCAAATTCTTCAATGCTGATCAATGTTTCCGCGTCAGTAAGGCTACCTTCTCCAACCGGTACGAAGAGGCAGAAAATATCTGATTACTTTTCGTCCCTGCAAAAAGTTTCTTTGGAGGAAAGAATTTCAAGGATGATTTCTGAAGATGGCATGACTTTTAGATCTTTTTGCACGTCGAAACACTTGAGAGAATTATTTGCGACTAGTGACTACAAATTACCTGCATCGCCCAACTCCATAAAACAGATGGTTATGGATTATGGCATGAGTTTGAAATTAAAGAATCTAATGATAACCATAGATTCAGCCTTACTTTCGATGAATGGACTTCATGCAAAAACAGGCGCTTCATGAATGTGAATGTTCATACGTTTTTAGAGAAAAAAAATATGTTCTGGAATTTCGGTCTTGTTCGCATAGTAGGAAGCATGCATGCAGAGAGTTGCATAACTATTTTGAAGAAGAAATCAGCAGAATATGGCTTGTCATTAGATGATGATATAGTAGGTGTTATTACAGATGGGCCCAGTGTAATGGTGAAGGTTGGGCGACTCATGAATCCTCTTGACCAGCTATGCTACGCTCAATTGGGAGCTATAGATGTGATTTACAAATCAAAACGCGGAACCTAAATGCAAGAAGAAAGTACAAAAGACACAGTCGTAGCTCAGTCAGATGTGGAGGAGTCTGACGATGAAGAATTTGATGACATTATTGGTAATGAAGGATTTGACTGCAGATTACCCATTGTAGATGAAGTTGACTTAGTGCCAGAATTTGATCACCTTATCAAGTAAGACAAGTAGTCAAACTTGTAAGCATAGCCTTGATTGATTACACTCTTGGATCGAATACAAATCATAGTTTCTCAGACGAAGAATATCGTGCTTTATCAGATTCAGAACTCGTATTTCAGCCTATAAAACTGGCAGTGGAAGTACTATGTCGTCGAAATTCAGATATATTAACTGCTGAAACCCCTTTGCAATTTATGGTGAAAAAATTAGAAGAATTCGGAACACCACTAACCCAAAAAATTGCCGAATCCATGAAGGCTCGGATTCATGAACGCCGAACATTTATGACCGCAGCATTGTATTATTTGACAGACCCTGTGCAATACGACGTATATTTCAATTAATCTGCTTGTGATCAAACTTTTAAACTGCCTCCTAAATCTTCAATCAATAAAAAAATGATGGAGTTAAACGGAAGATTACACAAGAATAGTACCGAAGATGACAATATTGCAGTCAATACACAAAACAAACCCTTTACATCTTCAGTTGCAGATGAAACCATGAATGAAAGTGATGATGACGATTCAATTCCATTAGCTGCAGTGAACAAAATTTAGAGCCTGAAATGGCGAACGCTTCTCTTAGTCTTGATGAGGAATTGGAAATGGCATTGAAAGAGCGTTCGCAAAAACGTGTGGCACCTTTGTCATCGTCACTTGATATGATTTTGAAGAAAGAAATCAATTTGTACGAGTCAGGAGGGTCAAAGGACAAAATCTACAGTTCGCTCACCAATGTCTTCTATCTGTAGTACCAACAAGTGTCGAGGCAGAACGGGCGTTTTCCCCAGCTGGTTATCTGGCATGCAGCATTCGGAGTAGGCTGGCAGATGAAACCCTAGATACTTTATGCTATTTGAGGAGTTATTTTCAAGTTTTAGAATAATATGTTACTTTTTGAATAAATTACTGGTTAGCTTGAGATTTTATTTCTCTATTTTGCTCCTGGAAAACAATGAGAGCCAATAGAAATATAAATGATCTGTTTCGAGTCAGTTCTTGAGACACTTAAGGAGACGAACTTCCAGGACTGATCAGAAATCTTTTGTCATATTCGCCAAATGTTGAAATATAGCTTCGAGCCTTTTACTCCAAACTTAAATGTCTTTTGAGCTTTCTACACAAGAGTTACGCAGGTATTCATCTAATTTATATGGCCACATATCATTATTTGATGAGGGCACTTGCATAGATGCACTTTATCATATTTACTTTAACGTTCCGCATCGTATCTAGCAATGAAATAATCCGTCACTTTCATAGTTTTTTAATCGACTTATTTTTCCGCGGTAGAGGTTATCTATCAGTTGGGACTATATCAGTATCAGAACGCGATGAGTTTTCGTCTGGATATTCTGAACATATGTCCTCATAAGGATCTGCTTCCATTTTTAAAGAGAAAAATCATTCATTTCATTTCCACACGATTATCAACACTAAACTTATATTACTACTACTTTCCTAGTTTTTTCTTTTAGTGCGGTTTGGCGTACAGTATATTCACAAGAAATATAGTAAGAAATGGAAAAGCCAGTTCTGCTGAACCTTGATCGATAGATTATAATATCGAAATTTTAATCAAAAGAACAGAGAAAAAAGAAGATCAGATATGTCGTGAAATTATTATTCCAGTAATCCACCAGCACGAGAGGAATCTTCTATTGAGATTGTCTGGAGCAAATTCGATAGGATTGAGGTCTGGAATTCGTGCAGGTCTTTTCATTGAAGTCAATAAGCGATCTTGAAGGTCGTTCCTAACGATATGAGCTTGGTGATGTCTGGCGTAATCATGTATAAGCAAAAATTATTCCATGTTTGCCGCTAATGGTTCAACGTGTTCTTCTAAAATGTTTGTAATGTATCTCTGAGTATCCAGGGTTCATTTCGACGTCTGTACACTAGAGAACATTGATCTCAATGATAAAGACGGATTCTGGACTCGTATGTTGTTAAAAGTATCACCCAGTCAGCACTTTTTATGAGATAACTTGAATGAACAGTATTGAAAGAACCATTCTGTACATTTCTATGTCGATAAAATACAAATATGCTCGCTACTCCTACCACTCGAAGGTATTATATAAATAGAACAGTAGATGCTGAGATAAGGGTCAGTTGATGGTGCATAAGCTATTTGAATTCGTAACAGAATGAAAATTTGTCGTTGGAAAATCCAATATGAGTGACAAGGGTTTACATTTATTCGAGAATCTTAGAACTGTCTTTGATAATAGTCAGATCTTGCAGGTTTACTACGTTTAAGTGGAAACTCGCTTGAGATATCATATCTGGAAAGATGTCACATCTGACATCTGAAGCTGTGTTTGTATCACAGAACGGGAAACTGATTTTTCTTGGTTCTCCTCTGGAGAAATTTGAATAAATAATTCGAAATAATCACTTCTTTCCATAATCTCATTTTAATAAGGACGAATTTTAATTTTTCCATTAATTTCAATGAAAAACAGATAATTTTGGCATGGAAAGATCCGAAATTCACTCGAGAGAACAACATAATTAAATCAACTAAAGAAATAATTGGAATTCAAGCCGAACTGAACATTCTTGAGCACAAAACATCATCAACAATCCCATTCTTCTCAAAAATAAGATTGCTGAAATAATTGAAGAGACCAACATTCGACCAAAGAAGAAAAATTATACGGAAACAATAAAATCCTTATCATCGAAAATCCAAGAAGAAGATATCATTTTAACGAAAGCTGATAAAGACAACAGCATCGTATGCCTCAGTTAAGAACAATATAGAGAAAAAATGCAAGATATATCAGAAATACTGAACATAATGGTAATAGGTAAGGATTTGACCGAATCCTTCATAAGGATTGGAACATACAGATCCCCCAGCACATACAGAATTTTGAAAAAAGAAAACTGATTCCAATGAACGCTCAGTCTCCAAAGTTATACGGACTAATAAAACTGCACAAAGAAAAATCCGCTAGACCAGTAGTATCATATATAAATACGCCTTCAGGTAAATTAGTAAAGTTGTCAAATCAGAAATTTATTGAACTCAAAAATTCCGTTCCAAATAAGCCATTTTGAGCTCTATTGATCTTGTACAGGAACTTTCTAGACTCGAGAACACACAAAATCTTAAATTCGTTTCATTTGATCTAATGAACAAGTTTCTAAATATCCCAACAGATGAAGGCCCTCCGATAATCAGAGGAATATTTACCAAAAATAAGACGTTGCCACATATTGCTGATGAGTTTTGTAACCTTATGAAAACCTGCCTATCTCAAAATTATTTTCAATTTAAATCGAAATTTTACCAACAAACGTCAGAATTTCCCACAGGATCACCTCGTAGCCCCCTTTCAGCCGAAATATCTATGGATAACATAGAAAGATCAGAAATACTATACCCCCTACTCAACGGAAGAAGCAAACTCACACTGGAGAACAAAATCGAGAAGAAAACAACCGATCAGATGAAAGACCACAAAAACAAGGAGGTCAACTAAATAATGATACTACATCTGAGGACCACAGCAAAGAGGACATCCCTAGTACAATGGAAGAGGAAACAACATGCCAGCATAGATACACCACAACATAAAAGAAGGAGGATGACCAACCAGTAGGACCTCAGGAGAAACCAAGGAGATGTACAATAAGTGACATGAAGAAGAAAAAGGATAAACATTCGACCCTCACAAAAATTCAAGGATCACAAAGAACAGAAATACTCAGCAAAGAAACATATATGTTCCGATATATAGATGATTTTTTTGGCTCAAACAGGCAATTTATGAATGTAATAGAATTTAATATAATATAAATTTTTGCACCAAATGATAACAAAATAGACTAATAATATGATAAACACTGCTGCAATACTTCCAAACGTTGTTCACATTGTTTAACACGACGCGAAGTATCTTCTAATAATAACCAAAAACGATGAGACTCTAGCATGATTTTCTAAACTCATTTAATTTAATCATGAACGTAAGAGTAATAATCAATTTATTGCCGAAAGAATGTCATGCATTTAGAACCTTTCGTCTACAAGTGAAAGTGCAGAAATTGCTTATATATGCAGGCATTTCAATGTATTTTCATAACGAAGAACTTGGTTCGAGTCGCGTAACGATTGCTTTCAGATTAGGATAATCATTTCCGAATTCAACATGCTTGCTGGAATAGAAAGAATGTGCGAATCATATAAATACAGGGATTGGTGAAAAAATTTCCAGTTTCGCTATTATTTTAACGATTCAATTTATTTCTGTTGTAAATAGTTTCGAGATATGGCTGTTAACCCAAGGTAATCCATGTGAGGTTCAGAGCGTTCTTTAATTTCGTAAAACGTACAAAAAGATCATGAAACAATCCAGTCATTGTTTCAGAGCTAATCTCGCATGCTAACTTCTGATATTCAAATAATTCACGTCGACAATATTTTCTGATATTTTATTATAAAATGTCTCAAGTGCTTTACTATTAACGAGTAAACTAATACCCACTTTCTATTGTGATTACTTTAATTACATTACCTTTTGGTGTACAGAGTTGACAGATTTTGACGTTTCAGTACTACAGCCTTGTGAAATATTGTGAATAGCTGTATTATTCTTCTGCGAGAAATTCATTACTCCCTATATTCAAGGTAGCTTTTTTCGTTTCCGAATCATTTGAAAATTTTGTTTTCGGAATCAGTCAAGTGCCAATATCGCGATTGGTATTTTTTTTGTTCAGTTATTCAGCAAACTTGCTATTTTTCAAATGTGAAGCATAGACAACCACATAGTTGTTCCGTACTTGCTTAGATGTCTCAACGATTGGAGTTCGATGGTTGACGTGATTCACGTAGACTTTTATCAAGCATTCGACTGTGTCCCGCACAAGAGACTCTTACTGGAGCATCTGGGATTGAGAGGTGTTAAGAGGTAACTTGTTGCTATGGATAAGGACATTCTTGAGTAATTCGAACCTTCGGAGTGGATGTTAGATAGATATAGATAATGAGTGACTGCTGATTGGAAGCCAAGCTTTTGCCACCCAGCAGTGTATTATGGTGAATGATATAAGTTTTGTGGGGGAGAGCCTAATAAGCTCAGACAGTTTCAGTTTGTTAGATCTAACTTCCTCTAGCCTGAAGGGTCTTCATTCGATTCTAACTTATTGAGGTGATTCCTGAGTCATCATTGTCAAGTTAATATGGCAATTACAACGATAGGTCTAGCCTGGAGAGTTTAAGCCAAACTTTGGCTCTCGCAGTGACGGCAAGTCTAGGGTTTCTAAGACCTGATGATGATCAACTACTGCTCTCGTACCTTTAGGCCAACCACCGATTATTTTCCATCCTTAATGTCTTCGTAAAAATATATTTGATAAATATAGGAAGAAGCTTCATGAGCCATGATGCATTCAACGTCCGAAGAAAAGGTGAATATAAAGTATTTGACGGAGAAGATGCAACAATTGATGTTATAGGTAGTGTAACTGCTAACCCATCGATTTCGAGAAGGAAAATTCCAATTGAAACAAGGGTATCTAAGAATCTAGCGCTCAGTATTCTCAAGAATAGATATACTCCTTATGAAATGAGAATATGTTATTTTTTGCAACCAGTAGCAATCGTTCAGTAATTACAAACTTTCTTAGGTGACTCAACGATTGGTGTTTGATGCTTGACTTGATTAACCTAGACTTTGATCGAGCATTCGACTGTGGCCCGCACAAGAGACTATTACTTATATTGGAGCATCTGGGAATGAGAGACGTTGTTGCTATGGATAGGGGTATTCTTGAGTAAATCGAACCTGTGGAGTCAAGGTTAGATAGAGATAGATATAGATATAGATAATGAGTGAGTGCTGCTTAAAAGCCAAGCTATTGCCACCCAGCAGTCTATTATGGCACACTCTGTCCTAAATGTCAGCCACAAGCTCCATCCTTCTAGTAAAGGATACAAACTTTGTGCGTGAAAGCTCAATAAGCTCAGATAGCTTCAGTTTGTTAGATTTAAGTTCCTCCAGCCTGAAGGGTCTTCAATCAATTCTAACTTGTTCAGGTGATTTCTACGTTAATATGGCAATAAGAACTGTCTGATCTAGCCTTTAGTGTTTAAGCCAAGCTATGGCTCTCGCTGTGAAAGGTCTACCGAGTGCAAGTCGAGAGTGCCTGAGACCTGATGAAGCTCAGCCACTGCTCCCGTACCTTTGGGCGAACCAAGGAGCAATCTTCGAGGGAATTCCGAGCCTAGAGTTCGGTTCGGTGAATCCCAAGCCTATTATTCGACTGCCCTCTTCTCGTTGCCCCTCAACGCTTTCTTTCAGTTTGGCGAGAGTGAAGCGACATTCCTGCTCTATAAGTGACGTATAGCTGTTGGATGCCAAAGCCTCCAGTACAGCTTGGATATCGGTGATGATTTTTATTGACATACTTGTTAATCCCCCTGAAAGCGAGTGTAAAGCACAGTGGTCAATGGCGAATATTTCTGTTAGGGAAACACCTGCCAGGCCACCATTATAGATAGCCTGATTCTTGGCAACTCCTCGGCCATATACACCTAGCACATCACCTTCTGTAGTTTTGTAGCCGTCTGTGAACAAATAGGGGCCCTCAAGTGGACGGTCCTTAGAGCTCATCCATTCCTGTTTGCGTTGTACTCGATTTCAGTCTGTAACGCGTCGAGCACGAAGCCCAATAATTTGTTCCATTCCGGGAAGGACTATGGAATCAACAGGTAGCCATTAGAGCTGCTCTTCTAATGACGAGGCGAAGAAGGACAAGGCCCAGTATCAGTTTCATAGCTGCAGCAGGTGTAAAGAGGACAGCTCCAGTTTATAATGTTGGCCTTTCTCTGCAATTAAGAGAGCTTGAGTAGTAATACAGTAATACTGGCATATGTGATACGTGGTCACATATAGCCACTGAAGTTTCTTCGGCACAAGACCTCAGTTCTTTCTACAGGTCACTTGACATATCCATAAGGAATGTCTAGTTTTGTGTATTATGTTTTACAGGTGCCAATTCAATGTGAGATTACTATCCACGGAAAGCAGATATTTTGCTGAAATGGAATAAACACCTCACCCAGAATCGCAGGAAAAACAAATATTCTCCTTATCCTAGTGAATGGTACCTTGAGCTTTTTGTGGGGATTTATGCTAAGTTTTTCACCTTCACGCCATTTCTGAATAGCTGAGCTAGTTTTTAGAAGTCTGTCGTAGGCGTCTTTATCATTTTCCACTGCCGAAATGACTATATAGTCAGTGCACGCTTGTAAACACCCAGTGCGCCGATTATTACCAGAAGGTTATCAACCGGCAGGGACCACAACTCTGGGCAACCCTTGTCAGCCACAAAACTGAAAACTTCACCCATCCCAAGGAAGTAAGAATATGAAGTAGTTGATGGAGAAGATGCAACAGTTCATATAATAGTTAGTGTAACTGCCAACTCATCGATTTGGAGCAGCCAAATTGGAATGAAAACAGGGGTATCTAAGAGTCGAGTGCTACGTATTCTCAAGAATAGATATAATCCTTATGAAATGATAATATCCTAGTTGTTGCAAGGAGAAAAATTTGATCGTCGATTCCATTCTTGCAATTGGTTTCTGCAAATTTCTGAGGAAGAGCCACAGTTTTTCTAAGGAATAATTTAGACTGATCAAGTTCAAATCAGTAGTGTTGAAATATTCAATCGTCAAAGTGAAGTTGGGGCCGACATGGTTGCAATATTTTCGGACGGCATAGTAGCTTTGTTTTTACAAACGATACTATATTCCCACAATAGTTGGAAAGGAAAAAACAGTATTTAACGAAAAGTTGTCAAGGTTCATAATAAATAAAAACACAAGTTTGTATTATAACACAAAAACCGTTGAATAAAACAGAGATTCCACACGTACTTCGATCCTACGTGAAAAAGTACTAGTAGAATGTGGAAATCATTTGTTCATAACTTCAAAACAGCTCGAAATCGAAGAAAGTTAGCTTGAATCCTTGTAGAAATGAATGGCCCACGCAGAAAGAAGGGCAAGTGGTAACAGTCTGGGTAGCTGAAAGGTTAGTGAGCAAGTATGTAGGATATGCTGAGCCCAGGTGCTTGGTTCGAATCCGGGTTCAAGTTATGGATGTTGTCCTTGAACAAAAAAGTGCTGAATTTGGAAGAGTCGCCTAAGGATAAACTGCCAAAGACCAGATAACTTGTGATCTTTGTGGTGGCAGTTATTATTGCATGGTCTAGAAGCTGTAGGTCCATCTGTGTAAGTTACCGAGCTCATTGTTAAAAGACGAACAAGGGGTAGAGGGGTTATTTTCCTCTATTCACAATATTGCACATAGCTTTAGTACTAAAACGTCAAAACTTCTCCACTCTGTACTATCCAATTAACAAATATTTTTCTATAACTTCTGGATTAAAGTTACATTTTTGGGTGTTTCATGTTCACAATAACATAAAATACTATAGTACGAGCTCATTTTCCATATATATCCTCAATTTTCTTAGATCAATTTATTTGAGTCACATTCACGTTCAGTGTTTTCTTTCATACAATCTGTTTTTGACATTTCTCAAGTAATATGCGAATTTTGTTATGAATGTCGAACGGAAGCATGTGAACCTATTTTTGGTGAGTTATTGATTTCGTAGATTTCACTGATTCAAGCCAGAGTAACAAGGTTTACCAACATAAAAACTAGTTTCTTTTAATGTGAACTTTTCATGAATAGCATTTCTGGAAAGTTTACTTTTCATCATCTCAACAACAGAACCTCACCATATATGCTTACTTCTGTTTGTTTCATAGTATTGTGTTCGTTATCAAAATTTTTATCTGTTATAGTTGAGGGAATTAATTTAGTTTTTATACACAGTGCGAAGTCTAAGTGGAATAACTTCAGTGAAACATCAGGCAATATTTTTAACGAAACTTCATTATACCTGGGTATTAATTTTAATCAGTTATATTTGCATGAAAATTTGTTGTTATATCTGCAATGGCTCATCTATTTTTAACATTCACAATTTTTGAATTGTGGAGGCCGTTACTTGATGTAGATCCATGATATAAATGAGATAAAAAACACAAGGTTCACCTTTAATCTACACTTTATTTGAAAAAAATTCGCTGACACAGCAGCTTTATCAAGAATGACAAACAGAATGAAGAGTATGGTATTATAAACAAATCGTAGAACAAGTTGGATGAATAACAGGAAAATCCACACCGAGCCATTGTACAGTTAGTATGAATGGTAATAAAAACTAATTCAACAAGTTAAGTAGGGGTGAGTAATTCACATCTACCTGTTCATTCAAAAGCTTGTTCGAATGTTTGTACCTATTTATTTCTAATGCTTCTAGAAGATCTAATTTTGAACTTTTTGATTTTATATGTAATATGTCAAAGTTTTTATTGAATGAATGGTTTTCTTTTATTAGGTGGTTTGAATAATTTGAATCAGATTCATTCTTATCGAAGCTACGTTTATGTTCAGATGTTCTTATGCCAAAACTCCTATAGGTCCTACCGATATAAATTTTATCACAAGAACCGCAATTGAGTTTATAGATTCCTGATTTACTTGATTTTTCAACAGGAGATTTATTATTTTAATATGTTTATCTAAGTTTTGAAAGTTATATTAAGAATTTGTTTGACGAGAAAGGATTTAATATTTGTACTTGCAGAAACGCAGAATGTTAAACTGTTGAATATTTTATAGTCTTTATGAATAGGATAGACTTCATTTATTGCTTTCTGATACAGTTTTTAGGAATGATTAGATCTATCATATCCGGATTATATGAATTATTAATGGCTATCTGTTTGATGATGTTTAACTCTTTATTATAATCTTCTACTGATAAAGGTAAATTGAGTAACCGATGTACCATGCTGTTTAAAGCTGCAACTTTGTGTTGAATTGGATGTAATGAGTAGTTATGTATAATTGAATCAGTATGTGTTGGTTTACGAAAGACCGAAAAAACATGATTATTATTTTGTTTAGTGATTTTAAGTCCAAAAATTAATGGAATCGTTCTGTTCAATTTCTATCGTGAATTTAATGTTCAAATGGATGGAATTAATGAAATTAAGAAATAAGTCTAATTGACGAGTAGTTCCAATGAAACATACTAAGATGTTGTTAACATATCTATACCAATGAAGAAATTTGGAAATGAGTGGATGTGTATGAATTTTCTGTTCAATATTACTCATAAAAATCTCTGCTAAAAGTGGACTCAAAGGATTTCCCATGATCAAACCATTTTCACTACTGTAATAGATGTTGTTGAAAGAAAAATAATTTTGTTCAATACAAACGTCCAACAGATTCAATATTTCTGATGTTTGATGTTGAGAATTTATACCCAAGTGTTCCTCCAGGTGATGTCAAAATATTAATCGAAAACATGTTGAATTCGAATCATGTTAACCACATAATTAAATCAAATCAAGAATTCTTGATAAAGCTGCTGTGTCAGCGAAACGTCGTCGAATTTTTTCAAATAAAGTGTAGATTAAAGTTAAACCTTGTGTTTTTTATCTCATTTATTCACAATATTATTGATTCAATTAAAAAGACAATAAAATTGAATTTTAATATAATCCTCCCAAATTGTAGTGGTCAATTTTTGTGCGAAACTAGAGCTCTATATTCTTCTCATTGGTGGGATTCAAAGTATACTCCAGAATAATGGAAAAAAAAGGAGGTTAGGTTAGATGATATTATACAGGGTTTCCCCGAATGAGGTATCAATCTCTCGGACTTTGATAGATCTCGTCTAAATAATGCCGCAACTTCATATAAATTTTTTTCGTAAAATGCATCCTTGCTGAGATTTTAACCCATGAAGTTCAAAAATATAAATTGTTTTTTTACGATAAAATCTTTCAACGGAATTTTCTGAAATTCAAGACATTCTTTGGAAAAATGTATTTTATAAGATATTGTTTTTAGTATTTTGATTTCACTCCAAATGCGTTCGGGGTGAACTACCCCTAACACTTTTCACACATTTCACAATCTGATGAAATTTGCAAATTTTGGATTTTCACGTAAAAAAGTACATCTGTTAGATATCGAAAAAATCAACCAGTAACGAGGAAAACCGGCTCGAAGAGCCAACAATATTTTTAAACGGTTTTATTTAGCTCACCCCGTTTGTTTTATTTATTCTTGGGTCAAATTTAGTAATTCAAATTTCACCCTCTTCCTGTCAACCGATTAATCTGAAATTTTGTATACACTTTGGATTTTGGTGACAATACAATTATATTTATTCATTATCATTATAAATACAAGATGGCCGCCGCTACAAAATGGCGGATAATTTATGTTTTATTAATCCCATCAATATGGGTATCAAATGAAAGGGCTCAACAAGCAGAATACAATATACTATAAAAATTGAAATCCAAGATGGCGGCCGCTACAAAATGGCGGATAACATAGCTTTTATCAATCCCATCAATATGGGTATCAAATGAAAGGGCTCAACAATCAGAATACAATATACTATAAAAATTGAAATCCAAGATGGCGGCCGCTACAAAATGGCGGATTACGTAGGTTTTATCAATCCTATCAATATGGGTATCAAATGAAAGTGCTCAACCAGTAGAATACAATGTATCCAGCCTGAATTCACCACCCAAGTCAAAATTTTGTATCGTGTTGAGGACTGTGTGGCGTTAGGGTGGCTAAAAATGATACGTCGTTAGCGGTACACCACCCAAGTTAAGGTGAAAGGTTAAAACGTGCCGAGAACTGTATGGCATTAGGGTGGATAAAAAAATAGGTAAAAAAACTTTTTAAGTTAAACGGTTTTATGTTAAACATACATTGCACTGTTTAAGATAAATGTACTAAAGACCAAAAAATAATAAAATAGATACAGTCGTGGGAATTATAAACATATGCATAGACTAGACTGAAATAAAACCGTGGGGCACGTCAATTGTCTACAAATTATCGACTTAATGTGCGATAGAAGAATCGTTTAATTCGTCGTTAGGCAGTTGGCCCGCAGACGGTGAGGAAATTATTTACTATTTTCTTGCTCATGGAAATTCTAATAGTTATACACTCCATGTGAATAAAAGAGATGTTTTAACTAGTTTATCGTTGGACATTCACACTGCTGGCTGGCGAGGAATCGTTTCACTGCTTGTTGTTTGTCTTTAATCGACAAAACATATGACAAAAGTACTACTTGCTCACCACTATGAAACCCTAAAACTCGCTTATAATCGAGCTTGCTAGCTTGTTTCCACATTCTAGCCCTACTTATCACACGTCCATCGTTGTCGGTTGCACAACTGCCTAATAATTATAGTGTAACATTACAAAACAAACATTTTAATCAACGATTGTAGACAATTGACGTGCCCCACGGTTTTATTTTAGTCTAGTCTATGCATATGTTTATAATTCCCACGACTGTATCTATTTTATTATTTTTGGTTTTAGTACATTTATCTTAAACAGTGTAATGTATGTTTAACATAAAACCGTTTAACTTAAAAAGTTTTTACCTATTTTTTAGTTAAAATATTTCTGTGTATTTAATTTATAATTTATTTTAATTATTTAAACCTCACTACATAGGCACTATGTACATTATCTGTTTAAATTGATAATCACTAAGTCTTATGCAAGATCTAGCTATAGAAACAAGAGGTTTTGTATTTTAATATGAATTTGAAGATTGTTTTTATCTCATTAGAATAATGAATCATTCTCTAACGCAGCATATCTATATTCTCTATCCGTTAAGCTAAAATGTGGCGAGGGACCATCGTGCTAGACCACATAAAATGTCATCCTGAAAAAGTTAATAATATCTTGAGAAATATCACCCTTTTTCCTTAATCGGCGATAAACATTAACAAAGGTATGCCCATTAAGACACCACACCAGATACTGATAAAATCATGGATGGAAAACTTGATTGTTGTTTTGATATTTGACAGCTCATGCATTTAATTTTTCGTATCTATCGTATTCATAAGAATATGCAGATATGCATTTAATGTTTGGTCTAGCATCTGGTAATGCTTCGCGTGTTAGAAGACTTTATTTGGAGCGATTTCCGAACAGAAGAATCTAAGCTAATTGGCGCACCTTTGTTAATGTAGATCGCTGATTGCGGGAAACGGATAATTATTTCCTGATATTATTAACATTTATTGTATGGAATCTTATTTAGGTACATTTAAAAAGAATGCAAGTAACTCAGGTTGCTTTAAAACCATGCATGCAGTTGAATCAGAAGAGGGCATTTTAGAAGCGGTTGCAGTGGACCAGTACTCGGAAATTATCAAACCAATTTAATTCATATGAAAGTATCAATTGCTTCACCTTTTCCATCTTCAAAAATTTCAAGCGCTGTCCTGCAAGAGTGCAATTTTGCAATTGGTTTTTATACCAACAACAGTATATTATCATCCCCTGATGATGCTAACTTAGTTAGCGAAACGCGCGTCGAGAGTTAAGGTTAAAGTGTTAGTGTGTGGGGATATAGTGTCTTCATTATATCAACATGAACAAAATAATGCTCTTCATGATTGAATCCTTTACTCTGACGAGGTAGGCTTTCGGAGAGATGGCATAACAAATTCTCATAATTATATATAATTTATATTTTCGGGCCGATGATAACCCTTATGCTATTGTTCAAAACCGACAACAACAACAGTTTTCAAATCAATAATTGGGACGGATATGTTGGTCAGCATTTTGTTGGGCCATTTGTGTTGCCAGCTCGTTTAAACGGTGCAAGTTATCTAGACTTTCGTTAAAATAAATTGCCAGTACTCTTGGAGGACATTCTACTGACCACGATGGTGCCCCACCACATTTCAGTTCAGCAGTTAGAGTTTTCAATATATCTGCCTAGGCAGTTAACCGTTATGAAAGCTATGTTTAAATTATGATAGGAGAAAAATGAGTGAATTCAGACTAGGTTCACTACAATGAGTTAATATATTATATTTTTGATTAGTGTCTTTAACAATATGTAAAGTCTTATCGATTGCTTGTCGAAATTGTTCACGAGAAAGCATACTGTCGATTAGACTGGACTTATAACTATCATTGATCGCTATTTGTTTTATTATATGGAGATCTCTCAAGAAATCATTTCTGACATTAGTATCGTGGTAAGTCTACATACACACAACCAAATTTATATGGAATCACTCGGTATTTCACATTATTGATTGTTCTTAACCATGAATCTCTGACTACTTATGAAGAAAGTTTATTGTTGTAAAAAAACTGGATATAATGATAAGAAATGTTGAATTATCACCACATGTTCGAGATATTGTACCCAGTCGTCACTGAGATTTGAGTTGTGAATACCAAAATTCAAAAAAGCCTATAATCATCATTGTTGGATTGTCCGATGTGAAGAGAGGTCGAATAATTGCTCTCGTTGAAAAAAAGATGACACAGAAGGATATAGCGGCCACAATGGGCGTATCACAGGGGGTGATTTCAAAAATCTACGCCCGATACGTGGACCTACAATCTCTGCCGAATAGGCCTGAAAGAAACCGTAGGAAAATCACTTATGAAGAACAAGACCGCTTTTTGTGCCGAATTGCAAGAAGATACCCTAGTGCGTCGCATCCCATTCTCCAAAGGCAATTTCTTGAAGCAACGGGCATTAGTGTATCAGTCGAAACTAAACTTCAAAGACTTCGTTCAAGCGGTTTATACAATAGAAGGCCCTTAAGAGCTAACCAGACAAAAAAATTATCAGACTTAATTGTAGTATCGAGCACCAAAATTGTAGCAGATGGCTGCCGGATTCGGGTTTTAAGGGTTGTGAAAGACAAGCTAGACTCCGAGCAGAAAGACGAATTCCGGAGTACCAAAAGGGCAGAATGATCTTTCATGGTGGCATTATGCTGGGAGGCAAAATAGATTTGATTTCGTTTCCTGCGAGTGTAACGGCTACAAATTACGTGGACCTAGTGCTGGACCCCATAGTGAGACTCTGGCGAGTTGCCCACGGTGAGGGTTTCACTCCAGACCTAGATATTACTGAAATTTTATGGGGTAATCTCTAAAGGAAAATTATATCTCGCCAGGATAATCCAAGAACCCCACAACAGCTCATCCAAGCCGCCAAGAAGAGTGGCAGAATATCACCCTAGAGGGGGTCGAAGACCTACACCAAATGCATGCCTAGACGGATTCAGGCTTGTTTCAGGGCAAGAGGAGGTAATACAAGCTACAAAGGTCGAGAAAGAACATCTACTCCGTAAGAAAACAATTTTCAATTTTTTAGTACATGCGAAAAGTCTCTTATTTTCTTTTATTTGTTTCTTTCTTGAAATAAACCTTAATTTATTCTTTTTTCAATTAAAATATCTCAAAGAAGGATCAATTCTAACAATCCTTCGAAATTTCCAAAATCCCTGTGATAATATTCAAAATATCGGGTGATTCTATATAAATTTGGTTGTGTGTATATATCATATTGTTATAAGCAGCTATTTGATGTGCGGAAGAATTGTGAATGGTAATGTCTGGATAGGATGGTTTATGGAAAATAAAAAAACATGTTCGTGTTCAGTTTTGGTTGAAGTCAAACTTGAAAAGTTGATGGAATTCTCAGTTTTTATTTCCTAAGTGAACTTAGGGTGAATTGAATTTATGAAGGTACTAAATGAATCTAATTTCGTATTTATACCTGTAAAACAACAGCTATGCCATCCACATATCTGAATACAGTGTTATAACAACACATGATTTGTTCCCCTAGTAAAGATGAAAATTTCTGCTAGTAAAGGACTTAGAGACCATTAACCATGATTAAGCTACTGTTGCCATGTTAATTTCATAATTGAAGTAGAAATAATTTTGTTCTAAACATACTTCTAAAAAATTCATGAGTTCTAATTGTATAATGGGATTCATATTATCATTCTGCAGAACTGGGTTGATCAATGTCAATGAGTCATGAGGTAAGGCACTGTGGTAGAGATTTCATGCCAGGTCTCTAGTGAAGCATTATATGTTAACGCATTGAAAAATCGAGAATTCTTCCTAAATGTTTATTTTCATGAAACAACTTTGAAAATAGTTTTATCACTCGGATACAAGTCAGTCCAGGAACACTTTATTCTAGTGTGTCCTTCTATATCTTCTCAAAATTCGGAGAAATAACTCATTAATTCCACCTCAGCTTAGGAATTCACCAAAACAACTTTCAGATACGGTTCACTCATCGTCACATCGTGTATTTGAATATTTATGAATTTCGGATAAAATTTATTAATAGAAATTTCTACTAAATCAAAATTATCATACTTAAATTAATCTTACGAAAATTAATTTTGGTAGCAAATGCTGAATGAATTTTACATAGAGTTGTCTCAATTTCTTTTTAATTGAATCTTAATATGTACAGGGTGTTTAAAAAGACGTGGCAATATTGAGGGAGATGATTGCTGAAGTCATTTCATGAAAAAACTTCATATAAACATATATACACAAATACTTCGTTACCGATTTACAGGGTGTTAAGGTTAAATCGAAAAATGAAGTGCTATTTGAATATTTCGTAAACCGCTTGAGATATTGAGGTAAAATTATGGGTGTGTCGAGAACTTTTCAAGGGGCATAATTTTCATTGAAAAACAATATTGTGGGCTTACCAGTGGCGCGCGTATGGTCCGAACGTAGATTATTCTCAATGAAAAAATTAAGACGCTACTGATTTTGTCAGAAATAAGAAATAGTTTCGAATTTTCCAATCAATTTTCAAGAAGAATGCCGAGTTTTTAAGTACAAAAGATTAAAAAGTGTTGTAGGATTTTTCTGTTTTCGAATAATTTTGATTCAGGATTTCAAATCGGCTATCATGAGTATTAATGACAAGTTAAAAGTTGAATTTTCAGCACTAAAGGAAAAAACTGATTCTTCGCGTATTTGGAGGTGGCGCGCCACCAGACAAAATCTAAAAAAATTAAGAGTGGTACTTTTCAATAATAGAAATCGAACGTGCAGAAACTACACCAGCCCTAACCTCCATTAAACCTAGGGATGAAAATTTTGACCATAACAATTCTGTTGGAGTCCTTGCAGGGCCATTAATTACGAAAAACTGTTGCATGTTTCGTAATTGACCACTGTTAATTGTATTCATGCATTTTATTAGATTATTCAAGCGATTGGAATCCGAGAAAAAAAGGGGATGGAGGAGGTCTGCTGAAACTACAACGAAAACTTTTCTTTCGATCATTTCGATGATGTAATCAAGGAAAAAAAGGATTTGGCGAGTAAGGGCGAGAACCTTTTCATAGTTTATCTTTCCATAAAAGTCTACCTATAAGGAATAAACACCTCAAAAAGACTAGGGAACACTTCTGAATATCGATATATCGTATCCAGAACGATCATTACGGATGATTTTTTTCAAGAAATGAACATCTGCATCAATTTCTCACCAAATTATGTAGAGTGCCGCAACAGATTTCAGTTTTTTTTATAAAAAACTAAAAATGCAGCAGATACGACGCTGCTTTATTATCATTTCATGTATTCAAGTTTTGTGATTCGACCATAGAAAGACGACATTTGACTAGAGAAGAGATGTTACGAGCCGTTGGCATGCTCCAAGCTGGGAGCTCACAACGGGAAGTATCCAGGGTCCTGGAAAGTAGCCCCAGTGTTATAAACCGTTTATGGTCGCGGTTCAATGAAATAAGTAGCGTAGAAGAACGCCATACAGGTCATTTTAGGATTACTACAGTGGCCCGAGACCGATTCTTGGTTTTACAAGCCAGAAGAGATCGTACTACCACAGCATCTCAATTAGCTCAAGAGCTATAACGAGTTCATAATGTACAGATTTCCGACCAAACTGTGGAAAATCGACTGCACGAAGGTCAACTCCACTCCAGACGTCCTTCAAGAGTTTCACAACTGACCCATGGAAATCGCGCTGCTCGTTTAGCTTGGTGCCTAGAACACGTAAACTGGGATCACGAGAGGTGGGCCACAGTTCTCTTCAGTGATGAATCTAGATTTAGTTATTATCCCGATTCGGGAAGAATTCGAATATGAAGGGAACCTGGAAAGCAAAACCGTCTCCAGAATGCTCGAGAAGTTGTTAGACAGGGAGGCCGATCAGTGATGTTTTGGGGAGGTATACGCCTTGGTGGAAGAACTGACCTCGTTTTAATACAGAACAACCTCACGGGAAATTCTTATGCAAATGAGATAGTTTTACCTGTAGTGGTACCGTATCTCCAAACAATGGGTCAAAATCCACTCTTCCAACAAGATAAAGCCCTCCTCATCGTGCAAGAATTGTCTTGAACGTTCTTCAAGAGAATGATATCGATCTTCTACCGTGACCATCCTGCTCCCCAGATCTGAATCCCATCGAGCATGTGGGGACACTCTAAAAAGAAATCTCCTGCGTCAAATCGTCTTCCATCATGAACAGGAGCTTCGATTAGCAGTTCAGGGGGCTTGGAATGACAGGCAAAAATGTAATAGACAATTTAATATTGAGCATGCCGCGACGATGCCAAAGTGTCATCAATAACAGAGGTGGACCTTCTGGGTACTGAAAAATATAAGTGCTTCCATATCGTTTCGAAAATATTAGTTCAGGATTTATTTTGTGTTTTACCAAATTTCGTCATTTTCAAATTCAAATTTTTTTTTTATAATAGGTGCTTTGGAGAAGTCAAATATTATTTTGTTTTCTTGAGAATACATTATATACAATACTTCCTAACAAAAACCGAAAGATTTCTATAAATTCGAATCATCAAATTCATATTGGTAAGTGTTCCCTAGACTTTTTTGAGGTGTTTATTTTAACATCCGAAATAACCAAATCGATTCAGGCATTTCCAAGGTGATGCGCATATCAGAGAACCTCATTCCACTTTCTTTTATAGATTTGAATATCTTAAGGCAGGGTGCTCAAACTTCAACTGCTGGCGATCTACCTCAATATGTTTAGACTACTTACGATCGACTATGAGAGGTTGCAAGTATGTGTTAAGCAGGCTTGTCATACATACACGATACCCCTACCTACCTACCTAGGTAGGGTGTACCGTAGCATATATAGATATCAGCTTTCCGCACAATATACATCAGTTTAGTCAAGGTTTGGGTAAGGTTTAGTTAGGTTCTTTTCTATATATCAACGCAAAAACTCACAGTTATTCAAAATCGCGAGTATATTGGTTGTTACAAAAGAACAGAGATACATATGGTGTTAAACTTAACTAAGGAGTGACTTTGGATAATGAAGCGTGGCACTGCATGTCCTCAGCATGCTTTTCATAAGATGGTAAGTAACCACTGAGTGCTAATCGCAAGCATGATAACATATGATCCTCAGCTAGTCGATTGCGATATTTTTACTTAATTATCTTCATTTCAGAAAATGCAGACTCGCACAAGTAAGTTGACCCAAACATTGTCGTCAGTTGAAAGGTGATTTGCCTTAGATTCGGATATTTATCTTCAGATATAAAACACCAGAAATTTGTATCAGATGCTGTAGCTTTGAGATGTATATCTGATATGATCTGAACCAACTTTTTTCAACAGAACATGAGTTCATATTAAACTAACTTGCTATTTCAGTAGCTTTTCACATGAAAAAAGATAACTCATAAATGATGCTATATTTGCCAATTTACTGGAATCATAAAAACCCATTTCGAATTGTCCCAAAATATTTGATAATTCAGTCTCATACGTATCATAATTCAACTCAATAATAGTTCCTCCTTTTCCTTAAAGCTCCAAGTTAATGGTGTTTAAGTGCATTGTGATGTCATTCAAAAATGCCAAATCAGTCAGCCATTTTTCGTTTTTCAACATCTGAGTGTTATCACCTCTTTTGTATAGAAAAGCTGTTATTTCGGGCAATAATTCTTGAAACCTTTCTAGGAATTTTCCGTGAATCAACCACCTGAAGTCCGCGTGAAGAAATAAATCAGTGTGTTCAGCTGACTCCCTATCTTTCAACTGCAACTTAAAGAGCCGCCGTTGCAAGCTAAGTGAACGGATGGAATTCACAGTTTTTGTTGCAATGCCCATAATTTCCTTCGTGTTTAAAACTTTTTAACACAAAACTTGTTGTGTATAATGCAATGGAATGATAAAATGAAGGGAAATCTTCATTAGCTCGACACAATGCCACAAAACCGTTTTCGTTTCTGGTGATCCATCGGTTGTAATGCACACTAATTTGTATATTGGTAGCTTGTAGTTTTTCACAAAATTGAAGAAAACATGATATATATCTTCGCCACGGGTCTTCCCCTTCCCTTAGGCAACATGTCATTGAATATTCCGAATAAAAATACACAGCTGGGCAGTGTCTGTCATATCGGTGGATTCGTCAAACTGTAAAGAAAAGTATGTACATCTCATGATATCATGTTTTAGTTAATCTGCCATATCCTGACTCATGACATCAATACGCCTTTTGACAGTCGGACGAGATAACTGAAGTTCTCTAATAGCAGATATGATTTCTGTTTTATATTTAAGAGTTCCAACTAAAGTCTCACCCGCTTCAATAAATGCTTCCTTCACAATCGATCCATCTTCGAATGGTTTCGCGCGTTTCGCTAATATATGAGATATTTAAAATACGCGATCGTAGCATCTTTTGATTGTCTGGCTAGGCTTGTGAACATTCACTCTGTGGAGGAAAATCTTTTAATAGTTTTTATGAACCGTTTTAAGATGCCTCTGTAAGTTACCATGCTTAGGTATTGCAACTGACGCACGACAAATATGACAAATGCACTTATCCTTCACCTTATAAAAGAAGGATTATTCCTCCCAATCGTTATTAAAATGGCACGTTTTAGATTTCTTCACTGCACTCATTGTCTACTATTTAATAATACACTTTGTATTGGTGTAGTATTGCCTTTAAGTTACAATTCAGAATGACTCCAACGGGCAATAAAAAACGCGGCTTTTCTTTGACAAGTACTGCGCGTTCCTTTGATAGAGCCGCCTCTTGCCACTACAAGGTGTTATTTTATTACGTAATGAATTTCTTAGTTTAGTTACCAACTTATTAAAAAAATTTTTCTTCTTGAGATCTACTCAAAAAGCACTCGCGATGGACCGTTTGAGCACCCCTGCCTTGAAGTGTCTACTCTTGCAACCAATAACATAATAAACCAATTCAAAACACATTCGTGACATTTCGATGATAATCTACATTAATTCCATCGATTGAATAATATTTAAATAACATTAAAACAAAATCTGAAGTTGTGCATTCATTTCCAACTATTTTCATCGAAATTAAATCGAATTTGTCTGAATTTACGATTGCGAATTTTAAACGCTGATAACGAGATTCGGCTTTGCTGACATTTGAGACCAACCCATAAAAAACATAATGTCGTTATAATTTGTGCGAGAGCAATTTATTTCGAGGCCGAACACTTGAATGTCCCATTTTTGTGTTAAAATATGGAGAACGTATTTAGAAAATTGTTTGGGAAACACGGATACGAAAAAAATGATTACGATGATTTTTAGTTGGCGATTTTTGTGATATCGGGTATTTTATTCATACACAATATTTCAGTCATGCAGTCATTACTTTGTACAGGTGTAAATGATTAATTGAAATGCTTTGCAAAACATTGAAAAAGTATATTAAAATATTCGAAATATGTTTCGTGTCATCATCCCATTACCAAGAGTTAAACAATACTGAAAGACAAAACTACACCTAGAGGATTGCGAATATTATTACAAAAACAAATCACTGTTTAAAATGGAAAAAGTTATTCAATGTTATAGGTATTCTGAACTTTAGCCCATCATCAGACCAGTATCAGTTCGAAACTAAAATACAAAGGATGAAGGTACTGAGGAATGGGTTAACAGAACAGGTTAAATAAAGGCGTGGAGCGTAATGAAAGAGCGTTTTTGGAACGGGTAGTACACGTAACGGTGAGTGCGTAGAGGGGAGAGGCTGAGATCATTCGACTCAGGAGGAGTTACTATTCAGTTCACAACGGTTATCTGGATAAGTGAGCACTACTGCTACAGCAATGAATCCGAAACCTCAAGGTCGTCTCAGAAATTAAGGAGACCAGCTTCCGTGAAAAGAGTGAGACAAGTTTCAATTCAAAGACCAGAGCGCTCTGTCCGAAAAAGTGTCTGCAGCACTCCAAATGAGTAGTAGAACTGTTCGCAGAATTTTACACCAAGACCTCCACTTTCACCCCTATGAGCTCATGGTTGTGGATAACCTGAATAAAGGAGATTTTGCACAATACCAGCAGTTTGTCAAGAGATAAAATTATTATTGCTGATGAAAATGAACCAGTGAAAATTATGAGTGATGAACCTTATTTTCATTTGAGCGAGGGAATTTGGTTAATTGAAAGAAAAAAGGGAAGAAATCATTCAACAGTCATTTCTGATATGTTAAGAATTTCTTCATTCGATAATAACACTGAACAAAATACTAATGTCGCCCACAATCTACAATAGATTTCATTACAATATAGAATCGATTCAAATGAAATGATTTTTCGAAAGCTCAATATTCCTAGTAACAATATAAAGAAAACTGAAACGAATTGATATAGTGTCGTCACCTGGTGGCCAGGAGTATAAGTATAATAATCTATCAATTAGAGTTTACTACATTTGGCGATATTTAAACGGACTCGTGAATAAAAATATACAATCGATTCAAAATGAAAATGATTCTTCCAGAGGTTGGTTGAAAACTCAATATTCCTTGTAAAAATATATGGAAAACTGATAGAAATTCATATAGTGTCGTCACCTAGTTGCCATGAGTGTAAGCATAATAATCTATCGATTAGGGTTTACTTCATTAGGTGATATTTAACAGAACTCGTAAATAAAAAAATATAAATATATAAAAATAAATATAAACATATAACAAATATCTAGGTGTAAAAACAGCGAACTATCAACTGTCGGATAAAGTGGAAATGAATTTTCGCTTATCTTTATTCTTTTCGACTTGTTCCAATGTATTTCTTTCGTTTTTAATTAAGTTGTCTTTATTTTCACAGAGGTTTATTTTAGTTGTTTCATAAAAATTTTGTCATGTTATAATAATCAATCGATTAGGGTTTACTACATTTGACGATATTTAACAGAAGTCGTAAATGAAAAAATATGAATATATAAAAATAAATATAAACATACAGAAAATATTTTGGTGTTAAAACAGCGAACTATCAACTATCTCATGAAGTAGGAATGAAGTTTCGCTTATTTTAATTATTTTCAACTTGTTTCAATGTATTTCTTTCATTTTAAATTAAGTTGTTTTTATTTTCACAGAGGTTTATTTCAGTTGTTTCATAAAAACTTTATTCATGTTATTTTTGTGATGATATGGCTGTGTTTTATTTGAAAATATACATTTCCTTCAACAACTAAATGTTGAGGGTCATTTTCATTTGAGCGAGGGAATAACCAAACTCCGCTCATCTCTATTCTTTTCGACTTGTTTCAATGTATTTCTTCCATTTTCAATTAAGTTGTCTTGATTTTCATAAAGGCTTATTTCAGTTGCTTCATAAAAAATTTATTCATGTTTTTTTGTGATGATATGGCTGTGTTTTATTTGAAAATATACATTTTCTTCGACAACTAAATGATGGGGATCATTTTCATTTGAGAGAGCGAATTTGGTTAATTGAAAGGAAAAAGGAGAAATCATTCAGCAGTCATTTCTGAAATATCAAGAATTTCTTCATTGAATAATAATACTGAACAAAATATTGATGTCGCCTACAACCTACAATAGATTTGATTACAATATAGAATCGATTCAAATGAAATGATTATTTCATAGGTTGGTTGAAAACTCAATATTCTTTGTCGAAATATATAGAAAACTGAAAGAAATTCATATAGTGTCGTCACCTAGTTGCCAGGAGTGTAAGCATAATAATCTATCGATTAGGGTTTACTACATTTGGCGATATTTACCAGAACTCGTAAATAAAAGATATAAATATATGAAAAATAAATATAAACATACAAAAAATATCTTGGTGTAAAAACAGCGAACTATCAACTATCTGATGAAGTGGAAATGAAGTTTTGCTCATTTTATTCTTTTCGACCTGTTTCGATGTATTTCTTTAATATTCAATTAAGTAATCTTTATTTACAAGGTTCATTTCAGTTGTTTCATAAAAATTTATTCATGTTATTTTTGTGATGATATGGCTGTGTTTTATTTGAAAATATACATTTCCTTCAACAACTATATTTTCCGACCGAAAATTCAGTATTATTTAAACCTTTAGTCCCGCTCTCATCTATATGTATAAAAGAAAGTCGTGTTAGTTACACTATTTATAACTCAACAACGGCTGTACAGATATGGCTGAAAATTGGTGAGTAGGTAGCTTAGAGCCAGGGGACGGACTTAGAATACTGTTTATCCCGTTCGACAGCGTTCCCGTGTGACTTGGACGTATGGTGACAATTTTGTAAGAAATCAATATTAAAAAAATGAAGTCAACTATAAAACAAAATAAAGAAATAAAAAGGAGAAAAGGAAGTTTATGATACTTTAATGAAGGCAATCGATGATGAAAACGGTGGTTTATATTTCCTAGATGCCCCTGGTGGAACTGGTAGGACATTCCTCATGTCAGTAGTTTTAGCCACTGTTCGTGCGAGATCCAACAAAGCGGTTGTAGTTGCTACCGTTAAATCTTCAAAGTATTGAAGAACCAACATGTGATATTGCAAAACACTCAGCAATGGCCAAAGTTTTATCGGCATCGAAAAACATTATCTGGAAGGAATGAACAATGGCGCATAAACGTGCATTAGAAGCACTTAACCGAACATTCTTTCAAATATATTGACTGCGTCGAAAATGAAGATGATGCCACCAACTATCCAATTGAATTTTTAAACTCCTCGGATGTGCCTGGCTTACCACCGCAGAGTTTGCGCCTAACGTAATCATGCTTCGAAACATAAACCAACCAAAACTGTGCAACGGTACGCGTTTGGTTGTTAGAAAATTGATGAACAATGTAATTTACGCGACGATACTGAAGGAAAAATTCAAAAGTGAGGAAGTTCTCATTCCGAGGATCCCAACCGATATGCTGTTTGAGTTTAACAGACTTCAATTTCCGATCCGTCTTGAATTTGCCATGACCATCAACAAATCACAAGGCCAATCCTTAAAAGTTTGTGGTTTGAATCTAGAACATCCATGTTTTTCCCATGGTCAATTATTTGTGGCATGTTCACAAGTCGAAAGACCATATGCGTTGTTTGTTTTTGCGCCTGATAATAACACAAAAAATGTCGTGTATCACAAGGTACTTCAGTGAAGTGCAACCTATATACTGAAATATTAAATATTAATTAATTACTAAAGAAGGTACTTTATTCGGAAAAATAAGAAAAATAATAAATTCCAAAATCTGCTTATTTATTGCCTTTAAGGCGGGTCTGCTAGTTGAATATAAAAGCGAGTTCAATGTTTCATTGAAAATGTGTTGTGATTCGAGCTTTGAAGTTTTGTGATTCAGGAGGCTTGAATTTTCAAACTTTTGTGAAAAAAGCTTGAATTGATTTCAAGTTAAGTCAAGTTGAACAGCTTGATTTTCAAGTCAAACCGTGAATCCCGAGATAAATTTGAAAATGTAAATCAATTTTCACCGAATAACGACTTCCTCAATCAAATTTATTATTCAAATCTTCAGTTATCATTTCATGTATTCAAGGAGGCTTGCAATTAGCTAAACCTGGGCTTCAATTAATTAAGAATGTTTTTACAGTACATCCGATCTACTTAACGTTAAATAAAGAATATAAATAAAAGGAGAGTTTCGTGAGTTAGGGATTTTTGATCGGAAACTCTACATCTTCTATGCGAATTGTTTGTGTTGATTTCTGAATTATTCCCAGTTTCAAAATTGTTATATTTTCTTCTGCTTCAACTAGTAGATAACTTTCACATTCTTTCATATGCTAAAATAAGTTTAAATCACATTTTCTGAACGAAACTTAGAAATGAATGAACTATAGTTCAAATTTATAGAAGTCTTATCAAGAATAAACACAATTCGATCTTGTGAACTAGACTATATTGTAGTTTCAAGTACAATTCCACTCAAATTACTGTCGTATCTCCTTCATAGAAACCTTTGAAATTACATTCATACCCATAATACTAATTGCCATTCATAAATATGAAATATGTTTCTTATCTTACAGTTACGTCGCTTGCTATGAACATGTCTACTGATTATAAGAAAATACATTTTATAAATTTCGCTTTCAGGTCCGAATCGATTAACATGATTGATAGAAATGTAATAAAATATTCATTTCTCATGGTTATATTATATATCATTTTGCAAAGGTCGAGACTTGGTTTACAATAACGAGTTTCTGCAGTAGGTAAGGGGTAAGGCGGTCTTAGTCAGGATTTGTGAAAGGTTAACTTTGAATATCTAGAAGAAATCATTTCAATGAAAATATCAGATTCGAAAGAAATTGTTAACAATTTCGTATTTTAAATTTATATTGTCTTCAATAAAATGTGATATTTTATTGCACGAATACGTACAAAGATGTTTACTATGGTATTTAATGGCCAGATATTAGAAAGCAACTTTCAACGAATAATATCAGTATTTTCCAATCAATTTTTGTTGTTTTCTCATTTTGTTCTTGATATTTTCATTCCTATGTCAATTTTCATACAAACAATGTGAGTGGATTGAATGCGACAACAAAGTCGTTAATATTTTCCCTGCAAAAGGCGAATGAATTGCTTTGAGATATTTCAAAATCATCGTGATGGACAAAAGAAGGGGACTTGAAAAAGTAACGGAAGAATACAGGACATTCAATAAAAGAGAGCACACAAAAGTAGAATGATCCAGGAAACGATAGAAAAGAATGCCAATATGAGCGTTCTCAGATCAAAACTCTCAAATGGAAAAACAAAGCCCCCTAAGCGGGGGTTGCAATCCTTGAACATTTTGAATAGGGAAGATGGGTCGAGTGATGACTCAAAAGAAAGGTGGTATCTTTGTCTACATCGCCTTGAACGAATTTCCATTTTTATTGAAAACTGTAAAAGATACAGGGTGAGCAACTGAAAGATGGGGAAGACTATTTCCCTGAGACTATTCAAGTTTCAGTGAGGTAAAATGGAACAGATCCATGCTGATCAATGGTAGTCATCATCAAGTACCATCCACGTCTCGAATTTCAACCCCTGGAGCAGGGGTGACAACCCTTGAAAATTTGGAAGAGGGTAGATGGGTCGAGTGAAAACTCGAAAGAAAGGAATTATCTGTAGAAGATACAGAGTGAGGTACTGAAAAATAGAGGAGGGCATGTTACCTAATAACCTGGCCTTAATCGATCAGAAAATTACACAGTTCGAATCTATATATATATATATATATATATATATATATATATATATATATATATATATATATATATATATATAAAAGAAAATCGTGTTAGCTACACTATTTATAACTCAAGAACGGCTATACAGATATGGCTGAAAATTGGTGGATAGGTAGCTTAGAGCCAGGAGACGGACATAGGTTACTTTTTATCCCATTCGACAGTGTTTCCGTGTGTCTTGGACGTATGGATGACAATTTGATTTTTGTAAGAAATCCATATTGAAAAAAAAAGGAAAAAGGAAATTTAATGCAGGCAATCAATGATGAAAATGGTGGTTCATATTTCCTATATGCCCCTGGTGGAACTGGTAAGACATTCCTCATGTCAGAAGTTTTAGCCATTTTTCGTGCAACATCCAATATAGCGGTTGCAGTTGCTTCTTCTGGAATATCAGCCACATTGTTAGAAGAATGCCTTTCGGCTCATTCAGCATTAAAATCACCGTTAAATCTTCAAACTATTGAAGAACCAACGCGTAATATTGCAAAACACTCAGCCATGGTCAAAGTTTTATCGGCATCGAAAATCATCATCTGGGACGAATGCACAATGGCGCATAAACGTGCATTAGAAGCACTTAACCGAATATTGAAAGATTTACGCAATGACTCGAGATGTTATGGTGGAGCAATGATTTTACTGTCTGGCGATTTCCGCCAAACACTGCCGACGAATTAAACGCTTGCCTCAAATCGTCGAATCTATGGCGGTATGTGAAGAAACTCCAGCAGACAACAAACATGAGAATTACATTGCTCAATGATACATCTGCTGAAGATTTCTCGGAGCAATTGCTAACTATCGGTAATGGTCAAGTACCTGTCGATGAATCGAGCGGATTGATATCATTTCCAAATAACTTCAATAATTTTGTATCAACAGACGAACTGATCAAAATGATTTCCAAACATTATTTTCAACTGCAAAAATAAATGGTTGAGTGAGCCCGAAAATGACCTGAACTACATAATTTGAAATAAGATCATTAGAACAATGCATTAATACAAATCTATTGACTGCGTCAAAAATGAAGATGAAGCCACCAATTATCCAATTAAATTTTAACATAAACCAACTAAAACTATGCAACGCGTTTGGTGGTTAGAAAATTGATGAACAAAGTAATTTACGCGACGATACAGAAAGGTGAGGAAGTTCTGATTCAGAGGATCCCGATGATTCCAAAATGTATGCCGTTTGAATTTAAAAGTCTTCCATTTCCCATCCTTCCTGCATTTGCCATGACCATCAACGAATCACAAGGCCAATCCACAAAAGTTTGTGGTTTGAATCTAAAACATCCATGTTTTTCCCATGGTTAATTATATGTGGCATGTTCACGGGTCGGAAAACCATCTGCATTGTTTGTTTTTGTGCCTGATAATAAAACAAAAAATGTCGTGTATCACAAGGTACTTAAGTGAAGAGCAACCTATGTACTGAAATACAGAAATAATAATGAATGATTAATGTAGATAATTAATTTTTTTGTATTTTTTCTAATAAAAATAATAATAAATTCCAAAATCTGCTTATTTATTGCCTTTAAGGCGGAACAGAGTTCGCTGGGTCAGCTAGTATAAAATAGTTTTCGTCATCAAAATATCTCAGGTATTTCTTTGGTGCGGTCATAAGAAAAATTAGTTCCTTTTGTCACTAAGTTTTTTCCTGTGAACCTAGAAGCCAGTATTTCTGAAGCAGATATTAACAGTCCCAGATCTTTAATTAGGTCGTTTAAATCATCTTGATTGAATAAATTTGTCAATTTCAGCTCACATTCAAAGTAACTATCATAATATCAGTTTTCGTCTCAATGAAAATTAACTTCTGCTGTGAAAATCAGCTCTAGGTATAGTTTTGTTCATCAAACAAAAATAGAAGTCTACATGGTGGTTATAGGGTTATTTCCAGATCATAGTAGTTTTGTACCGGAAGATTTTCTTCTCATATTTGTCCATAGACATAGAAACTGATTGCACGTTTTACGAACATTTTGAGGAACCGAAGGCTTATCACGCATTTCAAGTGGATGCCCAAATTGATTTGTGTGAGGTTCACTTACGAACTCTGTCACATCTAAACGGTATTCTTCGAATATACAGGGTGTCTACTATAAAATGTGCCAAACTTCAGCATGTGATAGTAGAGTCATTTGCAACAAAAAATGTCCTATAAAATTTTTTCGAACAGTACATAATTATCGAGTTATTTAACACTTATTGATTTTACGAATTTTTCTGCTTCTCTCTGTAAAAACAAGAATATCTCTGTAACTCTTACAGCTACATCAAATCTGACCATACCATCGGAAAGATCATTAAATTTGCTATGAGATAGATAAGTACTAATGGTAAAAAAATTGTATACTGGGTGTTGTAGAAGGCTAAATGAGAAAATTGTGAAATGAACAAAACTAGTGGTATTTTCTAGTTAGCTGTACCACTGAAAACAGATCAATAAGTAGCGGTTTTTTTCTAAGTAAAAACTACAAATTGATTTGTGTGAGGTTCACTAACGAACTCTGTCACATTTAAACGGTATTCTTCGAATATACAGGGTGTCTACTATAAAAGGTGCCAAAGTTCAGCATGTGATAGTAGAAGTCATTTGCAACAAAAAATGTTCCATAAAATTTTTCTCGAACAGTTGATAATAATCGAGTTATTTAACACTTCTGGATTTTACGAATTTTTCTGCTTCTCTCTATAAAAACAAGAATATATCTGTAACTCTTACAGTTACATCAAATCTGACCATACCATCGGAAAGATCATTAAATTTGCTATAAGAAAGAGAAGTACTAATGGTAAAAAATTGTATACCGGCTGTTGTAGAAGGCTAAATGAAAAATTGTGAAATGAACAAAACTAGTGGTATTTTCTTGTTAGCTGTACCACTGAAAACTGATCGATAAGTAGCTGTTTTTTCTTATTAAAAACTACAAATTACTTTTGTGAGATTCACTTTTGCTGTGAAAATCTGGCTTTCAAATGGTATTTCAACTTTTGAGTCCATAGACATAACTATTTCGAACTTTCCGAGCAATATCATGAGTAAGAGTAATAAGAAAATAAAATTCGAAAACGCAAATATCTTAAATTACTTAATGAAATATGAACAGGAACTAAAAAATTAATGAATAATATTTTCACGAAAGTGATTTAAAAACTATAACAGGTGTTCAAAATATCTTTCTCTTTCTTGAATGCACTTAACACATCTTTTTCATAAACAATCAACTACTCTTTGACGTTCAATGTGTTTTTGACTCATTTCGTTGCAACATATTCAAATCCTTTCAGTTAATTCTTCTCGAGTATTGAAGGGAATTCTATAAACATTAGTCTTTAATGAGCATCCCACATAAAAATCAAACGGCGTTAGGTCAGGCTTCTGGGTGGCCCGAATCGACCTATCCGTTTCTCTACAAATCCCTCAGCTGTCCAGTTCTGGACCATTCTAGAATTATAAGCGGGGCAGCTCATTTTTAGATTTGAAAATTCGTTTGAATTGAGACGATCGGAAAGTATAACTGGCCCGACAAGTTGACCCTTCCTTAACCCCAACCACACATTTACTCTAATCTCTTGCTGAGAGTGTGACACATAGTGCCTTGAGGATTTTCTGTATCCCAGATTTGGGAATTTCTCAAATTTGTCATACCAACTTTGATAAAAGTTGCATCATTCGTCCATAGAATTTTATCTGATCCCAAAACCTGTAATTTATTCATGTACCAGCTACAAAATTGTAACCTCACCTCACTATCCACTGGCAATAGGTCTTGAACCTTACTCAAATGGTAAGGATGTGAATTATTTCACTTGAGAACTCTATAAACCGTGGAATGGTGAAGTCTCAATGTAGCAGCAATTCTCCGAGTACTTGTTGTAGGGTCCTCGCGAACATCATGCAATATTGCAGGTGCTTGTCTCCATTGCTGAGCATTCCCATCACCTTCTCTTATTCTTAAACCACTAAATGAACCAGTTTCACTGGAGCGCCTAAACACTTCAACAAATGTTTTTCTGCAAGGTTGCTGTCTGTTTGGAAAGCGCAATGCATACTCCCGCACCGCTGCATGGGAATTTCCATTCGCGAAGCCATAAACAAATAACATATCACGATATTCAATATTTGAGAAACTAGGCATGTTTTCTTTTTTTCGAAAAAGAAAATGGAACCGTTAAAGGGGAAAATATAAACTTCAATTCATCAATTCATTGAACGACAGTTCCTGTCAAATTCTAAATATTTTTATTTGTTTTAAAATCAAATAATACAAGCTTTTTGTGATTTATTCTTTTACGATACTTTTTTCTAATTTTCTTCTTCTAATCCGAGTAAAACTAATTATTCCTTGTTTCTCAAACATTCAATATCCAGATATGTTATTTATTTATCGCTTATTATTATTGAAAAGTCATTTGTGGAATTGTTTAGACGCTCCGGTGAAACTAGCTCATTTGTGATCCAAGGATAAGAGAATTTAATGTTCTTACTTTGACTCTTACCCATGATTTTGCTGGTGAAAAAATAGTAAGCTCAAAAGTTGATATACCGTTTGAAAGCCAACTGAATGTAGTAGTTTTTTCAAAAAAAAAAACGGTACAGCTAACAAGAAAATACCACTAATTTTGTTCATTTCACAATATTTTCATTCAGCCTCTTACAGCACCCGGTATACAAAATTTTTCACCATTAGTACTCATTTATCTTATAGCAAATTTAATGCTCTTTCAGATGGTGTGGTCAGATTTGATGTAGCTGTAAGAGTAACAGATATTCTTGTTTTATAGAGAGAAACAAAAAGATTCGTAAAATCAAGAAGTGTTAAATAACTCGATAATTATCAACTGTTCGAAAAAATGTTATGGAACATTTTTTGTTGCAAATGACTTGTACTATCACCTATTGAAGTTTGGCAACTTTTATAGTAGACACCCTGTATAAGCTCCACAAATCAAACAAATTGATTTGAATCATTCATACAATCTTTTCTTGACGATGCCATATGAAACTATAGAAAATTAAATCAATATTTTTTTTTTAAAACAGCGATAGCTGCATAGGCTAATCCTAATCAACCCAGTGTTGATTTTCAGTTGTACTTTACAAGCAGAGTAAACAGGGATACTATGTGTAGCCACTTTGTTGGCCTGAAAGAAAGTTTAATATTTTTAATTCAACACATATAAGCCAGTTGTTTTCTGAATACTTAATTTTGTCTAAAACCAAATCAACAGGTGTATTCTTTTTTTACTTTATTAGAATGTGCAACCGTCAACGACCTTAATTTATTCCCGTTGTGTGAACACATTTTCGACTCCGTTTCGACGAATCTATGAACAAACGCCATTTATTACATGTAATTTCATATTAACATTGCAGCCATTTAACCAGGCACATATTTACAAAATACAAAATAATTTTCTTCATCAAAATATTTCAGGTATTTCTTTGGTGGGGTTGTAAGAAACATTAGTTCCTTTTGTCACTAAGAATCTTTCTGTTAACCTAGAAGCCAGTATTTCTGAAGCAGATATTAACAGTCTCAGATCTCTAATTAGATCGTTTAAATCATCTTGATTGAATAAATTCGTCAATTTCAGCTCACATTCAAAGTGAGTTTTCGTCTCAATGCCAATTAACTTCTGCTGTGAAAAATCAGCTCTAGGTATAGTTTTGTTCATCAAACAAAAATAGCAGTCATCATGGTGGTTATGGGGTTGTTTCCAGATCATATCAGTTTTGTACCGGAAAGCTTTTCCCTTATTATTTGTCCAAGAACATAGAAACTGATTGCACGTTTCACGAACATTTTGAGGAACCGAAGGCTTATAATGCATTTCAAGCGGATGCCTTAAGTAATTTGTGTTGGTTTCACTTACGAAGTCTGTCACATTTAAACGGTATTCTTCGAATATATACGCTACGTAAATGAAACAAAATTGATTTGAATCATTCATACAAACTTTTCTTGACGATGCCATATCAAACTATAGCAAATTAAATCAATATTTTTCGATAAAAGTTATAACAGGAGCTGTTATAACACAAATTAGGGTATATTTAGAATCATCGACGTCCAATTAGTGAACATCAAGTGACGACATTCATCAGCTGTAAAGTGCAATTTTGTTGTCCAGTATACTTTAGTTGTTCACCTTTGAGAATCATGTTAATGTTAATGAAACTTTTTAAATTTTTAGAGCGGAGCTCCACAGTGTATTTTCAAATTAGCAAAAAAACGCAAATTGACAAATGTAAATTACATTCGTTCAATTTTGGATTGAAAATGTTGAGAATAATCTGGTTTTCAGGAAGTTTTCATACATTATATACCACCGAGTACTATTTGGTTGCGATCTGACGTAATAAAGAGTTGGACCTACCCAATGTACAGCTATTTTTCTTAGAAGCTAACGTACAGGTATTCCAAAACTTACACAGTTCACAACGCGCACTGATGCATCGTATTAATCGATATTCACAGAACGGAGGCAATCGTCACAACTTGAACGATACGATCGAATTAACAAATATTTAGAAGGTACTCGGCAACGGTCGTACTGGCAATGTGACCGTGGTATTACCGAAGAATCAGCTGAAGAGTTCGAGCACGCACTCGAGCAGGAGTGAAACTGAATTATTTGAAACGTGTTCCAAAGAATTTCGCGCTTTCCCGTTATCTGGTGAATGGCGATGTAAAAATCTAGGTCGGTCAGTTTGGTTTAGGTTGGGAACCGGTGTGCGCTGGGCGGGTAAATGGAACGAGATTCTGATTGATTCGTGCCGTTCTTCGAACTCTCATTGAAGAGGCCCATTTTGAAGAAATTACTGAAGCGGAGCCGATGCAGACGTGTGTGGATTAGCTTTCTTGCTGCAGTAGAAAACGTTGTCGAAGTCGTAGGATCAATGATCTCCCAGATTTCTTTCAGATAATGGTACTACCTTGAACCATTTGAATAATATTTCAACTTTTTGAAGGTGAATGTGTATTTTTCCAGCTTAAGTTATCCTTACTAAAAATATATGATTTGAAAATATTCCTCAAGTGAAAGGTATAATATTTCTCTGAATATCTTTTAGACACAGGTCGTACTTATACTTGCAATAGCAAATATTCAGAGTGTTCCACAGCTGAATTGTCCAAATTTTGTCCAGTAACTTTCTTCTAAGAACGCTCCATACGTGCATATATTAAATGCAAGTACGAAAGGAGCAAACAGCTTGAAATCCTCAGTTTAAAAGGAACTTTCATCAGGGAGTCATATTCAACCTTTTAAGGCCTCTGAGTGAACATCAATACGACTTTCAAAAAGGTAAATCAATATGACACTTATCAATCTAGTCGGTAGGATCACTCAATCTGTGGAACGCAAGGAGACTGCAGCTGCAGCCTTCATGGCTTTGAAGGTGCATTTAATGCGGCTCCACTAGTTCGCTATGTGACGCTGCGAGAGCAAAAGGAGTTTCAAATATTATTGCGAAATAGGTTAGTAACATGCTAAATGCCAGAGTGATTAACACTTCCCTAAAAGGGGAAGTAGTCAGATATGTGTCTGGCAGGGCGGCCCTCAGGGAGGAGTATTACCCCCTTTCTTGTGGTCCTTGCAGGTTGATGACCTTCTGGCAATAATTGGCGCACTGGATGTAGAAGTGTACGCTGATTATATAATTATTTAGGCTGTCGGAGATGACAGCGATATCTCCGTCAGACTTCAGGAGGCTGTTACGTGCTAAAATCACTTCGCAGCTATTTGAGTTCAAAACACCTAATTCCAATCAACCTTTCATCTATGCCAAACGTTACGCAACTGGCTAACAGTCTAGTGCGCATATTCTACTATCAGATGTTATATTCCATCGGCTTCAGAATCTTCACTTTCCTTCTTTCTTCTGCCAACCTTCAAACTAATGATTTGATTGAGGAGGTCGTTACTTGATGAAAATCGATATACATAATTTCAATGAACTAAAACTAAAGTATTTAGATTTTCACTATTTTAACAAAACTAAAAAGTATAAAGTAAGCAACTCCGATGGGTTTTCCAACATACCTCTTGTACCTATTGTAATATTAAGTAGGAAATAAGACTAATATATAATGGGTTTTCCAACATACCTCTTGTACCTATTGTAATATTAAGTAGGAAATAAGACTAATATATAAGGAATAACTCTGTGCATCAGTTCGTATCTATCTGATGAAGCCACAGTGTGGTGAAACCGGTCATAGTTTTGTTAATATGGTGAAAATCTAAATACTTTAGTTTTATTTCATTGAAAATACTTCAAACTAATGAGTTAAACTTGAAAATCATCTTCGTTTGTATTTGAGATAATTAAATTATATAAAAGTTCTCAAGTGAAAATTGAAGATATATCTATATCTTATATATTGTGTAGTGACCTATATCAAAAATATAGGGTAACAGAAAGTTCATCTAGTAAAATGCTATCAAAATTTCAAATTCTGCTCTACAGAATTTGTATTTTTCTCACGTATGGTTTCATGAAGATTGCTTAACCTTGAAAATCTGATTTTTAATTTTTCTTACAGCATTTTTCCTATTAACTGCTTGAATGCCTTATACTAGCTATCAAAATTTCAAATTCTGCTCTACAGAATTTGTATTTTTCTCACGTATGGTTTCATAATCGTATTTCTTCAGTTCATACATTCTTTTATAATGACCTTGATAGATATTTATTCAATAAACTCGATCAAAATAATTTTTCTGAGTAGAAAACGACAAAAGTAACTCAAACTCCAATATTCTATCATTATTTTATAGTTTTTCAAGTAATTTTCGAAATTTAATGTGAATCATAAAATTCTTGCAAATTTTCAAAATGGTTTTTAATTTTAGCTTTTTATCCTCAACAGCTAGCATCGGTTTACTTTTCCTGTTAATTCTTATCTTCAAATAATGTAAGACTCACACTATTCTGTTACTTCAAATTCACTGGTGAAGCTGGCTGTTACGTTAGGGCATAGAATATCTTGGAGATATATGTCTAACTCGTGAAATTCAGTCGTAGGTGGAGCCCAGAGGTCGAAATATAATTTCTGTCTGAAGCCTTGAAATCTAGATGAATCCGATGTTGAAATAGGGGTTTTCACTCCATACGCAGAACTAAGAATACAAGAGATTTTTGGAACTTGAACTCCCATAGGTGATTGGAAACTCTAAAATAGAAGACCTCTACCTAATCTATTTCCCCAAGATCAACGACTTCTGCCTTATCTGTTTCTACAGGACCACCGAGATAAGTGTTATTAATTGTACATATAGAAAGAAGCATTTGTTGGTAGAGAAGAACTACCTTGTTTTTTTCTTCCAAGACCTCAGTGACAAATATTGAACTTGAGTCTCATTGCTCATTTTTCCTGGTCTTAATCCAGTGGGGTAATCACGTTTTAGTAGCGCCCAACGTGTCAGCTATTCAAGGATGGTGAGGGTGAGAAACTTAGAACAAGTTCCCACAAAACCATTGGTTATTTGTTTCTCCCCCGACCTTGGGTGAAGTGTTTATTCCAGTTACGGAGTAAGCAAATCATTTAAGGGTGACCTTGGATAGTAAACTGACGTGGAATACACAAGAAACATTCCTTAGGGGCATGTTAAATGAGATGGGGAAAGAAATGGGATCTTGCCCCAAAACAACCTCAATGGATGTATGTGATGGTGGTGAGATGACGTATCACATACGGCCATATTGCTTAGTAGGGGTGCAGTCTTAAGAACTGCTCTTTGAATTGCAGAGAGTGGCCTGCATGATGATTACTGGAGCTTTTCGCTCTACACCCACTGCGGCCATGGAACTGATATTGGACCTGCCACTCTTCACATGGTAAGATAAAAAGTGGCGAAAATGGTTTCCTACAGATTGCATCAACCTCGTGCTCGGCGCTTTACAATCTGAAATCGAGGACGAGTTACTGGGTATGAGGTCTGATATAGCAATACCTAAAATCAACATGAACCGAACATTCCAGATTATCATTCCTGATAGGCAGGAATGGAAGAACTCCAAGGACTGTCTACTTGAGGATCCATGTTGGTTCATATTGCTCCAAAACTGCGAAAGGTGTCTACGGTCGAGGTGCTGCCAAGAAAAAGTTGATCTGTCTTGGCAGGCTTGCGACTGTTTTTCAAGCAGAAATCTTCGCCATTGACCTAACATCTTGCTTGCTATATATTTTAATAAAAATCATCATTGGTAGCCAGGCTGCACTGAAGGCATTGGCATCCGATACCTGTACGTCACTAATGGTGCAGGAATGTCTTCACCGTTGCCAAACTAGAAAAGAAGCTGGAGAAAAAAGAAGGTGGACTCATTGGCAGCTCGAAGAACATGCTTGGGATTCATCGCAACCTAGGCTCGGAATTCCCCTGGAGACTGCAAGCATAGAAAATAACTGATAGTTAGACCTGAAAGTACGTGAGCATTGGAGGAGTCTCTTTGATCTCAGGTACTCCGACTTGGCATCAATAAGAGCCAAGGCTTGGCTTAAACTCCCCTGGTAGGACCTGAGAAGTTAGTATTGATTGGGGATCCTTCATGTACACTTTGTGGCGAAGAGCTATAATCAATGAAACATTTTATATGCGAGTGTCCAGCTGATGACAGAGTCAGGATGGAGGAACTTAGATCTAACAACGGAAGCACTCTGAGCTCATTAAGCTTTCGCCCACAAAGCTCATATTCTTTACAAGGAAGATTGAGCTTGTGGGTGAAATTTAGGGAAAGTCTACATATAGGTTCTTCACGATGAATGCCTATTATGTGTAGATCAATTCTTAGCCTCACATTATTAGCCATGTTACGGTGCGAAATTTTTCTCTGCTCAATGTAAGAGCTTCTTCAGTGAACTTTTCGAGAGATTTTCGGTAAAAGTTCGGTTTCTCTATGCTCCGTGGTAAGGACCCAGCTGAGCGCGTAGCTTTCCTATCCAAGTCTTTCTGGCAAAAGAATTCGTATCCTTGTTGCCTGAAATTTCGCTGTGCCCAGGCATCCAGACCAAAGTAATCCTGTTCCGTTGCCAGAGCTGTTATTACCGCGTGACTGCCCGAGAAAATGTTTATCAGCATGTACTCATAGCGTCTTTTGAGGTTCTCACGAACACGACCCTTTGATTGTCAACGATTGTTCGCACATCTTTCCAGCAAGTCGAAAATATATTAATTCATGACGAAACCTTTGTTTTATTTATTATTTCGAATTCCAGCATAAATATCCGCAATCCTGCTTGACATTTCCGAAAGAAACAGGAAAATCCGCGCGCTCTTATAGAATTCCATATCCTATACCAGTCAAGGAAACTGAATAAATAAAGAGAAAGATCTATTCTTATAATATCTCACGTTTCTCAGAAATAATCAGCATAAATCCAATTGAACGAATCCGTGAGAAGTATAAACTACGGTTGCATATTAAAAATATTGGCGCATAATATCCGCGAATACTGTTTCCGCTTGTTGGAAAAAAATGTCGCTAGATTGTAATAATCGAATTAACGCATGGTTGAATCAGAATTTGTATCCCTGTGTTTAAATCCATTAAATTAAAATCTGGACGGCCTTGGTTCGATATTTGACATTTATAGTTTTCATTTGAAAACACCCATTAATATATATTCATATATTCAGGATGTGGAGACAATCAGGCTTTTTGGAATCGGTGTACGGGGGACGATCGATAATCAAAGAAAAAACTGTCACAGTGACAAATGTCATAATGAAATTTTCCATTTGAAATATTGTACGTCAGCGTTTTGTAATGAGTTTGATTTCGTTACTTGATGAAAACCGATGTAGATTTGCAATTGAATGAAACAATGCTGTACAAATTTTCATTAGATTCAAAATCATATGACGCGTTTCACCACGCTGTTGCTATATCAAATAGTTTTTTCCTGTTGTGTTCCTTCTTTTTGGAAAGTTTCTGAAATGTTTCATCTCAGAAGAGCCACACTCTATTTCTTATGTCGTAGTGATTGGAAAACATCTTTTGAGGTATATTCTATCAGAGAAGTATCGAGAACTGATCAGGGAAACACAGAATATATATTTTTCATTCAAATTTATTGTGTCTCCTTCAAAGTAGGCCTCTCTCAATTTCACTTCTCGCCGTAAAATTTCTCGAAGGGGTAATTTGAGTGTTGGAAAGAAAAAGTCAGCCAGAGCCATATCAGGTGAACACGGTGGTTGTTCGATGGTATTTGTTGAGTTTTTGGTCGGAAATTCAGTCACAATGATAGCCTTCTAAGATTGTGTATTATCGTGATGCAATCCATGAGTTTTCTTTCCACAAATCGTGCCCTTTTCGACGAATTTGCTCTCCTAAAGGTAATATTCTTCATTCACCGTCAGATCTTCTGTCGAGAATTTCGAGTGCATGTCAAAGTCATAAGCCTATGTCTCTTCACCAGTTACAATACGTTTCATGAATGTTGTATCGGAATTGACCCGTTCTAGGATGTTTGAGCGTCGCGATTCAATTTTTAAAAGAAATTCAATTCTTTTGGACCTAGTCGAGCGGCAAAGCGTTTCATCCCTAAACAATTGTTTCAAATGGTGCGAATTGATTTGTGAGACACCAAAAGTTCATTGGTTATCTCTCTGAAACTTAAATGACGATTTTTAATTACCATTTTCTTCACTTCATGTTAATTTCAGAGTGAAGCAAACCATCCACCACATCTCGGCCGCTGTATCACTCATATGCACGTGCTTTTGACGAAGTCGAGTCATGGTAAGCCTTTTGTAGCATTTTCACGAAATTCCATTCGCAATACAAAATTTGAGACAAATTTTCAGTTTGATATTTTCACACTTTGTAAAAATCGCAAAACACCCTGTAGAAAGACTAAATTCAAGACCGCGATCAAACTCCGTGTCAGTATAGAAAACAGTTGTGCTAACTTAGCTTCAACAAAAATCGTTTTAAACAGTTTTTTCAAATAGTCAATTTCTGGTACTCAGAATGTAAACTTTTCAATTATATAACCGGTAGAACTCAATATGTTTCTGAGCAAGATCCACCAACAGGTGTGAAATCAGGTCACTGGTTCCCCTCAATGAAACTGGAGTTCCTCAGGGATCCATCCTTGGGCCATTGTTGTATATCATATACACCAACAATTTACCAGCATCCGTTCCCGAGTTTTTTGTTCAGAATACTTATGATACCTCTTTAGTGCTTTCTGGGTAAGGTTCAATGGACACTCAAATATGTTCTGCTCTGAGTAACTTGAACTCATGGCACAACAAGCATGACCTTAAAATAAATGAAAATAAAACACAAATACTGCAGTTCAACTACAGTACGTAGTTTAAAAGCATCCCTTATCAATTTTATGATGGTGTTGTTTCTACTCTGCGGTCTCTCAGGTTTCTCGGAATCACAGTGGATTATCGACTCAGCTGGGAACATCATGTGGACTCTCTGGCTGTAGGTTTGTCGAGATACGTTTATGCCTTAAGAATGATGGCAAGGCATGTAAGTTTGAAAACTGCCTTTTTAGCATATAATGCCTATGTTGCTATCAGTCTGAGATATGGTATCGTCATATGGGAAAATTCCACATACATATATAGACTTCTTATCCTCCAGAAAAGATGTTTTAGGGCAATATTGGGTCTAAGTCAGTTCTGTCGTCCATATTTTGTACAGACTGCAACACTCACTGTTGTTAGTGTTTATGTGTATGAGTGTATTATATTCGTTTTAATCAATTCAAAGACAGAAATAATATGATCTCATACAATACTAGGCAAGAAGGAAACATAGAGGTGCCTCACATGAGACTAGCTTACCTTCGAAAAAATGCTACGTGCATGATTTCAAAAATTTTCAATCATTCACCAAACAATTCGAAGAAGTGTGGTGAATTGACATTTCAAGACTGTAATTGTGGTGATGTTTCTAGTGTATGTGGTTGTTTTACGAAATTGTTGCATAGTTCTCTTTTTGACTTTTACTCATTTAATTTTTCTTACATATTATGTTTAATTGACTCAAAATTGATGTGTTTTACAACTCAATGTTATTATGGAACAAATAAAGTTATTATTATATAAAAACAATGCTGTTCAAAATTTCACTATATTCAAAATCTTATGACGCTTTTTTCCACACTATTGCTATATCAAATAGTTTTTCATTTCGTGTTATGTTACTTCTTCAAAAGAACAACCCTATATATACGCCTCATCCCGTAGTAATTGGAAAAATTTACCAAAACACTTCAAGTAATTTTATTTGGGGACATCTTTTAATGTATATTTCAGAAGAGACGAATCCTCTTCACAACAGTGTATGTTTCTCGAAAACAATTTTTTTAGCTGGAATGGGCCACCTTCAATATTTCAGTTATTTCCAAGATTACTGAAAAAGGGAAAAACAATTCAATTTTTGATTTGCAGGGAAACCTTTTAAGGGTAGTAAGCGCCTGCGTGCATGAACTAGTGAAGTTACTTATTTTGAGGTTTTAGACGATAAGAGAAGTTAGTTTCACTGCAATGTCATTTGAAAGCTACTTAGAAACTATATAAATCTTAAAGAAATAAGAATGAGCGTCCATCGGATTTATGAATGATGGAGCAACGCTGTGGCGTTATGGGCACATCACACCACAAACTTATATCTGCTACTGGAACCATTGTGCTGCCGCTAAACCAAGAATATAAATCAGCCAGACGCATTTGGCACTGTAACCGTACTAATTGGTATGAGCTGCGTGAATTATTTTCGTGCTTCCCATTCAGTGATGTTTGCCTTTCAGATCCTGACATCAATGTGTGCACTGTATCTGTTACAGAAATCATTCATGCAGGAATGGATCTCTACATCCCTCATTCTATGAAAAGAACAGACATGGTTCAACAGAGACTGCGAAAGAGCCTCCGCAGCCAAGAGTAGAGCTAACAAGTCATGGAAGATAAATCCAACAGAGGAAACAAGAACAACCTTCGTACGAATACGGAATCTATGCAACGTGACAACTGCAAGGCCAGTTTCAACGAAGGGTAACTAATGAACTCCTTGAACAGGCAAGCGAGACTAGACAATTCCGGTCTATGCCAAAGACTGTCAGTGTCAACTTCTGCAAATCAGCGTTTCCGCCTTTTGTTAGAGAAGACGGAAGTATAGCATCATCTCCGAAAAAGAAAGTCGATCTCTTTACTCTCTTGTTCTCGAAGAACTCTGTGCTAGATTCATCTAACGTAATACCACCGAAAATTCCACCTACATATTCTTCCATGGCAGGAATCGAGTTTAGAGTCCGCACTGTGAGACGGGCTCTCGAGCAGCTGGACTGAAAAAAGGCAGTTGGTCTAGACGAAATACCACCAATCGTCCTCAGAAATTGTACCCCCGAACTGGCACCCATCCTCAACCGTCTCTTTCATATTTCTTATGAAAGCCAGACTTTTCCGAGCAGCTGGAGAATAGCGAGAATTCAACCAATCCCAAAGAAAGGAAAGAAGTCCTTACCCCAAAACTACCGCCCTGTTAAACTTCTTCTCATTATGTCCAAAGTGATGGAGAGAGTCATAAATGAGGAACTCATCAAATATGGTTTTCGCACGCAGACATCCATAGGGGATCTGCTCGCCTACGTCACATGTTTGTACATCAACGATGAAAGAGCATGGGGAATATAGAGCAATAGACCTCGACATCTCTAAAGCCTTCAATAGGGTTTGGCATGCAGCCTTGTTGAATAAACTTGCTGCATGTGGGCTTCCCGAAAATTGCGGGGTTCGATGAGTAGCTTTCTTTCAAATAGATCAATACAAGTTGTGGTCGACGGTATAACATCTGATTGTTTGCAGTTGCAAACAGGAGTTCCTCAGGGATCCACTCTTTCGTCAATCTTGTTTCTGTTACACATAAACGATCTTCTGTTATCGACAGAGAACAAGATCTTCGGTTTTGCAGATACTTGTATCCTGGTTTCGTTTTTCAGTAGTCTGCGGAATCTCAGCGTCAGAGATGTCAACAAGTTAATAACTTAAACTCTGACTTACAGATGATATCTTAGTGGTGTCAGTTGAACCTGGTGAGCTTCAACGCGAGCAAGACGCAAGCAACTAAGTTTTCTAGAAAGATCTTCGCTTGAGAACCTCCTCTAATAATGCAAGGCCAACAAATTGTATCCAAAGATTCGTTGCACCTTCTCGGAGTAACGGTCAACATGTATTAGCAATAGCTAAGTCGCCATCAGCTAAACTTAGTTTTCTTTTCAGAGCCAAGCGATATTTCACGTCATCTCAGCTGTTGCTTCTATATAAGGCACAGATTCGACCTGTTTTAGAATATTGTTCCCATGTATGGGGATCTGTGCCCAAACATTCGTTGCGGATGTTGGATAGTGTGCAAAAACGGGCTGTGCGCCTCATCGACCACCCAGAGATCACCCGCGATCTCCAACCACTGGCTCTAAGAAGACAAGTTGCTGGCCTTTCTCTGGTTCACAGATACTTCCACAGAAGATGTTCCAAGAAGCTGAAAGACCTTGTTCCGGAAAAACTTATGTTATGCCGCAACACTAGGCTGGCGAGGAGTTCTCATTATATGGTGGTACATTTAAGGACCCCTCGAATCTCTTTCTATAAGAGTTCCTTCGTTTAGAGGGCCAGTGAGCTGTGGAACTCGCTACCGCGCAACATCTTCCCAACATCCTACAATATGGCCCTCTTCAAGAAGCGAGTGAACAGACACCTCAATTCTTCCCAGGCGCTCTCTCATGTGGCGTAACACGTTCGCCTATCCCTGGGAACTTATACCAGACACGAAATCTGCACTACCAATTTCTGCAGCTTTCAGTGTTAGCCAATCAACGTTTTCAGAATTTCACATGGATACAGGTTCCATTTGCACAAAATCAAATAAATTTATGAATAAAATGATAATGGTTTAAATCGCAGACAGGAGTTTCGCAGAATTATGGACTAGCATATTAACAACAACCCGCATTTCTTGGATAGTGTTTGATTTTCGAACGAATTTTTCTCCTCATGGTGATTAACTCGATCAATTTTCGGAAAAGCTAAATATTTGGTTAGGAACCTTAACGTAAGATGGCCTATTACTCAAATAATATCTAAGCGAGTCCTGTATAACACCCCTGAATCCCAATGCATAACATTTATTCAGTATAAAGTTAAAAAACAAAACCTCGAATACTATTGAAAGATCGAAAAAAATTCCAGCTACTGATTTAGATTGACATTGTAATGTCTAAATTTCCTCTCAGTTCATGAAAATGGGATGAAACCTGAAACAAATATCAAAAATACATTTTGTGAAAAATGTACCGGTTTTGTGATTCTTACAATGGAATATTATAGAAGGCTTACGCTGAATCGACCTTATCAAAACCACGTGCATATGAGTGGTATAGTGCATCACAACAGCAGTCGAGAAGTGATGGAAGATTTTCCTCGCTCTAGTCAGCCATCTTCAACTGAAGTTAATAATGATAAAGTGAAGGAAATAGTAAGTGAAATTCATCATTTAAGTTTGAGAGAGATTGGAAATGAACTTCCTGTTTGTCACGACTCAATTCGTACAATTTTAATACTGAGATACCAGTATATTATCATCTCCTGATGATGCTAACTTAGTTAGCGAAACGCGCGTCGAGAGTTAAGGTTAAAGATTATCTGAGCATTATGCGGCGTTTGAGATAGCAAATTTGACGAAAAGGACTGGTTTGTGGAGGGAAAACTCATGGGTTGTGTACCACTATAATTCACCATCAACAAAAGGCTATCATTGTGAATGAAATTCTAACCAAAACTCAACAAATACTATACAATAACCTCCGTTTTCACCTGATATGGCTCCTGACGACTTTTTTCTTTTTTCAAATCTTAAATTATCACTTCGAGGTACCCGTTTTGAAACGATAGAATACATAAAAGAGAATTCGAAACGAGAACTGCGGTCGATTGCGGAAAAAGCGTTTGAAGAATGTTTTGATGATTTTTATTTTCTGTGTTACAGGTATGGGCGAGTTTTGAAATTATAATTCATCTTTTAAAAGAAAATCAATAACTCAGTGAAATATAATTGTATAATTCTTTCCACTTTTCACTATAAAACGTTTGACATTGCTTACACATGAACAAATTTAATGCTGAATTTCCAGAATCGTTTTAACCCAAAGCGTATCATCATTAAGCTGGGAAGACTATCGAGGTTTTATGTCAGTAAAAATACATATTTTTTAATGAACAGGCTCATATTACGTTCAGCTTCATTAACTAACGTTTTACAATCTATTGTGGACCCTCTAATGTGAGCATTACTACAGAAAACGTTATTTTATATTACATGTAGTAGAGCAGATACATCAATTTTATTTTGATTGGAATTTCTCCTCTTCCTTCTACTGGACTTCATAACTGCTCTTCTAAAGATATTAAGTGAACTTTACAATTACTCAAATATTTTTTTCTATACTCATTTGTAACAAGAAAAGATTTTATCGAACACACTAACCATAAAAAATTGATCAAGCGGAAAATATCTTCTAGTTTGAAGCTTCATAAATCTAATTTATCAATGGATGGATGAATTTTGGATATATTATAGATATTTTGACGCAGAATAAGAATTGACCTCAATAAAGTATGAATAGTATATTCTGTAACTAGGTTAGAATGAAAACAAGTGGAAATACACACAAGTATAAATTTTTTCATTCTTACCGTATTTTTACGACCGAAAAGTATAGATATAAATATTTGTATTCTAATTTCATCGATATTAACATTAATAGTATTTGAACAATTATTGAACTTGAATATTGGTGCATTGGACACATTTCAGTTATATTTTCCAAAACGAAATGATTATTTGAGGTAGATTGAACAGTCCTGTAACATGAAGAACTGGAAGATGAAGGAACGGTGGCTCCATTAATTGACGAAACTAATCGATTTGTAACATTTATTCGATTTTGCAGAGACGTCTCTTTGTATCCTTCTGCAACTTGAGAATATTTCCAGCCTCCAGATCTTTTTAGTGTTGTTTAGATATTGCTGAAATATGGATTGCTCAGATACAGGAATGCAGCAATTTATTTAGGCATATTACTAAGTGCTTTTTTTCAATTACTTGCCGTGTAAATTTATTTTTTAGAAATTAATGAGAAAATTATCAGGGGGAATATGAGAAAGTCTCAATGCCAAAATATTCCCTCAATATAATATAAAAATCTCCAGTGAATGTAAACTGTCTAGGTTTTTTAGTTTTTGTATTAACAATTGCAATTAGCATTGCAAATTTTTCTCTAAATTAAACAAAAACCACTAAAAAATAATATATGGGAGATGTCAACGGAAATCATTGGGTTCATAATGATTCTAGAACATCTATAGTTCATAATCGGCATCGCTTAAAAGACCGAACCTAGCCATCGGGGCTCTCTCGGTTAAACAGAGAGGAAATTGTTTTGTTGAGTTTGAATATTGAAGGGATTTTGCGAGATTATACTTCAAAATCGGCAAGCAAGAACAAGCCAGTAATTATGTTTCAGGAGACTCACACTGCGACAGAATAACATCTCCGCGAAAGAGGAAATATCGCTGGTCTTGTACATTTTGATTATCTTTTTAGTCCCTTTTATGGCCTTGCTTGCTATGCAAAATCTTGTCTTAAATTCAAGTGTGTTTAGACATATAAGAGTCAGGTATGATTGTTGAAATTTTTTTCATATTTTTCTGCTGATATTCTTTTTCCATTGTTACAGATTCCTTTCCAAACCTCCTTCCTTTCACCCTTGTTTTCGTCTGGAAATCATGGAGTGTAGGATGAGAATTGAAGCTGCTCAGCAGAAAAATCTTTGGTACTTTTTATGTACATGACACTAACACGAATTTTGCAGAAATTGTGGGGGTATTAATTTGATTTCTTCTGTTATGCGACGCCTTAACTCATCTAGATTGGCAGGTCGTTCTCTATAAACTCGTCATTTCAAGTGGCCTCATTAAAAGAAGTCCAGGGGCGATAGATCAGGTGACCGCGAGGGCCATTCGATCGAACCTCTTCTAGCGATTTATCTTTCTGGAAGAACTTCATCCAGATAGTTTCGAACATCTACCGCAAAGTGTGGGGGAGCTCCATCTTGTTGGAACCGTACAATATCAGCTGGGGTTACAGATTATTTAAATTTGGAAATAAAGTGATTTGATTTAGGTGATATAATTTTAATTATTTTAATTTTTCATGAACTCGATATTGAAAGAAAATGTTTTTTGATGATTGTTTCTGAAAAAGTTCTTTTCTCTGAATCTAACAATAAACATATAGGGTGTTACATTATAAATTCCCTTTTTTTGGTCATTTCCGGCTACACCGGAAACACTAGCAGGCACAAATATCAACACAGAATTCCTTATGTTTAGCAATGTAGGAATACCAACTTTCAAAAAAATCGCTCGTTAATAACTGAGATAATGAACTGTTCCGATACTTTTGCCTAACCCTGTATAGTTTTATGAAATGGCATACTTGATTACTTATTCTTGGGATATAATTAATGCTGCTATATTTTATGGTTTCAAAGGGATACATCGAGGATAATAACAATTTGTGTCCTGTCTTGCTGTTAGTTTGTTAATGATGTTATTGTCATACCCGTTATTTATCACTTATGTTTTCAAATGTAATTTGTTTCACAAATTTTGAATCTCCCTGTAGAATATACAAAAATCAGTTAGCGCCATGACTTAAAAACTACGTAATTGAGATATATCTTCACGTCAAAATTTAGCTCAGAAATTCGTGAAAAGAATCATTTTTTGCTTACCCTCGTATATCTTTATATAAAATGCATTATCTCCACGACCATCACCGAATGTTATAAGTCTGAAATCACTTTTAATATTAGAATTTAAATTTTCCCAGTCTTGAGTTTGAATATTTATTTTAAAACACTTGACTCTTATGTGTTTTTCATTCACCCTACTTTTACGACAGTACTATATAAACTTTCAGGTTGGTCATTCAAGAGTCGCTTGGTAACTTTCAGAATTGTAAAATATGAAGATATCATTCAACAGAGATGAGTTCATGATGGAAAATATCAACTATTTTCGAGTTAATGAAAAATTAAAAAATTCTACCATCTTCAAACATGCGCGAAGAGACCAATCAACTAGCATCGAATGGTAACTTATCATTTTTAAAATCGAGTGTTTCCTCCCCTGGCCCTAATTACTGCCAGTATACGTCTCGGAAGCCCCTCAAACAAATTTTGGATGTACTCTTGAATCACTGAGTTCCAAATTTCAGGAAGCAGATTTTGTAGTTGTTGGAGTGATCTACAAGGCATTCTACGTTGCTGAATTTGCCACCCCATGTTGTCCCAAAAATTTTCTATGGAATTCAAGTCAGGACTTTTGGATGGCCATCTTAAAATATCAATTTCGGCATTTTGCAGAAATTCTGTAACTACTGTAGATGCATGAGGCCGAGCATTATCATGCATATAAATAAAGTTTTCGCCTATCAATGGGCCAAAGGGTACAGCATGGGGTTCAAGGATATCTGCGATGTATCTAGCCGCTGTCATTCTTCCATTATGCACTAGGACTAACTCAGTTCGACCATGGAAAGAAATGCCTCAACACACCATTACTGAGCCCCCTCCGAAGTTTTCGGTTTGCCGGATATGGCATTGGTGATACCGTTCCCCAGGTCGTCTGTATACAGGCATTCGTCTATCATTTCAGACAAAACCTGGACTCATCGGAAAAGAGAACAGTGGACCATTCTGGAATACCCCAATCTGCATGTTACCTCGCAAACTGAAATTTTGCAACTCGATGCTCTCTGGTGATACGCGGGCCGGTAGAAGCCACCCTTGGTCTGATATCGTCTTCTCTGAGCCTGTTCCTAACAGTTTGCAATGAAATATACATATTTCTGGAAAGTGCAAGTTCATTTTGTAGCATTCTAGCCGTATAGTATCGAACTCTTTGCACAATTAAACGAAGCCAACTATCATCAACTGGTGTTGTTATCCGATGTATTCCCTGTCCGGCCCTTCTTCCATATTCCCCTGTTTCGTGGTACCGATTGATTGCTCTTGAAATAGTGCTTTGGTTAACATTCAACAAGTTAGCCACGTAACGTTGGCTTCACTCTTCCTCTAGAAGTGTTATAATTCTTACCGCTTCATGATCACTCAAATAGCGTCCAGGACGTTCAGCAGCCATTACAAAAAATTCAAATAACAAGAAACACAGAAAACTTGCATCAATTTAGCATGAAAACTGAAGAGGAATTGAATGAATACTGATAGTCAAAGAAACTCATTCTTGTTTCAGACGTGTTTGAGATATGGAAACAAATGTTACTATATAAAAAAGATTTTTTCCCCTCATATGTCCAAAAATAAATGTTGACAAAGAAACTGCGATCGAGCTGCTTAATCGATTGTGGAATTCAGAGTACCAGGTGATGCGACAATTTTTGTGGTGTATTTTCATTCTATAACTAGATACGGAATGAATATTTCAAAATTCAACCAAAAATCATCGATTGCTACGGATTTCAAAACAGCAGTAGTTTCAGATTTAAATGTCATCATGATAATTATCTTCGAAAAAGTTATTGTTTGAATAAGATTGTGAGTGAAAATTCGAGAGAATAAGACAATGAACTTGAAAATATTCCACCTGAAATTATAAATTATGCGAACAATGTAATCGGGAACCTGCTGGTGCAAAAATCAAAATATGAATACGAGAAGTGCACTGTTCATAGATTAGAAACAAGAGGAGAAAATATTTTACCATTTTACTATTAAGAGACTAGTATTTATATAAGTAGGTTCGTTCCTGTAGTTGACCACTCGAAAATGACTTGACAGTCGAAACTGGTCGTGTTTTTGATAATAGAATTGTGGAAAATATAAAATGCATTTTATTTCATCTTCGTATTATAATTGTCCTTCTTTTTATACAGGTCAAACTGATCGTTCAATTAATATAAGAGTATTGGCAGGGAGCGGAGTATATAGTGGGGACAGCTGAATCGATCACAGCGCTCGATGTGGTCAAATTATCGTTAAATCATGCTTTTATCATAAATAAACAAGTTAACATAAAATAAAAAATGATCCATAATAGTTGTTGTGTTGTTGATTGCAAAAATACAGCTAGAAACAGTAAATGTAAATTTTACACATTTCCAGTGGCCAAGTGGAAATAAATGGATGGAAGAAATAAATGGATAAAAAAAATGGATAAATGGATAAATGATGTTAAAAGAAAAAACAAAGTAGTGTGTAACATTATTCAGTAACAATGCAACTAGGGTAATGTATGTTCAAATTACGATTCGCAATTACATTGCCATTAATTTTCATTTTATTTCTGAGAATCATGTTAACAATCAACACTTTTGTAATTTTCATTATTGCAGTTGTCATGTATTAAATTTGTTTACATTTCACAGGTTAACCCCATGGGATTCTAAAAATCCTTTTAGTTATTTATAAACATATTTACAAGCTTTTATTTAACTTGCAATGTATGTATGTTTGTATGTTCGGGTGAAATCTTACAACTCAATTTTAAGGCACTTGAGAAAACGAAATGGCGGATAATTTTCTTTTATTCGTTCCTACAATATGGGTACCAAATGAAAGATTGCCAAGAATAACTAAAATATGAAATTAAGTTTAAAAAATTCTTTAAAACAACCTTTTATTTAAATGCGCTAAATAGAAAAAAAATTAACTTTCACACTAAATCTTTTACTGTTAACTTATAACGTAATTTCAAATTTAACACATTTGATACAATTTATATGTTATGCCTATCTATTAATATTTCAAACTGATAAAGTAAATACGAGTATTTATATCTCGCGACAAGCTTTATATTATAACATATAAATTGTGTCATATGTGTTAAATTTGATATAATATGAATTAACGGTAAAAGTTTTAGTGCAAAAGTTTATTTTTTCTTTTAGCGCATTTAAATAAAAGCTTGTTTTCAAAGAATTTTTTCCTTAATTTTTTATACACACTTTTTCCATCGTAATGAGTTTTTCAATTTAAAAACACGATCACAGATTTTATAACACATATTTATTTTTAAATTCATTTTCTGAAACAATTCACTGTTATTTATACGGATCTTTCACATGTCATACCGTTGCCGAGCATGATTTTACGCTACCATCAGATGTCGCTTTCGTCGTGCTCCCTGCGAATACAATAATAAGAAATCAATAATTCATAATAAATTATCAATTGATATTCAAAATATGGTTTGAAAGAAAATCACTACTTGGATTTTTCAAAACCAAATTTTACCTTCAGGTAATAAGGAAAGAGATTGTATTCATTGAATTCGTAGAAATTTTATCAAGTCATATACAAAATCAACCAATAACTACGACCGCCTTGATTTCGTTCCCTTCCGCTTCATTCATCTGTTTCTCAGGCATAAATGACATTGTAATATTTCAATTCCCTCTGTATCTGAAAATGGAATAAAACCCGAAACATATCTCGAACATATTTTTATTAATTAAATTGAAAGTTGATCCTACTGTTTTTTCATCAATTGTTTAATTATATTTTCAGAAATTAATTTGTAATTCTAATTTGTGTAGTTTCCATCAACAATAACTCATATGAATGAGTTAATCATAAACGAGATAACTGAATTCTTATGATGATGCCTTCAGTCAATTGGATTGAATCAGTTCTAGACCGGCAATATCCAATCGTAAAAAAACACCTTGTGCTTAAACCAGACGAGTCGGAGTCAACAACCTGCACGAAAATATTGAGTTAATTGTGAATTCCAAGCAGGATTTCGATAGGCAACTGCGGGTTTTATCTATAATTAAATACAATTTAAAATTATAATTGATGTGCATATTCATTTTGGAATATCTGTAGGCGATTTTCGATGAACGATTGGTAGTTGGTGGAAGATTAGCGGTAGAATTGGGAAATGTCAAGAAAAATTGTATCACCAGTAATATCCCTGTCGATGTGATTTACTTAGAGCTTTCTTGAGCATTCGACCGGGTCCTGCACAAGAGACTCTTACTCAAACTGGAACATATGGGCTTTAAAAGCAATTTGTTGCTATTGATAAAGGTATTTCTGAGTTATCAAACCTTTCGCGTCAGGGTTGATGATGCGTTGTCAGTTTCCAAACTAGTTAGTAGTGGTGTTTCCCAAGGTTCGGTTTTGAGGCCCCTTATGTTTCTATTATACACCTCCTATATCTCCCGTTCTCTTAATTCAGAGTGTTCCATATCCACATGGATATAAAAACCCCCTTACGTATGAATCACGTAATTCAAAACGACCAGACAGTATTGTGAATTTCTCACTCCGACTTAGCTCCCAACATCTCTCGTGTTATGATCATGTTCTACACGCTGCCAACAAAGCATATAAGTCCAAAGCAACATTGCCCTGTTAATATTCGGGTCCAGCCTGGAGAGTTTGAGCCAAGACTTGGCTGACGCAGTGGTGGTTGGTAAGTGGAGAGCTTCTGAGACCTGAGAGGCTCAGTCAGTACTCTCGTGTCTTCAGGTTCAACCACTCGTTATTTTCCATCATTGCAGTCTCCGAAGAAATTCCGAGCCTGAGCTCCGGTCGGGTGAATCCCATGCCTGTATCGAAAAATGCACATAAAAGTACCCCATCAAAGAAGAGCGTACATGACCTTTTGAACTTGACAAGAAGTCTATTCAGGTAGTAGTTGACCTATTAACGAGACACCAACTCAATAAACATTTACACTTCATAACACTGTCACACAATGCCGTGGTTAACTATGAATTGATGAACCAAAGGAATATATAATCTTGAAATGTCCTCCTTATACAAAGTCCAGATTTGAGACATTAGGCATTGAAACACCTAGTGCCCGGATGATTCAGGAGGCTCACCCAACAGTGATGCAAACTTTATTGAAAATTTTCTGCAATACTGATAACACCACAGCGAACGCAATGGGTTAAAAGGTCTGAGTAATGCCCGTAAGGGCACCGTTAAGGTATACATATTAATATCGAAATAATGTAGCGTACTCGATGTTAGATTGTGTAGTTAGTACAAAAGTCGATAATAGATGAAGCGATACTGAGATTATTATTCTTTATTACTTTCCTCTTGCTTCAATCTCATTATGCCTGAACTTAGTTTCGGTACCGTGCTTTCGTGGTCTAAGTAGGCAGGAAATGTAAATGCTGTTTATTTCATTTAGATCCAAGAACAAGGTACTGTTTTGAAATTACATTGATATTGATTAATAGGAAAACAAAATTCATAGTGTGACTGATATGTTCAAGAAACTGATTAAGCATGTAAAGGTATGAAGCAGGGGCAATGAAAATATCAAGTTACAAAAAAACCAAAAAGAGGGGTTTGAAGAATGGAGGGAGAATAAGACAACCAGAAATATATGTTGGCAATGTGAATAAGGGAATAAAATTGTGAGAAAAGAACACGAAGAATAACTCGTCAGAACTGGGTTTGGACTTCAGGACTTATGGATCATTGTAAATATCATAGAACTGAAAAGTAAAATCCATGGTTTTATAAGAATTAGAAGGTAGATTCATTCAATTGATGTCGCCGATGCAATAGTGAAGGATGTCGTTATAAACAGAGAGGAAGATTAGAGCGGGCAATAAGAATATACATATGAAAAATGAAACAACCGAAGAAAAAGAGAAAATACTGCACAGAATGAAGAGAAGCAGTAACAAATAGAAATGATACCAAAGTGTTTTACTGCATGGATATATATGAAAATAGGATAAAGAAAGCTAAGAAATTAAGGAAAATGGCGAAGTATTAGCAAAAGACCAGAAAGTAATGAGAACCAATTGATCTGCAACGTCAACAGGAGCTGGGGTCTATAATATGAGTGAACATGAAATGGATCGATAAGAAGCATAGTAAGGAGGAGAGAAAAAAGAGCATTGCGATAGATAGGTACATGAAAAATGAGAAGAACCTACGGATAAGGTATATTGGTGAGACCTACACTTGTTCTACGAAATTACCAACTAAAAGGCATTAGAAACATCAACTGTCTTTTAGCTCTTCACATTATTCAATCTTCTCAGCTCTGAAAATTAACGAATCTAGATTTCACCATATCGATTATTTCATCAATTTGATGAAAAACTTGGGCATCTCAGCTGCTTCAGCATCAAAATGGTGAATAACGGAAATCGGGCAACTGAAATATATGGGAAGATCGCCAAAGGAACAAGATGCAAGAAGGCAATGGGAAATAATTTGAGATCAAAGGAATTACCTAGAAATTCAATCTGAATGTATCAGTCATCGATTACTAGTATGGCGAGAAAAAGGACGAGATGGTGGAATAGGTTGCAAGCATATTAAAAAGTGAAAAAAAAGCATATACTGAAAGGAGGAGGAAGATTATATGAGATAGGTAGGAATCAAAAACTGTTTCAAACTCTAAAAATTATTCAATATAATTGAGAACTGTTGCTCAAATGGAATACCAAAGACAAGATTCAAACAGTTCTGGCATTGGGTTTGTTATAGTATAGTTAGTTTTGGTATTACGTTTTGCTGTTTATTTCATTTAGATCTAAGAACAAGGCACTATTTCGAACCTACATTGACATCGACATTCTTAAAGATAAAGAGATGAAAGAAGAACACAGGAGATATTCTGAAGGTATAAGAAATCACAATAATACTCAGAGTAAAACTAAAGAAGACACTTTTGTCACTATTCCACAAATTGAAGATGAAATTCAATGAAATAAATAGATCGTCAATACTATCAATACTCTAACAGACCAAAGAAGATGAAATTTTGCTCTGACTGATATGCTTGGCAAACTGATGAATGATATAAAGATATGAAGTAGAAGCAATAAGAATATCAAGTAACGAATGTATCAAAATGAGGGAGGTATGAAGCATAAAGAAGTGAGAATAAGAGAAAAACAGAAATATATGTTGGGAATAAGAATAAATAAATAAGAGGATGAGGAAATGAGAAAAGAAGGGAGGAATAACACGTTAGGATAGATTTGGCACTCAATATCGATTGCAAGATGGACTTATGGAATTGAAGATTTATTGTGAATAATATAGAAATGAAAGGTAAAATTAAGAATTGGAAGAAACATATAATTGATTTCGCTGATGCAATAGCGAAGGATGCCTTCATGAAGAAATAGAACTAGATTAGAGCAGCCTATGCGGGGAAATGAAAAGTGAAATAATAAAAGAAAATACTGCAGAGAATGAAGAGAAGCTGTAACAGATAGAAAGGTTACCAAAATATTATACTGCATGGAAGAATTCGAAAATGGTATGGAGAAAGAAGAAGTAGAAGAACAAGAAATTAAGAAAAAGGGTGGAGTATCAGACAGGAGAAGATCAAAAAATTTATGAGAACCAAATGGTCTATAGAGTTGATAAAAGCAGTGGACGATGATATGAGTGAAAAGAAAAGAGAAATATGAGGAAGAGATGGGAACCACGAGGAAAAAAGTTGGGAGGAATAAGAAAACAGTTTAGGGCAGCATAGAATGGAAGATAAGGAAAATAGAGCATTGAGATAGATAGGTAAATGGAAAATTAGAGGAACCTATAAGGATGGTATATTTCTGAGATTTATACTAGCATTATACTGCATGGAAGAATAGGAAAATGGTATGAAGAAAACCAAGAAATTGAGAGAAAGGGTGGAGTATCAGACAGCAGAAGATCAAAATAAATATTAAAAACCAAATGGTGTAAAGAGTTGATGAAAGCAGGGGACGATGATATGAGTGAAAATGAAAGAGAAAGATGAAGAGGAGATGGGAACCACGGGGAACAAAGTTGGGAGGAATAAGAAAACAGTTTAGGGCACCATAGAATGAAAGGTAAGGAAAATAGAGCATTGAGATAGAAAGATACATGGAAAATGAGAGGAACCTATAAGGATGGTATATTCCTGAGATTCACACTAGTTCAACAGAATTACCAACTAGGAGGCTTTGAAAATCAACAAAGAAAGTTTGAGAAAATATAAAATAATCAACTAACTATTAACACTTTACATCGTTCAGTCTTCTCGGTTATTGAAATAAGCAACTCTATATGGATCTTTCTCGTAGCAATTGTGTCATCAATTTGATGAGAAACTAGTGAATCTTAGTTATTCTGGCATCAAAATGGTGAACATTGGAAATCAAGCAAACGGAATATATGGGAGGATCACTAAAGGAACAAAATCCAAGGTGGTATTTGGAAATGTTTTGGGTTCGAAGGAAATATTCACAAAAGTTATCTGAATGTATGAACTGTGCAAAATGAATGTAACTTAGAAATCAGATCTGGAGATCTGAGAAAAGAAAATCTTTCGGAAATTATACGAAGAAGAAAATGAAGGCACGTGGAAGCAGAATGCCCAGTTATCGATCCTTATTATTATGGATAGAAACAAAGGATGAGATGGTTGGGGGAGATAGCGAGGTTACTAAAAAATTAGACTAGAAGGCATGTACTAAAAAGACGTGGATATGAGGTAGGTATAAATCAAAAACTGGGTCGAAGCCGCAAGAAAACGAATGAACAAGATATGCATACAAGCTTTGTGTGAATCTGATTTGTATTGTTACGGGGGATGTAAAATAGACCGTATGTAAAGAAGTGCTGAACCAAACCTTATTACTACCGTAGCTGTCAGTTTATATAAATATATCTCCTAGTAAAAGGAAGTAAAATCTAAATTACCCAATGAATACTGCAGCAAAGGTCTTGATTTTGAATTTTCTTGAATCAAACCTTAAATGATAAGGTTGACTTACCTTGATTATGGACTTAATTCAAAGAGGAGCCCACCTCTTCAGCTAACGCTTTCAATTGCCAGATTGACACGTAAAATCTGAAAAATGAAAAAGAAAAGTTGAAAATTTGTTTCATACAATTCCGTTATATTTTTAATAAAAGAATTAATTATTTCATAAAACCAACTGTTAGCAAGGATATTGTTTGCAGGAATGCACTCGTTCTATCATCTCTTTTAAATTAGGTGACTTATCTACTAAAGCTTACTTCTCGTTCTCACAACAATCATCAATTAGTTAGTTAAGATACAAATAATTAACGATATTTAGATCATTTATAGTTTTGTTTAAAATTTCGTTGAGTCCTTTCGAGCAATTCCACTAACAACAAAACTAATAACCTATACTGTTGCTATAAACTGCAAAGATCTAATGAGATGTTCCTAGATGATGGAGACTCCTAAAAAAATGACCCAAAGTACTGTTAGGATCATGCGAGCACTTCTCATCGACAGGTTACAGTAAAACTGGGCACGAGGAGAGCAGGAATCAGGAGGAACTTAAGGTCAGATATTGTTGGCAGAAATGGTGCATTCAAGGCTTAAAAATGACATTTCGAAATGGAGCAGGCATTTTCGGCCTTAAGATTAGAAGATCAATACATTTTTATGGAAACTCTACATGCAGAACAAACGGGAGAACTCCTGGCAATGCAAGAGATGTAATGATTTCTAAGAAATTATATATAATACAATGCCAATGGTTTATGAAATCATAGAGGGGCGTTACAGGGTGTAAGATCTATCTGCAAATCTCAGAAGATTGAAATGCTCCTCAAGAAGAAGGAGCAAATTTAATTGTTTATCTGAAAATTTAGTTTCTCAACACTAGACGAATAGTTGGGTATGAATATAGGACCCAAACTGGTCTGGTAGGCAAAATAGAAGTCAGGTACAGAAAGTAAATTGCCTAAATGAATAAAACTGGATCTCTACGATCAACACTCACACTAGCAATAAGGATCAGATCTTTACCTGTCGATTATAGGTAATTCTAACAGCGACAACATGCTCTCACACTATGAGTAATCTATCTCATGTAGGATGTGGAAAGGCCAGTCGAATGGTCTTTCAAATTATAGACAATCGTTACAAGGTGCATGATCTCTCTGCAAACTCCAGAAGATTGAAGTACTCTTCACGAAGAAAGAGAAACATAAATTTCTTTATCTCAAAATGTAGGTTCTCAACACAAGAAGATTACTTAGGTATGAATATAGACCCAAACTCGTCTAAATACCTGAGGCTTAATCTGGTATAGAGAGTGAATAAATTAAACTAGAGCTTCACGTGCAATACCTACACATGCAATGGAAATCAGATCTTCATCTGTCGCCGCTCGATATTTTCTAGAAGACGTGTCTCTACAAAGGACAGCTCATTCTTAGACTGTGGGTTATTAACCAGAGGTTGACTCTGAAAAGCCGAAGCGACATCTATGATACAAATCAAGTATTTAAATATCTCTACTCTAATAAGAGTTCAAAACCAAGTAACTCTTGTTCCTTTTTAAGGGACCGCGTTTGAGGGGACTATCATAATCTACACAGAATGTCCACAGAACAATAAACAAGCAGATTGTGAAGTGTACACTAACAATAGGCACGGACAGAAATCAGCTATCTTCTAAGGTCGGTTAGGTTGGATATCCCAACGTAAGAATCGCATAGACTTATGTGTCAAGGTGCAAACTAGGACAGATGAAAAACAAACTAACTGAACGTTGGTTACTAGAGAAACATCTGAATGCCATAGATCTAAGCGTTACTCTGCAGAGGGTCCAACCAGGAGAAAGCAACGATAGGCATTTTTGTTTGAATGTGAATACAGTGGAGTCACAAAAGACCTAATGAGGCAAATGTGCCTACTAATGCTGCTCTCTCCCACTAATTCAAACATGCATTGAAAGTCTTAAACTAGAGCGAGTTAACATCGAAAGCTCTATTAGATTGTCAAATCTGCCTTAACGACTTAAGATTGAACAACAGAGGAAAACTGGTTCGCATTCAGGGTAATGAAAAGTACATTGGCAATGATTTAGCAAACAAAGTTTGGGTCCTCAGTGGCGCTTCATTAAAGAGAGCAATATGACGAAGCTACGCAACATTTATGCTGACCTGGGTCGAGATCAAACTGTTGAGAAAGCTCAAAGTTCTACTAAACTTCAACCCAAGGAGATCGAATAAAGTGTTTAATGACCAGAATCAATTGTGCAGTGCTAAGGAGCCATGCTAGCTGGAAGTAAATGTAGAACAACACACATTTCTTATTGTCGTAGCAGAAACCGTTCCTAATTGGCTTCATCATGAATTCAGAGAAAGACAACCAGTACATCAACAATTTCCGTTATAAAATTCAAAATTACTGCTAAATAAACAATCGTTGAGTAATCTATCACATGTATGATGTGTAAAAGCGAGGCGACGTCTATGATACAAAGCAACTATTAAAATGCCTTCACTATAAGCAGGGACCAACACCATGCCACTCTAGTTTATCTTTTATGGGACCGGTTTCGAAAGTACTATCAAAATCCATACAGAAAATCTTCAGAAAAATGAATCAGCAGAGTGTGAAGTATGCTCTTGATATGTATATTTACAACAGGCATGGATACAAGTATCATGGATATACAGCTGATTGGTCTTACGATAGCCACAATGGAGGTAACCAGAAGAACAGGGGATAAACTAAGCAGAGCTTACACAGAAAGTAGACAATATTATTTCTACGTGCAGAACCAACAGAGTCACTCTTGGCAAGACAAAAGATATAATACTTTTGCAAGAATTGACTGCAACAACATGCAAATCATGTTTTAAATTATAGACAATCGTTGCAGGGTGCATGATCTCTCTGCAAGCTCCAGAAGATCGACTGCTCACGAAGAAAGAGAAACATAAATTTCTTTATCTCAAAATGTAGGTTCTCAACACAAGAAGATTACTTAGGTATGAATATAGACCCAAACTCGTCTAGTTACCTGAGGCTTAATCTGGTATAGAGAGTGAACTGCCTGAATAAATTAAACTAGAGCTTCACGTGAAATACCTACACATGCAATGAAAATCAGATCTTCATCTGTCGCCACTCGATCTTTTCTAGAAGACGTGGCTCTACAAAGGACAGCTCATTCTCAGACTGTGGGTTATTAATCAGAGGTTGACTCTGAAAAGGCGAAGCGACATCTATGATACAAATCAAGTATTCAAATATCTCTACTCTAATTAGAGTTCAAAACCAAGTAACTTTCAGAGAACGACAACCTGTACATCAACAATTTCCGTTATAAAATTCAGAATATCCGAAATAACTGCTAAATAAACAATAGTTGAGTAATGTATCACATGTATGATGTTGAATAGCAAGGCGACATCTATGGTACAAAGCAACTATTGAAATGTCTTCAGTACAAGCAGGGACCAACACCATGCCACTCTATTTTATCTTTTATGGGGACGGTTTCGAAAGGAATATCAAAATCCACACAGGAAGTCTTCAGAAAAATGAATCAGCAGACTGTAAAGTATGCTCTCGATATGTACATTTACAACAGGCATGGATAGCAGTATCATGGATATACAGCTGATTGGTCTTACGATAGCCACAATGGAGGTAACCAGAAGAACAAGGGATAAACTAAGTAGAGCGTACACAGAAAGTAGACAATATTATTTCTACGTGCAGAACCAACAGAGTCACTCTTGGTAATACAAAAGATATAATATTTTTGCAAGAATTGACTGCAACAACATGCAAATCATCTTTTAAATTATAGACAATCGTTGCAGGGTGCATGATCTCTCTGCAAACTCCAGAAGATTGAAGTACTCCTCACGAAGAAAGAGAAACATAAATTTCTTTATCTCAAAATGTAGGTTCTCAACACAAGAAGATTACTTAGGTATGAATATAGACCCAAACTCGTCTAAATACCTGAGGCTTAATCTGGTATAGAGAGTGAATAAATTAAACTGGAGCTCACGTGCAATACCTACACATCAATAAAAATCAGATCTTCATCTGCCGCCACTCGATCTTTTCTAGAAGACGTGCTCTACAAAGGACAGCGCTCTCAGACTGTGGGTTATTAATCAGAGGTTGACTCTGAAAAGGTGAAGCGACATTTATGATACAAAGCTATCGAAATGTCTCTTCTCCAATCACAGTCCAAAACCATGGCCTTCTTGTTCATCTTTTAAGGGGCCGCAGAATAATGAACAAGTAGATTGTGAAGTGTACCCTTACAATAGGCACGGAAAAAAATCAGGTATCTTCTAAGGTCGGTTAGGTTGGACATCCAAACGTAAGAACCGCGTAGACTTATGTCTCAAGGTGCAAACTGGGACAGATGAAAAACAAACTAACTGAACGTTGGTTACTAGAGAAATATCTGAATGCCATAGAACTAAGCGATACTCTGCAAAGGATCCGATACTCTGCAAAGGATCCGACCAGGAGAAAGCAACGATGGGCACGTTTTGTTCGAATGAGAATACAGTGCAGCCAATGAGGCAAAAGTGCACCTACTAATGCTGCTCTCTCGCACTAATTCAAACATGCATTCAAGAAATAAACTTCCCGAAAGACTGAGGAAAAAAGTGATCTCCGTCAGCCAGCTGCATTGAATGTCTGAAACCAGAGCGAATCAACATCGAAAGCTTAATTGGAGTGTCAAATCTGTCTCAACGACTTAAGAATGAACAACGGAGGAAAACTGGTCCGCTTTCAGGGTCATGAAGAGTACATTGGCAATGATTTAGCTGTAAAAGTTTGGGTTGTCAGTGGCGCTTCATCAAAGAGAGCAATATGACGAAGCTACGTAACATTTATGCTGACCTGGGTAGAGATCAAACTGTTGAGAAAGCTTAAAGTTCTACTTCAACCCAAGGAGATCGTATAAAGTGTTCAATGACCAGAATCAATTGTGGAGTGCTAAGGAGCCACGCTAGCTGGAAGTGAATGTAGAACAACACACATCTCTCATTGTCGTAGCCGTAACCGTTCCTAATTGGCTTTATCATGAATTAAGAGAAAGACAACCTGTACATCAACAATTTCCGTTATAAAATTCAGAATATCCGAAATAACTGCTGAATAAACAATCGTTGGTAACGATCCAACAACAAAATTCATAGTTTAAATTTTATATGTCAAACCTCGAATTTCTCGCTTGCATTTATGAAAGTTCGACATCTGCTTGGATTACCTGAATCAAATTAGGACAAATTGCCAGAATTCCAGGTTAATCAATCAATTCAATAAATGCAGATTTAAATAGCTTCAATCATGAACTAATAGTATTTCTATGTTTTCATTCGGATTTGGAATATAATTTGAATATTTATTGGACCATTGTTTCATTAATACAAATTTTATGGAGAAGAATTGATTATCAATTCATAAATCATCGCAGAATGAATAAATAATGAGATAGTTCTCGAGTTTTTGAATCAGGATTGTAATAAAGGCAACAACGGTAGTTCAACTTCGCATCATCAGGAGATAAAACTACACTGTTTAATTCAAAACTAATCTGAATTGGCACTTAATTTCTGCTACTTGTAATATCTATTTATGGAAAGAAAGTGCTGTTTTATCAAGACGATGCATCTTGACACAAAACAATCAAAAGAATAGCAAAATTGTACGAATCACGCTTCGAATTACATCCCCATCCCCCTTATTCAACAGATCTTGCCCCCAGAGAGTTTTTTCTGTTTTGACTTTCAGAAAAAATGCTCGCTGGACCAATGTAATAGTTCTTCTTCTTCAAGTGCCATCTTCGAGTCGAAGGTAGGCTATCATCATCGCTATTTTTACTTTAGAAGCGGCCGATTTAAAAAGTTGGTTCGAAGTGCATCCAAACCACTCTCTCAGGTTCCTCAGCCGTGAGATTCTTTCCTTCCTATACTTCGTTTTTCCTGTATTTTGCCTTGGATAATCAGCTGTAGGAATTTATATTTTTCACCTCTCATAATATGGCCCAGATATTCCAATTTACGTTTCTTAAGTGTGTTAGCAACCTCTCTTTCCCTGCCTATGCGTCTCTGAACTTCTGCATTTGTTACTCGATCCATCCATGATATTCTAAGAATAATCCTATACACCCACATTTCAAATGCTTCAATCTTTTTAAGAATTGCGGCATTCACTGTCCATGCTTCCGCTCCATAAAGGAGAGTAGAAAACATAACATTTAGCTAAACGATGTTTTAACGCCATACTTAGATCTTTACTACGAAAAACTTTGTCCATTTTTATGAAGTTGGGTCGGGCTTTTCTATTCTTATTCTTATTTCTTGGGTGTATTCATTTGTGCTGTTCACCATTGCTCCAAGGTAAGTATATTGCTCTACTCTTTCTACATTTCTGCCGTTTAGAGTTAGACTAACATTTACTGGATTGTTCTTTGAGATTACCATGAATTTTGTCTTCTTTATGTTTAGTGATAACCCATATTCCTCACTGTAAGTAGATACTCTGGTCATTAGTCTCTGCAGAGCTTCGATACTCTCCACTAAGATTACTGTGTCGTTCGCATATCTTATGTTGTTTACCCGTGTTTCACCAACTGTTATCCCACATTCTTCGTTTTCCAGAGCTTTCTTAAGTATTTCTTCAGCATATGCATTGAAGAGTGTCGGCGATAGAACGCATCCCTGTCTTACCCCTCGTTGTATTTCAATTTCTTCTGATGTGTGGTTGTCCATGCATATTATAGCTTTTTGCTTATAATAGAGATTAGTGATGATCTGTACGTCTCTACTATCTAGATGTTTTGATTTAATGATGTCTATCAGTTGATCATGAAGAACCTTGTCAAAGGGTTTATTATAGTCTATGAAACACGCATAGACCACTTTGTTGACATCGAGACACCTTTGAGTCAACACGTTGAATGCGAAAAGGGCTTCGCAGGTTCAGATCCCCTTCTGAATCCAAATTGAGTATCGCTTATATCCATGTCAAGTTTATGGTATATTCGATTATGGATAACCTTGAGGAGCAGTTTGAGAGTGTGTGACATCAGACTGATTGTACGATGATCACTACATTCTCTAGCATGTGGTTTTTTTGGTAAGCAGATGAAAGTAGATACTAACCATTCTCTTGGAATATTTCCAGTTCTGTATACTTTATTGAATATATTGACTAAAAACCGATATGATTGTCGTCAATTAATTTGATCTGGTCCGGGGCTTTTCCCATTTTTCATGTTCTTTAATGCATGTTTCACCTCTTCTTTAGTAATATCTGGGCCTATCTCTTCACAGTATGTGTTAATTTCTTCTGGTTCAGTTCTGTTATCCATAAATAATTCTTCTGTGTATTCCTTCCATCTTTGTAGTTTATCTACTGTATTCATTAAGATCTTACCCTCTTTATTTACAAGAATAGTGCTTTGATTATTTCTCTGTGTGCCTGCAAGCTCTTTCACTTTTTTGTGTAGGCTGAACGTGTCATATTTTCTGTCTAAGTCCTCAATTTCTTTGCATCTGTCCTCGTAATACTTTTCTTTTGCTTGACGAATCTTTACTCTAATTTCCATTTGTAGTTGTTTGTACTTTTGAGTGTTCTGACTTTTATAAAGTCTTCTCTCGTTCATCATTTTTAATATTTCTTCAGTCATCCACTCCTGTTTCTTCTCTTTATCTTCAGTTAGAATCTCTGTACAAGGGTTAATTATATTTATTTTTAATTCCTCCCATTCTTCGTTAATATTTTCGTGATCTATTTGTATTCTATTTAAGTTTTCATAGATTCTGTTCTGGACTTGTTTTCTAATGCTTGGCACTTGTAGTTTCGTTGTGTTGAAATTAAAGAGAAAGCTTATTATAAAAATGGCATCGAAGAATTATTGGTCGGTACAATCGGCGTATCTTCCTCAAAATTACTATACACAGGATGTTACATAAAAGTATGTGACAACTTGATGGGGTAAATCTACGTGCAATTTCAAGAAAAAAAGTTCATATAAACATAGGTCCGCAAAAGCTTCGTTACGGAGCTACAGGGTGTTGAAATTTCCGGGAAAATTTGGATTTTCTTCAAAACTCTTGCAGTTTTCGAGATATTCAGCTAAAATTTGGAATGCACGCTATTTTTCACAGCCTCCATCATTACACGTCCTAAATTATAACTAGAATCTACAAGGTCTTTTCTTTTCCGGAGCCATTTCTTCTTTTGCCCTCTCAAACTTTCTTGCAGTACGCCACTGATTAGCGTACAATCAATTTTCGTCATTTTCGTTCAATTTAGAAACTTTTTTAACATTGGTAATTTTTTCGTATCTCCGACCGTTCTCCGGCAAAATATTACTAAACGATTGTATGCATTCGCTGAATTGAAAGCATTTCTAATTAAAACAATGACTAGTAGGCATAGATTTTCCATTCATTTATTTATTGTGACAGTTGCTAAAGTTGAACCAGTATCTGCTCGAATTTTTCATTAAATTAACGATTAGTTTTAAGACTTTTGAAGTTATTGCTGTAAGAAAAGATGGCTACTTTTACTAAAGCTGAATTGGCTGAGCGTACATATAATGGATAAGCTCTGGCTGACGGAAACACAACAGAAGCTAGGCGATTATATCAGGTGCGCTTTCCAAATCGAGTAACACCAGACAGGCGAACATTTTCAAATATCCACAGATGGCTGAGGGAAACTGGTACTTTCACTGCAAATAATCATTTAAAAGGTGCAACTCAAACTATGAGAACTCGAGACATTGAGGAAGCAGTTTTGAATTGTATTGATTTGAATCCTCATGAGACTACAAGAGAAATTGGAAATCAGTTGAATATTTCACATGTTTTAGTTTGGAGGATTTTACACGACTTTTTATTGTACCTGTTCCATATTCAACGCGTCCAAACTCCTTCCTTCAAGACTGAATTTCTGCCGATGGTTCTTAGATAAAATTAGAGAAAATGCTCATTTTGAGAGTGAATTATGTTCACAGACGAAGCTAATTTTTCGAGAACTGCTATTACAAATTTTCACAATAATCATTATTGGGCTGAAGAAAAAACCCCCATCTGATTGAAGAATCTCATCATCCAGACCAATTGTCACTAAATGTTTGGGTCGGAATAATTGAAAATTAATTGATTTGGCCATTTTCATGCCTAACAGACTAAACGGTCCCGCTTATCGGCAATTTCATGAGGAGGAGTTACCTTTATTGCTCGAAACACTTTTGGTGAGAAACATGATGTTTAATGCATGACGGGGCACCAGCACATCTTAGTGCAGAAGCTAGGGAATTCTTGAATAATACATTCATCAACCGATGAATAGGTCGGAGTGGGCCAGAACCATGGCCTCCTAGGTCCCCAGGCTTAAAAATAGTTTAGATTTTTTCTTATGGGGATATCTCGAAAGTTTAGTTTCTACCACTCCATTTGAATTTGGGAGGCTTTACTTGGTAAAATTTCATTATCAATAATAAAAACAAGTACTGTGTTTTAAGAATTTTACTTAATAATACCAATCCAGTGAACACTGTAGAAGAATTGGGAAAATGGAATGATAAACTCTTGTGATACGATAAGAAATACCGCAGGAATATTTCAAAGAGTGCGTGATAATATGCGAAGAAAAACATAGGCCTGTATTCTTGCAGATGGACGACACTTCTAGCAATTTATTTAGTTTTTAATTGTTCTTTTTTTAGTTTGATATTGAATAAGTATAAGTTGATTGTCAGAAGACGAGCTTTCAAAATAAAAGCAAATTTTAGGCATGCCTATAGAATATTTTTATTTTTTTTATTGAGCGAATAATATACAATTCAAATAATTTTTCACTCAAAAACGGTTGGAGATGAAAAAAGGCTTACAAGTGTCAAAAAAGTTTCTAAAGTGAAAGCAGATAACGAAAATTGATTGTACGCTGATCAATGGCGTCCTGCGAAAAAGTTTGAAAGGGAAAAAGGGGACATGGCCTCGGAATAGAAAACACCATGTGCTTTTCAGTTAACATCTAGGACGTGTAATGATGAAGGCTGTGAAAAATAGCTTGCACTCCAAATTTGGACTGAATATCTCAAAAACCGCAGGAGTTTTGAAGAAAAAATAATTTTCCGGAAATTTCAACACCCTGTAGCTCCGTAACGAAGCTTTTGCAGACCTATGTTTATATAAACTTTTCTTTTTTAAATTGCACATAGATTCACCCCGTTAAGTTGTGATACACTGTTATGTAACATCCTGTAGAATGGAGGAATTGAATTTTACCAAAAATATATTTTTTATTATGCAAGCTTACGAACTTTTTAGTTATAAACTCACCTAATTATAATAAATCGAAAAACAACCGTAACCAAACATGTCAAAAAACGCTGAACAATCCGAAATTTTCAATATACAACGAGAGAATTTTCACTGAACTGACTTCATCGTAATCTTTACCCGCATATCGCCCATTTCAATTGGCAATATTCATAAAAGAATCGAATGCATTTTTTTAATTCGTCATGATCCCACAGTAAAACTCTTAATGACCGAAAGTAATAAACTGGTTTATTGCTTGAATGGTGGATATGGACTCTAAATTACGCAATTCTAGATGACGTGCGAGAACAGCGATTTTCGGGCCTGTCTCTTCTAATTTCGCGTACAATTGTTTCATAACGCTTTCACTGGTTGGAGACTGTACGAGCGTGTAATCTAGAATTGGATCAGATCAGATTAGAATGATGAAATTCGAAAAGGTTGTACCGTAACTGAGTCAAGGGTTGGGCACTTTTCGAATAGTTGCGTTGAAATCTATACGCATGATCAGAATTTGAAGATATTGAATATTCTGTATCTCTAATAATTTGTTTTCTACTACAAAGTGTGTTGTTGATATTTACATTATTTGTTCGTGTAAATATACTATCAGGTTAGTTGAATAATTCGTACTACTAAAAACAAATAACTCTATTAAACACACAAAATATCGATATGTCACTTCATTTGCTATTTACAGGGTGTTCGGGCTAAAGGACTCATCAGCAAAATCTAGGGAACAGGTTTACCGATCAATTTCAAAATTTGGGTTTACAGTTAATGGATACTGATATACAATTTGCAATCATATTCAGAGAGGTACCTCGTTAAGTTATAGAGGATATCAAATATACCTCTGCTATTTCAAATAGTGTGGTGTACTTTTTAATTTTTTTTATTGAGGGGCGTCACTTTCAAGCATCTACTGCTAAGATTTGTCTTATCTAAAATAAAGCACAACTAAGCCATCATTTTTTTCAAAATATTTGGAATTGTTGTATCATCTCTTTCAAATAAATGACTCAGATTTGCGTAAGATCAAAACTTATTTCTCGAGTTTAACGAGAAACGTATTATTTTTGACGGAAACGTACTTTTTGATGCTGCTTTATACAAGGTGTTACATAATAGTATGTCACAACTTATGGGGGTAAATTTACGTGCAATTTGAAGAAAAAAAGGTCATATAAACATAGGTCCGTAAAAGCTTCGTTACGGAGCTACAGGGTGTTGAAATTTCAGGAAAAATTGTTTTTTCTTTTAAACTCCTGCAGGTTTTGAGATATTTAACCCAAATTTGAAATGCAAGCTATTTTCACAGCCTTCATTATGACACGTCCTAGATTTTGACTGAAATTCACAAGATGGTTTCTTTTCCGAGGCCATATCTCCTTTGGTCCTTTCAAACTTTTTTGCAGTACGCCACTGATCAGCGTACAATCAATTTTCGTCATTTTCGGTCAATTTGAAAACTTTTATGACATCTGTAATTTTTTCGTATCTCCAACCGTTATCGAGTGAAAAATTATTGAATTTGAGTTCGCTAAAAAGAGAAAATTTTAGAAATACTCGATAGGTATGCCTAAAAATTGCTTTTATTTTGAAAGCCCGTCTTCTGAGACTCAACTTACTTAATCAATATCAAACTAAAAAAACAATCAAAAACTAAATAAACTGCTGGAAATGTCCTCCACCTGCAAGAATGCAGGCCTCTGTCTTTCTTCGCATATTATCACGTACTCTTTGAAATATTCCTGGGGTATTCCTTATCGTGTCACAAGAGGTTATTACTGAATTTCTCAATTCTTCTACAGTGTTCACTGGAGTGGTATAAACTAAACTTTTGAGATATACCCATAAGAAAAAGTCTAAACTATTTGAGTCTGGGGACCTAGGAGGCCATGGTTCTGGCCCACCCCGACCTATCCATCGGTTGTTGAATTCAAGAATTCACCAGTTTCTCCCCTAAAATGTGTTGGTGCCCCGTCATGCATGAACCACATTATGTTTCTCACCAAGAGTGGCACATCCTCAAGCAAAAAAGGTAACTCCTCCTCAAGGAATTGCCAATAAGAGAGACTGTTCAGTCTGTTAGGCAAGAAAAAGGCCCAATCAAATAATTTGCAATTATTTCGACTCAGACATTTAGTGAGAATTGTTCTTGATGATGAGATTCTTCTATCAAATGGGGGTTTTCCTTAGCCCAATAATGATAATTGTGAAAATTTGAGACAATTCTCGAAAAGTTAGCTTCGTCTGTGAAAATTATTTCACTGTTAAAATGAGCATTCTTTCTAATTTTATCTAAGAACCATCAGCTTGAAGGAAAATCTCGAGGGAGTAGAGTTTGGACGCGTTGAATATGGAACGGGTACAATAAAAAGTGGTGGAGAATCCTCCAAACTAGAACATGTGAAATATTTAACTGATTTTCAATTTTTCTTGTATTCACATGAGGATTCAAATCAATACAATTCAAAACTGCTTCCTCAATATCTGGAGTTCTCATACTTTGAATTGCACCTTTTAAATGATTATTTTCAGTAAAGTATCAGTTTCTCTAAGCCTTCTGTGTATATTTGAAATTGTTCGCCTGTCTGGTGTTACTCGATTTTCAAAGCGCACCTGATTAAATCAACTAGCATCTGTTGTGTTTCCGTCTGCCAGACCGTACATGTAATGGATATCAGCCAATTCGGCGTTAGTAAAATTAGCCAGTTTTTCTTAAAGCAATAACTTCCAAAGTCTTAAAACTAATCGTTAATATAATAAACAATTCGAGCAGACACTGGTTCAACTTCAGCAACTGTCAAAATAAATTAATTAATGAAAACAGTCAGCTTTTTAATTAGGAGTGCTTTCAATTCAGCGAATGCATACAATCGTTTAATAAGTTTTTCTCAAGAATGGTCGGAGATATGAAAAAATTACAGGTGTCAAAAAAGTTTTTAAATTAAACGAAGATGACGAAAATTGATTGCACGCTGATCAGTAGCGTACTGCAAAAAAGTTTGAAAGGGCAAAATAAGACAGGGCTCCGGAAAAGAAAACACCTTGTAGATTCTAGTTAAAATTTAGGACGTTTAATGATGGAGGCAAAACTGCAGGAGTTTTGGAAAAAAAAAATTTTTCTGGAAATTTCAACACCCTGTATCTCTGTAACGAAGCTTTTGCGGACCTATGTTTATATGAACTTTTTTTCTTGAAATTGCACGGAGATTTACCCCCTCAAGTTGTGATATACTATTTTGTAACATCCTGTAATGTTCGAGGTAAGGTTCTGTAAGTTTCGGTTTCAATTTGACATTTGGAAATTATTTACTCTACGATCTGAAAGTAATAATTCTGAAATCATTTTTAATAATAAAATTTAAATATTCTCATACTTGAGTTTGTATATTCATTCGAAAACACTTGACTCTTATGTGATTTCCATGTATTGAGGAATGAATATTCCGTAATTGAACCAGACAGCGTCAGTGTGAAAAGTGAATGTCAACGTCATAACTATCTTCGAAAAAGTTATTGTTTGAATAAGATTGTGAGTGAAAAAGCGAGTGAATAAAATAATGAACTTGAAAATATTCCACCTGAAATAACAAGTTATGCAAATAATATAATCGAGAACCTGCTACCGCAAAAAAAAAATACGAATATGAAGTTTTATGAGATTGGCAACAAGAAGAAAAAACTCCTTTCCTGAAAATGTTTTAGCTGCATTTTTTGTGATTTATTGAAGAAATGCAAATCTTGAACGCAATCAACTCAATCCTAAAAGCAACAATAGGTGTGAGATACGATATCGATATTTGAAAATATAAAATATTGAAATCTTCGTCAAAACGATCTTCTGAAAATATAGCTAAGAAACCGAAGATTTTTATGAAAGAAAATATGAACAATCGAAACAATCGATATAAAGTTTGGTATGTAAGCTGGTCAGTGACATTATAATAAGTGTGTAGCTTCGGTGCTTTTAATAACTTGAAACTACAAGTATCATAGTGTTTTAAAGTATTTGGTCATTTGTGTAGCTAGCTATTCTGTTCGAATTAATTCGACTGACAGTTAAAACGAAAATAGTTTGTTATCTATGCTCAGGAGCCTGCAATTTATCCGATATCAAACTCGAATTTCTGTCTTTTTAAACGTGCATTTTGACATATGAGTGGAATTGTCATGTAAATCATGAAATTCTTTCAAATTTTCAAAATGGTTGCCAAACATCTGTAATGTTTTGTAAATAGTTTTTGTAGATGCTTCCTCGCTTTTTATGTAGCTTCTCTTTCAATTGTAAATAGTTTCTTGTAGATGTACTATATTGAATAACAAAGTTGGTATGCACTTCCGGTTTAATCGAAAGTGCCATTGAGGTGAGAATGTTTTAGAAATATAGTTTCGGACCAGCTGAATCAACTACTAAAGTTTCAGAATGATAGCATAATTAGTTCTCCATAAACGTCTAATAGGCCCCTCAACTTGGGATACCCTGTATAACACTTAAAATTTCTGAAGATGATAAAATTACTTTAATCTGAATTCCAATAAAAACTGTCAAACTGTTTTGGTGATAGTGCTATAAACCACCCCATCAACTGTAATTCGTAATCTACTCAGACAATAATTGTTTCACCTCAAAACGAAGAACAAACTCTTCACGTAATACGAAGTATCCCTTCGATCATTATAATTCATGAATACTTAAAAAACAACAATGTTATTTCAAAAATTCAATTGACGAGGCTCTTGATAAAGATATACAGTATCTTTATCAAGAGTGAATAAATACTACAAATATATCTTACTGACAAATTTTAATATATACTAAAGAGACAATCCACTCAGAGCTATCCGTACTTGAACTAATGTTTAGGAATTAAATTTAATAAGGGTGAGTTATTTATGTCTACCTGATCATTAAGAATTTCCGGTGAATACCTAAATCTGTTAATTTCAAGTGCTTTCAGTAGGTTGTGTTTTATACCTCTATTCTCAGAATGTAGGATTTTAAATTCTGAATTGAAGGAGTGACCATTTTCCCTAAGATGATTTGAATAATTTGAATCGGTTTTTCCATTGATGAAACTGCGTTTATGTTCAGAGATTCTAACATTATTATTTCTTCCTGTTCTACCTATATAAAAACAATTGCAATCTGCACAATCCAATCTATTAACACCTGATTTATTTTCTTTATTAATTGGAGATTTATAATTCCTGATAAATGAAGCTAAATTTGTTGATGTTTTGAACGCTATATTTAAATTTGAATTTTTAAGAAGGATTTCACAATATTGCTTATATTGCCTATATATGTTAAACTTTTGAATTTCTTGTCTTGCAATCTGTTTTATCAAATTCAATTCTTTGAAATAATTATCGTTAGACATCGGTGTGTTAAAGAGTCTATGTATATAGCTGTTAAATGCTGCAACTTTATGTGGTTAAGGATGTGCCGATGTATAATGAATTGTGATATCTGTATGAGAAGGTTTATGATAAATTGAAAACTGGTGTTTATTATTTGACCTTGTTATTCTTAGGTCTAGGAAATTGATCGAATTGTTCGGTTCTATTTCGGGAGTGAATTTTATTTTCGGAGTGAATTTTTATTATGGGTGCAGGGAATTTGAAATTTTCGAATACAGTGAACTCTCTGTTTGTTCCTGTGAAACACACAATAATGTCATCGACATATCGATACCAATATAGGAAAGGTTTACTAAGCTGGTGTTTATGAAATTCACTTCTGAAATAGAACAGAACAATTCGATCAATTTCCTAGACCTAACAATAACAAGGTCAAATAATAAACACCAGTTTTCAATTTATCATAAGCCTTCTCATACAGATATCACAATTCATTATACATCGGCACATCCGTACCTACATAAATTTGCAGCATTTAACAGCTATATACATAGACTTTTAACACATCGATGTCTAACGATAATTCAAAGAATTGAATTTGATAAAACAGATCGCAAGAGAAGAAATTCAAAAGTTCAACATATATCGACAATATTAGCAATATTGTGAAATCCTTCTTAAAAATTCAAATTTAAATATAGCGTTCAAACATCAACAAATTTGAATTTGAGAAAATAAATCGCAATAAATAATGGTTATGATGCAAATTTATTTAGCAGCATATTACATAAGAAAAACAAAAATTAGCTTTACAACATATATATCCAATCGGTGAACACCAAGACAAGAAATTCAATAGTTTAACATATATAGGCAATATTAGCAATAATGTGAAATCCTTCTTAAAATTTCAAATTTAAATATAGCGTTCAAAACATCAACAAATTTAGGTTCATTTATCTGGAATTATAAATCTCAAATTAATAAAGAAAATAAATCATGTGTTTATAGATTGGATTGTGCAGATTGCAATTGTTTTTATATAGGTAGAACAGGAAGAAATATTAATGTTAGAATCTCCGAACATAAATGCAGTTTCATCAATGGAAAAACCGATTCAAAGTATTCAAATCATCTTAGGGAAAATGGTCACTCCTTCAATTCAGAATTTAAAATCCTACATTCTGATAATAGAGGTATAAAACTCAACCTTCTGGAAGCACTTGAAATTAACAGATTTAGGTATTCACCGGAAATTCTTAATGATCAGGTAGACATAAATAACTCACCCTTATTAAATTTATTTCCAAAAACATTAGTTCAAGTACGGATAGTTCTGAGTGGATTGCCTCTTTATTATATATAAAAATTTGTTAGTAAGATATATTTGTAGTGTTCATTCGCTCTTGACAAAGATACTGTGTATCGAAACGCGTCGAGCATTTAATAATATATTTTATCGTTTACTTGTATTTGTGAATTTTATTTCAACTGCGATGTCAGATTGGATTCATTTTCATGAAAATTAGGTTTGGCAATGAAAGGTTAGAAATTAATATATTCAATCAGATTAGGTATTGCTTTAGAAGGTCGTTCCCACCACACCTATACGACAGAAACCGTTACGGACAAATAACCAGATAGGTATATATATCTCAATATTGGAGCAGCGGTTATCTAAAAGATTTGCTGCAGGTTATAATAGTAGTTCATAATTATTATTAGTAACGGCACTGAATGTTACATTTTTTTGCCACATATTTAATGTAGAATTGTGGAAATTGAAAGTTGCCCGTCTACATCCAGAACGGGTTAATTATCTTATGTAATACGAGAAAAAAATGAATAGAATAGTGTCAGAGAGAATGCAAATTTTGTTGAATAGCAACGAGAAAATAAACCTATAATCCTTTTTTTGCAACTCGAGCTCTATTTATCTTATTTATAAATGTGAATGTCCGTATTGCATTCCCGCATTACATCTAGAGACGTGAAAATTTGTTTATATATATTATTATATCATCTTATTCACGACGATTAATCGCAACGTAATATTATTCTTGAACTATTCATGAAAATACACTATACTATAAAGAATGTTTTCAATATTTGAACGGTTTTGGAGCAGGCGACATCATCAAATTCTTGGTAACGAAAGTACCTCGCTGTCAATGACTTCATCAGTTCTATCACAGATGTCTAGAAAATGAGTGGGGCTGCCTAGCAGCTTGGCCACTTCAACCTAGTGATCTATTCTGGCACACCCTGTCCTAAATACAACCTACAAGTTCCATCCTTCTTGTAAAGGATATAATGGGTATGTGAGTGAGAACTTAATATGCTCAGTTAGCTTCAGTTTGTTAGATTCAAGTTTTTCCCACCTGAAGTGATTGCTAACGCGGCAAAGCCCTGTTAATATGACAACTACACTCGGAGGCAAAATTAGCGGAACACTCGAAAATTTAACCAACTTCGAAGTCCGATATTTTTCCTAATTCTTAACCGATTTGGATGATTTTCTCGGCAAGTTATAGATCAACTCTTCTGCTTTGTAGAAATTATAAGAGAAAACAAAAAATTTTATACGAGGGCAAAACTAAAAGTGTTTTTTTTGTCAAGAATTCGTAACACGCTGTGGAATTTCGTGGTCCGAGTTGAAACGTACAATATCATGGTCTGTCAAGACACACACATCTTCTTACAGTAACGCCCTTCTCGTTTTATGCATTTATATCTATTTCTACAAGAGATATCCAATTTGAAGCGAAAAGTTACAAATTTCAAGAATTTATTTTTAATCTTGCGTAGGTACATAACATCGGAGGTTAGCCAAAAAATAAAATCAAAATTAGGGAAGCGGAAATCTAACGAAATGAAAAAATTTTTGAAATTCACTGGCCAATTTTACGCTCCGGGAAAACTCGAAGTACACTGGAAAAATCGTTGATTTTGCACATTTATTTTTGAATTTTTTTAGGTGACACTGTATAATAATTATGATTCCTGTCCAAAATTGAGAGCAGATGTGTATCCTGGCGATACACTCGTGAAATGAAATGAACATGTTGAGAAAAATGTCATGATGACCCACAAAAAAAAAACATTTGATTTTAGTAGCGAGTATGAACCCCCCGAGCTCTTATTACAGCGCGCATACGATTTCGCATACTCCCAATGATGTTGTCTAATGATCTGTTGAGGTATGTTGTCCCACTCTTCCACCAAAGCCAATGTCAGCTCTTCAACGTTGCCTGGATTCCGTTGTCGAACCTTTCTTCCAAGAATGTCCCAAACGTGTTCGATCGGGTTTAAATCCGGTGGCCGCGACGGCCAGTCCATTCGTGTGATCCCAGCTTCATTGAGATATTCTATCACTATGCGCGCAGTATGAGGGCGCGCGTTATCGTGCATAAAAAGGAAATTTTCCCCTATGTGAGGAGCAAAAGGCAAAACATGGGGCTCCAAGATTTCTGTTATATACCGATGGGCATTAAGTGATCCATTGCCAATAATCTCCAGTTCTGTTCGTACTCCCAAGCATATGCCACCCCATATCACAACTGACCCTCCACCGTATTGCAAAGTTCCTGCGAAGTTCGCTTGATTGTACCGTTCCCCTCGATGCGTCCATATTCTATATCTACCATCCACGAAATTCACACAATATCGGCTCTCATCACTAAATAAAACTCGTCTCCACTGATTGATTGTCCATGCTACATGCTCCCTAGCAAACGCCAATCTTGCTACCCGATGGGCTCTATCGAGTCTTGGTGCTCTTGCTTGCGCGTATGATCTCAGAACAACTTCATTTAATCGTCTTTTGACTGTCCTCACACTGACGTTAATGTTATCCACTGCTTGTAAAAGGTTACGTGCCTGAACAGCAGTAAGACGAGGATTTCTTATGGTTTGATTGACGATGAAACGGTCATGTATAGCGCGGGTTGCCCGATTTCTTCCTTGTCCTCGCCTCCTCATGTACAATCCAGTTTCCCTGTAACGTCGGTAGATTCGATGGATAACCTACGTCGAGACACCCAACATGGTACCGACTGAGCGGTAGGTGCGCCCTTCCTCGATCAATGTAACTGCCCACTGAGGTTGGTGGTAAATCTCTCATTCTGAATGAAAAATACCGTTTCGAATCGTAAACAGTAAAAGAATCACAAAACACCGCAACCGATCGAATTTGTATCAAATCAAAGAATGGAAAACTCTCATTCTTTAAACAAGTGCAAATGTGGTCATATACAAAAAAACGTGTGTTGTATTTCATATTTGATAAAAAAAGGTGTGCACATGTGTAGATGAAAAGTTTTATCAATGGTCCCAGAAAATTCCAAATTGATAGACGAAGTTTAATGACAATTTCTTGATTCAATGGAATTTCTCCAAAATGGTGATTTTCCACTTGAAATTAAATATATTTTGCAAAAATAGAGATAAACGCATGAACCAAGAAGGGCGTTACTGTAGGAAGATGTGTCTTGACAGACCATGATATTGTAAGTTTCAACTCGGACCACGAAATTCCACAGGGTGTTACGAATTTTTGACAAAAAAAACACTTTTAGTTTTGCCCCTGTATAAAATTTTTTTCAAATTTTTTTTGTTTTCTCTTATAATTTCTACAAAACAGAAGAGTTGATCTATAACTTGCCGAACAAATCATCTAAATCGGTTGAGAATTAGGAAAAATATCGAACTTCGAATTTGGTTAAATTTTCGAGTGTTCCGCTAATTTTGCCTCCGAGTGTAGTTGGTGCAGTGTATTTTTGTGAAGCTTAAGTCTATTGTTTCGTTTTCAATTGTTCAATTTTCTCAATTAAAATTCATTCATTGCTCTTTAGATTATAGAAATAGTGTTACTAAAATTATCATAATTTATGGAATGAACATGATTAGATAAAATCTTTACACGTATAGATTGAGGGGTTGATTTTACGAACTCGCTTCCATACAATTTCTACATCAACTCAATTCGTTGGCACTCTGACATTTGGCATGTAACTTTCATACACTCTACAGAAAATACAGCCAACTTTTATCCAAATGTATAAAGAGCTTTTGTCGGTTCTATCCTACGATGAAATAGGTATTCTTAAGGGAAATAACAGAAATATCCTTTTCAAGGAGCGGAATGTGGAACAAGCTGAAGTCCGTAACAATAATCACAGCATCTCAGCGATGTTAATGTGAAAGTCTTTCAGAATGAAATTTTTTTAATCCATTCTAGATCGAATATAAAAATGCTGATGTCTTCAAAATGCTCTGAATAAGTGAATGAGATTTCAGTTCGCTATTTTGGACTTAATAACTTAATGATAATAATAATAATAATAATCTGGGGAAGTTAAATTATATCCAGCTAAAAATAATAATAATAATGTAAGACCCTGTGTTACGGAATGGCTTTGAGATTGCCACGTTGGGTTCTACTTATAAAGAAGAACGTGCACAAGTTCACGATAATAAATAATAATAATAATGTAAGACCCTGAACATTCAAAGAGGGAGAGTCATAGATGTTGAAATACTACTTCCAAATGGTGATATTGTACAGTGCATGAGGGATGGCGAAACATAAAAATATCTAGGATACAAACAAGCCAGATTGCTAGACCAAAAACAATCAAAGGAGAAGATTCGTTCAGAATACAGTCAGCGTCTGAAGACTGTGCTGAAATCAATGTTGAACTCGGGGAATCTAGTCAAGGCAATTAACACCTACGCCATTCCAGTGTTGCTTTACTCATTTGGAATAATCAAATGGACTAAGACAGAACTGGATGATATTCAAAGGCAGACCTGAACGATGCTAACAAAGTACAATAACCTTCATCCAAAATCGTCTGTGATAGAACAACTTTGAAGCGGAAAGAAGGAAGACGCGGATTAATAGATGTTGTCAATATACATTTATTCATTTACATGCCGAACAGATAAAAAATCTCAGAGAATTCTTCCCTGCAGAAGCTCTCAATTCTGACCTCCATAGAGTGGTATCGTTGGCTGATAAGGGATATACACCTCTAAATCTTATAATAATAAAGTTTTACAATTGATTTCATACATACAGAGTAATAAACGCTACCACAGATGACCTGCTGAATCTACCGTTCCTATCAGACACTGAAAAACAAGAGCAATGGTCAAGAAAGGAATTGCATGGACGACATCACCATGAGAATAATCAACCACACATCGACAAAAAAGCCTCCAACAAATGGTTGATGAAAGGAGAATTATTCGCGGAAACAGAGGGATTCCCTATGTCCATCCAAAACCAAATGATCGCTACAAACAACTACAAAAAATTTATTATTAAGGACGGAACATTACAAACAGATAAGTGCAGAAAATGCCATATAAGATCGGAGACTATACAGCATATTACGTCCGGCTGCGAACAACTGGTCAATACGGACTATCTTCACACACATAATCAAGTGTGCAGCATTATCCATCAGAAACTTGCACACAAGTACGGACTTCTGAATACCTTCCAGCCATATTACAAGTAGCAACCGGGGCCCGTATTGGAAAATAACTCTATAATATTATACTACGATTGGCCTGTTAACACTGTCAGAATTGTGACGAATAACAGGCCAGACAGTGGTGTATGATAAGAAAACCAGAACAGCAATGCTGTTGGATGTCGCTATACCAAATAATAACAACGTGCTGAACAAGTTCCAGGAGAAAAAGTCCAAATACACAGACCTTGCTATTGAGATCAAGCAGATGTGGCACCTCGATAAAATAGATATTGTTCCTGTCATCGTATCCTCGACTGGGTTAATACCTAAAACTTTGCATGATAGCCTTAAGAAATTAGAACTGCATAAGTATACCTATATAGAAATGCAAAAAGCTGTAATTCTTAATACATGTAGAATAGTTAAGAAATTTATGTCAAGTATATTGTAATCGAACTCATTCCTTTGATTGATGAATCTGGGAAAGGTGAATTATATCACAGCTGAGATAGTGCATAAGTCCACGATAATAATAATAATATCATATATTAAACACAATTAATGTATAAATCACAAATAAATGTATAAAAAGGTTTAAACGTCAAACATATTCAATATGATATACCTTAACCTCAAAAACTCATCCAAGGTATATGGTTCTTATTGAGGCCGGAAGGCAATCAGAAATTTTCAAACAACTGTACTGGGTACTTCATTGATTGATAGTCAATGAACAGAGTGGCAGATTGGTGCTGTGCATGTGTCTGGTGTTATTATTATTCTTAAAATGTTCAAATAAGTGTTGGTTGGTCTTAATAACATGAAGCATCGATATATATATACAGGCCAGGAACTGTGATTAGCCTTTTGCTTCTGAATCTACCCATGTACGTACTCTCTGTATTTAAGAGAAAGAATTGTACTAAAAACCCACTTTTGTGTTACGAAAACTATTCGCGCAAAACCTTAGTTACCCCAGAAGACTATTCCATATTGTACAAAAATGATTGAAAGTTTGAATAGTAAATAACTTTGGAAGTATCAAAGTCTACCTGATGTTTAAGGATATTTAGACAGTATACTACCAATTTCAATATAGTGTTGAGCTTTTCTATGTGTCAGTCGCATTTTAAATACTTGTTTATGTGAAATCCCAAGAATTCAGCATTCTCATTGGTTAAAATACTTTCATCTCCACATTGCATTCTATCAGGTAGATTTAATTTGAATCTAGTTGTTTGAAATAGTAGGCATTCGTTCTTTTTTCTATTCAGCACCAATTGATTTTCATTGCACCAGTCATGTACAGCACTAAGAGCCTGCTCTGCACTTGTCTTTGCCAGTTCCGTGGTGTTATATACTGTGAGGAAGTTAGTGTCATCAGCATATAATATGGACCTAAAAGATGTAGCTTCCAGGTACTCAGGCTAATCGTTAATGTATATTATGAAGAGGAGTGGTCCCAAGATGCTACCTTGGGGAACGCCCATTCCAACAGCTCTTTCACTTGAGATATCTTTTTTCCAATCAATACTTATGGAGACAACCTGTTTTCTGTCAGTTAAATAGCTTTTAATAAGTTCGAGTTGGTTGTCTCGAATTTTGCAGATCTCGAGTTTATGTAGCAGTTTGTCATGAGAGACAGTCAAATGCTTTAGACAGATACAATATACCCTGTATTAGTTCAAAAATTGCAGTCAGTGTGTTCCTTTCTCCAATAGAACCATGTGCCTGGAGAACACTCCAAACTTTTTGAAGTACTTTATCAATCGATTTGCTAATATTTTCTCAAAAATCTTCGAAGAGCTAGTGAGCAAGCTAATAGGGCGGAAATTACCAAAATCATTATGGTCCCTTTTTTGTAAATTGGTCTAACAACCGCTATTTTCAATGCATCTGGAAAAATTCCCTCAAGAAAAGACCTGTTAATGATGAAGCATAACGGCTTGGAGACAACTTTCATAGCTTTCTTGATTAAATGCAATGGAACTTCATCGTAACCATGGGCAGAGTTATTCTTTAATTTATTGGGCTCATTTCTGGGAAGTGCGCATAAAAAAAATTTAAAAAAAAGGTGGAAGAAGCCATTCTTTAACTTGTTGACTAGTTTTCATGTCAAATTCATAAATCCATGTTTCATAACCAGTTATAATGCATTTTATGATTGTGGGGTCGGACTTGACTCGTTCTAGCATGTTTCATGCCCAAACAATCGTTTAAAATGGTACGAGTCGATTCGTGAGACACAGAGAGTTCATTGCATATCTCTCGCAAACTTAAATGACGAATGTCAATTACCATTTTCTTAACTTCTTCTTCGATGTTTTGAATAATCAATTTCCGGTATTTTTTTGGCAGAAAGTATTAGAAAACTAATTTCAGTTGACTAAGTGCTCATAACTGGTAGCCACACTATCGTTGGTAACTTCCAAAAAAAGCTGCAGTCCTGTTCTGCACTAGATTAAGAATTGTTTTTCTGTTCAGGTCTCAAGCCAAATGCTGGCCGAATGATGGAACGCTGTGGGACTTCGACGAGAAATTAGGTCGCCTCGAGTTTACATTCGAACACATTATCCGTAAGGATTATCCAGAGATGTGCGAAGCTTTCCTGCGGCGTTTCAAAAGAGAATTGTGTTTGGCCATCTTACGAGTACGGCTGACTTCGGAGTGAGGACACGTTTCGAATTCAGTCAAGAATAATTCATGTTTCTGGAATGCATGTAACTTGTACGATACCACGGGATTCTTTTCAGGGAGTCGGGATCTGATTCGTAATGTGGGAATTGGAAATTACTATGAAGAAACCAAAATGATGAATGTGACCACATCATACAATGTTCTACTAATGATGTTTACATAGTTATCGAAACGCACGTTTCTGTTCTAGAAGAGACGATAGAGGAGACTGGGGGTATATTCGGATGCTTCTTTTCAAACTGCTAATCCCTTGTCTGAACATATGTTAGTAGATACTATTCGATGGTATGAAAATATTTACATATATATCTGAAAGATTATTTCAAACCGAGGGTGCTCCACGTTGGGCACTTTTGGACAGTACTGGGGTACTCTCGAACAATGATAAGAAACATATAAGGGAGCTCCTCCAATGACTAAAACGAAATAACTTTTCTCTCAAGTAAGCAGGCAGAAAAATTTAATATTAATTTATTTTATACCTTACAAAAATGGTAGGAAAAGATCACAGAATACTACGAGTCGAAACTCACCTCAAATATGAACGATTTCACCCTTGAGGTAGCTTCGCAAGAATGTCTTCTCTATTAATGGTTCATGGGTCAGGGAGATTGAGAGCTTTGTTTTCCCTTATTCCAAAGTAATCTTACGGAAAATTAAGAATCGTCCTGCTCCTCCATTACCCACCAAACGTAATGACGGATCGTTGTTTAGTAGGAAATGAAACTAGTGTATAATCTCACTCATTAAAGATTTCATCGTCTTGTGGTTCCGATGAGGCAATAGTTTCAAAATGTTCCTATTTCATCTATATCGTCATAATGATCAGAATCATCAATTAGTGCATAAGAATTCGATGAGGATGGGTAATAATCAGATTTGGATTTTTTGTTGCTTTTTGTCGTTTTCTTCAGGTTTTTTGTTGGGTTGTCTCCGAATGATACACAGGGTGGGGTGTAATGGAAGGGCGTTTTTTAAATGAAAGTAACTTAGCTGTTTTCAACGTAGAGCATTTTTAATTGCGTAAAATGAAAGCTTAAATATTACCGTTTAGTGTAGAAAAAGTAAAAAGAATCATGTTCTGAAAATGACATCAGGTAGTTGACGTCCGTGTTGCGCAATGCAATAACAAATCGGTGTCGATTGCCCTAACTTCTCTTGAGATGGCTTCTTTCAACTCTTGCAGATTCCGAGGTTTATCGACGTAGCCTTTAGGTTTCCCCACAAAAAAGAATCACAGTGCGATCCGGGGAACGAAGGGGCTACGGCACATCACTAAAACGAGAGAATACATGACCTGGAAAAAGGCGACGCACAACTTCCATTTAGGCTATGGCTGTATGTGTCGTGGCACCATCCTGTTGAAACCAAACATTTCTTCTGTTAATTCTTCGTCCTAGCAATTTTGGGATAAAAAAGTTCTGCAGAGAAAACATATCGCTCAGAGTTTACAGTGACGTTCGAACCACCCCAAGGACGGCTCATAGCGCACCAAACGGTGATTTTCTAACTGTGAAGTGGGGATTGTTACAGTTCGCGGCAGTTTTCTGTTGCCCAATTACCGCAGTTCTGTTTATTAACCCAAACGTTAAAATAAAATAAGCTTCATTACTCATCATTATTACTGGATGATTTTCATCAGCGGTAATCATTTGCAATCTCACGGCAAACTGCTGGAGTTATGCAAAACTTCCTTTATTCAGATACTGGACTACCATGAGTTTATAGAGGTTAAAGCGGAGATTTAGGTGTGAAACTCTGCAAAGAGTTCAACTAATTATTTGGAGTGCTGCTGCTCGTTTTCGGAATGGGCGCCCTGTCCTCTGAATTGCAGCTTGTCTCACTCTTTCCATGAAAGCTGTGTGCTCATACTTACGGCGACAACCTTGAGGTTTCGGATTCATTGTTGATGCAGTCTTTCTGAAATTCTGTACCCATCGGATGATTGTGTCACGGTTCGAAACTGAAGCGTTGCGACCAATGTTGAAGCGCTGGTGGAAGCGCCGCTGCACGACAATGACAGACTCTCCCGATTTTAAATACTCTTCAACTGCGAACGCATGGTGCTCTCTTGTCCAGATAACTATTGTGAACTGAATGGTAACTCTTCTTGAGTCGAATGACCTCAGCCGCTCCCTTCTACTTACTCACTGTTACGTGTACTACCCGTTCCAAAAACGCCCTCGCATTACTCCCCACCATGTATAACGTTTTGTTGAAGTTTTCTTTGCTTCTCTATCTATCTATAAATTTTTCTTTGAGGTACTTGTGAAAATTCTTGATTTTACCAATCTCGATCTGTTTGAAGCTTCGAGGAGCGGCTTTCGGCAATTCTTTTATGCGAATGATGTTAAATCACGAAATCGGTTTCCGGTTGGAAGTAGCATCTATCGACCGAAGAAAGGAAACTGCAAGGGTTAATCGGTGTCAAAAAACTCTGGACAGTTTCGAATCTAGAAAAATCGAAGCGTTCACACGAATTATCACATCTAAGTTCCAGAGATAATTTTACTTCCGCCAAAGGACAGCGTGGGTTTCAGTTTTCAGAAGAAGCTGTTGAAGCTTACCAAAGGGCCAATTTGAATGTAGCAGAATTGGTTCGAACGAATGCAGAAGTCTAATAATCTTCGCGGAGAATACTTCGAATAACAATAAAGACTTTGAAAGCTGCCAGTTTCATTCAATATCTTTATGAAAAGTAGAACGAAATAAAACACTTTTGTCACTTTTCAACAATTTATTCAATAACCACGATCGGTTTCGACCTTATGGTCCTTTTCAAGCAAATAACAACATAACATTTGAATGAATAAGTAATGTAGATCCATGATATAAATGAGATAAAAACACAAGTATAACTTTGATCTAGAAATTTATTTTAGATATTGAGTAGTGGGGATGTATTAAGCTCTAGTTGGCTATTGAGGGTAGTAAATTGTGGGTTTTACATAGTTTGTTAATCTCCAAATTTCCAAAGAATTCATCTCTCTTCACCTGTTACATTTATGAAATATTTTAAGGCTGTTTAATAATATCGAGTCGTTGGTTGATTTTATGTGATTGGTGAATTTTATCTGAGGAAATATGTTCTTTGAATCTAGCTTCAAAACTTCTCCCTGTTTGTTCGACATAGGCTACCTGACATTTATTGAATTTGATTTGATAAATTCCTGATTGCTTGAGTTTATCGTTCTTTTGTTTGGCATTGAATAATAATCTGATTGAGTTGGGGCCGCTTGAGAATGAAGTATTTATATTTACTTTTGAAAAGAGTTCTTTTTCCGGGGTTTCTACGATGCCAAATAGTAATTGAGAGGTAATACGTTGTTCTTTGCGTTTAATAATTGTATTAAGAAAATGTTGTGGTATATTGTTATTTGAGGCAATTTTTCTGATGATGTCAAGTTCAGTTTGGAAATTTTCTGTCGAAAGGGGAACAAAGTAAGCTCTATGAATCATGGAGTTATATGCAGCTAGTTTGTGGCTCAAATGACCGAACAAGTCCATTGGGATCGATGCGTCTGTGAATGTTTTCTTCCTGTAAATTTCATAAGTGGGATGGTTATTTGAATTTGTGATGGTTAGATCTAGAAAATTAATTGAGTTATTACTTTCTCTTTCAGTAGTGAAGCTGATGTGGCAATGTATTCTATTCAGGAAATTTGTTGCCGAATTTGTCTGTTTGAACCACGAAAACCAACTAAAATGTCATCTACATATCTGTACCAGAAAATAATGTGTTTTTTACCGAAATCTGTGTTTAGTATTGAGTTTTTCTCTAAATTATCCATGAAAATGTCAGCTAGTAGGAGGCTATGAGGTGATCCCATTGGAAGACCTGAATTTTGTTCAAAGAATTTAGATTGAAACTGAAAGAAACTTGGATATAGGCATATTTGAAGCTAAGTTCATTAGTGATACATGGCGGTGTGTTAGACTCGGATAAGATAACTGTAATAAGGGAAGACACTCATTCGTTGGAATTTTCGGATACATATTTTTGACATCGAAAGAGACTAACTCAATATCTTGGGAGATTGTGAGATTTGAAAGTTTATGTATGAGATTTACAGAATTGGAGATAGTGTATTGTGCGTGAAAATTTGTGAGGTCTACAAATTTTTATATTTCGAATATTGCTAGTTTACCTGATGGTGTATTTATATATAACACTACAGGTCTTGCAGATTTTTCTTTCTTATGTAGTTTAATCAATTCGTACATTTTTGGAGCTTGAACATTTATTGGAATCAAATTCCTCTTTTCTCATTCTGTGTGTGCTAGGTGTTCTGATAAATTTAGCTCTTCTTTGATTTCTTTTGTGAAAACATTGGTTGAATCTTTTGATATTTCGGTGATATCCATTGTTTTTAGTACAATCTGCATCTTTTCCTCGTTTATATCTTAATATAGGCATACTATCCTATTGCCTTTGTCAGCTTTAGTCATCATGAGATCTGGGATTTTGCTTGATATGGACTTTTTTATTTTCAACTGATTCTGATTGTTAGTTTTTATGTCAGATTTTCTGATAATTTCTGTGAGTTTGTGTTTATGGAGGCTTGGGTAGGTGATGATATCTTTTTATGTTTTTAGATGGCCAGCTCTGGTTGCACTCCGGTTATTCCTTTGTCCATTTTGAATTTGCTGTTTTCCGGGGTGAATTTTGGTCCTTTGTTCCGCAGATCTATTTGAACTTCACTAAATAGTTATTCGTTAGATTTATGAATCTAGGATAAAAGGTTTCATCTAAGCGTTCAATAACATCTGTTTGGATCGTATTGCATGCTTCTGTTTTTCTGTTTTGCTTGCTAAGGTTATGTAGGTTTTCGTAATTCATTCTCAAGCACCAACTGATTATGTTCAATGTAGCCGATAAATTCAAGCAATCGGACAATAAAATCAGGCAATGAATGTCAAGTAGACTATGTCGGACAAACAGGGAGAAGTATTGAAGCTAGATTCAAGGAACATATTTTCTCAGATTAAAATTCGCCAATATTTGAACACATAAAATCAACCATTCACTCGATATCATTAAACATACTTAAAATCCTTCATAAATGTAACAAGGGAAGAGAGATGAATTTGTTCCAAAGTTTGGAAATCAACAAACTATGTAAAAACCCTCAACAGCCAACTAGAGCTCAATGCATCCCCACTACTCAATATCTAGGATAAATTTCACTCTATACTTGTACTTACCAACTCATCTGTTATATTGTTATTCACTTGAAAATGACCGTAAAGTCGAAACCGGTCGTGATTCTGGAATAAAATGTGGAAAAGTGACAAAAGTGTCTAATTTGGTTTCACTTTGAAGATAAAATACCATAAAATAAATAGATCATCAATTCTATCAATCTATATGAAAAACTACCGACATGCCTCGTACAGAAATAAAGCATGTTGGATGTTCGATACAGTTGATATAGTTCTGTCCATTTCTTAGAAGGTTGAGTAATAAAATGCAAAAGTACCTACTCATTTCAGAGAAAATACATTCAAGTTGAAAGCGACAAAATGTTAATTCAAATTAGTGTTATTTATTCAGAGCTGCATTAATGTGTACTTACAGTTGCATACCAAATTAGAAGATTACAAAGTATACGAATGATTTGTATGCAAGTATAAATGGAGTTGATCGTAATTTTGCATGGGAAAGTGTGAAAAATTGTGTATAAGACATTTTTTGACTACGAAATGATGCATATTATGTTATCATTTCGAAGTAACGCAGAACAAAATATGTCTGTAGGATAACTTTTGAAACAATAACTAATATACAAATTTCGACTTCATTGATAAGATGAAGAAAGTACACACAGCCAAGTTTATATGGAACCACCCCATATTTTGAATATTACCTCAGGTGTCAGGGTTCCTTTTGAGATATTTCAATTGAAAAAAGAAATGAATTAAGGTTTATTTTGAGAAAGAAACAAATAAAAGAAAACAAGAGATCCTTTCCGCATGTAGTAAAAAAATTGAAAATTGTTTTTTTCACGGAGTAGGTGTTTTTTTCTCTACCTCAGTTACTTGTATCACCCCCTCTTGCCCTGATACAAGTCTGAAGCCGTCTAGGCATGCTTTGGGTTAGGTTTTCGACCTCGTCTGGGGTGATATTCTGCCAATCTTCTATGGCAGCTTGGATGAGCTGTTGTGGGGTTCTTGGATTATCCTGGCTCGATCTAATTTTCCTTCTGAGATTATCCCATAAATGTTCAATAGGATTCAGGTCTGGAGAGAAAGCTGACCAGTCCAGAATAACGATTCCCTCTGTTTCAAGGTAATGTCGCGTGATGTTGCTGGTTTGCGTAGGAGCATTATCTGGCATAAAAGTTAAATTCTCATCAGAGTCTTACTATGAGCTCCAGCACGGGATCCACGTAATTTCTAGCCATTACACTTGCATTCGAACAAATTACTCTTGCCGGTAACTTATATTTCATGTAAAGGTACTCTGACTTCACGGCAATGTAAATGAAACACAATTAATAATATAATTTCAATGTAGAGTTGTATTGTTAGATTTTCAAATTTTTATCGACTAAGCATTTAAATAATGTCTTTTAACTGTGTGACTCATACAACATTCTGCACTTCCTGTCGTGAGCTCTGAAGATGAGTTTACAATAAACTCGAAACTGGTCAGCACGACAAACATTTAATTGTGTTTTATTTACATTGCCTTAAAGCCAAGGTACCTTTACATAAAAAAAAAGTTACACTCGCAGGTAAGGAAATCAAATCTATTTTGCCTCCCAGCATAATTTTCTTTCACGATCCCTTGAAACCTGAATCCGGTGGTCATCTGATCGAACATCGATTCTGGTCTCATCCGGAAAAAGAACATTTCGCCAATTCTCAATATTCCAATTTTGGTGTTCGATCCACCAATTAAGTCCGATAAGTTTTTGTTGTCTGGTTTGCTCTGAGACTCTTAAGGGCCTCCTGCTGTATAAACCCCTAGAACTAAGTCTTTGACGTATCGTTTAAAGTGATACACTGATGCCTTGCAATTTGCCACAAAAAGCGGTCTTGTTCTTCAAAAGTGATCTTTCTACGTGTAGCTCCACGTATCGGTCGTGAGTTTTTGAAATCACCTCCTGTGATACTCCCATTGTGGTCGCTATATCCCTCTGTGTCTCCCCTTCTTCAACAAGACCAATTATTCGACCCCTCTGCACATCGGACAATCCAACGTTAGGCATTTTCAATTATGATTATAGGCTTTTTCAAAATTTGAAATTCATAGTTTCAAATCGCAATGACGACTGAGTACAATATCTCGAACATGTGGTGATAATTAAATATTTCTTATCATTTGAATTGTGGAGGCCGTTACTTGATGTAGATCCATGATATAAATGAGATAAAAAACACAAGGTTTAACTTTAATCTACAATTTATTTGAAAAAATTCGACGACGTTTCGCTGACACAGCAGCTTTATCAAGAATGAAAAACAGAATGAATAGTATGGTATTATAAACAAATCGTAGAACAAGTTGGATGAATAACAGGAAAATCCACACCGAGCCATTGTACAGTTAGTATGAAAGGTAATAAAACTAATTAAACAAGTTAAGTAGGGTAAATAATTCACATCTACCTGTTCATTCAAAAGCTTGTCCGATTGTTTGTATCTATTTATTTCTAATGCTTCTAGGAGATCTAATTTTGAACTTTTTGATTTTATATGTAATATGTCAAAGTTTTATTGAATGAATGGTTTTCTTTTATTAGGTGGTTTGAATAATTTGAATCAGATTTATTTTTATCGAAGCTACGTTTATGTTCAGATGTTTTTATGCCAAAACTCCTATAGGTCCTACCGATATAAATTTTATCACAAGAACCGCAATTGAGTTTATGGATTCCTGATTTACTTGATTTTTCAACACGAGATTTATTATTTTTAATTTGTTTACCTAAGTTATTAGAAGTTTTGAAAGTTATATTAAGATTTTGTTTGACGAGAAAGGATTTAATATTTGTACTTGCAGAACCGCAGAATGTTAAACTGTTGAATATTTTATAGTCTTTATGAATAGGATATACTTCATTTATTGCTTTCTGATACAGTTTCTTACGAATGATTAGATCTATCATATCCGGATTATATGAATTATTATTGGCTATCTGTTTGATGTTGTTTAACTCTTTATTATAATCTTCTACTGATAAAGGTAAATTGAGTAACCGATGTACCATGCTGTTTAAAGCTGCAACTTTGTGTTGAATTGGATGTAATGAGTAGATATGTATAATTGTATCAGTATGTGTTGGTTTACGAAAGACCGAAAAACATGATTATTATTTTGTTTAGTGATTTTTAAGTCCAAAAATTAATGGAATCGTTCTGTTCAATTTCTATCCTGAATTTAATGTTCAAATGGATGGAATTAATGAAATTAAGAAATAAGTCTAATTGACGAGTAGTTCCAATGAAACATACTAAGATGTCGTCAACATACCTATACCAATGAAGAAATTTGGAAATGAGTGGATGTGTATGAATTTTCTGTTCAATATCATTCATAAAATTCTCTGCTAAAAGTGGACTCAAAGGATTTCCCATGATCAAACCATTTTCACTACTGTAATAGATGTTGTTGAAAGAAAATAATTTTGTTGAACAAAATTATTTTTGTTCAACTATAGGAGTTTTGGCATGAGAACATCTGAACGTAGCTTCGATAAAATAAATCTGATTCAAATTATTCAAACCACCTAATAAAAGAAAACCATTCATTCAATAAAAACTTTGACATATTACATATAAAATCAAAAGTTCAAAATTAGATCCCTAGAAGCATTAGAAATAAATAGATACAAACATTCGGACAAGCTTTTGAATGAACAGGTAGATGTGAATTATTCATCCCTACTTAACTTGTTTAATTAGTTTTAGTACCTTTCATACTAACTGTACAATGGCTCGGTGTGGATTTTCCTGTTATTCATCCAACTTGTTCTACGATTTGTTTATAATACCATACTATTCATTCTGTTTTCATTCTTGATAAAGCTGCTGTGTCAGCGAAACGTCGTCGAATTTTTTCAAATAAAGTGTAGATAAATGTTAAACCTTGTGTTTTTATCTCATTTATTTCTTATCATAATATCCATTTGTTTTACAACAAAAACTTTATTCTTCACAAGTAGTCAAAGATCCACGGTTAAAACAATCAATAATGTGAAATACTGAGTGATTCTATATAAATTTGGTTTTGTGTATATAGGAATGGGGTAGTTAATATTTCAAGTGAAGAATCTTGCCTTTTAATTGTTTTAGCTACAGAGTGATTTGTATCTTGATTTGTCCCATGATGTTACTTACCGGACATTATGTTTTCTGTCAATTTCAATAATTTTTATAAGTTTTCGATATATTATTGTCCAATAACATTTCATGCCTCACCATAAATGATCTAACTGCAAATCGCTTCGTGCTAACCAAACAGGTGCTAACAGGTAGACTGACTTCAATATTTCAATACTGCAGCTATGTGAATTATTGTGGAACGCACAATATACTGAACGCCCTCTCATATTTACCTCTATATATATTGAACGCCTCATTATATTCATACCTAATGGATCTCTCGTATATACCCTCAAACACCGTTATAGCGGCTTCCAGTATTGTTTTGAAGATACTGGTTCATTTGCCGTATAAATTTGAATATTATCCAGAACCTTCAACTCAAAGAGATACATTCAATTTTAAAATTTCAACCCCTTCTAATAGATCTATCATAAGATAAAATCAGCACTGTTCAAACATAATTATTAAAAACCAAATCGTTGGAAGTTAATTAGTATAGTGTCGATGGTCAAAATTCACTGACAAAGTGTTTACTTACTAATTTTAGGTACCAGAATCCAAATTTGAGATCGCTTTGCCCCGAAAGGCTATTTAGGAAAAAAAAAATTTCCTAGAAAGTCCTCTTGTCTATATCATTCTAACTCTATAATTGTTTCATTAAAACACCTTGTTTAATCAGAAATTCTACGCTCAAATATATATTAATTTCTTAATAAAATACTTTTCAATTCGAATGTTTATTATCTAGACAGTAAACCCGCATGATTGCCCTCAATTCAATTATTAGGTAACAATTTCGAATGAAAATGGAAAACATGTTTTCGCAATTTACCATAAGATAATATATACACACATGTACCATTAATCAGAAATTCTACGCTCAAATATATATTAATTTCTTAATAAAATACTTTTCAATTCGAATGTTTATTATCTAGACGGTAAACCCGCATGATTGCCCCTCAATTCTCAATATTAGGCAACAATTTCACACATATATAATCCAAGACCTACGTGACATGATCCCGAACATTGTGAAGTACTTGCCATCTCCCGTCATAATAGAGAGGGATATTCAAATGGAAATCTCTTCAAACCAAACTTAAATAACCTAACCGAACCTCAAACCTAATTTAAATTTACAATTTTGAATTGAATAGGTTAGTAGGATAGGTTTTAGGTAAAATTAAGTTAGTTAGGTTAGATTTTCGAAAAATTCCCATTTGAATTTCGTGCTCAGTTATGAACGAGAGAGATAGTGAGAACTTATAACTCTTTCTTGTATCGCTTTGAGCCGTACGTAGTTCAACATGTAACATGAAAATATTGTAAATATGGCGGGTTAACTATCTTGAAAATAAACATTTGAATAGAAAAGCATTTATTAAGAAATTAATGTATAGGGTGCGCCTGACAAAAAACGGACAGTTTTTTCCGTTATAACTTTCGCAATTTGAGAGCCAGATCATTCGTTCTGCTTCATTGGAAAGCTAAATGACTAGGTTTTTCAGAAATTGTATCGAAATTTTACTTCCGGTGAAATCCAATATGGCTGACTCATTCGAAAATGAGCAATATTTCAAGATCGCTGGAACGTTTTTTTTCACTGAAAGATTCGGTCGATAATACAGTCTTTTCTGAACAATTTGACATATTGATCTTAAAAATATTCCAAGAATTGGTGAAAAAGTAGCGTTAAGAATTTTTTCGTTTTGATTTTTAGCTGAGATCGAAATATTTTTCTTCACCTCATGGCGTTGGCATTCCTGAAGTTCTTGTGTTTTTCATGAATGTTCTAAGAAGTCAAAGAACCATATTTCACTGAAACCAACCATGCATCAATTCTATGATGAACAAAAAATAATGAAATGTCATCGTGTTTTAGACGACATCTGTTTTGAACTCGAAGTTTGAAATTGTTAACAATGGTTTTAACAAATGGGGATAAGCGTTTCATTGAATGAAAAAAAAATCATAGATTGTACTTCTTTTGTAATTAGGGACTGGAAATTGGCGAATATTTGCCTAGTAATATAAGCCACGCACAAATAAACATTCAATGAAACGCTTATGCTCGTTTGTTAAAACCATTGGTAACAATTTCAAAAGTCAAAAACAAGCAACACCAAGATGAAGTTCGAGTTCAAACCAGACTTCGCTCAAAACACGATGACATTTCATTATTTCTTGTTTGTCATAGAGTTAATGCATGCAGTCTATGTTCAGAGGTTTCACAATGGGAGGTGCATATGATAGTGAAGAAGAGAAACATTATTGACGACAATTGGCACAATTCTGAATCAATATTCGAGTTCGACCCCTCAAAATGATAGGAAAGCTTCAATCTAGTGATTGAATTACGCAGTTGATTCATTACGATCGCGAAAAATTTTTTAATGCGCGGGGAAAATGTTTAATATTCGAGGAATTCGGCCATTTTGAACTCGAACGGAAATCAAATCTTAGGTTGGTTTCAGTGAAACATGTTTCTTTGTCTTCCTAGAACATCCATGAAAAACTCAACAACTTCAGGTGAGGTGAAAAAACATTTCGATTTCAGCTGAAAAACAGAAATTCTTCACGCTACTCTTTTACCAATTCTTGGAATAGTTTTGAGATCAACATGTCGAATTGTTCAGAAAAGACTGAAATTTCGATACAATTTCTGAAAGACCTAGTCCTTTGGCTTTCCAATGAAGCAAGAACGAATGATCTAACTCTAAAATTCCGAAATTATAACGGAAAAAAAATTATTCGGTTTTCTCTGGCGCTACCTATATATGTGAGCGTAGAATTATTAATTAATGGTACATGTGTGTTTATATTGTCCATTGTAATAGTAACAAGGCATTCCAATTATAGAGTTTGAATGATATAGACGATAGCCTTCCGGGGCAAAACAATTTCAGATTTGAATTCAGTGAATTTTGACTATCGACACTATACTTAATAATTACCAAATCGTTTTTTAGTCATCGTATAAGCAATCAGCAAGAGCTCTGAGGATGTATCAAAAAACGTTATTATTGATTTAATTCTTCAACTGTCTATGAAACATTAAATATCAATAATATTATATTATAATGGATTACCCTTGATATATAAAATATCCGAGTAAGGTTAATATATTGCAGAAATGATCTTGAATTAGATATTCAATCGACTACACCTTCTTAATGTTGGCTAGACATTCTTCACATATCAGGAGAATGGGGAAATAACACCCGCCCATTTATTAAAAATTGCATGTTTCATTCGCAATCGAACTTGGTACAAGCCAGCGTTAATCTCGAAATATCTAGATCAAAGGCAGCGAAGTATACCTTTCGACTTTCGAATCTCTGTTTCGAATGCACAAAGAAATGTCGGGACTAATTTTACATCGTCGGATCGGAAAGGAGAATAATATTACAAATCAGTTGACTTGAACATCAGAAAGGGATTTCATGTCGGAATTGATGCAGTCGTTTAAAGTGTTTATTGCAGGGGTGCTCAAACGGTCGATCGCGATCGACCAGTCGATCGAGAGTGCTTTTTGAGTAAATCTTGACAAGGAAAAATTTTTTAATAAGTAAGTAACTAAACCACAAAAATTTATTACTTAATAAAATAACACTCTGTCAGCGGCAAAAGGCGGCTTCATCAAAGGAACGCGCGGTACTTGTCAAAGAAAAGCCGTGTTTTTTATTCTTGCCGCTTTTCTAGAAATTTCGGGCGGTGCGTTTGACGGGAACATTCTAGACTTTCGTTCACACCGATGTAAATGTTGCGCCTGCAGAAATTGGAGTCATTCTGAATTGTAACTTGAAGGAAATACTACGTCGATACAAAGTTTATTATTAAATAGTATAAAAAGAGTGCAGTGAAGAAATTTTAAACGTATCATTTCAATAGTGATTGGGAGGAAATATTTTTTTTTTGTATAGTGAAGGTTAGTGCATTTCTCTCATTTGTCGTACGTCAGTTGCAATACTAAGTGTAGTAACTTAGAGAGGCATCATAAAACGGTTCATAAAAACTATGAAGAGCATTTTTATCCACAGAGTGAATTACGAAAACGAAAGTACGTGATTTGATAACTTGTTTGAAAAAAGAAGAAACCATGTGGACAAGACCAGCCAAACAATCAAAAGCTGCTACGATCGCGCGATTTAGAATATCTCATATATTGGAGAAACACAAGAAACCATTCAAAGATGATCGGTTGTGAAGGAAGCATTTATTGAAGCGGGTGAGACTTTATTTTGCGATTTTGAAAATAAAACAGAAATCATGTCTGCTATTAGAGAACTTTAGTTATCTCGTTGGACTGTCGCAAGGTGTATTGAAGTCATGAGTCAGGACATGGCAGATAAACTGACATATGATATGATGAAACGTACATAATTTTCTTTACAATTCTACAAATCCACAGATATGACAGACACTGCCCAGCTGTGTATTTTTATTCGGATGGTATTCAATGATATGTTGGCTAAGGAAGAATTTTAGACAATCATTCTTTTGAAAGGGAAGACCCGTGGCGAGAGTATATATGACGTTTTTTTTTCAATTTTGTAAAACACTATAAGCTACCAATATATAAATCAGTATGCATTACAACCGATGAGGCACCAATGACTGGAAACAAAAACGGCTTTGTGGCATTGTGTGGAGCTAATGAAGATTTCTCTTAATTTTTTTCAAACCATTGCATACATCAACAAGTTTTGTGTTCAAAAGTTTTGAACACGAAGGAAATTATGGGCATTGCAACAAAAATTGTGAATTCCATCTGTCCACGTAGCTTGCAACAGCGGCTCTTTAAGTTGCAGTTGGAAGATAGAGAGTCAGCTGAACACACTGATTTAGTTCTTCACACGCACATCAGGTGGTTGAGTCGCGGAAAATTTCTAGAAAGGTTTCAAGAATTATTGGCCGAAATAACAGCTTTCATAGACGAAAGGGGTGATGACACTCAGATATTGAAAAACGAAAAATGGCTGACTGATTTGGCATTTTTAACTGACATCACAATGCACTTAAACACCAACACTATTATTGAGATGATTAGCGCAGTAAACGCATTCAAAAGTAAATTGCGACTTATGAAAGATCATCTGAAAAGAAATGATCTGAAACATTTTCCGTCATTAAAATCAAGGATTCTCCAGTTGAATTATAATACGTATGAGGCTGAATTATCAAATATTTTGTGACAATTCGAAATGCGATTTTATGATTGCAGTGAATTGGCAAATATAGTATCATTTATGAGTTATTCTTTTTTATGTGAAAATATTAAGGAATTAGCTACTGAAATAGCAAGTCAGTTTAATATGAACTCATGTTCTGTTGAAAATGAACAACTATGAGCTTTTTCATTGATATTATAGGGAAGGACCTAACTAAACCTAACCCAAACCTTGACTAAAATAATGTTTATTGTGCAGAAAGCTGATATCTATATATGCTACGGTACACCTTAATTAGGTAAGTAGATAGGTAGGGTGTATCTTGTTTGTATGACAACACTGTATCACATATACTTGCAGCCTCTCAGAGTCGATGGTAAGTAATCTAAAAATATTGAGATAGAATGCCAGCAGTTGAAGTTTGAACTATGAAAATTATGAAAAGTTCGGTATTCATAGTGGCTATGATTCAACAGCAAAGACCGATATATATTTCAATCGGTATCCTGGAAGGCACCAGCCAAAGAAATATATTTTTCGAAGAATAAAAGAGGAACTTATCAATAGTGGCTCATTCAGAAAAACCAAGAACTAAAACATATCATGTAAGTGATAGAGAGGAAGCAACGATCGAAGTGATAGGTGCTGTAACGGCCAAACCTTCAACTTCGAGTAGACAAATAGAATCAGAAATAAGAATTTCAAAACGTTGGGCACTCGGCATTCTGAAGGGGAACCAGTTTAATTCCTGCAAAATGCGAGTCTCCCAATTGTTGCAGCCAGGGATCTCCTCGCCGACTGCAATTGGTATCTTGAAAATATCAAAGAACGCCCAGACTTTTTTAGAGAAGTCATATGGCCAGATGAATCACTAGCGATGGGATATTTAACTGCTTCAATGAACATTTGTGGTCTGATGTAAATCATTCACTCCATATAAGATATGGTTTCAATGTGTGCACTGAAAGATAGTAGAGTTTTGGCGTTTGAAATTTTTGATGAAAATTTGAATCGAGCACGTCATGAAGATATCATCAACAATGATATCATTGATGGATTTCTCGATCAACTTCCGTTAGCAAAAGATTTTTTTCAACACGATGGTCCCCCTTCCCACCAAACAAGGGCCATAACTGATCTGTAGAATTTGAATTCTGGACATAATCTGATAGGGACTAAAGGTCCTGTGAGATGGTCGCCTCGTTCCCCTGACTTGACGCCACTAGATTTTTTCTTTCGGATTATGTTGAGGATTCACTCAACAAGAGGAACAGTAACAATTCAGAAGTGTTTAAACAGAATTTCAAGAAACGCTTCGCTTCTGTTAGCAATATTCATATTTACAATGCCTGCCGAGGTGTTTCTCGGCGATGTAATTTATGCATAGAAAACAATGGCAACCCTTTTGAGTATTTGCGATAAAGTAGTTTCCCCCATTTGTATCGTTAGGACTTTTTGTTTCTGTTGAAGATTTTCGTATGTGTTTGGGTTTTCGTTTCAGGAAAGTTTAATGTATAAGTCTTGTTTTTATTAATAATATATTTTTTACTCGCATAACTTTCTAATCATTCTAACCGAATATTACCAAAGCAACATGCATGGACTCATATTTAACGTAGATTTCTTGGGTTGGCAATGTTTATCTATAATACGATTTATAAAGAGTAGAAGTAAGTGATTGTCGAACTTTTAAGACCAAAGTTAATTACTATGGTCTAAATCGAATCAAATCATAGGGATAACTATGATCTTAAAAGGTATCTTTAAAATCTGCGGTTTTCAGTGATAGTAAATATGAATCGTTGATGGGCATGCACCCGATGAATGGAAATGTGGAAATTTCAGGTTTTTCTCTGAAAAAATATATTGAATGCAATAATTGTTTAGTAGTGTTATATATTTTTGAATAGGAAAATAATTGCTGCATTCATAGAGGTAAAATTTCTCATTTTTCCGTATTCAAAAAAAGCATGTTTGCATTAAAACTCGAAAACCGCTGAGCTAATAAAAGTGTTCACACAGCACTGTAGTTTACTTGAAAAAGTGCCTGTAGAATATAAAACTTATTCTTATGTAACCGCGATGATGATTGAGATATCTGCGATGGATGATTTTCCCAAAATTCGAGAAATTTTGAATAAGTCCGCAAAATTTTGGCACCACTAAACTAGTCCCTGAAAATAAGATCGAGAGAGGGGGGTTCATTCTTCTTTATCTGCAGTATTTCACATAGCTGCCGTACAAATACATCGAAATTGCTCACCCTGTACATCTTGCTTTGCCTTTCGTTTAACAGAAGATCTTATATTTTGTCGTAGTATACATTGGCATTGGTTTTCGTTTGAATTCGTTCCAACACGGCTTTCAAATTTACCAACTGGTCCAAGAAATACTAGACATTTATCTTTAACACACCTCCATTTATTTTCCCCTGACACTTATTTATGATTATGTTCTCTATATTTGAAACACTTAGAGAGTTTTGTTCTCGTTGACTGAAAATTTACTCAAACTTGGGGCATTATTATTTTCAATTATTGCTTTTTTGCAAATGACACTTTCGAATTTGATCGACTTTTCTTTTCTGTTATATTTATGGCGGATATTATCCCTCAGCTGAAGAGATCTGGTCTGAGATGGGTATTTTCCAAGAGTCATTGAAAAGGGTTACGGACTTAGATGGTCATATTTGGGCCAATATGAGTGCCAAGTATGAGCTAAGTATCCAACTTTACGCCCTGTATCTCACAAATCATATTACTGAAAATTCATACCTTCAGAAATGCATCGTTTTTATCAAACAGGGACTACAAAGAATCAAAATGTTAGGGAACTTGAGTTATGTGTTTTTTTGAACCTCCATTAAACATTTCATCTATCTCGAATTTGAATCAGTATACCAACAACGTAAGCAAAGTAATCTTGTTAGCTTGGCTACCTACCTTCTGCTAATTTATTGATCTATAGATAACACTGATATTCCCATTAATTTCATAATGTGCCACTTCTGTTTCAATAGTTATCTTATCATTATACGAATAATAAATTTCCGAACAAGCCCGTTTCTCCTTTCATTATTCTTGTTGGTGTGGTTCAATATATTAATGAAAAGATCAATCAAATTCTGACTTGAAAGGTCTGCATCACATGTCTTTTAGAAGAAAGAGTAATTGAATGACATTCTTCAGTAAGACGTGAACATAGAAAATCAAACTTCCTTGCGTTTCTGGACGTATTGACGTTAGTGAATTAACCCTCAAAGGAGGAGACGTCCACATCTATATTTACTCCTATTTTCTCGGCTATGAATGCCTTTCGTTGCCTGTTGAGTCGAGTCTCTTAGAATTTCTTTCAGAGTGTGCCATGAACTATGAATTTTTTCGGTTTTTATCACAGATAATTGTTTATTATCGACATTTTCCTCGGATATTTAGAGAATTAGATTTTGGTTAAGTTTAGCTTATTATGGAAATTCTAAGCTTTTGTTTAGCTGATAATTCAGTCTTTCTATAGTCTGAGTGTTTCTTAACTTTTTAATAGAGTAACGACACCTGTTTGGCTACCTATGCAATTTCAATTTTGAATTATGAGGATTGCAAATATTACTACATTAAAAAATATCACTGTTTAAGATGGAAAAGTTTATTCAATGTTATAACTTCGAGCTTTCGCTCATCATCAGACAAGTATAAGTTTAAAACTAAATTACAAATTTAGCAATTTTCTTATACAGGGTGTTACATAATAGTATGTCACAACTTGAGGGGGTAAATCTACGTGCAATTTTAAGAAAAGAAGTTTATATAAACATAGTTCCGCAAAAGCTTCGTTACGTAGCTACAAAGTGTTGAAATTTCCGGAAAACATTGGATTTTTCCTCAAAACTCCTGCAGTTTTTGAGACATTCAGCCCAAATTTGGAATTCAAGCTATTTTCTACAGCCTACATCATTACACATCCAAGATTTTAACTGAAATTGACAAGGTGTTTTCTTTTCCGAGGTGTCTCATCTTGCCCTTTCAAACATTTTTGCAGTACGCCATTGATCAGTGTACAATTGATTTTCATCATCTTCGTTCAATTTAGAAACTTTTTAACACTTGCAATTTTTTCTCTAATCGTTTTCGAATGAAAATTATTGAATTTAAATTATTAGAATTGTATGTTATTTGCTTAGTAAAAAAATAATAGAAAAACTCGATAGGTATTCCCAAAATTTGCTTTTATATTGGTAGCTCGTCTTTTGAGACTCAACTTATACTCACTCAATATCAAACTAAAAAAAAAGAACAATTAAAAACTAAAATAATTTCTGGAAGTGACCTCCACCTACAAGAATACAGGCCTCTGTCCTTTTTCGCCTAATATCACGCAATGTTTGAAATATTCCTGGGGTATTCCTTATCGTGTCACAAGAGGTTATTACTGGATTCCCAATTCTTCTACAGTGTTCACTGGAATGGTATAAACTAAACTTCTGAGATATCATTATAAGAAAAAATCTAAATAATTTAGCTATAGAGAACTAGGAGGCCATGGTTCTGGCCCACTATCCATCGGTTGTTGAATGTATTATTCAAGAATTCCCTAGCTTCTCCACGCATAAACCACATTATGTTTCTCAGCAAAAGTGGCACATACTCGAGCAATAAAGGTAACTCCTCCTGAAGAAATTGCTGATAAGCGGGACCGTTTAGTCTGTTAGGCAAAAGAAAATGGCTCAATCAGATAATTCCCAATCATTCCGACCCAGATATTTAGTGAGAATTGTTCCTGACAATTAAATTCTTCAATCAAATGGGGACTTTCCTTCCCAATAATGATTATTGATTATTGAAAATTTGAGACAGCAGTTCTCGAAAAGTTAGCTTCGTCTGTGAACTTTATTTCACTATTAAAATGAGCATTTTCTCTAATTTTATCTAAGAACCATCGGCGGAAATTCAGTCTCGAAGGAAAATCTAGAGGAAGTAGAGTTTGGACAAGTTAAATATGAAACGGGTACAATAAAAAGTCGTGGAGAATCCTCCAAACTAGAACATGTGAAATATTCAACTTCCAATTTTTCTTGTACTCACATGAGGATTCGAATCAGTACAATTCAAAACTGCTTCCTAAATATCTGGAGTTCTCATAGTTTGAGTTGCACCTTTTACATGATTATTTGTAGTAAAAGTATCAGTTTCCCTCAACCATCTGTGGATATTTGAAAATGTTCGCCTATCTGGTGTTACTCGATTTGGAAAGCGCCTAGCTTCTGTTGTGTTTCCGTCAGCCAGACCGTACATGTAATGGGTATCAGCCAATTCGGCGTTAGTAAAATTAGCCATTTTTTCTCACAGCAATAACTTCAAAAGTCTTAAAACTAATTGTTAATTAGATAAACAATTCAAGCAGACTCTGGTTCAACTTTAGCATCTGTCAAAATAAATAAATAAATGAAAAAATCAGGGCCTACTATATATATATATATATATATATATATATATATATATATATATATATATACAGCTCTATATTCATATATTCTTCTCCATTTCATTTTATTCATAACTGCTCCTTCCACTCCTTCACTCCTAGCTCTTCAATATCTTTCTCCACCATCTTGATCCATTCTGTGCGTGGTCTTTCCCTGCCTCTTCTTCCCGTTATTCCCCTTGTCAAAACTTGTCTTGTTGTTCTATCGTCTCCCAGTCGGAAAACATGGCCAAGCCATCTCATTCTTTGTACTCTAGCCACATTTGGGCCTACTTGTCATTTTTTAATTAGAAGTGCTTTCAATTCAGCGAATGCATACAATCGTTTAATAATTTTTTGCTCGAGAACGGTTGGACGAAATTGACGAAAATTGAATGGACGCTGATCAGTGGCGTACTGCAAAAAAGTTTGAAAGGGCAAAAGAAACGCCTTGTGAATTTCAGTAATAATCTAGGACGTGTTATGATGGAGTTTTTAAAAAATAGCTTGCATTCCAAATTTGGGCTGAATATCTCAAAAACTGCCAGAGTCTTGGAGAAAATAATAATTTTTCCGGAAATTTCAACACTCCGCAACTCCGTAACGTAGCTTTTGCGGACCTATGTTTATAAGATCTTTTTTTCCTGAAATTGCACGTAGATTTACCCCTTCAAGTTGTGACATACTATTATGTAACACCCGGTATATGTTTTAATGCCAGCGATAAAACTCAAAAATTAGATAATTCAGGAGTGCATAAACTAATATATCCCAATTGAAACGGAATTTATATTGCTCAAAAAGACAGGTCGTTTAGAATAAGATATAAGGAATACAATTCACATTTTTTCAAAAACAAAACAGATTCCACTTTGTCTCAATAAGGCACAACAACCACCTTGTTATACAGGGTGCTTCAACGAAAACTAAATAGAGGCTATATCTACCAGGATATTCATTTGTGATCGAAACGCAAAAACTGGTCAATTTTTGTTTCAAGGAAGACATCTTTTGGCGTACAAAACTTGCCTGAAATATCAACCTCTAAGCGTGGGTTGCAATCCTTGAACAATTTGAATAGGAAAGATGGGTCGAGTGATGACTCAGAAGAAAGGTGGTATCTTTGTCTACATCGCCTTGAACGAATTTTCATTTTTAATTGAAAACTGTAAAAGATACAGGGTGAGCAACTGAAAGATAGGGAAGACTATTTCCCTGAGACTATTCAAGTTTCAGTGAGATGAAATGGAACAGATCCATGCTGATCAATAGTAGTCATCATCAAGTACCATCCTCATCTCGAATTTCAATCCCTAAACCATCCTTGAAATTGTGAAAGAGGATTAGATAGGTATTATCTTTGTCTCCGTCCCCGAGAATGAATTTTCATTTTTGATTGCAAACTGTAGAAGATACAGAGTGAGCTACTGAAAAATAGAGGAGACTATTCATCGCCCTGATTCATTCCAGATCGAAGGCTTTCATCTTTGATCTAAATGAATCTATTCCAGTTTTTCCCACTAATACTCCAATAGTCTTGGGGCGATAGTCTTCTCTATTTTTCAGTGGCTCACTCTGTATCTTCTACAGTTTTCAATCAAAAATGAAAATTCTTTCACGGGAATGCAGACAAAGATAATATCTTTTTTCGAGTTATCACTCTACCCATCTACCCTCTTCCAAATTCTCAAGGGTTGTTTACCTCACTGAAACTTGAAAAGTCTCAGGGAAATAGTCTTTCTTATCTTTCAGTTGCTCACCCTGTATCTTGTACAGTTTTCAATTAAAAATAAAAATTCGTTCATGGCAATGTACGCAAAGATACCACCTTTCTTTTGAGTCATCACTCGATCCATCTTCCCTATTCAAAATGTTTAAGGATTGCAACCCCCGCTTAGGGGGTTGATATTTCAGGCAAGTTTTGTACCCCGAAAGATATCCCCTTCGAAACAATAATTGACCGGTTTTTGCGTTTTGATCAGAAATGAATATCTTGGTAGATGTAGCCTCTGTTTAGTTTTCGTTGAAGCACCCTGTATATATAATATAATATAGTTCATTAATTCCCAGACAACAACGAGAAGCTCCAAAGAACGAGAATTCAGGACAAGGATTTGATCGTACAACACAGCTCTCGACCTGTTCAACTGACATTTCGTCGTGTAACTTTCTTTTTTCTTCGCTAGAGAAATGTTAATGACGCACCAATTTTGTAGAATGCACGTTTGATTGATACTGTTGATTAAAGTGCAGAATAATTACATGTTTATTGCATTTTTACTATGTTCACCACTTGGTGAGATAAAATCCTAATTGGGATACCGATTGGTTGTTGCCATTTTATAAAGAACTTTTGTTGATTTATCTTAAATACTTTATGCTGTGCTCTGTAAAGATTAAGTAATGTTTAATTATTGAAATTGGGAAAGAGCTGGGAATGATAATAGTCCTCATTGAAATAATTAAAACTTTATTAGAGATATACAATGTTAACCCTCGGTTACTCGCGCCCTCTTTTCGAACGTATTTACTCGCGTGGTCTACGATTTTAGACCATTTTCATTTCGACATAAAAAATCAATATCATCCATTTTAACACTTATTTGAAATAAAATAGTCCCTTTGATCATTTGTGATTGAAGTTGTTTTTTGATTTTTTCTCTGTGGAATTGAAAGAAACCAAAGTTACGAAGAAATCCTTAATTTGCCATAACTCAATATATTCTGCATTAAAAATACATGAACCTGAAAGATCATGCAGTATAAAACTGAAAATAACAGATAACAAGCTAATGAAAAATTGTTTACAAGCTAAAAACTACCAATTCTTACCCCTTTTACGCCCCCCTGAAAAGAGTCAATTTTGTGCACTTACACAATTCACATATGATTTTTACAAACATACCTGTAGTATTCCGCACAATGTCGATTCATTGTCACTTTTAGGACATATGCAGCTACCTTCAACTTAATTTTGTGGCCTCTGAGGGGAAAGAGGTACGACTTCACTAATGCCTAATAGATGTCGAGCCTCATTTCTGCTGGTAATTGTTATATTGTTGCCCTAAACTCGATTTGGTGTTTTAAGGGTTCCCAAGCACATTTTCCAGAAATTCACTACGAAATACTCGTTTTAATGGGCAATTAGTTTTGAATACACATAATGCGCTTAGCCTGCAATGTTCAGTAAGAACATAGGCACCGATGGGTATTTTTAGCAACATTGTAATTGTTTCAGAGCTGATCAACTGAATGAACACCAATTTTCGTTTTGTTATAGTCTGTGATGATAACTGGTTTCTTGTCATCTCCTGGCTCAGCATCTATAGAATTGCAGTGATGCATTAACGATAGCAATAGCAATGATTTGTTTTTTTAGGGCAATAGGAAACAAGGGTGCATTCTTTCTTGAACTAAAAATTAAAGATTTTACTTCAGTGCTTCTACTTGTTAAGAATTCTGCTGGAATTTCCCGTTTATTCCTTCCTAATGTACCAATATATGTTGAGTTATGATTTCTCAGTAATTTCTCAACTACAACTACGGAACCAATTGTCTCCGGTAACATTACGATTGGTACCGGAAATTAGATGGATCAACCGGAGGACAATGTCTGCACCAAAGTTATTTAACCCATATGGAACTTCAGGTTGCATCCCAACATACGGTCCAAATTAATCGTGTACGATGTTTTGGCATCAACAAGAGCAAACATTTTGATACCATATTTGGCAGGCTTACTTGGTATATATTGGTCGACACCACATCTGCCTCTAAAAGCTAATAGTTGTTCGTCTACGGTGAGGAACTCACTTAGTGTGAAATTGGCTCGAAAAATCACTCAAAAATTTTTAAAAACTTCCCTAATAGGAGCCAACTCATCAAAGTCGCGTCTTTCGTTCCTTGTTTCTATGTCGTCGAATCTAATACATCTTTAAAGGAACCTGAATCCATTTTCACCCATAGCAAGGTAGCATGATTGGATTCCGCTTCCTCTAGAATTGTCCCAAATCTTTTTCAAATTCTTTCTTGAAATCCTGAAAGTGCCAATAAAGAACAAAATTCCTATAGATGTACTCATTTCCCATTCATCGGTTTTTCTCGCGTTCCGAATTTTGCCAAATTTGTTTTGGACATTTGCTATATCTACCGAGATATTCATTTCTGATCAAAACGCAAAAACAGGTCAATTTTTGTTCCAAGGGTGACATCTTTTGTGGTACAAAACTTGCCTGAAATATCAACCCCCCAAGCGGGGGTTGCAATCCTTGAACATTTTGAATAGGGAAAATGGATTGAGTGATGACTCAAAAGAAAGGTGGTATCTTTGTCTACATCGTCTTGAACGAATTTCCATTTTTAATTGAAAACTGCAAAAGATACAGGGTGAGCAACTAAAACGTTGGAATAATTATGAAGGATTATGAATCTTGAAAGAAAACGATAAAACTATCAGTCATAGTAACTCCATTGATCTTTTAACATTCGTTGTATGATATGCGAGCAATGCATCTAGAGTTGGGTTCACATGTACATGCGTTTTTATCAGTTAACTGAAAGGAAACTTTTTTGTTTTCACAGGTCATACTGTATAATCAACGTCCTCATGTGAAATGACTCTTATTCGACCATACGAATCAACACTACTTCAACAAAAAAAAATGATTCTCAATGTTTTCGTACTTTTTGTATTCAATTTCATCCTCCCAATTTTATTCCACATTAGTTGTGAAAATTCTGTTGCATTCATCACAATAGTTTCTCTTCTATTCGAAATTTAGTTTTCATAAAATCGTCATGGTTTACTCGATAGCTGAGAGGGTTGAAATGATTGAACAATTTTTCAGTTCTGAAAAGAACAGCCAATATCTTCAAACAACGTCACGAAGGTGCTAAAGTGACTTCGAAGTATGTACTAGAATAAGTTGCCAAATTTCGAGAAACTGGATCCGTGCAAAATAAGAAGCGCGTAATTGAGCGGCCAATAAGAAGTGAAGATGTGGAAGCGGCGGTGCTTGGTCAAGCGGTGGTTGATCCTAACCTAAGCCTGCGGAAATTGGCACATGTAAGTGGTGTAAACCAAACGAGTATTTTCCGCATTCTGAAGAGGCATAAGTTTCATCCATATAAAACCAAATTAGTTCAAGAACTGAACGAAGATGATTTCGATCGAAGACTTCAATTCTGCGAGACCATAAGTGAGAGAGTCATGAAAAATCCTCATTATTTATTTCACTTGTGTTTTTCGAACAAATGTACATTTTTTCTGAATGGAACCGTAAACCGCCATGATTGCCGTTATTGGGGATTCTAAGCCGCAAATATTCCACGAAATTTACACTCAGCAGCCTCAAAAACTAAATGTTTGGGTTGGTATTTATGGCGATCACCTCATTCATTTTAATTCCTGGAAATAGTTGTATTATCAACTATGGAAGAATTTATCGACCTAGCAATAATGGAGATCATTGAGAATGACCCCCACTATTCGAAGAACGAGGTTGTATTTCAGCAGGATGGAGCGCCCCCGCATTTTGCACAACAAGTTCGAGTATTTTTGGATGATCATTTTCCTGGTCGTTGGATTTGAAGGAGAGGCCGAACGGAATGGCCCCCACGATCTCCGGATCTCAATCCATTAGACTTCTCCCTATGGGGCCACCTCTGATTTGAACGACCTGAGGCAGCGCATCGTCAATGAGTGTAACCAAATCACACCTGAAATTTTACAGAATGTCCGTGAACGTTCCACTCAAAATTTTTTTATGAGCATGGAGGTTGGTGGCCAACAATTCGAACATTTACGTTGAGTTTTACTGACTTCAGTTCCGTTCATTTAATCGGGTAATAAAGTACAACTTCTACTCGTTAATTTTCTCCTTTCGTTTATTCCCCTCTTTATTTTCAGCCATTGTATAAGTGTTTTCATCTATTACATTTGAAACCGGATGTCTCAAACGAGTAACTATCTTTCCAAGGTGTTCATTAAGTGAAAAATCAACCCCTGTTTGATACTGGTCGAAAATAGATGGTATACCATACATTGCATCTTTAGTCACTTTTTCGTTTTGCATCCTGTAACTCCTATGGAACTCAATGAGAATAGAATTATTGCGAGCAGTCATGAAGGCAATCGAAATCCTTCACTCGAAAGGTATCACTGAATCTAAATATTACCCCTGCTCTAGGGGTTGAAATTCGAGATGAGGGTGATTTCGGAAGATGACATCTTTTGATCTAAAATGAATCTATTCCAGTTTATCGCACTAATACTCCAATAGTCTTGGGGCGAAAGTCTTCTCTATTTTTCAGTGGCTCACTCTGTATCTTCTACAGTTTTCAATCAAAAATGAAAATTCTTTCACGGGAATGCAGACAAAAATAATACCTTCCTTCCGAGTTAACACTCGACCCATCTACCCTCTTCCAAATTTTCAAGGGTTGTCACCCCTGCTCCAGGAGTTGAAATTCGAGATGAGGATGGTACTTGATGATGACTGTCATTGATCAGCATGGATCTGTTCCATTTTACCCCACTGAAACTTGAATAGTCTCAGGGAAATAGTCTTCCCTATCTTTCAGTTGCTCGCCCTTTATCTTTTACAGTTTTCAATTAAAAATGGAAAATCGTTCAAGGCAATGTAAACAAAGATACCACCTTTCCTTTGAGTCATCACTCGACCCATCTTCCTTATTCAAGTTCAAGGTTGGGTTAGGTTAGGTTAGAAGCTCTGTGACTTCCCAAGGAAACCATTTCGAAAGAGACAATATTGCATTGTATTTAGATTTGAATCCAAAATCGAAAAAATCAGTAACAATACTTTATTTACACATCTCATATATTAATAAATGCACTTCCCAACGGCACTCTGTATAATGTATGATAGAGATGGTCGAGGGTGTAGTAAATAAAATTCTTTTTGAATGTTAACGGATGTCTAAACAATTTCATCACTTTCTCTGGTATTTTCATACCTTAACACGATACAAAGTTTCAGTGAAGTCTAGGCTGATAGAACGTGGGATGTTTTGGTGGATTTCGAGGTAATTATAGTAGATTGTTTCCAACTAACTTCGTTTGTTGTACAAGTAAAACATAGATACAGTCAGATTTGAGACAAGGAAATTTAGAAGTCTCAACATCAGTAAGATCGTTTTGCAATTTAAATTTGAATTAGCAGCTTTCATAAAGTAATGAGAATGTTCATACTTCATGTAAACTTATAAATACGAGGGATGTCTTTTATGTGTTGCATCCTGGACCATAGAGTACACCATTAATAAACTATCGGTACTTAAAATGAATGATTTGTTAGTATAAATCCGAAATGCCAGTTCTATGCGTGCTGTATTTTAGCCAACAGTTTCCTGTTAGTTTGCAGAATTCAAACACAAAAGCGTTAGGATTAAGGTGATCTGAGGGTTGGTCCACCATAAAACAAAATGTGATTGCTGTGCGTAAGATTATCCAGGAAGATCGGAATGAAACACATCTAGAGATTGAGGGACGCGTTGGGTCAGGGAGAACGAATTGGGCTATAAAATCGTTGCTTTTCACTTCACTGCCACGAAACGACTGTCGGGAGTCGCTGTCTCCTTCGTTCGAAGGTACTGGACAAAGGCAGCTTCGTACTCCAATCCGTTCAGAGTCGATCACTCGAAAGACCGGTTGGATTTGTGAGACCCAACGCATCCACTTTTTTTTATGCGCGCTTCCCATGCGAACCTTTTACACCACATAAGTAGGTGCCTAGGAAGAATTGAGGTATCTGTTTAATCGCTTCTTGATGAGGGCCAAATTGTAGGATTTTGGGAAGATGTTGGATGGAAGTGAGTTCCACAGCTCACCGGCCCTGTGAAAGAAGGAGTTCTTATAGAGAGAGGTTCGAGGGGTCGTTAAATGTACCGCCACATGATGAGAACTCCTTGCCAGCCTAGTGTTGCGGAAAAATATGAGTTTTCCCAGAACAACGTCTTTCAGCGTAAAATCTGTAAAACAGAGAAAGGTCAGCAATTTATCTTCTGAGAGCCAGCGGTTGGGCATCGCGGGTGATCTCTAGGTGGTCCAAACATGGTTGAAATCAAGTAGAGTAAGCACGTCTCTCTCAAAATTGTTACCTCTAGAGACTTGAAAATGATGTCGAAAACTATAGTGTGCATTAAGAATAAATATTGTGGAAATCAGAAAAGAGTGTTTCATTTCATTCATATTAAAATGAATCACCATGAAATAATTCCAAAAACAATATCATTAATTCTCAAAATACCCTTGTATCTTCATTTTATTTGTCTACAAGTTCGAAGCTCAGACCTTTCCAAGGCGTAGGGAGTACAGGTTAACAAGGTATTGAAGGTTTTGTAAATTTTGAATATATTGTTGGAAAGAATTTCGTCACTCAATATTTTCAATTTCGTGATGAAGATACCTTCCCTATTTCCTGAAAATGCTGTTAGTATTCAAGATGATTTCGATTTCTATAGAAATGTCACTTTGGATTCAACACGCTACGCCTTTACCATTTCGCATTTGAGCAATGCCATTCGAATCGTTACATGGGGTGTGAGTCATAACTCCTTGTACTAACAGTAGTTCTTTTGATTTTGTGCTTCGTGCCCCTCCTGCGCATGCTATAGATTCTTTAATTTCGAAACAACACAACAGCGATTCATTTCTGGTTCCTGCCTTTCAACTACAAATTGCTTTTCTGCGAAGATTTTGAGTTTTATACATTCAGGAATATAAGTTGTGAAACTAAGGCTCGTATTCGCTCAACATATACGATTAAAGTGTAATTAACATCTGATTTAGTTTCGATGATCTTTTGAGAGCTGATACATGTTCATGCCAGCAAAACTTGAAGTAGACCGTTATTTCGAGAAGGTGCATTGAATCTTTGGATGCAATTTGTGTGCCTTGCGTTGATTGAGGAGGTTCTCCAGCGGAGACATTTCTAGAAGACGTAGTTGCTTGCGTCTTGCTCGCGTTTAAACTCACTAGGTTCAACTGACCCCACTCAGATATCCTCCGTCAGTCAGAGTTTAAGTTGTTGATTTGTTGACATCTCCGACGATGAGATTCCGCAACTGTAATCGGCCGCTGACTACTGAAAGACGAAACCAGGGTATAATCGTGTGCAAAACCAAAGACCTTGTTTTTTGTAAATGACAGAAGATCGTTTATCTGCAACAGAAACAAAGTTGGCGAAAGAATGGATCCCTGAGGTACTCCTGCTTGCAACCGCAAACCGTCGACCACAACTTGTAATGATCTATTTGAAAGAAAGCTACTTATCGAACCGCGCTATTTTTCGGGAAGCCAATATGCAGCAGGTTTATTCAACAAGGTTGCATGCCAAACCCTATCGAAGGCTTTAGAGGTGTCGTGGGCTATTGCTCCAGATTACCCATGTTTTTCCATCGTTGATGCAACTCAAGATTTTTGATGAGTTCATCATTTATGACTCTCTCCATCACTTCGGACATAATGACAAGAAGTCAGGGCGGTAGTTTTGGGGTAACGACTTCTCTGCTTTATTTGGGATCGGTTGAATTCTGGCTATTTTCCAGCTGCTCGAAAAGTCTAGCTTTTATAAGACATCTGAAACAGACGGTTTAGAATGGGTGCCAGTTCGGGAGCACACTTTCTCAGGACGATTGGCGGTATTTCGTCTAGACCAGCTGCCTTCCTGCATGGAATGAGGGATGTAGAGATCCATTCCTGCATGAATGATTTCTGTAACAGATTTAGTGCACACATTGATATCAGGATATGAAGGGCAAACATCACTGAATGGGGAGCATGAAAAGTATTCACGCAGCTCATCCCAATTAGCACGTTATAGTGCCAAATGCATCTGGGTGGTTTAGGTTCCTGTTTTAGGAAATAATCAATGTCCAATACTTGTTTGGACATATTGCACATAAATAAGATAGTAATTAAATAATGTTGAAATAAATAATTAATTACGTCAATCCTTTCAACGAGGCTCAACATACTTATCATTGGAGGAAAAAAGAAGGACGTTGTTTCCACCCCCTTTTATTACACAAGGAAAACGAAGTTACATGCAGAACTGGCTAAAAATAAAAATTAAAGTGTGTTGCAGAATTGAGTGAAAAATATCATCTAACAATCTACTGAATTCATTTCATTCAAAGTACACACTCCTACCGATTTGAGAAAGATTGATTGTGAATCAACATGAAATTTTTTGAATTTTTCACAAAATAATTGTGAAAAGTATTTTATGCAATGAGCTCCACATTCACTCCATGAAAATTGGACAGTATAACTGATATTCTAGCTCATTTCGCAAGTTCAACGATGGAATGCTTCAATTAACACTCGATGGATCATATAATGTTATCGATATTCATCGCTATTAGACACTGAAACACTTGAATGCTTCGATTGATTGGACCGAATGGACTCATTACCAAATGATGCGAAGTACTGTTATAAGGATGTTATATAATAGGACCGTCTGTAGTACGTTATAATTTTCGGCCATTATTGGCATACTTGAAGACCGAATCAACCAATCATCGAACCGAAACGCAGCAGCGCAACAAAGTAAAGAAAATATCAAAGGTGACTGAATGTGCGGTGAGAAATTGCATAGACGTTCTTATTTTATTCAGGAATTATATTGCGCCAAGAAGTTAATATAGATATATATATATATATATATATATATATATATATATATATATATATATATATATATATATATATATATATATATATATATATATATATATATATATATATATATATATATATATATATATATATATATATATATATATATATATATATATATATATATATATATATATAGGGGTTTTACCCCGACGAGTTGCCCATATATCTGTTCATGCATTCAAACTGATTTCATGAAAAATATAAATCCACCACCCGGTAATTAATACCATTGCCAGGCAATGATTATAATCAAAACATATCCTGGAATAATTATATATTAGGATAACGTTAAATATTATGAGAATATATCAATCTACCAGAATATATACATACTATAGCATCATCAGACAATGATATCAATGTACCAACGAGTAGTGTCAGAGGCTTTCTCCCCGGAAAAATCCAGTGTACGGACCTTAGTCAAGTAACACTTAATGTTACTCATTGATAGTTTCCTTTGTGTGAAGTGGTGAACGATCGAATAGAATACTGCTCTGAATATAAAATGACAAAATTGTCAGTTTATTATATTACATTTATATAAACAAATAAATAAAATATGAAATCAGATTCTGAGCAGTATAAACTAAAGAGAAAACCTATGACTCTACCTCATTATTATTTTCGGAAAAAAACCTACGAAGAATATAACAAGATTTGATGACTGTTATCTTTTGTAACTGATCAAACAAATTTTTCTTCAGACCCAAAATCTCAATACTTTTGTGAAGATTTCTAGGAATAACACCTGTTGTGGAAATAATAATCGGTAGAATAAATATTTTCTTCATTTTCCACATTTTTTAATCTCGTCGCCAAGCATCATATATTTAGAAATTTTTTCATTGTATTTATTTTGTATATTATGTGTGTCGGGTATAGCAATATCAATTATATATGTTATTTGATTCTGTTTATCATTAAGAATGATATATGTTCTATTGTGTTTTACAGCTCTGTTGCAAAGAATTGTTTTATCAAAATAAAGTTTATATTTGTCATTTTCACAAATAATCTCAGGTTCATATTTGTGAAATTTTTTTCTTTTGGGAATTAGGTCATGTTTAATTCCTAGATTAAAATGAATATTATTAGCGACGGCATTATGTCTTTCTAAATAATCTGTTGAAGCAAGGACTGAGCAAGATGATAATATATGAAAAACTGTTTCTGAAGAACAGAAACATCTACGGCAAGAATCATCTATATTTTGTTTGATGATGTGTTTTCTATAATTCCTCGTGAAAACAACCTGATTCTGTTTCAGCAAACAATTCTCCAGATACTAACCATTTATTCCATGCGATTTCATCAATATAATCATTTTTCAATTCTTAAGGGTGCTTTCCGTGTAATTCCTTCTGCATCCAACTTTCTCTTTTAGAATTTTCATCAAATATATCAAAATCTACCTTTCGCATTGTCAAGTTCAGAGGCGTAAAATTATAATCTGAAGCAACAACAATATCATGTAATTTAGACGTTCTCTGTTTATCATGAAAATGGGAACGTAGATGAAAAATCTGTTTACTATGAAGATTATTCAAATCAATATATATATATATATATATATATATATATATATATATATATATATATATATATATATATATATATATATATATATATATATATATATATATATATATATATATATATATATATATATATATATATGTGTAACTGGAAAGAGGCTCGCCCCTAAAACTTTTTTCCTATCCAATATTTTTCAATGAGATTTTTCGAAATTGATTATAAATTTACTTCAAGTTGAATGGCACTGACAGTTTATCTGAAACGCTTCCGGTTTCACCGGAAATGAGCCGAAGTTTCAATTTTTAAATGGCTCACCCTGTATATTTTTCGGGCAATCGAATGAAACTCTCTTTGTCTATACATTCAGTATATTTAAAGATGTATTTGCCGAATTTTTAAATCATTCTTGTTACATTTGTTCTCAAGTCTAGGTGGCTATGACGACTCAGCTTGTTCTAAAATTGTAATGCACACAAAGCATAAACGCAAAACCTTAGCTTTATTTTGACATGGTGCACATACTCATCATCGTGCATTCCAGATGAATAAAAATTTAACAAAACACATAAATAACGCAAAATACACAAATGGACCATAGATGGAGTGTCATCAAATCAAGCATAACTTCACAACAGGTTTTCGAAGAGACCCCCATTCTGTGCCTGACGCAGCCTATTGCGGCGAATGGTAGCCTGTACTACATTATCCATTTGATTTGGAAAAATTTCGTTTATTGCTCCTCGAACTCTATTTTCTAAATCCTCTCGATTTTCTGAAGCAGTTCTATAAACACGGTTTTTCACATGGGCCCACAAAAAAAAACCTAATGGGGACAAGTCGGGCGATCGAGCTGGCCATCTTGTCGGGTCGTTGGTGCCTATCCACCTTTCACTTAAATTATTATTTAGGTATTGAACAACTTTCCTGCAGTTGTGCGCTGGTGCTCCATCTTGTTGGAAAATTAAGTTATTACCAACAGCCAGTGGTAAACCATCAATCAGATCGCTTATTTCGTTTTGTAAAAGTCCTAAATACCTTTCCCCTGTTAATGGTCCATCAAAAATGATTGGACCTATGGGATGTCGTCCTACCATTGCCATCCATACATTAAACCCAAATCGCTCCTGGAAATTACCTTCACGTACTAAATGCTCGTTTTCGTGGGCCCATTAGCGCGTATTGTTTCTATTGAATATTCCGTTGTTAGTAAATCGGGATTCATCTGAATATAAAATTCTATAAGGATACCTTGGATCCATTTCCATCTTTTGAAGAAACTGGTTGCAATATTCTAATCTTCGGCCATTATCATTTTCAAAAAGGTGTTGATGAAGATTGTATTTGAACGAGCGAAATTTATGCTTCTTAACAATTCTTCAAACACTCTGATAACTTATCCCTATTTGTTGTGCGATTTCTCTGGTAGATGCCGTAGAATTCAAATTAATGTACGCTAATACATCAATTTCAGAATTTTCGCTTACTATGAAATTTTGATTATCTGCAACAACCGGCTTCTGACGAAACTTCACTTCCAGTTTAGAAAAGAGTGCCTTGAAGGATGTTGCCGTTCTGGATAGCGTTCAGCGTATAAAATTGCTGATGCTGTAGAGTTTTTTCGGCATTCGCCATAAATGAGTAGCATATCTACTTTTTCATTCTGTGTGTACAGCATTTCGTCTGTTTTTCTGCCGTGAAAATTCAAAACCTCTGAAAAATTTATACCAACCTATTCAGATGCAGCACAATCTTATCTTATGACATTTAAAATTGAATACAAAAAATTCTTTGATCTGTGATCTATCTGTGATAGGTTTTCAATGCATTTCCAAAGCGCTTCAGATAATGAGTTGAAAAACGAGTATTATACTATGTCCAGGATTACGAATGGAAAATTTTAACGAAAAATTATCAATTTGGCATCAAAATATTCGTAAAAATATTCTGTGTATTATAGTGCTAATGAGCCTCTATTATAACTTGCGAAAATATGATTTTTTTCGAAGAAACAATGTTTGGAATGCTACAAAGCCAATAACAGAAGGAATTCTACAGTTTCAGTGATGAATACAAATGTACTCGATTTCGGTCGATAAATCACGCAGTTTTTTTGTCGACATAGCCACCTTGACTTGAAAACAAATTCATCAAAAAAAACTTAAAAATTCGGCAAATTCGTCTTAAAATATGCTGAATGTATAGACAAAGACAGTTTGATTCGATTTCTCAAAAAATATACAGGATGAGCCATTCGAAAATCGAAACTTTGGCTAATTTCCTTTGAAACCGGACACGTTTCAGATAAAATGTCAGTGCCATTCAAGTTGAAATAAATTTTTAGTTAAGTTCAAAAAATTTCATTGAAAAATATTCGACAGGAAAAAAGTTATAGGGGCGAACCTGTTTCCAGTTACACCCGGTATATAGGGTGTCTACTATAAAAGGTGCCAAACTTCAGTAGATGATAGTACAAGTCATTTGCAACAAAAAATGTCACATAACAGTTTTTCGAAAAGTTGATAATTATCGGGTTATTTAACACTTCTTGATTTTACGAAATTTTTTGCTTCTCTCCATAAAAACAAGAATATCTCTGTTACTCTTACAGCTACATCAAATCTGACCATACCATCGGAAAGAGCATTGAATTGTCTATAAGGTAGGTAAGTACTACTGGTAAAAATATTCGTATACCGGGTATTGTAAAAGGCTAAATGAAAAAATTCTGAAATGAACAAAATTAGTGGTATTTTCTTTTTAGCTGTATCACTGAAAACTGATCGATAAGTAGCTGTTGTTTTTTGATAAAAACTACTTCATCTAACTGGCTTTCAAATGGTATTTCAACTTTAGAGCTAACTATTTTGTTTTTCAGCAATATCATGGGTAGGAGTAAGAGTAAGAACATTAAATTCTCTTATCATTCGATCACAAATGAGCTTGTTTCACCGGAGCGTCTAAACAATTCCTCAAATGACTTAACAATAATAATAAGCAATGAATAAATAACATATATGGATATTGAATGTTTGAGAAACTAGGAATAATTAATTTTTCTCGGATTAGAAGAAGAAAATTAGAAAAAGAATCGTAAAAGAATAAATCACAGAAGGCTTGTATTATTTGATTTTAAAACCAATAAAAATATTTAGAATTTGATAGAAACTCTCATTCAATGAATTAATGAATTGAATTTTATATTTTCCCCTTTTACTGTTCCATTTTCTTTTTCAAAAAAAACAAAACATGCCTAGTTTCTCAAATATTGAATATCGTGATATGTTATTTGTTTATGGCTTTGCTTATGGAAATTCCCGTGCAGCGGTGCGGGAGTATGCATTGCGCTTTCCAAACAGACAACCTTGCAGAAAGACAGTTGTTGAAGTGTTTAGGCGCTCGGGTGCAACTGGTTCATTCAGTGATTTAAAAATTAGAGAAGGTGGTGGAAATGATCAGCAATGGAGACAAGCACCCGCAATACTGCAAGCTGTTCGCGAGGATCCTACAACAAGTACTCGGAGAATTTGTGCTACATTGAGACTTCATCATTCCACGCTTCTCAAGCGAAATAATTTACATCCTTCACATTTGAGTAAGGTTCAAAAGACCTATTGCCAGTGGATAGTGAGTTGAGGTTGCAATTTTGTACGTGGTACATGAATAAATTACAGGATTGGGGATCAGATAAAATTCTATGAGCGGATGAGGCAACTTTTACCAAATTTGGTATGATAAATTTCAGAAATTCGCTCATGTCACTATTGTGTCACACTCTCAGCACGAGATGAGAGTAAATGTGACGTTGGGGTTAAGGAGGGGTCAGCTTTTCGGGACAGTTATACGTCCCGGTCGTCTCAATTCAAACGAAATTTTGAATCAATTAAATAACGAAATAATGAACGTTCTTGAAGAAATGCCTATAGCTACATGGCATCACCTTTGGTTTCAAATGGATGGCTGCTCAGCTCATAATTCCAGAATGGTCCAGAACTGAATAGCTAAGAAATTTGGAGAGGAATGTATAGGTCGATTCGGACCGGTGAGATGGTCACCCAGAAGCCCTGACCTTACGCCGCTTGATTTTTATATGTGGGGCTCATTGAACACTAATGTTTATGGAATTCCCGTTAATACTCGAGGAGAATTGATTGAAAGGATTCGAATCTGTTGCAACGAAATGAGTCATAGTTTAAGAAAAAGATGTGTTAAGAGCATTCGAGAAAGAGGAAGACATTTCGGACATCTGTTACAGTTTTTGAATCTCTTTTGTGAAAAAATGATTCATTAATTATTTTTAGTTCCTGTTCATGTTTCATTAAGATATTTGCGTTTTCGAATTTCATGTTCTTATTACTCTTACCCATGATATTGATGGAAAAAAACCATTTCACCATTTGAAAGCCAGTTGAATGAAGTAGGTTTTATCAAAAAAAAAACAGGTACTTATCGATTAGTTTTCGGTGGTACGGCTAACAAGAAAATACCACTAACTTTGTTTATTTCACAATTATTTCATTTAGCCTTCTACAACACCCGGTATATAAATTTTAAACTATTAGTACCTACCTATCTTAAAGCAAATTCAATGCTCTTTCCGGTGGTATGGTCAGATTTGATGTAGCTGTAATAGTAACAGAGATATTCTTGTTTTTATAAGGAGAAGCAAAAAATTTCGTAGCATCAAGAAGTGTTAAATAACTCGATAATTATCAAATTTTCGAAAAAATGTTATGCAAATGACTTTTACTATCACCTACTGAGGTTTGGCACCTTTTATAGTAGACACCCTGCATATATATTTTTGTTTTGGGCAGTTCTCTTGTTCTCGTTAAATGAATAGCCACTGCTCTTCGGTTCGTCGAGAATGAACCGCCTCCAGGTGTTCGCGGGACGTTTTACTCTCCGTTTTCCTTGGGGGTTTCATTCTAAGGCTGTCCTAGCAATGTTTACATCGGATCGTCTTAGTGTATGCCTGATCCATTCCTACTTTCGTCTGCGGATCTACTTCTGGACTTCTGTCTGCTCAGTTAGGTGGAAAGGATCGCTGTTGCGGATTGTTTGTGGCCAGTTTATGTTAAGAATCTGCCGCAGGCATTTGTTAACGAAAACCTGGATGTTGCAGCTAATTGTTACCTCATTTTCCATGTCTCACAGCCATAAAGAAGTAGTCTTTATGTTAGAGTTGAAAAGTTTTATTTCAGTTTTGGCTGTTATATGTCTTGCGTTCCAAATAGATCTCAGTTCGGCAAATGCTTGTTGTGCTCTTCTTAATCTTTGTTCAATGTTCTTTTCCGCCCCTCCATCTTTTGTTATAATGCTGCCCAGATTTGTGATTTCGTCTACGCCTTCAATTTCTCTTGTGTTTGTCTGGAAAGGGTCTTGCTAAGTCACGTTTATGCGCATTAATTTTGTTTTATCGACATTTATACGGAGACCACATTTGGACGCTTCCTCTTCAACTGCCTTGAGAATAGTTCGCATATCTTCGTATGATTGAGTGGTCAATCAATATCATCAGCGTAATCGAGGTCCGTGAGGTACGAGGTTATTGTCCACCTTATTCTTCGTCTGCCTTTGGTCGCTGGGCACATTATCCAGTCCATTACTTTGTTTTTTATATTCATAATGATTACCTTATACTTGCGTAAGTAGAAGGTTGACACTGAGCGACAAGTTAGGACTTGTCTTAAGCGATGCTTCTCCCTCTTCTACTGCACTTTTGGATTAGGTAGGTACTCAGTTGTGAATTAATTTTTTATCGATTCGTACTGTAAAAATGCCTTTTTCAGAAAGTGAAAGTGAAATTGATGTTATTATGGAAAAGACTCAGGTTCCACAAATAAAACGAAAAAAGGACGAAGCTATTAATACACTTTCGAAGATATACGAGGCAACATTTGGCAAATCCATTGATACAGAAGGTATTTTGAAGAACAACATGAAATCCAGATTAACGAAGAGAACAGACCTGAAGAAAATGTGGAATGAATCAATAAAACTGTTACATTGAGACAAATAATTACTTAAAGCTATGGAGGAAGACAGCAATCCAACGATTGGAAAAATAAACAGGGCAATTCAAATTGGCGTGAATGAAGATAAGAACCTTCAGGTGAAAATAACTGAAAACTTTATAGAACTAATAGGCATCGGACCTGGAGCATCATTCAAGGGGGGTAGGCGACGGATTTTCAATTTCATACGACAGACGTATTGTAAAATAGGAAACTTGCGTTTCAATTGGCCAAAACATCGTTCAATTATTACCCTCTATTTTTTAGAAGCTTATTATAATTTGACTCTGCTCCTGCAGTAGGATTTCTGAATGGAGTCATAAGGCATAGCTCGATCCCATATACATCATTCCTAAGTAGCACAACATTGTGCCTATTTCTTAATTGTAAGCATGTTTGGGAATTTCTCCATATTCTTGAGTCGTGCACTGATCCAGACCAGCTGACGTCAACACTTGTGAATATTTCTTTGGCATCACATGTACCTTGCACATTCATTATTGGTTTTTCTTTTGAATTAATGTATTTATCCCCATGAAGATTCGGTTTCAGAGTCCCTATGTGGGTACAAACGATGACGCCAATAGCTGTTGGAAATTGATATTTGCTTTGCCATAAGCATTTCGCTCGGATTATTTCATTGTTGATAGGAGGATTGTTAATTAATTCATTTGCATTAGCATATATTTTGTCAATTGTGGCATTGAAGGTGCGAGATACCTTAGCTTGACTCACTCCGAGTTATTGGCCTATACCTTCCTGATATCCTGGACCACTGAGGTAACGTAAACATATCTTCATTCTGTAGACAGACAACGGACCTAACCTAACCTCGAGCTCCTTCACTAATTTCTAAGAACCTGTTTGAAAGCAACTGTACATTTTATTCTACAAACCGGTATACTGCTTTAAAATCCTGAACTAGTGTAGGCAAACGGGGTATGTAATATTTAACATCCCTGACCCACAAAATCTGCCATTCTACTAATAATCGTACTGAACAACTTTTCACTTAGCGGTTGAGTCAGATACTGAACTAACTCAGCTTTTTCGTAGAATTAACTTTTCGCTGGAGGAAAAGGTATAAGGATACGCTCGGAACTATTATGAATACAATGAGAAATATATCATTTTTATTTTGTCAATATAAGCATATACTTTTTCTTATGAATACGGCCCATTGTCATAGAATCAAAAATATACAATCTGGTTCATATTCTTAGTATACATAATATTTTTATCTGTTGATTTGTATCGTACGCCACTGAATATTGAAGAATATAAGTATTCGATTAATAAATACGGTTACTCGATAGCAGCACTGACCTTTTCAGCAAATTCGTAGTTGCAATATCATTTCGACATGGTCGGCATTTTTCCATCGAAATGTTACCTCATAGGTATTGTCTTATAAACTGATCGAAAACATTTTTCAAGCAAAGTGAATTTTCTTGTTGATTTATTTATGTTACCAAATTTGATAAGAAATATCACGAATTGCTATCAGGAATGTTCATGACTTGTTAAGAAATATAAGAGGAGAAATTTTCAATAAGTAATACAAATTTGAAATATCCACTTATTTATTATTCGCAAAGTCTGTTTGTAATGACGAAGTTCTTCAAAGATTCATTCATTTCTAATTAGCGTTTTATTCGAACAGTTACCAAATATTCGTATTCTAGTGAACAGAAAATTGTATTCAGACAGTCAAAATTGCTAGTTAGGAAGCAACAAATACAGGGCTTTCCAATAAGAAGATTCATTTTTATATTGAGAAAATGTTTTAGAGGAAGGTATGCCATTAATAATAGCAAACGATATCAGCCCAATTGCCGCCATGGCTTCGTTTGCAGGACCATAACCTTTTCATTAAATTTTCCAACACCAATTCGCATAATTGCGGCAGTATGTCCTCGATAACTTCACGAATTCCATCTTCAATGCCTTGAATCGATTGTGTAGTATTGTCATAGACATCATTTTCCACGTAGCCCCCAAGGAAAAAGTATGAAGGTGTTAAATCGCAAGATCTCGGCGGTCAATTCTGATCATCATTTCGAGAAAAAGCACGGTCAGGGAAGTTTTCTTTCAAAAGAGCGATGATTTCATTGCTAATTCGGCACGTAGCGTCGTCCTGTTGAAAGTAAACGTTGTCCAGATCTCTTTTATGCCCCCTCGAGTTTGTATAAAAAATTAGGTTTGCAAAATTCAGTATATGACATACACAGTGGTCAAAATAAAAACAACAATTTCACATTCTTGGATTTCCACGGGTCAATATATTTTTGTAGGCCTTTTTGAAGGACTCTAGCGAACAACTAAGAAGACTACAGAATTCTTCTGTATTCAGCAGATGTACTGAACTGTAGGCAAAACATCTCGTGAACTTAGCTATACTGTGAGGAAAAATTTCAAACCGATTCCCTCAATTTCGCAGCTGCCTTCCATGAATTGTACTTTTTGGTATCCACAAGTCATACAGATATTTTGGCTTTTCATTTTTATATGTCTTGAACACCATCAGGGCAATGCCATTTTGTGACGACTATCGATCTTCAGTACATTTTTGTCATTATACCATAGGCTCAAGTGTTCATATTTTGGTATTGAATATGTAAATCTTAGACATGCATTCTGAGCCAACTGAACCTTCTGCTTGTAGTCAACGGAGAGGAAGCTGTAATACACCAATCGATAGTAATCCCACTATGGGTAAAGTAGAGACTGTATTATTCTGAGCTTGGCTTGTTCATTTAGGATGTATTTGAATTGATATAAAGCTTTAAGTTTCGTATATAACATACTGAGTCTCTCTACTACTTGCTTTTGAAAGTTCAGCTGACCATCAAATATGACTCCCAAATTCTTTGCGTTGTCACTTTCCGGGGGTGCAACATTATTTATATGGAGAGTAACAAAATTATTAAACATAGCAATACTCCGTGCAGTCGTTGTTCCAACTAACATGAAACAACTCTTCAAGGCATTCAAAGTTAGTCCATGGTCAACTGACCAGATGTATATACAGTTGATAGATATCAACCGTATATTTACTGCTCGTAGTGCCATACTAATTCCTGAAGGAGAAAAAGATTTTATAATCTGTGTATCGTCTGCATATAGTTGTATCTTGCAACTACTTTCGACATAACTCAAGTGTGGATGTTGAAAAGGGTAGGTCCAAGAATGCTTCCTTGTGGTACACCACTTTTGACACAATGATTGGTTTCGATCTTAGTCTATCGATTTCAACGATTTGTGTTCTATTTACTAGAAAGGCATGAAACTAGCCCATCCATCGTCCAGAGATACCAAAATACTGCAGCATAGCCAACATCAGGTTATGATCTATAAGGTCGAAGGCCTTGCTGTAGTCTAATAAAACTAAGCATGACATTTCTGAACGGACCATTTCCCATGTCAACTTAGTAGTCACTCTTGCGAGGGCTGTAGCAGTAATATGGCCAGACGGAAGCCAGATTACTTATAGGGAATAATATCATTTGTATTAAGATACTCCAAGAGAATGCCATGCACAATCTTCTCCATCATTTTGGACAAAATAGGGAGAATGCTTATAGGTCTCAAATCATTCAATGACTCAATATTAATCATCGCTCGATAGCGGAATCCATTCACCGAAATAATTGCTGCAGTCTCACTTTCGAAGAAGTAAGGTCCGAAGACAACGCCAACCCAAAAACCGCATCGAACAGTGACACGCTGAGGATGGAGAGGCTTTCAACAATAACTCTTGTGTTTTCAGAGCCTCAGAGTCGACAATTTTACTTGTTGACGTAGCCACCGAGGTGGAAATGGGCTTCATCACTGAAGATGATTTCTCGATGAAAATTCGGATCATTTTGATGCATTTAAAGGACCCAATCAGCAAAGATACATCGCTGTTGATCATCGGCTGGCTCGAGTTTTTGTGTTAACTTAACTTTACAAGCCTCAAGACCCAAGTCTTCATGCAAAATACGGTGTAATGCGTTTGTGTAATGCTCAATTCCAAAGAACGACGGGGAATGGATAAACCTGGGTTTTCTTCAACTGTTTGGGCTACAGCAGCAATATTCTCAGTTGGTCTTGTGTGTCATTCACGGGTTCGATTCTTCAAATCTTAAAACTTACTTGTTCCAACAACTCGAATTTTTGCAACAGTAGCACTATTGCCGGCCAAGAATGTGCTTCACGACGACCCAAAACTGTTTTAGTTTTGCGAACTGTGACTGCAAGATTTTCACCATTTTGTAGTGAATTTGAATAATTTCAATGCGTTGTTGAAGCGTTCATCCTTCCATTTTTATTAATGGCGTAGTTTCTACTTGTCAAATGTCCAAAACTGACAGCTTCGAAAGTAACAGATGCCGAGATAGCAGGCTATTCAAAATGAAAGCTCTTATTGGAAAACCTTTCATAGGACTACATGGTACATTTCCTATTACAGTAAGAGATCCTTCATAATTAGTGGGGAGAAAATTTGCAAATTTCTATATTCTATATAGAGTCGTCTGAAGCTTCAACTTCACTGTCTGCGAAAATTATTCCTGATCTGTGAGGAGGCAAAGCGTCCCTACGCACATTTCAAGGAACCTGTGGTAGTTGTGGTAGAGGAGAATTTCAAGCATCGGAAGGTGATGCATAGCTGATGAAGGATACAAACTTGACCAAGTATTCAATACAGACAAAACTGCACTGTTTTGGATGAGAATGCCAAACATTACATTAATTTCTAAACGCGAAAATTCTGCCTCTGGATTTAAGATGGAAAAGGATAGAGCTACACTTCTGCTATGTTCTAATGCATTTGGATATTGTGCCATCAAACCACTGATTTCTAACAAGTCATTTAATCCTTGTGCTTTGAAAAAAGTAAACAAGAAGGACCTGCCAGTGTTTTCAAGCACTATTTTTTGTGATTGGTTACGGAATGGTTTCGTTTCAGAAGTAGACATTTGTTTAGAGAGAAGAATTTACACCTGTTCTAGTTTTGAACATTGGTGCATTGTCTAAAACTACAACAATTTTGAGTCACCTTTGCAAACATGAAACTATGCATCCAAATATAAAAGTGTCCTCATATCCCAAGAATCCTAACACGCGAAATTTTGAGAATTTGAATACTTTCATTCACTGAACAATATTCAACCTTTCATAGAAATATCCTTTTCAGAAGAAACTGGTTTTTCAATCCATTCTCCATAATCATTTTGTGTGTTACCATTAGTAGGATATGATGTACAACTGATTGACAGCCAGACAAGAATAGGAGGCGTTACCTATTCGACAGATCGCTTTTTTCAGACACAGTGTGTAGCGTAACGGTGAATAGTCGCATTTATGTGGCTTCTAGAATTTTCAATTTTGATATCTACTCTTTGTTTTGATGGTTTCCCGGTGGCGATAGTGAGTGGCTTTTCTGGGTGTTCCTTGGAGGGCGCCAATACATTCACATGTCTTGATGAGTTGCACCAGAATGAGATGAAAAAGTTGCATTGTGGCCTCGTGTTGTGGATGGGTATGCAATACTGACGAAGTCAAATGAGACCAAATTTGCAGTACATCGCTCCTATTAATGATATCCGACCGAACTGTACTACTACTATCGGCACCTGGTTGACGATGATTATAAAGTGTGGATCGGAAGACCAGCTCCTTCATGGAAGAATATTTAACATTGTAAGCGAGGTTGAATATTGTTCCATGAATGAAAGCCTTCAATCAAAGTGCAATCCTCACCCTCCTTTACTTCAACCTATGAACCTACAGCGTATAGTGGATTCCGAACCACTCTACCAGACCGTGCAATGATAACTGATTACAAGTTAACTGGTCTTCGGAAATGTATGCCCTCTTTAGGCGACTATTTCCAAGTATCACTTTTTTGTTCTAGGACAACATCCATAACTTGAACCCGGATTCGAACCAGACACCTTGGCTTAGCAGTTCCAATATGCTTGCGCAATAACCGTGCAGCTACCAAGGCGGTTAACCTTAAATATCTGTACCGTTGATCCTGACAACTCTATCTATTTTTTTCAAGACTAAGAGGGATTATTTATGTGTGAAATTCAAACACATTGTGCCAATAATTGATGCAAAATTCCAACATTTCAAATTTCATTTTTGGTAGACAAGTAATTATGAACAGAAGTTATTTCGGATTGTCTGAATGAATGCAAATTCGATGTCTTTTCTTGGCGCACATATTCCCCTGATGAAAAATAAAATGAGAGAAGTAAATTGTATTTTGCAAGAAATCACCACATATGATTAACAGCGATTGCTGGTCAATAATTGCGAGTATGGTTTGGTCTTTTTGAAAATAATAATTCTTTGTAGTAATGCTACGCGAATCAAGAAATTTAACCCCGACAGAAGCAGAGGTATTAGATGACCTAGATAGAGTTTATAGAATAGGCCAAATGCTTGTGGTGTCATATTCAACTGTTACCAGAATGATCCACAGAAACAGGGAGACTGGGGGTTATGGAAGGAGAACTGGGCAACAGCGACCTAGCGGAACAATGACGATCCAAGACAGTTATTTAAGAATTTTCTCGTTGAGATAACGATTCGCTGCTACTAGGCACCCCCAAATGCAGCTTCAAAAGAAGCGTAGAGCTAATTATCTATTACCTCTGCACATTGAAGAGCCCGATTGAATTCTACTAGGAAATATATCATTCTTTCAGAAGTTGACTGGAAGATAGTTTTGTTCAAAGATGAGTCGAGATTTTGGTTTCTTTATTGGGATCGATGTTTCAGTGTATAGATGCCCAAACAAGTGATATACCCAGTGCAACTTCTCATCTACCTATAGATTTACTGGAGCTTAAATAAAGGTGTGGGGAGCAATTTCTTCGAACGGCCGCAGAGATCGGGGTCATCGTAAATAATGAAACCCTGAGTGCTCAGAGGTGCGTGGCACACATTTTAGAAGAACACGTTGTACCATTCATGGCAAAAATGGATAAAAACCTTTCATTTAGGCATTATAAGGCCGCAAATCTGATAATAAATTGCTTGTCATTTACTTATTGACAACAATATCAAGAAACGATTGCATAAGGTACATAGTTACTCTTTCTTTATTAATTGCAAGAGATGTGCTTGAAGGTTCGCATAGGTTAGATTTCAAAGTTCAATGCAATGTTCTATAATTCCAAAACCTAATCTTCATTAAATTTTGGATGAATTGAGAAATTTTCTTTTTGTATATGATTTATGAAATCACAGGACTCAACTGGGTCACTCTTCCATAGCCGCGGCCATGAATTTCCATTAACTCCAAATCTTTTTCCACATGGAATTTTACTAGGGCAAGTTGTTAAATGCTGGGGCTGGAGTGAAGATCAATATGAAGTCTGACATGGCAATATCCAAAACCAACATCTAAATGCCATTCCAGATCATCATTAATGGCAGCCAGGATGAACCACCCTCATGGAGCCCTACTCGGCGGCCTAGTTGGTTCACAGACGGCTCCAAATCTGCCTTGGTGTTGAAGTTGGTGTCTATGGTCGATCTGGCCACTTGGGCATTGAGGGCAATGAAAGGTGGACTCATTGGCCGCTAGAGAAATTCCCTTGGAGACTGTGAGGATGGAAAAAGACAGAAAAGAACAGATCAAGAGGTACGGGAACAAAGGCTGAACCTCACACCTCTCAGACCTCACTTGCCATCCGTGGACCTTTCACTGCGAGAGCCAAGGCTTGACTTAAGAATTACCTAAATAGGATCTATATTTACAAGAAGAATGGATCTTGTAGGTGATATTTAGGACAAAGTGCGCCCACACCCAATTATATATCTATCTATCTAAAATGTTTCTGATGCTATAGTGTAGGAGTCGCTACGCGAACTTTTCAATCAAAATAGTTTTTCGTGACATCAAAGCGTAACTTTTCTTTGAAGTCATATTATTTCCCAGAAGTTACACTGATTTAATAGATCCGGATACGAATTGAGAGAAATCTACATAACATAAATTAGTAGTGCGTATAATAAATGACGAACAATTTAGAGATAAAGTGAAAATGTGTTAGAATGTATAACGGCTACCGTTCACAGTAATCGAAACGGTTCTTGAAGGCATTCATTCTTTGAGGGGGCATTTACGATTCAGGTGGCAAGTTCCTGATATACATGAAAAATTATCGAATCAAGTCTTATTATGAAAATTTCATCTGAGTGGTCTTTAATTGGGTTTCTTTATACGATATTAGTGATGAGTATATCCAATGATTTCTTCAATCAAAATGACAGTTATCAAATAAATTCAACAATCGAACGATTATATATACTGGGTGATTCACCAGTGGCGCGGTGCTCTGTACGTCGTACACTCTTGAAGATTTCATTTTTGTTAGAACGGTATTGTATTTAGAAAGTAAGAATCTCTTTCAGAAATTTATTCTGCAGTAAACAGGGTGTCCCAAATTTCTATAGAAAAATCTTGGGTGGTTTTTTTCTGATTGGAAAACTACTTTTTTGTTCAAGATTCAGGAGTGGCCTAAACTCCGCTATAATGTCTTTGAGTGATAAGTTTTTTTGGTGAGTAGTTTCATCACAATATTTTTTTTCCGTAAAAATTCATGAAAATAGGCTCTCACATTATCGCATGCTCCTTCGGCCAGAGAGGATGAATACTTTCTTTCTTTCGTTTTCTTATTACCCGAGAATAGCTCAATTGATGAATTGAAATAAGTTGTCCTCATTTTATACAGGAGTGACTCAAAAAAATCATTGAATATTGTAATTTTAAAAATGTCATATCTTGATTTTTCCGAATGGAGCGCCCTGTATTTTATTATTCATGTCAACGCATAAAATATTGTGCTATATTTTTCAGAAGTAACCGTAAATTTATCTTATCTTCGATATATTCGATCATTTGTAAAAATGTTTGATGAAAATTCTACAAACCCTATTAAACTCATCAACATGCATCAATATTTGCACAGAAGTTTTTTTTGCTGTAATGATTCAAGTAGTGAAAAATGGAACCTAAACAAGATAATTCTTTTAACAAATGATAAAATCAAGATGATTGAAACGTAAATCGAGGTATGTGTTGACATTTTCTTTTATTTGTGCCTTCTGTCAGGTGTCCGGACATATCATATTCTGCATTTTACATGGTGAACTTATCAGTGTTTCGTTATTAAACATTGTTAAAGTGAGGTTTGAACCCAATTTTCTCAATTGACTACCATGAAGTTCTCCAAAGAAGAAATGGTGGATATGATTTTTATTCTGGGTGAGTGTGATAGAAATTCTTCGTTCGCAAGTACAGTTTATGCACAAAAGGTTCCTGATAAGAGGCATCCTGATGCAAGATGCTTTGAAGAACTTCTAACTAGATTTATCGAAACGGGTAATATCGTTTACAAAAAACATGAAAAACCAAAAACTGCTACAGCTGAAGACATCCAGTTATCAGTTTTGTTGACAGTGACAAAGGACCCATATAAAAGTCAAAGAGAGATTTCTCAGTTAACAGAAATAAGTCAAACTTCCGTCCAGAGAATCTTGCAAGTGAATAAATTTCATGCATATCATGTACAGCTGCACCAGGAACTGAACAATCAAAATTATGAAATTGAATCAATTTTTGCAATTGGGCAAGTGACAAAGTAGCGAAAAATCCAAATATGTTTAGCAGAGTTCTTTGCTCGGACAAGGAAAATTTCCACAAGAACGGGCTTGTTAACAGGCACAACTTTCATTATTACGCCAAGAAAAATCCACACCTCATGCACAAATAGATCACCAGCATCTTTGTTTCTTCAATGTATGGGCCGCTATAGTAGATAGGGCCGCACTTCTTCGACGGCTCAATAGTGAAATGTATTTAGATTTTCTGCAAAATCATCTAGCAATGTTACTTGCCGATGTACTAGAGCATATAAGACAAGATTTGTGGTTTCAACAGGATGGAGCACCGGCACATTACTTACATCAGGTAAGGGAGCATTTCAATCATGTATTTCCAAACAAATGGATAGGACTTTTAGATGGCCAGCTAGGTCTCCGGACCTTACAAGTCTAGATTTTTTTTGTGGGGTCATATTAAAGGCATCATTTACCAGATCTCTTCTACAACACAGTTGGATATGAGACAGAGAATAGTCGACGCCTTTCTGTCAGTTAATCCGCAAATATTGTCGAGAGTTCAAGATATCGACCAACTTACCAATTATTTCAGAAGATGGAGGATCAAGGTCAACTCCAAGAAGACAGTAGCAATGTATATCTACCACAAGAAGAGGAGACATCCGGAAACACCAAAATAAATCATCATAGAAGGGCAACAAATCGAATGGAAGAAGGAAGCAAAATATCTCGGCGTAATTCTGGACGACCAACTGAGCTACAAGAGGCACATCGAAGAAACTACAAGGAAAACAAGAGCAATACATGGGGAAATATACCCCTTACTCAACGGATGACGCAAACTCACATTGGAGAACAAAATCAAGATGATCAAGGCAATAATCATCCCAGAAATAACATACGCAGGACAAATTTGGCATCTAGAGAACGGATTCGAGAAGAGGAAAATACAAGCAGCACTCAACAACATTATTAGGACAGCAACAAACGCCCCATGGTACATAAGCAAGGACCAACCTAGGAAAGTAATGGAAATCGACACACTAGAAGAATCCATCACACTACGAAGACAACCAACTAGATGGAAGACTATGAAAATAAGGAGATCAACCAAATAATAGAACTACAACATGTAAGAGGAAACAATAGGCCAGCATAGATGTTCCACAACATAAACCAAGGAGGATAACCAACTAGTAGGACCACAAGACAAACTAAGGAGATGTAAAATAAGCGAGATGAAGAGGAAGAAAGATAGACATTCAACCCTCACCAAAATTTATGGATCACCGTTAGAGGAATAGATTTAGTGTACTATCATCTCCTGATGAAGCAAACTAAGTTGGCGAAACTGACGTCGAGTATTCGGAATAAAGTTTTGGTGTAGTGGTGTATAGTGTTCTTAGTGGTATAACTCAATAACAATTCTTGTAACGAATGTGAAAATGAAACAACAAAACCCACAAAGTGGATCTTACTAAACCACGGAACGTCTAATAAGTGGTACTACCGGAATGGGGTCACTTACACGAAGAAAAACGTGGATGGTTCACAGAAACACTCGTTGTGAATGTAAATTTAAGATTAAATAAAACACGTGGTTCGCTAGTAGACAACGGTGGTTCGGCAATATGGCCGACGGCGTGGGTTGTCTGCAGAGTCGACTTTGCAACGTGTGCTGCAGACGATCTACGGAGACGAAGCGAACTCGATGAGGTCAGCGAAGGAAAAGAAAAGAGATCGAAAATTCCAGAACTGCAACGATATTCAAATCCTCGGGTCAGGTAGACACATACGACGTTCTATGCTTCGCTTGGTCGGAGGAGGCTACTAGGCAATTTATGGTTAGAAAGTATAATAAACACGGCAACATGCTAAGTCGGAGGAGCCTAGAATGATCTATGGTAAGAAAGCATAGTGAAGACGGTAACAGTGGCATTTGACTATATACTTTATGCATTGAGTAATAAAGTCGTTTCACTCGAAAATTTTGTTTGTATACACTTTCAAAAACACCCGCTGCGGCAAAGGCGGCTTATGTCAAAGGGATCCGAATCAATGCAGCAGCGATATCATTTACAAACATACTTCAGGTGTAGTAGTACTAAGGTCTATTTTACTATTTTATAAGTCCATTTAACGACACGTTTACGAAGGATACAGAACTCTATTTATTGATGCATACGTACGTATCGATGTATCGAATATAGAATTTGTTTTGCATTGTTTTTCTTCCGCGAATCGAGAAAACGTGAATATAGGAAGCGCGAATGAGGAGTTTTCAATATTCTATCGAAATTTGACATTATGGCGTTATCCATGATAATGTAGTATTCCAATATTTGTAACTTTATTCTTCAAGCGAATAGATGAACACATATCAGTTACACCTAGATCATCGAAATTTTTGAATGGAAAAGATTGATCTCCAGCAAAAATTGATCACTTAAAAAAAAGATTTCACATCGATAATCCTGAAAACTCACCAAGAAGTTGTAGGCAGTTGAATTACTTATCGAAGTGGAGTTAGCATTTCGAGGAAGAAACTACGTTCAAATTTTAGGGATTGTCTCTGTTAGCAGTCTAGTTTCTAACACTTAATGTATTAGTTGCAACATTCTGTCCAGAGTTCACTTCAGTAGTTACCCCCTAGTCTGAAACAGTTAAATAAAACGACGGTTAAGCAGTGAAAACTACAGAGATTAGAAATCCTAATTGCAAATACACATTTCTAGAGTACAATACACAAAGTTTAGTAAATACGGCTCTGCTGAAGCTTCATTAAACAAATAACTACCCGCTGGTTTAGCGAGGGTTACCAATGAATACTGCAGTTGATTTAACTCTAGAATAATCAGTAAGATATTATATTTCGCCTGAATTCACAGTACCAACACCATTCCTTAATATTTACAATTAACGAACGAGCGATTTATGTCAAATCCTCGCGGTTTAATATGTTTGTCGTTGAATTATACAGAGTAGAACGAAATGTATTTAATTATACAGTGCGTTACAATGAAAACAAACCACCCTGAATAGTGATAATAATAATAATGATAATTCATAATTTCATAAGGGAAATAACAAAACAGCGACCAACAATAACAAAGAAGTACCAGACGCACAGTTCTTAACCGATTATTGGTCATCACTATGGTCAAACCCCAAAGAACACAATAGAGATGTGGAATAAATCATAAATGAAAAAGAACGCCTTGATATCAAACATATGGACTTCGAAGGAATAACGGAGGAAGAAAGGCCACAGGTATAGATAATATACACAACTACTGGTACAAGAAGTTTGATAAGCTCCATGGAGGCCAAGTGAAACAGCTCACGTATGTTCTTCAACATCCCAAGAAAACACCCACTTTCCTAACACAAGGCTTAACATATATGCTACCTAAGAGCGATAGAACACAGGATCCGTCTCAATATAGGCCAATCACTTGCCTGCCAACACTCTACAAAATATTCACTTCATGCATATCCAATCGAATATACCAACACCTTGACGACAACAATATATTAGCAGAGGAGCAGAAAGGATGCAGAAAGAAACACCACGGGTGCAAGGAACAACTCATCATCGATTCTGTGATAATGAAACAGGTACACGTAAGGCATCGGAATGTTCATTCAGCTTTTCTCGATTATCTGAAGGCATTCGATAGTACCGCCCATTCTTGGCTTGTTGAAGTATTGCAGATTTACAAAATTCACCCAGCTCTGGTAGAATTCTTGAAGACAACAATGACACACTGGCGTACGTCTCTGCAGGTCAACATGAACAATAAATCAATTAAAATTGACGAGCTACCCATACGTCTTGGAATTTTTCAAGGAGACTCTTTGAGTTCACTATGGTTTTGTTTGGCAATGAACCCATTGTCCTCAATGCTTAATAGAACAGGATACGGTTTTAGGATAAAAGCAGAACGGAAATATTATACAGTCTCCCACCAGCTGTATATGGATGACATCAAATTATATGCTTCGAACAAGAAGCAATTGGATGAATTGTCAGTGAGTTCTCGGCAGATGTTCATATGAAATTCGGGATTGAAAAATGTAAGACCCTGAACATTCAAAGAGGGAAAGTCATAGATGGTGAAACACAACTTCCAAACCGTGATATTATACAGTGCATGAGAGATGGCGAAACATACAAATATCTGGTATACCAACAAGCCAGATTGCTAGACCAAAAACAATGAAAAGAGAAGATTCGTTCAGAATACAGTCAGCGTCTGAAGTCTGTGCTGAAATCGATGTTGAACTCAGGGAATTTAGTCAAGGCAATTAACACCTACGCCATTCCAGTGTTGCTTTACTCATTTGGAATAATCAGATGGACTAAGACAGAACTGGGTGATATTCAAAGGCAGACCCGAACGTGTCTGACAAAGTACAACAATCATCATCCAAAATCGTCTGTGATACAAACAACTTTGAAGAAAGATAACGCGGCTTAATAGATGTTGCCAATTTACACACCGAACAGATAAAAAATCTCAGAGAATTCTTCTCTGCAAAAGCTCTAACTTCTGACTCACATAGATTGATATCGTTGGCTGATAAGGGGTATACACCTTTAAATCTTGCTACCAGAGACGACCTGCTGAATCTAACGTTCTTATCAGACACTGAAAAACAAGAGCAATGGCCAAGAAAGGAATTGCATGGATGACATCACCATGAGATTAATCAACCACACATCGACAAAGAAGCCTCCAACAAATGGTTGATGAAGGGAGAATTATTCGCGGAAACAGAAGGATTCCTTATGGCCATTCGAGACCAAGTGATAGCCACAAATAACTACAAAAAATTTATTATGAAGGACGGAACATTACGAACAGATAAGTGCAAAAAATGCCACATAAGATCGGAGTCTATACAGCATATTACGTCCGGATGCGAACAACTGGCCAATACGGACTATCTACACAGGCATAATCATGTGTGCAACATTATTCATCAGAAACTTAATCTAACCTTCCAGCCATATTACAAGTATCAGCCCGCGCCCGTACTGGAAAATGACTCTATCAGATTATACTACAATAGGCCTGTTATCACTGACAGAATGGTGACGAATAATAGGCCGGACATAGTGGTGTATGATAAGAGAGCCAGAACAGCAATGCTGGTGGATGTCGCCATACCGAATAATAACAACGTGCTGAACAAATGCCAGGAGAAAAAGTCCAGATACACAGACCTTGCTATTGAGATCAAGCAGATGTGGCATCTCGAGAAAATAGATATTGTTTCTGTCATCGTATCCTCGACTGGGTTAATACCCAAAACTTTGCATGATAGCCTTAAGAAATTAGAATTGCATAAGAATACCTATATAGAAATGCAAAAAGATGTAATTCTCAATACATGTAGGATAGTTAGAAGATTTATGTCAAGCATATTGTAATCGAGCCTATTTCCTTTGATTGCTGAATCTGGGAAAGGTAAATTATATCCAGCTAACAGCTAAGATAGTGTATAAGTCCACGATAATAATAATAATAGTTCTTCGACTACACGAACAACAAGTCTCCACAACTCCGCTTCGAGCTAAGCCAAAAAGCGACTAGAGATGAATATGAGAGCTGAATTCGGTCGCCTCACAGAATTTCTGAGAAAAAAATCCTGAAGGCGCTAGAAATGACATATACGCAAAATTTATAGAAAAATTGGTACGAATACAAAACACCCTAATCACAAACAACACATCGACGTGTATATGGACACTTTGAAGCAGAAACTCCAAGCAAAAGGAAAGAGGCTTTCAAGATAAGTCAAATGTACTGAAAGAAAACATCAAAACCAAATCGCGGCTAAATTTCATAAGGGAAATAATAAATCTGCGCCAACAATGACAGTAAAGTACCTGACGCATAGTGCTTGACCGATTATTGGTAATTGCTATGGTTGAACCACAAAGAACACAATAAAGATGCTGAATGGATTACGAATGAAAAACAACGCCTTGATATCAAACATATGGACTTTGAAAGAATGACGGAGGAAGAAATCGCAGCAATAGTTAGAGCGACCACCCATTGGAACGCCACAGATATAGATAATATTCACAACTTCTGGTACGAGAAGTTCGATAATCTCCATGGAGCCCTAGCGAAACAGCACACATATGTTCTTCAAGATCCCAAGAAAACACCCACTTTCCTACATAAGAGCTTAACATATATGCTACCTGAGAGCGATAGAACACAGGATCCGTCTCAGTATAGGCCAATCACTTGTCTGCCAACGCTCTACAAAATACTCACCTTATGCATATCCAATTGACTTTGACAACAACATTATATAAGCTGAGGAGCACAAGGGATGCAGAAAGAAACACCATGGGTGCAAGAAACAACTCATCATAGATTCTGTGATAATGAAACAGGCACACGTATTGGAAAATGACTTTCTCAGATTATACTACGGTAAGCCTGTTATCACTGACAGAATGGTGACGAATAATAGGCCGGACATAGTGGTGTATGATAAGAGAGCCAAGACAGCAATGCTGGTGGATGTCGCCATACCAAATAATAACAACGTGCCGAACAAGTTACAGGAGAAAAAGTCCAAATACACAGAACTTGCTGTTGAGATCAAGCAGATGTGGCACCTCGATAAAATAGATATCGTTTCTGTCATCATTCATTCGACTGGGTTAATACTCAAAAGTTTGCAGGATAGCCTTAAGAGCAAGAGAATTGCATAAGAATACTTATATATAAATGCTAAAAGCTGTAACTTTGGATATATGTAGGATAGTAAGAAAATTTATGTCAAGTATATTGTAATCAAGACTATTCCCTTTGATTCCTGAATTTGGGAAAGGTAAATCATATCCAGCTAAAGATGAGATAGTGCATAAGTCCCCGATAATAAATAGTAATAATCTGGGATACCAACAAGCCAGATTGCTAGACCAACAGTGTTGGTTTCACCCTTAAAAGTTCATCCACTTAAACCAACCTAAGGTGAAAATACTTCACAAGTCGCTTAATCAACAATTCGACGACCCGTGACGGGAATTATGGAATGAAATTCTGCAAGCTATCATCTGATGGATTTCCCGTGCAAACGAACCACTCGCGGAACTCGGAGCAGGGACATCAATCTATTACGTCATGCAATAATCAGAATATAACTAAACTTGTATTATACAATAAACGATCACAAACTATCTATATTTCATTCAAGTCGTCACTCTGCCCAAATTATTAATGAATTTTAGTCTCTTATCGCAGATTAAGATTTTCTACAATTTTATCCATCTTAGTCTCCTACCGTAGATTAAGATAATTCACAACATTTGAACATTAGGGAATCAAAACCAATAACTCTGACGTATTTCACGCTGGCTTAATCGTACGGACATTCAGCACTATGCGCCGGATACAAATATGGCTAACGTCCACAATTACCTCGGACTGATTTAATGGATTAACTTCAATATCCAATCATAGGAAAACGATAAACAATGTTCATTTTGAAAAGCTCTTCGAAAATTCACAATCAAGAGGACTCGGCGTATCAATTCTATTGAAAAACTGATCGTATTCCTCTTAATTCTTTTAAGCTATCCTTACCTCAGTTAACTTTCTCCCACATCCCTCGATCTCTACTTGCCCTTTCTTGCCCGAAGTCGCACTACGCCCATGGAAGCCAATGGCTTATATTGAAAAAAGAACACAAGTTTGCATTATAACATAAAAAAGAAATTTCCGAACGAAGTTCGAGTCTATGTAGAAAGTGCATGTGTAATTTCAAAACCATTTTTAAATGACTTTGAAAACAACCGGAGTACTAGAACTGAAGTTCTAGTTTCGCAAATAACTCGAAAAGAAACAAATAGTTTGAATCTCTTTGCGCCATTGAATTCCTCACTCAAAATAACATGGGTCTACCCTGTACTCCCCCTTTCATTCAAATTAATGAATAATTATGGTTTTTCCGATTTGCTGTTACTTACACACAACTAACTTCATATGGAATCACCCGATATTTTGAATATTACCTCACGGATTTTGGAAATCTCGAAGGATTGTTAGAATTGATCCTTTTTGAGGTATTTCAATTGAAGGAAGAAATAAAATAAGGTCTATTTTGAGAAAGAAACAAATAAAAGAAAATAAGAAACTTTCCGCATATAGTAAAAAAATTGAAAATTGTTTTCTCACGGAGTAGTTGTTTTCTTCTCGATCTCAGTAGCTTGTATTACCTCCTCTTGCCCTGATACAAGCCTGAATCCGTCTATGTATGCTTTGGGTTAGGTTTTCGACCTCCTCTGGGGTGATATTCTGCCACTCTTCTGTGGTGGCTTGGATAAGCTGTTGTGGGGTTGTTGGTTTATCCTAGCGCGATCTAATTTTCCTTTTGAGATTATCCCATGAATGTTCAATAGAATTAAGGCCTGGAAAGCAAGCTAGTCAGTCCAAAATAGCGATTTCCCTGTTTCAAGATAATATCGCGCGAGGTTGCTGGTATGCGTAGAAGCACTATCTGGCATGAAAGTGAAATTATTACCGTGGGCACCTGGCCAGAGTCTCACTATGGGCTCCAGCACTAGGTCCACGTAATTTCTTGCCTCCCAGCATAATGCCACCCCAAAACATCACACAGCCCTTTTGGTATTTCGGAATTTGTCTTGCTGCTCGGAGTCTAGATTATCTCCAACGACACCTTAAAACCCGAAACTGGCGGTCACCTGATCGAACACCAATTCTGGTCTCATCCGAAAATAGAACATTTCGCCAGTTTTCCATATTCCAATGTTGGTGCTCAATACACTGTTAAGTTTTTGTTGTCTGGTTAGCTCTGGAACTCTTGAGGGCCTTTTACTGTATAAACCGCTTGAACGAAGTCTTTGACGTTTCGTTTCGACTGATACACTAATGCCTGTTGCTTCAAGAAATTGCTTTTGGAGTATGGGATGCGACGCACTAGGGTCTGTTCTTGCAATTCGGCACAAAAAGCGGTCTTGTTCTTCAGGAGTGATCTTCCTACGACTTCGTCTAGGCCTATTTTACTGAGATTGTTGCTCCATGTATCGGGCGTAGGCCTTTGAAATCATCCCCTGTGATACCCGCATTGTGACTGCTATATTCCTCTGTCACCCTTTGTTCAAGGAGAGCAATAATTCGACCCCTCTGTACATCGGACAATCCAACGTAAGGCATTCTCAATTATAACTATAGGCTTTTTTAAATTTTGAAATTCACAGTTTCAAATATCAATATCCCGAACATGTGGTGATAATTCAACATTTCTTATCATACTTTCCAGTTCTTCTACAACAAAAAATTCATTCTTCACAAGTTGTCAAAGATCCATGGTTAAAAACAATTAATAATGTGAAATACCGAGTGATTCCATATAAATTTGGTTGTGTGTATATTCACAGAAATAGGTCATCGTAAATTGGAGGACATCTAAGCGTTGTACCTTTTTCTGACGAGAGTTTATTGATTAAAGTTTCCTTTCAACCTTTGTTTCTTCAGTTAATTGATAGTTTCCCAGGAACGACGAAATACCTAATTAGGTTAGACATCTCTTGTTTTGATTATTCTCATCTCTCACAATTCTGAGAAAATTATAGTGTGCATCCCAGACTATGATTATCGTCCATCAATTAAACTGATTTCTCTTTGGCGTAGTTATTCCGAAAAGGCATCATATCGCAGATAAAGAGGAAATTACAAACAATATTATGAACAAGAATGTTATTTAAACTGCAAAGTGTAATCTACTCATGCAAATTACATAATGCAAATAGGTGGCTATTTGTTCTTCTCAGTTGTCAGCATTGTTTACTTAGGTTTGGTAGTTTAATTGTGTATAGTGTCCATGAATAGAGTAAGGTACGGAATATATGTTTTATACCTGCTTACACTATTACCCAGAAGCGAATGAATGAAGAAATGATGATTCTGTTTGAATAAAAATTAGGTACCTACTCAACATTGGATTACTGATAAAGATAATCAGGCAAACAGCATCAACATGGCTAGCTACCTAATTGCAGATTGTTATTGGCGCAAGCACAACATGGGGGCACACTAATTCTAGTCAAACAGGGTACTGAGTTGTATTATAAAGCGTTACAGATTTCGCTGAGGAATTTCAATTTGAATTAACAGTACAGCTTTAATTTCTTCATAGCAATTTCGTCGGTCTTCAGATCACCTCTTGGGAATCTGCAGACTTTCATTGACAAACTGGACAGTGTACTTGAAACTTTGACCAATATGAGAAAATAAAAAGTATTCGAATGTGGCGATTATAACATCAATTTTTTTGAAGAAAACAGGTGGAAAGCAATTTACCGATCTTTTGGAACGTTTAACATGAAACATGTCCTGGAAGAACCCTTCAGAGAATTCAACCTAGTTTCACCTGTATAGATAATATTTTTGCTTTCAAAACCAACAAATACTTATCATGGAGTGCAAATCTCCATCTTGGAGATCACTACAGACAGTTTCTGAGGGTACATACTGAGTAAAACATATAAAATGGGTATAAAATTATTAAAGTGAGGACAATATCGAATGAGGCAATTTCACATATTCAACAAGGATTGAATGAAAACCTATCCGTCTTGATACTGGCAAATCTATCTGCTGGTAAATCTTCCAATAAATTTGGTGAGATTCACAATTGGTTGTTTCAACGCCACTGTCCCGAAAGAGATTTCAAATTGGTGAATGGATATCGCAAAAACAACTTCTATGTCACACAAGAATGAAGATGCACTGCATACCGTGTTCATGGAGGAAAAACGATAATGTGCCTCCCAGAGCCTACAAGAACTTGAAAACAAAGCAACCTAAATCGTGTATAGAGAGATTGGGTAGATAGAATGTGAAAGACAATTAAGCAGAACAAATTAAGGATGAATTGAAGATTGAAGAATATAATGGAGACATAGAAGTAAGGTGAAAGAAACCAAACAGAGCATAGGTGGCGGCTGAAAAACATGTAGGATTTCAGAAAATAAAAGAGACAAAAGACTAGTACAATGAAGAGTGCAAGAAGATGCTGGGCAAAAAAGTGAGTACGAGGCTTAAATGGATAAAGACAAACAATCAACAAGACAGGGGAGAATATATAATAAAAAGAAAAGAATGCACCAATAATAGAAAGACAATATAATGAAAAAATAGAGGAGAATAGATAGATTGGGAAATGGAGGAAATAGTGGAGTCAAGACAAGAAAGAAATACAAAGAAATTCTATATTAGAATAAAACAGAACCACAGAATCTACAAAGGAAGAACTCTACTATAGTACAGGAGGATGATTATGAAGAAGTATGGAAGAATTATTCTGGAGAACTTCTTACGGAAACGGAAACAAAACCTGGTTTCACCATAACTGAGAAAGAAGGAGAGGCGACACTTGGAGAACCAGGATTAGAAGAAATAGAAAAGAACATAAACAAGAGTCGAAACCCGAAAGCACCTGGTAGTGACCGAATAAATATGAAACTATTCAAATATGGGGGAGAAACATGAAAAAAGACCTATGCAAACAAGTGCAAACAATTTTGAGAGAAGAGCCTATGCCAGAGAAGTAGAAAATGGGCAAATGAATCATAATATACAAAAATGGATACCAAGCCACCTAAACTAACCTAAACTACAGTGTAGTAACATTACTTAATACCGCATAAAAAATTCTATTCTCGACGATTCAGCAGCGTCTAGCCAAAACATCAAAAACAATAGTAGGACAACACCAAAGCGGGTTTATCAGAGGAAAATCAACAACAGACGCAATACATACCTTAAAGCGGATAATGGAGAAGGCTTTCGAATACTGTATAGATCTCGAAATGCTGTTTATCGATTTTATGTTAGTATTTGACTCAATAAAAAGACCAGAACACACAAGGGTGAGAGAGAGCTGTGCTGGGAGTCAATTTCGTTAAATTGACTTGAATAGTTGAGTATTTTAAGAATGAAATGTTCTTCAGATTTTGAGGAAAATTGAATTATCTGAAAACTCTCGATGTTTCAGTATAGTAATTTTTAATGGAACTTAATTATCTTCAATGCTTAATTCAAATTTGCAATAATATACAGGAGACAAAAAGTAACTCTAATAGCTCCTTATATATCTCAAAAGAAAAATAAACTTATGGTACAGTAATAAAAACAAGTACTGTGTTTTAAGGAATTTTACTTAATAATTGCGATTCGTAACGCGTTTCACTACACTGTAGCTTCTTTAGACGAATGAATATACAGAAAAATATAAATGAGAATATAACTATAAATGTTCTTGAGTAATTAAAATCTTATTGGGTTGCTTCTTCTTAAGTGGTTATTTATGACAGGTATATCCAATAAAATTAAGGAATAGATTGCTCCCCGAAGAGATTCAATAGAGGTGAAGGGCTTAAATCGACTTGTTCATTGATGAGTCTACCTGAGTGTTTGTATTTATTGATTTCTAAAGTTTCCCAAAGATCAACCTTCCAATATTTATTATCTGTATGCAAAATTTCAAACTGTGGGTCGAAAGAATGATTATTTTCTAAGAGATGATTCGCGTAATTTGAATCTGATTTTTATTTGAAAAATTGCGTTTATGTTCCGATATTCTAATATTAAAATTTATATGTGTTCTACCAATGTAGAAATTATCACAGTCATTGCAATTCAATCTATAAACACCTGATTAATTGTTTTTACCTGGTTTGGTTTTATTATTTTTATATATTTGCATAAATTATTATTAGTTTGGAAAGCTATGTTGAAATTATTGCTACTTAAGAATGATTTCAGTTTCTCACTTGTAATGCCAACGTAGGTTAAGGTGTTGAATTTTGTTTCAATTTATCGACAGGGTAAACTTCATTCAATGCGATTCTACTTTGTTTTTATTTAAAATATTATTTATTAGTTTGGGATTGTAACCATTATTTTGGCTATTTGTTCAATCAAATTTAGTTCTTTATTGAAATTTTCTGGTGATAACGGGATGTTAATCAATCTATGAATAAAACTATTGAATGCAGACATTTTATGTTGATATGGATGACACGACGAGTTATGTATTATAATATCTGTATGTGACGGCTTATGGTAAATTGCGAAAACATGTTTTCCATTTTCATTCGAAATTGTTACGTCTAAGAAATTTATCGAATTATTGCTTTCTATTTCGGTTGTGAATGCAATTTTTGGATGTAATGAATTTATATGATTTTCGAAAATTTTCAACTGTCTATCTGTTCCTGTGAAGCAAATAATGATATCGTCTACATAGCGATACCAGTATAAAAAATATTTACTGAGTGGATGATTATGAATTAATTTCTCTGAGTTATTCATGAATATTTCTGCTAACAAAGGACTTAACGGATTGCCAATAATCAAGCCGTCTCCAATAGAGATATTATAATACATAACTCGTCGTGTCATCCATATCAACATAAAATGCCAGCATTCAATAGTTTTATTCATAGATTGATTAACATCCCGTTATCACCAGAAAATTTCAACAAAGAACTAAATTTGATTAAACAAATAGCCAAAAATAATGGTTACAATCCCAAACTAATAAATAGTATTTTAAATAAAAACAAAGTAGAATCGCATTGAATGAAGTTTACCCTGTCTATAAATTGAAACAAAATTCAACACCTTAACCTACGTTGGCATTATAGAAACTGAAATCATTCTTAAAGCAATAATAACATAAAACTAATAATAATAGCCAAATATATAAAAATAATAAAACCAAACCAGGTAAAAACAATAAATCAGGTGTTTATAGATTGAATTGCAATGACTGTGATAATTTCTACATCAGCAGAACACATAGAAATTTTAATATTAGAATATCTGAACATAAACGAAGTTTTTCAAATAAAAATCAGATTCAAATTACGCGAATCATCTCTTAGAAAATAATCATTCTTTCGACCCACAGTTTGAAATTTTGCATACAGATAATAAATATTGGAAGGTAGATCTTTGGGAAACTTTAGAAATCAATAAATACAAACACTCAGGTAGACTCATCAATGAACAAGTCGATTTAAGCCCTTCACCTCTATTGAATCTTTTCGGGGAGCAATCTATTCCTTAATTTAATTGTATATACCTGTCATAAATAACCACTTAAGAAGAAGCAACTCAATAAGCTTTTAATTACTCAAGAACATTTATAGTTATATTCTCATTTATATTTTTCTGTATATTCATTCGTCTGAAGAAGCTACAGTGTAGTGAAACGCGTTACGATTCGCAATTATTAAGTAAAATTCCTTAAAACACAGAACTTGTTTTTTATTATTGATAATGGAATTTTACCAAGTAAAAGCCTCCCAAATTCAAATGTTATAGTACAGTATTCAGTCCACAATATTCTGTATCGTATAGCGTGAATAAGTCTGTGTTTTCTGTGAAAATGCAAATAGTTGAGCATAGAGATTCTCACACTTTTTGATAGACTATAAAAAAAGAATTTTTGGGTTAATTAAAATATGGCATCGTATTTGAATTAATCAAGTAATTTCGGTTTGAATTTCCCATTTGATCAGTTTCAATTTTTGTACAATCTGTATAACGAGGCCAACTCGGGGTTATTTAAATATCAAAAACGATCTCTTTTCTCGCGTTGCTGTCTATTTCGATGAACTACCTTGAATACTTTTTGAGTATTTCGAGGATAAAAATTTCTTCAGATTTTGAGAAAAATAGAATCATCTGAAAACTGAATTGATGTTAAGGTATAGTAATCTCTGATGAAACATTTTTTTAATGCTCAATGCAAATATGAAATAATATACAGGGTGTTCCATTTAAGGAACCACAACTTTGATAATCTTAAGGCTTTGGGGATACTGTATAATGTAAAACTAATTTTAAAAAGTGAATATAGGAAAAGAAATAAGTGAATACTGGATGTAACGAACATGCAATAGAAAATATGATCTCTTTAAAAATAGCTTGCTGATCGTCTTGCTTTTTTGCGCCAACTACTAAAGAATAAATTTCGAACATGATCAAGCTCTGGAAGAGTAAAGACACCCCCGATATCTTTGGAATGATAACAATGGTGTTAATCTGTAGCTAAGCAATTGCTATTACATCGCTTTCCTATTAGAATTTTTCGGTTCCATTTCACTCAAGTATTCATCCAATTTGTTATCTAAGAAAGCATTAAACATTTAATGAAGCATTATTCTCCTACATTAAAGCAATAGTTCCAATTAAAAGATTATTGCATTGATAGAGGCTAAAAAATTTTCATAACAGAGCAAAGTTTGCGCAACTCCAATAATCAAACAGTTATTACGGTCGTTTTACGAGACACGGTTAACATTTTCTGATTTCGAGAGTGAAGAGTGCGTAATAAAACCAGTAATTTAAATAAGATGAACGAGATGCGAGTTGCCATACGTGAATTACTTCCACAATTAACTCGAAATGTTGAAATGAGACGAATGGCTGAAACGAAAACTGAGGTGACCGAATTCATTTAAATTTTGGCATTTTCGCGAAATGTCATTAAAATGAATATGTATTCAGTTATTTGTTCGAAAGGTTAGTTGGTGGCCCCGCCCAAAACCAGAAACTGTTGATAGTAAAAGTATTTACGATTAACAATTTGATATTTTGAAAATAATTTATTAACTTCGAAGACATAAAAAATGCAAAGATCATTAAATTCATGAGTATCATTAATTAAAATGGAATGAAGTTTATTTTGGGTTAATTAACATATACTATATTACTTTTCCCATCTACAGTGTGTTTTCTTAAGAACGCCAATCACAACTCCTTCTGTTTTTATCCGATTGAAAGAACGGCTTTAAACAAATATTTCGGAAGTTGTGGAATACTAACATTTTAATTAAAACATAGATACCAATGAATTATTTTGAATGTTATTTGATTCCGTCAACAAAAGTTTAATACGCATAACACAAATAGAAATTTTTACTATTTTAATACCTACAAATGAATAAATTAAGTTATCAATAATAGTATTAATACGTTCATTGTGTATTACTAATATTAATATTGAAATCATTTTAACAAAATGTACGTGGATAAATGATACTCAAATTTTCACTATTTATTGTTTAGGTACATGACTAGTTTCGAATATTACTTCATTTTCAAGTGTTTATACTACATTACAGTTTCGGTGTTTATATTACTGCTATTATCAGGAGGGAGTGTGGTTTTATAGATTAGGTAATGGGGAATTATTTCCATCTAATTGATTTTTGGGTATTTAAAAGTTGGGTTTTGTCTAACTTTTTTAAATCCCAAACACTTCAGGAGATCCAATTTCTTTCTTTCATTACAGATATTTTCAGATTTTCAGAATTTACAATCAGTTTAGTAAGAGCGTAGTCGACTTTACTGACAGATAAGGAAAGATTTGAAAGAGAATCACGTTGAACGCCATTAGTGCTAAGTACGCGTCGCGCTACGAAGCTGTGTTGCTTTGCACCCACCCGGAGGGTCCCAAAATGTCGCAATCAGCGGCAGCTAAATATATATATATATATATATATTTTTTTTGAAAAGAGAGGATTTACAAAAATTTGAATAATTGTATTTACAATAAATGCTTATATCTATAATTTTGGTGTGTGTCAGAAAAAACACAAGTGTGAGCTCAGGAAATGTAACAGGGGAACCATACTATCTTATATATGATTCAATAAACGAGTGGAAAAGTCTGAGGAAAAAACTCGTTTCCCTGTAGCTTTGCACTAGCAATAGCTTGTCTGTTTATGTTTTGTTAGTGTCGTGTGTACATAAAAAGTACCAAAGATTCTTCTGCTTAGCCGCTTCATTCCCTCTTGCATTCCATGATTCCAAACGAAGACAAGGGTGAAAGGAAGTGGGTTTGGGACAGGAATCTGTAACAATGGAGAAAGAGAACCAGCAACAATCATACATGTTATATGTCTAAACAAATCTAAGAAAAGATTTTACATAGCCAGCAAGGTCATGAAAAGGACTAAGGAGATAATGAAAAAAATACATAACCTGCTATACTTCCTCAAATTCCCTCTTGTTTGACCGGGAAAGCCCCGATGGCTAGGTTCAGTCTTACAAGTGATGCCGATTATGATCTATAGATATTTTAGAATCATTATGGATCCAATAATCTGGGTTGACATCGCCCATATATTATTTCTTCGTGGAACTTGTTTAATTTAAAGAAAAATTTGGGAAAAAATTTTGACAGCTAAATATATGAGAAAGTCGAAGGCATTTCTACAGAAATGGGTACAGCTATATAAAGTGGCTAAAAATGTCGATGATTAACCAGAATGTGGCTCGATAGGAAAAGTGGACAAAGAAGATGAAGAAAGAATAGTGAATCTGTTTTCGCGGAATCCTGTTTCAATACTGCGGCAAGGACAAGCAAAATTGAAGGCAAAAGGTTTAGATATATCCTACGAAACTGTCCGAATCCATCTTCGTACTCATGACTTGAAATGGCGCAATCCAATAAAGAAGCTTGACTGAAAAGTATGTGACCAAGCGACTCGCATGAAAGGCAATAGATCTGTTTATTGAATCATATACAAGATAGTATGGTTCCCCTGCCACATTTCCTGAGCTCACACTTTTTTCTGACATACCAAGATTATAGATATAAGCATTTATTGTAAATAGAATTATTCAAATTTTTGTAAATCCGTAAATCCCGCTTTTCAAAAGAATATATATATATATATATATATATATATATATATATATATATATATATATATATATATATATATATATATATATATATATATATATATATATATATATATATATATATATATATATATATATATATATATATATAGTTTCGGCTTCAAAATAAAGAGTCTATCAACTGAATTCAAATTAAGTCACTTAATTTATTTAGATGATTAATAATATATTTATATGCCGGAACCAGATCTCAATTAAAAGACTACTTGAGATTACTTTCAACTATTCCAATGATATTCATATGAAATTTGGGCTTCGAAAATGTAAAAATCTTTCTATTGAAAAAGGAAAGATCACCTCTGATTATATAAAGATTTCCAATATCGAAATCAAGCCAATGCATCAAGGAGATACATATAAATATCTTGGATTTTGTCAAGAGAAGACAATTAACCATAGCAGCACTAAAGAAAATATTAGAAGTTCATATTACAAAAGACTTAGAATTATCATCAAGAGTCATTTAACTAGTAAAAACCTTTTCAGAGCTATCAACTCCTATGCAGTTCCTATTCTTACATCTTCTTTTGGAATTATTAAATGGTCTAAAACTGATCTAAATGAATTACAATGTCAAACGAGAAAATGCTTTGTAAATATCATAAGCACCACCCAAAGTCAGCTGTTCAGAGAGTTACACTACCTAGACATCTTGGAGGTCGTGGATTAACTGATTTGAATAATCTTCATAGTAAACAGATTTTTCATCTACGTTCCCATTTTCATGATAAACAGAGAACGTCTAAATTACATGATATTGTTGTTGCTTCAGATTATAATCTTACACCTCTGAACTTGACAATGCAAAAGGTAGATTTTGATATATTTGATGATAATTCTAAAAGAGAAAGTTGGATGCAGAAGGAATTACACGGAAAGCACCCTAAAGAATTGAAAGATGATTATATTGATGAAATCGCATCGAATAAATGGTTAGTTTCTGGAGATTTGTTTGCTGAAACAGAAGGCTTGGCAATTGCGATCCAGGATCAGGTTGTTTTCACGAGGAATTATAGAAAACACATCATCAAACAAAATATAGATGATTCTTGCCGTAGATGTTTCTGTTCTTCAGAAACAGTTTTTCATATATTGTCATCTTGCTCAGTCCTTGCTTCAACAGATTATTTAGAAAGACATAATGCCGTCGCTAATATTATTCATTTTAATCTAGGAATTAAACATGACCTAATTCCCAAAAGAAAAAAATTTTACAAATATGAACCTGAGATTATTTGTGAAAATGACAAATATAAACTTTATTTTCATAAAACAATTCTTTGCAACAGAGCTGTAAAACACAATAGACCAGATATCATTCTTAATGATAAACAGACTCAAATAACATATATAATTGATATTGCTATACCCGACACACATAATATACAAAATAAATACAATGAAAAATTTCTAAATATATGATGCTTGGCGACGAGATTAAAAAATGTGGAAAATGAAAAAATATTTATTCTACCGATTATTATTTCCACAACAGGTGTTATTCCTAGGAATCTTCACAAAAGTATTGAGATTTTGGGTCTGAAGAAAAATTTGTTTGAACAGTTACAAAGATAACAGTCATCAAATCTTGTAATATTCTTCGTAGGTTTCTTTCCGAAAAAATAATGAGGTAGAGTCATAGGTTTTCTCTTCAGTGTATACTGCTCAGAATCTCATTTCATATTTTATTTATTTGTTTATATAAATGTAATATAATTAACTGACAATTTTGTCATATTTATATTCAGAGCAGTATTCTATTCGATCGTTCACCACTTCACACAAAGGAAACTATTAATGAATAACATTCAGTGTTACTTGACTAAGGTCCGTACACTGGATTTTTCTGGGAGAAAGCCTCTGACACTACTCGTTGGTACATTGATATCATTGTCTGATGATGCTATAGTATGTATATATTCTGGTAGATTGATATATTCTCATAACATTTAACGTTATCCTAATATATAATTATTCCATTATTCCAGGATATGTTTTGATTATAATCATTGCCTGGCAATGGTATTAATTACCGGGTGGTGGATTTATATTTTTCATGAAATCAGTTTGATTGCATGAACAGATATATGGGCAACTCGTCGGGGTGAAACCCCTATATATATATATATATATATATATATATATATATATATATATATATATATATATATATATATATAGTATATATATATATATATATATATATATATAGTTTTTCAAAAACGACCTATTCATATATATTTCATATCACTTTTTACATGGTTTCGATACCGTCCGATAATGAAGAGTTTGAAACCTAGGTAACAGTGATCTAATAATTTAATCAATATATTTATTGGTAGTAAAAATATAGTAAAATATTTAATTTGTGTTTTAATCCTGCTTAACTACGAAATAAAAGCGGCTACATCCACATGCAGTCAATTCATTTGGAGGTATTTTGCGTTGTTTAAAGGATCGTAATAAAATAGTGAAAAACTGACAAACTGAAAAATGTATTAATATTTTTATGATTAATGCAGTTTCATTTTTAAGGTATTAAAACTCTAATCGTTTCGCACGTGTTGTTTAGAGAAAATATATTTTCAGAACTTCAAACGATTTGAGGGGAATTTTAGATATGAAGAATTTGAAAGACAAAGCTATGCAATCAAAATTCAATGAATATAATAAATTAAATGTGCTATACAAGAAAATCCAAAAACGTTATTATCTGGACTGAAAATCAAGCTCGAAAAACGAAAATGAAAAATGGAGAGAGCAACCTCACTATCAAATATATGAGTGGTGTTAACCCTTATTGATCTGTCATTTATGTACACTAACCTTAACTCTCTAATGTCTGAATTTGATGAGCTGATATTTTCTGTTCAAAATTTGAATCCCCATATAATACTCATTACTGAAACCTGGCTCCACAGCTAAATTCCAAACTCGTTAGGTTAATATCAAGGGCTATACAATTTTTAGGAGCAATAAAAAAATCGTAGAGGAGGGTGCGACTGTGTTTGTCCATGTGACTACATCACTGGAAATTTTGCAAACGCTAGTGAAGAGAGAAAAATTCAAGGGATGGAAATCGAGTTGGTTGAGCTTTCTATAAGCTCACTTTGCTTGAACTTTTTATGCATCTACAGACCTCCTCATGTCACTGGTGAAGCTGACTCCCAACTCATTTAATATCTTGGTATGATGTGTTCTAGAGAAGATCTTGTTGTGGGAGATGTCAATTTCCCTGCAATGACTTGGCCTATTTTGACAAATCCTGACTCTGACTCCAATACCAGTAGTAACAATTTTGTGCGTTTTTTCTTCGACTCAAACTTATTTCAACGAGCTGCATTCGTTTCCGTATCGAAAACGAGCCCTCAACTCTCTACCTCATTTTTACCAACGATGAACTACTTGTCACGGATCCGATATTTGCTGAAAGCTCTACGATCAACATTACGGACTTTAACGAACTAAGTAATGGACCCTCTGAGACGAACTGGCAATGGTTCTTGGCTTTTTAGATGATCCAAACCAAATGTGGTCGAATTTTCTCTCTACCAATACTTTCTGCGTAACGAAACATTCCCGCACAATTTCCTGTCGAAAAAACCCTGTCTAATTAACGAACTTTTCCAGCTACTGCATCACAAGAGAAATCTGAGGCGACGGTATAAGAGATCAGGTACTGCAGAAGACTTCGACAGTCATCGTGTATTTTAAAATTTCCTCAGGTGTTCGATTCGTTCTTCCAGGTGAAACTACCAGACCAGCATTGCCGGCTCAGACAACCCCAAACGCTTATTCAAACACATCCGAACTAGTCTCAAAAGCAAAGTTACAACTCTTCTGCGTCGTGCTGATGGTAATATCAGTTCGTCAGATTCCGAGTCTGCATTATTTGCTGAGGTTTATACAGTTGAACCGGCTGATGACCCCCTACATCCACTACTGTCACCTTGTGTTGAGGACAGTCTCACAGACTTCTCATTTACCCTAGAGAAAGTAAAAAATATCTTCAAACTCCGAAGAGCACCCCATCCCCGGGATTAGACGGAATCACCTCGACCGCCTCCTTCGAAAATGGACAATTACCATCCTTTGGAAGACCGCGTGAATTACGCCTGTGTTTAAGAAGGGAGATAAGTTGGATCCCCTTAATTATCGACCGATAAGTCTTTTGTCTTCTTTTCAGGCAATATAAAACAAAAACACCTAATATTGGCCTGCCTGAAAGCATTCGTCCAAATTTCGACTAGTAGTTGAACTTACACCATTAGTGGTAGTTGTAATTTGGGCCACTGCATAGTTAAAACTTCTAGGTTACATACGATCAAGAGGTATAGTTAATTAGGGTATTAGCGAAACTTAATTAGAATTTGACACCCCAAAATAACCTTGCACGATGCTAATAGCTAATACGATTGAGAACATCAGCAGTACCCAACTTAAACAAGTTTGAAATTGCCAAAAATTAAGTTTCGTCTAGTACATCGCTACGCCTGATGAATGAAACTATAATTTCCACTAAACAATAACAACGTAATTCTTTTAGAGCGACTGAAACATTCTGCAGTACCTACGTCAAATCATTTTGGTCGGATTTTAAACGTTAGTATGAATTCGGACATCCTCCTGAACTTTACAGAAATTAATCAGATTGTAGAAGGAATTCGAGTATAATGAATAACTTCCGCAGTGACGGGACACCCTGTATACTACTGGTTTAGTGTTTTAGATCTCCAACTTTCCGAAAAGAGATTTACAGGCTGGCTAAATTTCGATGTATTTGTACGGCAGCTATGTGAAATATTGCATATAGAGAAAAATAACCCCTCCCTCTCTCAATCTTATTATCAGGGACTAGTTCAGTGGTGCCAAAATTTTGCTCATATCTCTTTCCGTTCTGGACTTATTTAAAATTTCTTGAATTTTGGGAAAATCGTCCTTCGCGGATACCTCGATCATTATTGAAGTTATTTAAAAATAAGTTTGACATTCTATAGGCACTTTTTCGAGTAAAATACAGTGCTGTGTGAAACATTTTCTTAGCTCAGCGGTTTTCGAGTTATAATGTAAACATGCTTTTTTTTAAATACGAATCATGAAAAATTTTACCTCTAATCGATACAGCATTTTTTTTTTCTTTTCAGAAATATATAACACTTGTAGACAATTATTGCATTCAATACCTATTCTCAGAGAAAAACCTGAAATATCCACAATTCCATTCATTAGGTTGCATGCCTATCTATCACTGAAAACCATAGGTGTTAAAGATCCTCTTTAAGATCATGGTTATTTCTATGGTTTGATTCGATTTAGACCATAGTAATTGACTGTGGATTTAGAGATCGATAATCACTTCTACTCCTCATAAATCGAATTACAGATGAACATTAATTTTTTTGAAATTCGAAACTTGCCAACCCGAGAAATCTACGTAACATATTAGTCCACGTTGTTCTGGTAATATTCTATTAGAATCATTAGAAAGTTATGCGAGTAAAAAATTATATCATTATGAAAAACAAGACCTATGACATTAAACTTTTCTCAAGCGAAAACCAAAAACACATACGAAAATCTTTAACAGAAACAAAAAGTCCTAACGATAAAAATGGGGGGAAACTACTTTACCGCAAATATTCAAAAGTGCTGCCATTAATTTCAATACATATATTACATCGCCCAAAAACCCTACGGAAGGCATTGTAAATATGAAAACTGCTATCAGAAGCAAGCCATTCCCTGAAATTCTGTTTTAACTCTTCTGAATTGTTACTGTTTCTCTTGTTAAGTGAATCCTCAACATGACCCTAAAGAAAAAAAATCTAGTGGCGTCAAGTCAGGGGACCGAGGCGGCCATTTCACCAGACCTTCAGCCCCTATCCAATTATGTCCGAAATTCAAATTTAACAGATCAGTGATGGCCCTTGTTTGGTGGGAAGGGACACCATCGTGTTGAAAAAAAATATTTGATCTTCGTGCTAACGGAAGTTGATCGAGAAATCCCTCAATGATATTATTGTTGATGATTTCATCAAAACATGCTCCGTTCAAATTTTCATAAAAACCAAACGCTTGATCCTTGATTCTGCACATTAATATGGCGTTGAGGATTTACATCGGATCACAAAAAGCGATGAAATATTCCATCGCTAGTGATCCCAAAAAAAGTCTGGGCGTTCTTATATATTTTCTAGATACCAATTGCAGAAATTTAGTCGTTGAGGAGATCCCTGGCTGCAAAAATTGGTAGATTCGCATTTTGTAGTGTTTAAACTGTTAAACTATTTGTCTACTCGAAATTTGAATGTTTGACCGTAACAGCCATTTCGATCTTTGCTTCCTTTCTATCACTTACATAATATTTTTTATTTCGTTATTCTCTGAATGAGCCACTATTGATAAGATTCTCTTTCATCCTTCGAAAAATAGATTTATTTGGCTGGTGCCTTTCAGGATACCGATTGAAATATGTTTCGGCCGTTGCTGCTGAATCATACCCACTAAGAATATAACATTCCATTATATCGAACTATTCATAATTTTCATAGTTACGATTTCAACTCTGCATCTTGAAACAACCAAAGACTCAGGTGAACAAATTCTTATGTGTAATAGTTAGAACATACTTACAACTAACAAGTAGCTATTTCGATATTCAATAAACATTAATACCTATAAATGAGATAAAAAACACAAGGTTTAACTTTAATCTACACTTTATTTGAAAAATTCGACGACGTTTCGCTGACACAGCAGCGTTATCAAGAATGACAAACAGAATGAAGAGTATGGTATTATAAACAAATCGTAGAACAAGTTGGATGAATAACAGGAAAATCCACACCGAGCCATTGTACAGTTAGTATGAAAGGTAATTAAAACTAATTAAACAAGTTAAGTAGGGTGAATAATTCACATCTACCTGCTCATTCAAAAGCTTGTCCAAATGTTTGTATCTATTTATTTCTAATGCTTCTAGGAGATCTAATTTTAAACTTTTGATTTTAAATGTAATATGTCAAAGTTTTATTGAATGAATGGTTTTCTTTTATTAAGTGGTTTGAATAATTTGAATCAGATTTATTTTTATCGAAGCTACGTTTATGTTCAGATGTTCTTATTCCAAAACTCCTATAGGTCCTACCGATATAAATTTTATCACAAGAATCGCAATTGAGTTTATAGATTCCTGATTTACTTGATTTTTCAACACGAGATTTATTATTTTTAATTACTACTTACATTACTACTTTTAACTACTCATTACATCCAATTCAACACAAAGTTGCAGCTTTAAACAGCATGGTACATCGGTTACTCAATTTACCTTTATCAGTAGAAGATTATAATAAAGAGTTAAACATCATCAAACAGATAGCCATTAATAATTCATATAATCCGGATATGATAGATCTAATCATTCGTAAAAACTGTATCAGAAAGCAATAAATGAAGTATATCCTATTCATAAAGACTATAAAATATTCAACAGTTTAACATTCTGCGGTTCTGCAAGTACAAATATTAAATCCTTTCTCGTCAAACAAAATCTTAATATAACTTTCAAAACTTCTAATAACTTAGGTAAACATATTAAAAATAATAAATCTTGTGTTGAAAATCAAGTAAATCAGGAATCTATAAACTCAATTGCGATTCTTGTGATAAAATTTATATCGGTAGGACCTATAGGAGTTTTGGCATAAGAACATCTGAACATAAACGTAGCTTCGATAAAAATAAATCTGATTCAAATTATTCAAACCACTTAATAAAAGAAAACCATTCATTCAATAAAAACTTTGACATATTACATATAAAATCAAAAAGTTTAAAATTAGATCTCCTAGAAGCATTAGAAATAAATAGATACAAACATTCGGACAAGCTTTTGAATGAGCAGGTAGATGTGAATTATTCACCCCTACTTAACTTGTTTAATTAGTTTTTATTACCTTTCATACTAACTGTACAATGGCTCGGTGTGGATTTTCCTGTTATTCATCCAACTTGTTCTACGATTTGTTTATAATACCATACTCTTCATTCTGTTTGTCATTCTTGATAAAGCGAAACGTCGTCGAATTTTTTCAAATGAAGTGTAGATTAAAGTTGAACCTTGTGTTTTTTATTTCATTTATATCATGGATCTACATCAAGTAACGGCCTCCACAATTCAAATATTAATACCTATGCAAAAACTTGAATCGTAAATGTCAAACTCTAAGACTAGAGTTAATTACTATGCTCTTATTCGAATAAAATCATAAAAATAATCATTTCTTAGATAGAATCTTTAAAACCTGTGGTTTTCAGTGAAAGAACAATATGAATCGTCGAAGGGCATGCACCCAATGAATGGAATTGCAACAATTTTAGGTATTTCTCTGAAGAAAGTATCGAATGCAATATTTAACTACAAGTGTTATATATTTTTGAGAAGGAAAAATATGACTGCATCCAATAGGGGTAAAATTTCCAATGGTTCTTTTTTAACAAAAAAAGCATGTAATCACTATAACTCGAAAACAACTGAGCTCAAAAACATCTTTTACACAGCACTGTATTTCACTCAGAGAAGTGCCTATTGAGTGTCAAACTTATTTCAATGTCACTTTGATGATGATCAAGATATCCGCGATGGACGATTTTCCCAAAATTCGAGAAATTTTGAACAAGTCCGGAACGGAAAGAGATATCAGCGAAATTTTGGCGCCGCTAAGCTAGTCCCTGAAAATAAGATCGAGAGAGGGGCGGTTCATTTTTCTCTATCTGCAATATTTTACATAGCTGCCGTACGAAAACATCGAAATTTGCCCCCCCTGTACTTTCCAGAAACCATGTACACATGGTTATCAGTTCTGCGCTACATATTTATTTTGTGAAAATCCAATATAAGATATGAAAGAGAAAGATTACTTTGAAAAATTGTTTTTTTCTCTTTCATTTTATCATTTTACTATGGTTAAGAATGTCATTTTTTGTACAACAAGATATGCGTTTCTGAAAAAATTGCTTCATCCAATAGAGGTAAAATTTCCCATGGTTTGTATTAAAAAAAAAACATGTTTCCATTAAAACTCGAAAACCGCTGAGCTAAAAAAATTCGAATGGAATTTTGCCCACCATGTACTTTCCAGAAATGAATCACATTTTTGAAGGATTTCGAGTATGATGCTGCGACGGGACTGTATACTCCTGGTTTGGTGTTTTCGATCGCCATCTTTTGGAAATAGATGAACTCCCGGAGAAATAATGGTACATATCCTACATATTTCAAACACAACGATCTAACAACAAACAAATACATGATTAATAAATGTTAATGATATCTTTGAATAATATTCAAGAAATCTAATTGCGGCTTTATACGTGCAAATATACCTTAAGCAAATCTCTGTTCAAGTATTATTTAACATCGGAACGCAATGAAACAAAATCCACCATATAATGAGAAAGTTGATTTCTATCTCGAATTGTCCGCTAAAGAATTTATTCATAATTACGAATCATTCAAGTGAATAAATGAAAGTATGATTGATAGTGATTTCAGTCGACTTCAGTTCACTCAATTTTAGATACATTTCACTTGCGAAATCTATATCATCTGAATGTTTCTCTTTGATCATCTTCGATCTTTCATCTTTTTCATGTTCATGAGTGCATGAGTGAGAGAAGACTTTATAAAAGTCAGCACACTCAAAAGTACAAACAGCTACAAAAGGAAATTAGAGTAAAGATTCGTCAAGCAAAAGAAAAGTATTTCGAGGACAGATGCAAAGAAATTGAGGACTGAGACAGAAAATATGACATGTTCAACCTACACAAAAAAGTGAAAGAGCTTACAGGCACACAGAGAAAGAATCAAAGCACTATTCTTGTAAATAAAGAGGGTAAGATCTTAATGAATACAGCAGATAAACTACAAAGATGGAAGGAATACACAGAAGAATTATTTATGGATAACAGAACTGAACCAGAAGAAATTAACACATACTGTGAAGAGATAGGCCCAGATATTACTAAAGAAGAGGTGAAACATGCATTAAGAAACATGAAAAATGGGAAAAGCCCCGGACCAGATCGATTGGCAAAATATACAGAACTGGAAATATTCCAAGAGAATGGTTAGTATCTACTTTCATCTGCTTACCAAAAAAACCACATGCTAGAAAATGTAGTGATCATCGTACAATCAGTCTGATGTCACACACTCTCAAACTGCTCCTCAAGGTTATCCATAATCGAATATACCATAAACTTGACATGGATATAAGCGATACTCAATTTGGATTCAGAAGGGGATTGGGAACCCGCGAAGCCCTTTTCGCATTCAACGTGTTGACTCAAAGGTGTCTCGATGTCAACAAAGTGGTCTATGCGTGTTTCATAGACTATAATAAAGCCTTTGACAAGGTTCGTCATGATCAACTCATAGACATCCTTAAATCAAAACATCTAGATAGTAGAGACGTACAGATCATCACTAATCTCTATTATAAGCAAAAAGCTATAATATGCATGGACAACCACACATCAGAAGAAATTGAAATACAACGAGGGGTAGGACAGGGATGCGTTCTATCGCCGACACTCTTCAATGCATATGCTGAATAAATACTTAAGAAAGCTCTGGAAAACGAAGAATGTGGGATAACTGTTGGTGGAACACGGTTAAACAACATAAGATATGCGGACGATACAGTAATCTTAGCGGAGAGTATCGAAGCTCTGCAGAGACTAATGACCAGAGTATCTACTTACAGTGAGGAATATGGGTTATCACTAAACATAAAAAAGACAAAATTCATGGTAATCTCAAAGAACAATCCAGTAAATGTTAGTCTGACTATAAACAGCAGAAATGTAGAAAGAGTGGAGCAATATACTTACCTTGGAGCAATGGTGAACAGCACAAATGAAAACACCCAAGAAATAAGAATAAGAATAGAAAAAGCCCGAGCCAACTTCATAAAAATGGACAAAGTTTTTCGTAGTAAAGATCTAAGTATGGCATTAAAACATCGTTTAGCTAAATGTTATGTTTCCTCTACTCTCCTTTATGGAGCGGAAGCATGGACAGTGAATGCCGCAATTCTTAAAAAGATTGAAGCATTTGAAATGTGGGTATATAGGAGGATTCTTAGAATATCATGGATGTATCGAGTAACAAATGCAGAAGTTCAGAGACGCATAGACAGGGAAAGAGAAGTTGCTAACACACTCAAGAAAAGTAAATTGGAATATCTGGGCCATATTATGAGAGGTGAGAAATATAAATTCCTACAGCCGATTATCTAAGGCAAAATACAGGGAAAACGAAGTATTGGAAGGAGAAGAATCTCATGGCTGAGGAACCTGAGAGAGTGGTTTGGATGCACTTCGAACCCATTTTTAAATCGGCCGCTTCTAAAGTAAAAATAGCGACGATGATTGCCAACCTTCGACTCGGAGATGGCACTTGAAGAAGAAGAGTGCATTAAATAAATAACACAAAGTATTGGAAACGCTCTTCTAATAATAGGAATATATACCTAAAGCCCTAACACGTACCACTTTTCAATAGCTCAATAGTAAAATAAATAGATCTTTTTATATTTGCAGAAAGTATATATAATTAGGGGACGGTTAGCTGATCAATACGGTGGATTGTTTTATAGCACTCCTATAATGAAGAGTGTTGTAGAAAGCACATCTCCTTGTTGGACGTCAGTCGCAATTTCATATGGATCGCCAAATATTTTCCTTATTTTCATCTTTGCTCTAGAGTTGGTCATGGTCCTCATCGCTATTGCAAGTGTACATCTCATCTCTACCTTCCGAAGAATGTTGAATATCCTTCAGGGGAGGAGTCGTCGATGAGATGTGATTTATATCTGGTTGATAGCCAGATATGCGTAAGGAGCGTTAGTCTTTCGACAGGTCGATTCCTTGCTGACACGGTGTGTAGCGTTGCGGTGAATAGTCGAACTAGTGTTTTCATGGTTTCCTGGTGGCGATGGTAAGTGGCCTCTGCGTCGGTTCGTTTGCGGACGCAATAACAGTTACATGTTTTGTTGTGCTCCAACGGATTGAGATGAGTAGGTGGCAGTCTGGCTTTATGTTGAATGGGTACGCAATATTGACGGGGTTGAATGAGACCGAAACTGCAGTATATTGCTCCTATTCATGACATCCGAACGAGCTGTACCGCTGCTGTGTGACCCAGGTTTTCGATGATCATGAAGGATGGATCGAAAACCTAGTTCCTTCAGGAAAGGATATTTAACTTTCTGCAGAAGGTTGAGTATTGTTCCTTGAATGGAAATTCAACAAGTTTAGGTGAAATTTCGAGATATTCGAGTGTGTTTCTCAATTCACAGCGTTTTGAAGTGTTTAAAGCTTACTTAAAATCGACGAATAACATAGGCAGGTTGATCTTATACATGTATGTAAACACCTTTACATAATCCGTCGTACAACAAAACTTGATCTGTGGTGCCTCTAGTGGTTCAAAATCCACATTGTTATTCCTCAATCTTCTTCTTAGCTGGTTTCTTAATTCTATCATTCAGAATGATGGTAAGTATTTCTAGGTGGTGCCTTGAGTTGTCCTAATCTTATGTTCTTTCTTATGTATCGGGCATACCTATGATTCTCGTACTCCAACTATCAGGAATTCTTCCCTGAATCTAAACGTTTTCAATGATATCGGTAGATATGGCGGGATTTCCATCTCATAACGAAATTCGGTTCGAAATGACTTCGCTTTTTGAAAAATACGTCATAATAATATTATCGTCATATTAAACAGGGTGTTATATAATAATCTACGTGCAATTTCGAAAAAAAAGTTCATTTAAACATAGGTCCGCAAAATTTTCGTTACGGAGGTACAGGGTGTTGGAATCTCCGGAAAAAATTAGTTTTTCTTCAAAACTCCTGCAGTTTTTGAGATATTCAGCCCAAATTTGGAATGCAAGATATTTTTGGTAACCTCCATCATTACACGTCCTAGATTTTAACTAGAATCTACGAGGTGTTTTCTTTTTCAGAGTCACGTCTTCTTTTGCACTTTCGAACTTTTTTGCAGTACGCCACTGATCAGCGTACAATCAATTTTCGTCATCTTCGTTCAATTTTTTGACATTTGTAATTTTTTCATATCTCCAACCGTTCTCCTGCAGAAAATTATTGAACGATTGTATGCATTCGTTGAATTGAAAGCATTTCTAATTTAAAAAATGAGTAGTATGCTTTGATTTTTTCATTCATTTATATTTTTTGACAGTTGGTAAAATTGAACCAGTGTCTGCTCGAATTGTTTATCAAATTAACGATTAGTTTTGAGACTTTATTGCTGTAAGAACAAATGGCTGATTTTACTAACGCCGAATTGATATCCATTACATTGCATTACGGAAACACAACAGAAGCTAGGCGATTATATCAAATGCGCTTTTCAAATCGAGTAACACCAGACAGGCGAACATTTTCAAATATCCATAGAAGGTTGAGGGGAACTGGAACTTTTACTGCAAATAATCATTTTAAAAGTGCAACTCAAACTATGAGAACTCCAGATATTGAGGAAGCAAATTTGAATTGTATTGATTTGAATCCTCATGCGAGTACAAGAAAAATTGGAAATCAGTTGAATATTTCACATGTTCTAGTTTGGAGGATTCTCCACGACTTCTTATTGTACCCGTTTCATATTCAACGTGTCCAAACTCTACTTTCTAGAGATTTTCCTTCAAGACTGAATTTCTGCCGATGGTTCTTAGATGAAATTAGAGAAAATGCTCATTTTGATAGTGAAATAATGTTCACAGACGAAGCTAATTTTTCGAGAACCTGTAGCACAAATTTTCACAATATTCATTATTGGGCTGAGGAAAACCCCTATTTGATTGAAAAATCTCATCATCAAGAAAAATTCTCACTAAATGTCTGGGTCGGAATAATTGGAAATTATTTGATTGGGCCATTTTCTTTGCTTAACAGGCTAATTGATCCCGCTTATCGGCAATTTCTTGAGGAGGAGTTACCTTTATTGCTCAAGGATGTGCCATCTTTGGTGAAAAACATAATGTGGTTCATGCATGATAGGGCACCAGCACATTTTAGTGGAGAAGCTAGGGAATTCTTGAATAATACATTCAACAAACGATGGATAGGTCGAGGTGGGCCAGAACCATGGCCTCCTAGGTCCCAAGACTTAAATATTTTAGACTTTTTCTTATGGGGATATCTAAAAGTTTAGTTCATACCACTCCAGTGAACACTGTAGAAGAATGTAGAAATCGAATAACATCTTGTGACACGATAAGAAAAACCCCAGGAATATTTCAAAGAGTCCGTGATAATATGCGAAGGACAGAGGCCTGTATTCTTGCAGGTGGAGGACACTTCCAGCAATTTATTTAGTTTTTAATTGTTCTTTTTTTTCATTTGATATCGAATAAGTATAACTTGAGTTTCAGAAGACGAGCTATCAAAATGAAAGCAAATTCTGGGCATACCTATCGAGTATTTTCATTAATTTATTTTATTAAGCGAATAACATACAATTCAAAAATTCAAATTCAATAATTTTTCACTTGAAAACCGTTGGAGATACAAAAACATTACATATGTCAAAAAAGGTTTTAAATTGAACGAAGATTACGAAAATGGATTACACGCTGATCAGTGACGTACTGCGAGAAAGTTTGAGAGGGCAAAAGGAGACATGGCCTCGGAAAAGAAACCACCTTGTGAATTTCAGTCAAAATCTAGGAGTGTCATGAAGAAGACTGTGAAAAATAGCCTGCTTTCCAAATTTGGGATGAATTTATCAAAAACTGCAGGAGTTCAGCAGAAAAAAACAATTTTTTCCGGAAATTTCAACACCCTGCACCTCCGTCACGAAGCTTTTGCGGACCTTTGTTTGTATAAACTTTTTTTTTTAATTGCACATAGATTTACTCCCTCAAGTTGTGACATACTATTATGTATATTTTCGAAGAAGGACAATATGCTGTACTCAACGCAGATAAATTCGCGAATCGTTTGTATTCAAAAAAACGCAAGTTTACCTTATAGCTCGAAAACCGTTCGGTTAAAAAATTTTCGAATGCATGCTATTGAAAAAAGTGCCTAGGAATAAGAAAATATTTTTGAGTAACAATTAGTACCCAAGATATAGTCATCTGCTACAATACCGAGAAATCGAATATTCCTGAATAACTGGAAAACAAAAATTGCATTGCAGAACCATTTCAGACACTCTGTACAATAAAATGGGGAATACAGGAAAAACACTACTTTTTCATAGTTAACTCCTTATTTCTGTCGATAGTCCCCAATAACTGCCTGCTTATAATTTTCTTTTTGTAAATAATAGAAACAGGTAATGTGTTTTTAGGAATTTTAATTAATAATTGTGATTCTCAACGCGTTTCACTACACTGTAGCTCCTTCGGACGAATGAATGTACAAAAATTATGACAACTATACAGGGTGTTTCCGAATAAGATGTCATAAATGAAGGATGCGAATCCTGAATGATTTGAGCAAGAAAGTTCAAAGAACCAATGGTCAAAAATGCTTCGTTGCCGAGATACAGGGTGTTAAAGTTGAGAAAATTTTTCGATTTTCTCTCGATAAAACCTAGACTTCTCAAGATTTCGGGCTCAAATTTTCCACATAAGCTATTGGACACAATCTGAATCACCAGGTGAGGCCAAATTTTGAAACAGTATACAGGGTGATACTTTTCATGGGCCATGTTCCATTTTACCCTCGGAACTTTTTTTGGTACGCCACTGGCACTAACAAAAAAAATCGAATAGATCATTCAATTTGAAATTTTTTGACTCCTGCATTTTGATCGTAACTATCACCGTTTCTGAGATATTAATTATTGAAAATAATCCAATAGTTTTCCCATATCGAAACCATGGAGATATTATCTTAATAACTGATGCAATTTTTCGGGAATTGAGCTAAATTTTACATCAGATATCTCCTTATTGTATGTTTATAACAAAATGAGGCAGAAATTCCTGACAGTATACAGGGTGTTATTTTTTCACGTGCATTTTCCTCTTTTGCCCCCTGAACTTTTTGTGGTGCGCTACTGGTATATTCTGAAAACAGAATCAAACAGATTATTCAAAGTGATAACTTTTCTGTTCCTTGTATTTTTCCGTATCTGCCACCATTTTCGAGATATTAATCAAGAAAAGTAATCGTATAGTCCTTCCGTATTGAAAGCTTGAAGATATTTTTCATGTTATTTCGGCAATTTGTGAAGACCTTGAGCTCGAATTTCAAACGAAGTTCACATTTTAAGATCTGCACCACTAGATTGGTAGGATTTATGAGAAAGTATAAAGGGTGATATCATTTCCTGATCATTGAATTCGAATTCAAAATGTGTTTTATTGAGTGTATAAATCGGAAGTAAATGAATAAACAACATAAATAATCGCGAATGATTTCAATAACAAAAACTCATAATGATGAAAACAAAATTGAACAGACAGAACAAATCAAAGGAGATGTTGAAAATGTCCTCCACCTGAAAGAATACATGCTTCTGCTCGTCTCCGCATATTAGTGCGCACCCTCTGAAATATTCCTGGGGTATTTCTGATGACGTCACTTGATGCTGTAATTCTATTCCTCAATTCTTCAAGTGTATTCACGGGAGAGCTATAAACCAAAGTTTTCAGATGTCCCCAAAGAAAAAATCCAAACTGTTTAAATCTGGCGACCTTGGAGGCCAAGCTTCTGGTCCACCACGCCCTATCCAGCGGTTATTGAATGTCATATTCACATATTCTCTAGCTTCCATGCTGAAGTGCGGTGGTGCTCCGTCATGCATAAACCACATTCTATTTCTAGTTTGCAGCGGCACATCTTCTAGCAACACAGGTAAAATCTCTTCTAGAAAGTGGCGATATAAGGCTCCATTCAGCCTGTCTGGCAACAAAATGGCCCGATCAGAAATCCCCAATTATTCCAACCCAGACATTAACCGAAAATTGTTCTTGATGGTGACATTCCTCAATCATATGGGGATTTTCTTCAGTCCAATAGTGATTGTTATGAAAGTTCCTGATTGCATTTCTCGAGAAGGACGCCTCATCTGTGAAGATGATTTCGCTATCGAAAAGGGGATTATGAGCAATGTTATGAAGGAACCATCGGCAGAAATTGAGTCGCAAAGGAAAATTGCGGGGTAGTAGAGCTTGGACGCGTTGAATATGGTATGGGTAAAGCAAGAAACCGTGGAGAATTTTCCAGACCAATACAAATGAGATATTCAACTCTCTTCCAATTCTTCTTGTACTCAGCTGAGGATCCTCATCTATACAATTTAGGACTGCCTCTTCGATTTCCGGGGTCCTTATTGTCCGATTTGCCCTTTCAAGTCATGATTCGGTTTGAATGTACCCGTTCTCTCAATCTTCTGTGGATGTCAGAAAACGTACGCCTATCAGGAATGATTCGATTAGGGAAGCGTTCTTGATACAAACGCCTTGCGTGCACAGCGTTTCCTTCAGCCACACCGTACATGAAATGTATATCGGCCATTTCTGCATTAGTGAAAACCATTTCAAAGATTATTGGTTACTACTTACAGCTGTTTCAAATGTAGGCACAACAAACTGAATGACAAAACTTATAATCATTGAAGTGTCAAGTTTTTTTCTATGATTTCATTTGCAAAATTGTATCAGAGCCTACTAAGCCTTTTGAAATCACCAACGTGTTCTGATATGAGGAAGACATGATAAATTCTGATGATTTTCAATTCAAAACGGTGAAAGACATGAGGATCAAGATGAGCACAAAATTATCCGAATTGAATGAAAAATCCGTTTCTGATTACGAAAAACGTCAGTTATGCACCGAAAAAATATACGGAGGCAAAGGGGTAGCCTGTTCGGGCGTTGTTGATTAATTTTTCGAAAATGGTGGCAGATACGGAAAAATACAAGGAACAGAAAAGTTTTCACTTTGAATAATCTGTTTGATTCTGTTTTCAGAATATACCAGTAACGCACCACAAAAAAGTTCAGGGGGCAAAAAGAGGAAAATGCACGTGAAAAAATAACACCCTGTATACTGTCAGGAATTTCTGCCTCATTTTGTTATAAACATACAATAAGGAGATATCTGATGTAAATTTTAGCTCAATTCCTGAAAAATTGCATCAGTTATTAAGATAATATCTCCATGGCTTCGATATGGGAAAACTATTGGATTATTTTCAATAATAAATATCTCAGAAACGGTGATAGTTACGATCAAAATGCAGGAGTCAAAAAAAATTTCAAATTGAATAATCTATTCGATTTTATTTTTTGTTAGTGCCAGTGGCGTACCAAAAAAAGTTCCGAGGGTAAAATGGAACATGGCCAATGAAAAGTATCACCCTGTATACTGTTTCAAAATTTGGCCTCACCTGTTGATTCAGATTGTGCTTAATAGCTTATGTGGAAAATTTGAGCCCGAAACCTTGAGAAGTCTAGGTTTTATCGAGAGAAAATCGAAAATTTTCTCAACTTTAACACCCTGTATCTCGGCAACGAAGCATTTTTGACCATTGGTTCTTCGAACTTTCTTGCTCAAATCATTCAGGGATTCGCATCCTTCATTTATGACCTCTTATTCGGAAACACCCTGTATAAAAAAATAATGAGAATATAAATACAAATGTCCTTAAGTAATTAAAAGCTTATTGGGTTGCGCTACACCGTAGCTTCTTCAGACGAATGAATGTACAGAAATTATGACAACTATACATAGATAAGAATGAGAATAAAAATACAAATGTCCTTGAGTAATTAAAAGCTTATTGGTTTTCTCCATCTCAAGTGGTTATCGATGACAGGTGTATCCAATAAAATTAAGGAATAGATTGCTTCCTGAAGGATTCAATAGAGGTGAATGGCTTAAATCGACTTGTTCATTGATAAGTCTACCTGAGTGTTTGTGTTTGCTGATTTCTTAAGTTTCCCAAAGATTTACCTTCCAATATTTATTATCTGTATGCAAAATTTCAAACTGTGGGTCGAAAGAGTGACTATTTCCTAGGAATGATTCGAATAATTTGAATCTGATTTTTATTTGAAAAACTGTTCCGATATTCTAATATTTAAATTTCTATGTGTTCAACCAATGTAGAAATTATCACACTCATTGCAATTCAATCTATAAACACCTGATTTATTATTTTTATCTGATTTGGTTTCATTATTTTTTATATATTTGCCTAAGCTATTATTAGTGTGGAAAGCTATGTTGAAATTATTGCCACTCAAGAATGATTTCAGTTTCCAACGTAGGGTATGGTGCTCAATTTTTGTTTCAATTTATCGACAAGGTAAACTCATTCAGTGTGATTCTACTTTGTTTTTCATTCTCAAAATATTATTTATTAATTTTCAACAGTTTAATTCATAGATTAATTGACATCCCGTTATCACCAGACATTTTCAACGAAAAATTAAATTTAATTAAACAAATAGCTAAAAATAATGCTTACAATCATTTGTAACATTTGTATTTATATTCTCATTCTTATCTATATATAGTTGTCATAATCTATGTACATTCATTCGTCCGAAGAAGCTACGGTGTACTGAAACGCGTTACGAATCATAATTATTGAGTAAAATTCCTAAAGACACATAACTTGTGTTTATTATTGATAATGGAATTCTACCAAGTAAAAGCCTCACAAATTCAAATTTCTGTTTGTAAATCTTCTCAGAATGCATTCAGTCGTTCCAGTCTAATTCGCGAAACAGAAGCATTTATCCGTAAATAATATAATGAAAGACTTTTACCGGAAACATCTCATCTATTCGATAACATAAAATTTTTCATAGCTTCACCCATTTGCCTTGAATTTAAATCAAACACTTCATTTCAGGCAGGCTTTTTACTTGATGAAAAAACTTATTAGCTTTATTTGAATGGAAATCCAACTGAATCTTCTTGAAAATACCATTGAGTTTGTGGTAATGAGCAATTGTAAAGTTCATTCTAAAAGCATTAATATGAAAAAGCATCAATGCGAATGATTTTCGCGAATTTCTATAATATTTAACTTCAGTTTTCAATTATATACTATAGTAATTAATCACACATTCAAACATCAATAAGTACTTAGTTGTAACAAGTTCAAACCGACCAAGAAGAATTTCACTGGAATATTAAGAAAACGATAGGATATATCGAAGAACAATCACTGATAAAGAGCGGATTATACAAGGTATCCCAAGTTGAGTGGCATATTAGAAGTTTATGAATAACCAATAATGCTATCGTTCCGAACTTCTGGTAGTTGATTCAGCTGGTCCGAAACTCCATTTCCAAAATATTTTCACCTCAATAGCACTTCCGATTATAATGGTGCATACCAACTTTGTTATTCAAAAAAGAACACCCTATATATTTATCATTGCTCCGATAACAGTTGGTATTCCAATTACAAAAACACCTAACAAATAAGTCTAGCTTATTTCGAAATATCCAAGTTTTATTTGAAATTATCAATTTTTTGCTTTTTGAAAAATTTGATATATCTCGAGCACGGCGGGAGTTACCAATATAATGAAAGGTGTTCTGCAAATGAAAAACCATGCGGGATATAACTCAAATTCGACTGAAACTCACTCATTATACAGAGCGCTCTTTTTTTGCCTCACACTTCGAAACGAAGTAACATCGAAAACTACGTTTTTTCATACATACCCTGTACCTGAGATTACACGTTTCCAAGTTATGGTGTGATATACTAACCTTAGGGGAGTTGGGTGTAGTTGATGGTTAGTAAAAGTTCGGAGTAATTTTCATACTATATTAACTGAAAACTTATAACACTACATGTTTTCCGAAGGAAGTCTAAAATAATTCTCTCGACAGATTCTTTCTCTTTTTTGATGGCGATTCTAATTTAATTGAATTCAAAACTTTTGAATAGGGAACCTCCTAAGTTTCATATAATTTGATGAATTGGTAACGAAGATATGGCCGATCGATATTTCGACACAATTCAGTAAACAGCCTGTAACTCTATTATGAGTCTGCTGAGAAGGTGTTTCGAGATGTCCTCTTATCGTCAATCTACTATTTTTTTATTTCCTTTCTTATCAGGAACACTCTGTATAACCCTCTTTGCGAGTACTGTGTTTTGATTCATTTCGTAGAAAATATTTTGCATGGTTAAAATTATTTTCTTTTATTTGTTTATAAGTACAAAATTAACATTTATGGTATATGCATTCTGCCGAAATAAATAACTATTATTATTATATTATGTCTGTTGGCAGTCACTCACTAAAGTAACAGCCATTTGGGACGCGCACTTCTTTATTGTATATGTATTCTGCCGAAATAAATAACTAATCTTATTATTCCGTGGACTTATGCACTATTTCAGCTAGTAGCTAGATACAATTTACCTTTCCCAGATTCAGCAATGAAAGGGAATAGGCTCGATTACAATAAACTTGATATAAATTTCCTAACTATCCTATATTAGTTAGGAATTACAGCTTTTTGAATTTCTATATAGGTATTCTTATGCAATTCTAATTTCTTAAGGCTATCATACAAAGTTTTGGGTATTAACCCAGTGGAGGATACGATGACAGGAACAATATCTATTTTCTCGAGGTGTCACATCTGCTTGATCTCAATAGCAAGGTCTGTGTATTTGGACTTTTTCTCCTGGAACTTATTCAGCACGTTGTTATTATTCGGTATGGCGACATCCATCAGCATTGCTATTCTGGCTCTCTTATCATACACCACTATGTCCGGCCTATTATTCGTCACCATTCTGTCAGTGATAACAGGCCTATCGTAGTATAATCTGATAGAGTCATTTTCCAATACGGGCGCCGGCTGGTACTTGTAATATGGCTGGAAGGTGTTCAGAAGTTTCAGTATCTGATAGAAACGGTAGATTCAGCAGGTCATCTCTGGTAGCAAAGTTTAGTGTGTATATCCCCTGTCAGCCAACGATACCACTCTATGGAGGTCAGAAGTGAAAGCTTCTGCAGAGAAGAATTCTCTGAGATTTTTTATCTGTTCGGTGTGTAAATTGACAACATCTATTAATCCGCGTCCTCCTTCTTTCCGATTCAAAGTTGTTCGTATCACAGACGATTTTGGATGATGATTGTTGTACTTTGTCAGCATCGTTCGGGTCTGCCTTTGAATATCATCCAGTTCTGTCTTAGTCCATCTGATTATTCCAAATGTGTAAAGCAACACTGGAAAGGCGTAGGCGTTAATTGCCTTGACTAAATTCCCCGCGTTCAACATTGATTTCAGCACATACTTCAGACGCTGACTGTATTCTGAACGAATCTTCTCCTTTGATTGTTTTTGGTCTAGCAATCTGGCTTGTTGGTATCCCAGATATTTGTATGTTTCGCCATCTCTCATGCACTGTATAATATCATCGTTTGGAAGTTGTGTTTCACCATCTATGACTTTCCCTCTTTGAATGTTCAGGGTCTTACATTTTTCAATCCCGAATTTCATATGAACATCTGCCGAGAACTCACTGACAGTTTTCAGCAAATCATCCAATTGCTTCTTGTTCGAAGCATATAATTTGATGTCATCCATATACAGCAGGTGGGAGATTGTATAATAATTCCTTTCTGCTTTTATTCTAAATCCGTATCCTGTTCTATTGAGCATTGAGGACAATGGGTTCATTGCCAAACAGAACCATAGTGGACTCAAAGAGTCTCCTTGAAAAATTCCACGACGTATGGGTATCTCGTCGCTTTTAATTGATTTATTGTTCATGTTGACCTGCAGAGACGTGCGCCAGTGTGTCATTGTTGTCTTCAAGAACTCTACCAGGGCTGGGTGAATTTTGTATATCTGCAATATTTCAACAAGCCAAGAATGGGCGGTACTATTGAATGCCTTCAGATAATCGAGAAAAGCTGAATGAACATTCCGATGCCCTACGTGTACCTGTTTTATTATCACAGAGTTGTTCCTTGCACCCGTGGTGTTTCTTTCTGCATCCTTTCTGCTCCTCTGCTAATATATTGTTGTCGTCAAGGTGTTGGTATATTCGATTGGATATGCATGAGGTGAGTATTTTGTAGAGTGTAGGCAGGCAAGTGATTGGCCTATATTGAGACGGATCCTGTGTTCTATCGCTTTCAGGTAGCATATATGTTAAGCCTTGCGTTAGGAAAGTGGGTGTTTTCTTGGGATGTTGAAGAACATACGTGAGCTGTTTCGCTAGGGCTCCATGGAGCTTATCAAACTTCTTGTACCAGTAGTTGTGGATATTATCATACCTTTGGCCTTCCAATTGTTGGTCGTTCGAACTACTGTTGTGATTTCGTCCTCCGTTATTCCATCGAAGTCTATATGTCTGATATCGAGGCGTTCTTTTTCATTCGTGATCCATTCCGCATCTCTATTGTGTTCTTTGGGGTTCGACCATAGTGATGACCAATAGTCGGTCAAGCACTGTGCGTCAGGTACTTCTCTGTTATTGTTGGTCGCAGTTTTATTATTTGCCTTATGAAAATTGGCTGCGCTTTGGAGGAACCATTGGTTTTGGTGTTGCCTTTCAGTACACTTAACGTATCTTGAAAGCCTCTTTGCTTTTGCTTGGAGTTTCTGTTTCAATGTGTCCATATACACGTCGATGTGTTGTTTGTGATCAGGGTGTTGTGTGTTCGTACCAATTTTCCTATAAATTTTGCGTATATGTGATTTCAAGCGCCTTGAGGGTTTTCTGTTTCTCAGAAATTCTGTGAGGCGACCGATTTCTGCTCTAATATTATCAATATCCTTCTCCAGTCGTTTTTGCCATGGTGGTTTTCTGACGCTTTCTGGCTCAGCTTGAATCAGAGTTGTGGAGATTGGTTGTTTGTGAAGTCGAAGAACCGCTTCTGCTCCACAGTAAATCAAAGTGTGAATCTTCTCCAAGGTGTTCTGGTCGGTATATTCTTCAAACACTGAGTCTACGCTTGCTAGGATGATATTGGTGTTCTTGTTCGTCTTGAGTTTGGGCAGTTTAGGTCTTTTAGTTGGATAACTACCACTGAATTCAGTTATTGCCCTGTTGAGTTCTGATCTTGCTAAAAACATATATTCGTTCTGCTGATTCGGCTCACGAGGGCGTTCCATGTTAATATTCGTTTCCGTGGCTTCGACGTTATCTGTAACACTTTCATTGACTCCAGCAGGTAAACCGTTATGAGTATCATTTTCGTTTCTGAGTTCCATCATTATTCTCGTAAGCTTTGCAGCGTTTCTGAAGAAAGTAGCCTGTTTTTAACGATTGTTCTTCGTTGATCCGAAATTCTCTGCTCGGATATGTGCTGTAATTCAGTTCTGTTATTATTAGTATATTATTTCAGTTATTATTATTATTATTATATTATTTCTGTTTGCAGTCACTGACTAAAGTAACAGCCATTTGGGACGCGCACTAGTTTATTGTTTATGTCTGTTGGCAGTCACTCACTAAAGTGACAGCCATTTGGTACGCGCACTTGTTAAGAAACAGTCGTTTGAGTGAGAGAGAGAAAACAAGTTTTCGTGGACTTTCTATTTTAAAAAAAAAGGTTATTTTTGGAATGGAGGGTGTAAACTTCTTCTGAATGAATCTGAAAATTCTATTCCGAGCGTTAATTTTTTGGCCCAGTGTACATTATTCATCTCGAAACAGGAAGTAAAACATAATAGATTTCTCAACGAAAACTTACGTAGACACTCAGAATTCAGGAAATCTTTGTAATCAATTTATTCTATCAAACCAGATCTTCATATCTTGTAACATGCCTTTACTCATGCGTTCCAACTCGATTCAATCAAATTCCAAGATAAATAACGTACAATATTAGTTTCTCTAAGTTCATAAGTTATAATTTTCCGCTTGCTTACATAAGAGATAAAAATTATGATTTTCTCGCGAACCTAGATAAACATATTATTATTCATATACCTACCTCCTCCTTAGATATACCTGAACCGCATAGCCATCGCTTATTTTTGATATGCTTTAGCCTTATCGCCTCTTTTATAGTGGTTTCAATGTGAATATGATAAATTTGTGCGTTAACGCCGGCCTGATAATATTCTTCGTGATTTTACGAGGAAAACAAGGAAACAATGTTTTACTTAAATGGGATTTTTGATGTTGATGACGAATTAGTAGACTCTTTTCATTAATACTTCAACAGGAAAAATGTGAGCAAAATAAAGAATGAATTAGGTGGATAAGTATACGTAGAGGTATCATACTTTCAGATACTTCACAGTTAAAAGATACTGATTAAATTTTTCATTTTCAATTTTCGTACTTATTATTACTGATAAATGTTCGAGAACTTTGCCCGAACATGTCAACAGAAGCTTTTATACTCAATTTTCCTATTTAAAATGCAAGATCCAGTTTGTTACACAAATTTTGGATTTTCTGAACGATTCTAGATATACACCCTTCAGTAACCGAATCCCTTGAAAATAGAAATCCCCGCCACCCGGTGTGATACCCCACATTCAGCTATAGGTCCCGTGAATTAGTCACCTGTGTGACTAAGTTTCGGGATCTGGCGGATGGTTCGGTTCACAGGGTGAGAAGGATTGGCAACGAAGCATGATGAGCTCGTTTGGGACAAAATCATCCGGAGTTGAAATATATATATATATATATATATATATATATATATATATATATATATATATATATATATATATATAAAAACAACAACATTAAATAATATGTTAGGAAATTTCGTAAGCACGGGTTATTTAACTGTTCTAAACATTACTTGTCAACACTTATTTGTCATGAATTAAACTTCCATCTCTTAAATTGTCAAAATTAAAAATGTAAATGATACAACACATTTGTAATTCTGAGGACATATTAAGAAATATACACCTGCAAATTAGTGGAGTGAAAACATATTCAAGAAAATAACTCCAGATTGTTTTTAAAGTTGATCGTTGTAGTGTTATGTTTAGTAATCTGAAGTAAAGATATATTTTAAGTTTTAAGAATAGGTCCAAACTGTGTCATATTCAAATGGTTAATTGATTCCGCCGTTACTACGTAATGGTTAATCATGATAACAATTAGAAATTGAACTATGTATTATATATTATCACAATAGATTTATTGAAAATCTCGATTGCAATTTCGATCTCTCGACCGCCTTCACCCTGCAACAAGCATTGAATTGAAGTAGAAAATACACACTGACACAGGTTAATACAAAATCAATGAGGTTGCAAACAAAAGCCTATAAACTAATAATAATAAAAGCAGGTATTATTTGAAGAAATCAGATATAGACTAACAGTTTAATTTCTTATTATCATCATTTGTCAGATTCCTTGATCTGTGTTTATGAAAACTGAACCATTTTGTTCATAAAATTTCATATTTTGACATAATTTCAATATCTTATATTCAGGGACTGCCTCGAATGGTTCATGATGCGGGTAAGTCAAGCACTCCTCCAGCAAATTCACTAATTCATTCACGTTTTAGAACTCTTGATAGAGTTCTGCAACATTAGAGGACTGGGGCACAACAACGTGAATGTCGGTGCAGTCCACCAGAATCTGCAAAACGTACAACCACATGTACTGGCCTAAACCGAAACCTACATACGTCACACAACCGACACATCGTATTTACGTTTTAATGGGTATAAGTTACATACTTACAGCTTCTGTGTTTTGCCAGCTCGGATGTTGCATGCCAGAGAGAGGACACGATGGTGGACGACGCTTTCGACCTTGCGTGGTTTGAAATCTGTTTGCAGAATAAAACACTGTTCTTATGCTGTCTATATCACTCGCCAAACGATATTCATCTCCCTAGACTGTTTCAGTATCTAAGAGATAAGGTGGATTGGAGTCAGACACTTCATCCGGCAACTGAAGTCATTGAACTGGGTGACTTCAACGTTCACAACACCAACTGGCTCCGCCACTCCAATAAAACAGATGAAGCGGGAAGACAGGCTGAAACTTTCGCAATCAGCCATAATATAACGTAGCTGCGTAAGATTTCGACGAACCGACGAGAATACTTGATCACCCAACCGGCTTCCCGAACACCTTGGATCTTTTTTCGATTTCAGATCCAGATGATTTTGGAGTGGAGGTCCCAGCAGCACTAGGGAACTCAGACCACAACCTTATATCTGCTACTGGAACCATTGTGTTGCCGCTAAACCAAGAACCTAAATCACCCAAACGCATTTGCCACTATAACCGTGCTAAGGATTATAGCAATGGACTGTGTGAATTCCTTTCATGCTTTCTATTCAGTGATGTTTGCTTTTCAGATCCTGATATCAATGTGCGTACTAAATCTGTTACAGGAATCATTTATGCAGGAATGGATCTTTATATTCCTCATTCCATGAAAAGCTCAACAGCACAAAAGCCAAGGTTCAATAAATAGTCGTGGAAGATAAATTCAACAGAGGAATCAAAAACAACCTTCGTACGAACACGGAACGTATGCAACCTAACAAGATATAATAATATGATAAACTACTTGAACAGGAAAGCGGAACTAGACATTTCTGGTCTATGGACAAGACTGTCAGTGCCAATTTCTTTAAATCTGCGATTCCGCCACTTGTAAAAGAAGACGGAAGTATAGCATCACCTCCGAAAGAGAACTGCAAGAAGGTAGTTGGTCCTGAGAAAGTGTGCTCCCGAACTGGCACCCATTCTTTACCATCTATTTCAAATTTCTTATGGAAGCCAGACCGAGCAGCTGAAAATAGCGAGAATTCGACCTATCCCAAAGAATAGAAATAAATCCTTACTCCAAAACTACCGCCCTGTTGCACTTCTTCGCATTATGTCCAAAGTGATGGTGAGAGTCATACACGATGAATTCATCAAATATCTTGACTTGCATAGCGTCAGTATGGTTTTCGCAGGCAAAGATCGACAGGAGATCTGCTCACCTACGTCACTCATGCTTGTACATCAGCTATAGAAAAGCATGGAGAGTATAGAGCAATAACCCTAGACCATTATGTCCAAAGTGATGGAGAGAATCATAAATGATGTACTCATCAAATATCTTGAGTTGCAGGGAGTTATTAACGACCGTCAGTATGGTTTTCGCGGGCAAAGATCGACAGGAGATCTGCTCTCCTCCGTCACTCATGTTTGTACATGATGGAAAAGCATGGGGAATCTAGAGCAAAAGCCGATATGTCTAAGGCATTCGATAGGGTTTGGCATGCAGCCTTGTTGAATAAACGTGCTGCATATGGGCTTCCTGAAAATTTGCGAGGTTGGATAAGTAGCTTTCTTTCAAATAGATCAATACAAATTGTGGTCGACGGTATAACATCTGATTGTTTCCAGTTGCAAGCAGGAGTACCTCAGGGATCCATTTTTTAGCCAACCTTGTTTCTGTTGCAGATAAACGGTTTTCTGTCATCTAAAGAGAACAAGTCCTACTATGTCCTTCTTCCCTATCCGCTTCGAAAATTTCCACCTATAGTTCAATCATTATGGCTCTTCAATTCCGTAAGAATTTGTTTTATACAAAATGGGTATGATTCGAATACTCCGGAAGAATCTTAATTCAATAGTTTCCAGGAGACAGCCGCATGACAGGAGACAGCCGCATGCAAAACATATGTCCATTCTCAAAAGACACTACCGTGAAAAATGCGTAATTCCTGCAGTTTGGTGCAAACAAACGACGACCTAATTTTACTCACTGGTACCTTCACAAAACTGAAGGAAACCCGCGTTATATGGAGCAATGAATTTCACTCTACAAGTGATAAAATTCTTAATAGACACAATGAGCACTGTTAGTCGGATGCCAATCCCCATCGACAGTTACATACTCAACACCAATGGCGATACGGTTTCCATGTGTGGTGCGTTTTGTAAGATAATCGCATACACTATTCTTGGCGAAATGGCGAAATTTACTAACGTATTATAAATAAGAATATAGTGGATCCCAACTGTTGGATTGGAATTTCGGTGATCACTGAATAGGAACTAAGGGACCTAGTTGTCTTTTCCTCTCCACAACTTCCCCAATATTCCATATTCCCTTCCAATTACCTATGATTCTGTCAATTGAATAGATTAACTTTATACCAAAATAAGATCAAGAAGGCGTTTTAAGATTAAATTTCGTGTTTTGGTAAAAGTTAGGAATTTGAAGGTGTTTTGATGAAATATCAACAGAGAATAAGAAACAGGACCATTTGTTAACTGATTTTAAACTTTGAAAAATGGATTGCTAGTTGAGCAATAAATAATTCAGGTCCAGGTCAGACCTTCAAGATAAGACCTACCTAAATCTTTGGAAGTAGAAATGACGCCAACGACCCATTCAACAACCAGAAAGGAATAATTACAGTTTTGTTTGAGGGTTCCTAAGAACAAGAACTGTTTAAATTTCAACTGGGGATTCCAAGATAGGTGCTCCACATTTCGAAGTACTTATGACTCTACCGAGCAGGCGAAGCATTCTCTCTGTACAAAATCGTCATGTTGAGAATTAATTGTATAAAGAAAAAACGAATAACATAGATGAATTAAAACAAAAGTTCAGTATTTCTTCGCAGAATGTCAGTAACATTGCATTTTAAAAGATGAAAATGCTATCGAATTCATAAGGTAGTTTGTTTATTGTGTGTATAGTTATTAATTTTTAGGAAAAGATGTTCCTGACTGGCCAGCCAATGAGCAGTATAAAGCTGGAATAGACATAGTATGGTCAATGGGAATAGTCAATGATATTGCAGAATGGTGTTTTTTAATGGAAGAATTTTATAAGTTGATAACTATCAATGAAGAGGAAAGCAAATATCTGTTTTGATTGTCAAAGAAATCAGAAAAAATATCCTGACTCGAAAAAATCAATCCTGATTAAGTAATTGTTCATTGGCTTGTGTAAGTTATGTTCAACTATTTAAATAATTTGACCAGCAATTACTAACACTCCGAGAAAATGAGTTTGCATGAGATTCATCATAGAGTAGAAATACATTAACAGCCTGAGTTTAGGAATATTATTTTGTGACAATACATAACCTTTGCAAAATTTTGTTTTTATACCAGAAATATCTGAAATGCTTTAATGTTATAAAGAGTTGATACCTTTCAATTTGTCAATTGTGAATCCAGCATTGATAAGTTGATTCTGATAATTGTATTGTTACGATTCTTTCTTTGTGGAATCTCTAAAACAAAATATTTTTCAAGGTATTTGTCATAATAAACACGTCTTTGGAATGAAATATTTCATAAAGAATATTTATCAAAACAGACATATGTATTAGTGACCTCAATAACGAAACATAATTGGAATAAATAATATTTCGCATTACTCAGCTAATAAATAATAATAAAATAGTCTACTTGATTCGAAAATATATGAAGTGGTTGAATACAGAAAAGTCTACTTTGTTGAAGTTATTATTTTTCACATTTTGTAGCAAGCTTTCTAGTTCGATTTCCCTTTCAAAAGGATACCATAAATTTTGTTGAATTAGTACTAAGAATCATCGTTTCATTGATACAAATGTCTTCACTAAATATAGAATGTAACGGATTCATTCGGTTTTTCATACAATCACAACATATCTCCAATTGGAATTTCGGGGGACTGTTCTCTAAATGTAGCTGACAAAATTGGTTCATTTATGATCTTCTTGTTTGAGAGAATTGCAACATTTGTCAGAATGACTTGAACTTCTATTTCTTATGGAGAAGTTACTCCTTTTGGTGATCATTTCAATAAGACAAATTATAGTAATTCAGAAAATTATAGTAATCTTCAATCAGGTCACTGTCACGTAACCAAGAGAACCATTTTGTTTCTGTGTAAACCACAATTATAAACAAAAACCACAAAAATTGTCGCATCACCTGGTATTCTGAATTCCACAATCGATTAAGCAGCTCGATCGTAGTTTCTTTGTCAACATATGTTTTTGGATATAAGGGGGAAAAAATCTTATCTATGTAGTAACATTTGTTTTCGTATGATCTCAAACACGTCTGGAACAAGGATGAGATTATTTGACTTTCAGTATTCATTCAATTTCTCATCAGTTTTCACGCTGAATTAATGCAAGCTTTCTGTGTTTCTTGTTGATTCTCGAATCTTTGAATTTATTGTAATGGCTGCTGAACGTCCTAGACGCTATTTGAGTGATCATGAAGTGGTAAGAATTGTAACACTTCTAGAGGAGGGGCGAAGCCAACGTTACATGGCTAAATGTTAACCAAAGCACTATTTCAAGAGCAATTAATCGGTACCACGAAACAGGGGAATATGGAAGAAGGGCCGGACAAGGAAGAAATCGGATAACAACACCAGTTGATGTTCGTTGGCTTCGTTTAACTGCACTAAGAGTTCGGCACTGTACGGCTAGAATGCTACAAAATGAACTTGCACTTTCCAGAAAGGTGCATATTTCATTGCAAACTGTTAGGACAGGTTCAGAGAAGACTTTATCATGCAAATTGCGGTATTCCAGAATGGTCGAATGTTCCCTTTTCTGACGAGTCCAGGTTCTGTCTAGTATCAAATGATAGACGCATGCCTGTATACAGACGACCTGGGGAACGGTATCAGCAATGCAATATCCGGCAAACCGAAAACTTCGGAGGGGGCTCAGTAATGGTGTGGGGAGGCATTTCTTTTCATGGTCGAATTGAGTTAGACCTAGTGAATAATGGAAAAATGACAGCGACCAGATACATCGCAGATATCCTTGAACCCCATGTTGTACCCTTTGGCCCATCGATTGGCGAAAACTTCATTTATATGCATGATAATGCTCGGCCTCATGCAGCTAGAGTAGTTACAGAATTTCTGCAAAATGCCGAAATATTTTAAGATGCCAGAAGTCCCGACTGGAGTCCCATAGAACATGTTTGAGACAACATGGGGTGGCAAATTCAGCAAAGTAGGATGCCTTGTAGAACAATCTAACAACTAGAAAATCTGCTTCCTGAAATTTTGAACTCAGTGACTCAAGAGTACATCCAAAATTTATTTGAGGGGCTTCCGAGACGTATACCGGCAGTAATTAGGGCCTGGGGAGGAAACACTCGATTTTGAAAATGATTAAAAACCATTCGATGCTAGTCGATTGGTCTTTTCGTGAATTTTAAAATTTTTCATTAACTCGAAAATTGTTGATATTTTCCATCATAAACTCATCTCTTTTGAATGATATCTTCTTATTTTACACTTCTGAACCTAACCTAAAAGTTTATACAGTATTGTCGTTAATGTAGGGTGATACGACAGTTTTTGTGGGGAGTGTATTCATGAAGATTATCTCAGAGTCACACCCAAAATTTCTTGAGACTTGATTGGGACAAAAATTTGTTTTTTTTTTCTAACTTGGTGGAAAACACAATGTTTGGCTTCCAGTTTGAATATTAATGCTACCAAAAAGTTTTTGTCATAAGGCTTATGAAAGAGAGACTCGAGGCCTTTTATTTGAGTCACTTTCGATGATTTCGATCCGGTTCATACAGTATTGTTTGAGGTCGTTTTAGTAAGAAAAAGGAGTGATTCACGTGAATAAGGCAGCCATAATGGATTTGGACGATGTATTCATTATTTATGCCACTCGGCATTTTTATATATAAATAAATAATTAGATACTACATGAGACAAAAAGTTCTGGGCTTAATAATCAGTAGGGCCAGCAATATTGAATGCTCTATTGTTTCGGGTAGTTTCAATCTTTCAAAGAAACATGCCACAATTTCATGACATTTTGTTCAGTAGTTCTGGCAGTATCTAGATTAAGGTGACGCTTTTTTCATGAATTTGTAGTGAATGAATCAGAATTTGTATCGTATCCTATTAAAACACTGCTATTTTTGCGAAAAATACCGCACAATCCCAGGAAAATCTGAAAAGTCTTACCGGGAAAACTTTCTGTCGAAAACAACCATTTGCCGATGGTATGCTGATTTCAAATGTTAACGTATAAACGCTGAAGACCCAGAGCTCTCTGAGAGGCCAAAAGAGGTTTTTACTCCAGAAAATATCAAAAAAGATTTTAAAACTGATATGGGTGATCGCAAAGTGGAATTGCGGTAGTTAGCTGACATTCTGAAAACATGAAAAGGCACCATATTTGATATTTCACACGAAAATTTATCAAAGAAAACTTATTCTTTCGGAGTGAACGCCGCATTTTCTTACTGTGGAAATAAAACTACAACGAATTGACAAATCTAACTGTTGTTTGGAGCTTTCGAAGCGCGATAAAATTTGTTCATCGACGTGTGACGATGGATGCAACATGAATTAACCACTATACTTCGGAGTCTAAAACAACATCTGCTGAGGACTACAGAGGGCTGAAGTCGTCCAAGAAACCAACGATTGTCTGGAAAAATTATGGAGTATTTTAGAAAATGAATGGTATATTGTTAATCGACTATCTGAAGAGAGTTAGACGATCAACAGTGACTATTTTATAGCATTACTCGGCCGATTGAGTGACAAGATTTAACGCAAACAACCTCATATCGAATGATAAATAACATAAAAAACGTTAACCTACCACCTAACGCAAAACTTAATTCGTTTGATGTTGAGAATTTATACCCAAGTGTTCCTCCAGGTGATGTCAAAATATTAATCGAAAACATGTTGAATTCGAATCATGTTAACCACATAATTAAATCAGAAATATTGAATCTGTTGGACGTTTGCATTGAACAAAATTATTTTTCTTTCAACAACATCTATTACAGTAGTGAAAATGGTTTGATCATGGGAAATCCTTTGAGTCCACTTTTAGCAGAGATTTTTATGAATAATATTGAACAGAAAATTCATACACATCCACTCATTTCCAAATTTCTTTATTGGTATAGATATGTTGACGACATCTTAGTATGTTTCATTGGAACTACTCGTCAATTAGACTTATTTGTTAATTTCATTAATTCCATCCATTTGAACATTAAATTCACGATAGAAATTGAACAGAACGATTCCATAAATTTTTGGACTTAAAAATCACTAAACAAAATAATAATCATGTTTTTTCAGTCTTTCGTAAACCAACACATACTGATACAATTATACATAACTACTCATTACATCCAATTCAACACAAAGTTGCAGCTTTAAACAGCATGGTACATCGGTTACTCAATTTACCTTTATCAGTAGAAGATTATAATAAAGAGTTAAACATCATCAAACAGATAGCCATTAATAATTCATATAATCCGGATATGATAGATCTAATCATTCGTAAAAAACTCTATCAGAAAGCAATAAATGAAGTATATCCTATTCATAAAGACTATAAAATATTCAACAGTTTAACATTCTGCGGTTCTGCAAGTACAAATATTAAATCCTTTCTCGTCAAACAAAATCTTAATATAGCTTTCAAAACTTCTAATAACTTAGGTAAACATATTAAAAATAATAAATCTCGTGTTGAAAAATCAAGTAAATCAGAATCTATAAACTCAATTGCGGTTCTTGTGATGAAATTTATATCGGTAGGACCTATAGGAGTTTTGGCATAAGAACATCTGAACATAAACGTAGCTTCGATAAAAATAAATCTGATTCAAATTATTCAAACCACCTAATAAAAGAAAACCATTCATTCAATAAAAACTTTGACATATTACATATAAAATCAAAAAGTTCAAAATTAGATCTCCTAGAAGCATTAGAAATAAATAGATACAAACATTCGGACAAGCTTTTGAATGAACAGGTAGATTTGAATTACTCACCCCTACTTAACTTGTTTAATTAGTTTTTATTACCTTTCATACTAACTGTACAATGGCTCGGTGTGGATTTTCCTGTTATTCATCCAACTTGTTCTACGATTTGTTTATAATACCATACTCTTCATTCTATTTTTCATTCTTGATAAAGCTGCTGTGTCAGCGAAACGTCGTCGAATTTTTTCAACTAAAGTGTAGATTAAAGTTGAACCTTGTGTTTTTATCTCATTCATATGGTAAAGAAAAAATGAATTATACTATATATACTATAAACAGCGATAATTGGCTCTTTATTGGTTACATCAGCTTGCTTCAAGGATAGTTAATGTCCATCTTGAGGCCAAACATGAATTGCTTTACAAGGGAGGTATAGAAATATTAGAGAGGCGTTGGTATTTATTGTTACAAAACATAGGAACCCCCCCTACAGGATAGATTCAATTACCGGGGTTCACAAAAAATGATAACAGAAAAATAAACAGAAGTGAAACTGTCATACGAAATGAAAATTATAACTTTCAAAAAAATTCAGGAGACAAAAAACGACTCACTGAAGATTACAGAATCAAGCAAAATATCATGAAAACTAAAAACTACTACAATGAGGATGATTCAGATCTAATGAAATATGCAATAAAATTATTTTTGAAAGAAGCAAGAGGTTCATGAAAAATATATATACTGGCAATACGCATAATTCGCAAGAAAACAGAATGAAAAAATAAACTATATGGGCCTTCGGAACAAAGAAGAGTACATTTCGACGACTAGAATACACGGGAACATCGAAAGTGAGATAATTAACAAGCGGAAAACTAAAAGAGTGATTTAAAATTTGATAAACATACATTGTCGAAAAGGACTCTCCTTTACTCCAGGCTCAAAATTTTGTGATGACGCAAAATTAATTGATAATCATAGTTAGGACTGAAAATCTAAAAAGTTGAAATTTTTGACAAACTTTCTCTAGACTCGTTCAATTCTGTCAATATACTTGTAATAGTGAGGGGACCAAACAGGTACAGCACATTCCAAATGACTCCTCACCAACGAGAAATATAGCTTTTTTAAAGACCTCAGATCACAGAAACTTTTAGTAATTCTAAGAACGAAATCCATCATGTTGAAAGCCTTAGAAAGTATATGATCAATATGATACTCGAAGGACAACTTAGAACCAAGATCCTTAATTTGGTTTACCCTCCCAATCACAAGCCCATCAAAAGAAAAGATAGCATCGAAGACATTGACATTCTTCGTAAACCTCATATGCTTGCACTTATCGATATTTAATTGAAAATACCTACTTCGACGAAAAGAGAAAAATCTCAAGATCACTCTGACACCGCAAAACATCATCATAGGAACGAATAGCACTCTCTAATATCGTCGGCATATAAATCATGCTTTGTATAGCGAAAACATTCAGAAATATCATTAACGTAAATTGAAAAGAAAATGGGACCCAGATGTGACCCTTGAGGAACACCAGAGGTGACACGAACGAAACCGGAATGAGTGCCATTGAGTGGAACATACTGCAGTCTATCCGATAGATACCATTCTATCCATTTCAGTGAGGACCTCACCTCAACAAAGCTGCATGATATACCTTATCAAAAACCTTAGCCATGTCTGTGTACACGGCATCAACTTGGATACCATCATCAAAACTACTACTTATGAAACGAATGAAAGGAGTGATATTAATTAACACCTACATATCTTTAAAACTAACCCATGTTGAGATTGAATCAATTGGAACTGGATGAATAAAAAATTCAGTTACCATTGCTTCAAAAATTTTACCGAAATAGTTTAGAACAGAGACAGGTCGATAATAACTTACTGCATTTTTCCACTTTTTCCACTTTTGAAAATAGGTACGATCTTTGCCGCCTTCCACTTATCTGGAAAGACACCTTGTCCTAAAGATTTGTTGAAAATAGTTTGAAGTATGATTGTAGCATTGTAGAAGAAGAGTTTATAGATTAATAGATTCAAACCATGAGAAAAAATGTATTTTTATTAGTTAGCCTCGGTACTTTCTGACCCACCTGTAATCTGTTGAAGAAAAATATAGAGATCTCGAAAAATTATTGGCTGATATCCCAAATAATTAACATTATCTCGTTAAAAATATCTAATATATGATAGATTGAAATATTCACAATAGAAATTATTTCGGAACAACTGAAATCTATTGAATAGTCACTTGTTATATTGGAAAGTTGTTTTGGTTTGTCTGCGTCGTTCATGAAAGTATATAAAGTGTGATTTATAGTGTCTAATGAATCAATTATCTCAATAGACCGTAAGACGTTAATGTTATGTGCTGAAGAACATTATTGAAAATATTGATTGATGATGTTGGAATGAATTAGCGATGTCTTACTGAGAATCCTTTGTTTTCAGAAACATTGTGAATGTTCGTTGGTTTGCTTACCGTCAATATTTATCATTAATAATTTGCAATAATTATGTTTCTTTTTGTTTCAATTATGATCCTCAAAATATGTCATAAGTCAGGTTCGAACCTAAAGATGTTATCAACCGATTTATGGTATTTAGTTTAGCTAACCTAATTTGCAATGATTATGTTTCTTTTATTTCAACTTTGTACCACAAACTAATCATAAGTCAAATTTGAAACTCAAGATTTGATTATTGTGATTAGTACATTTCAATTATTTCATTAATTTATTGTAATTCACTTTCATTCGACTAAAAAAAATTACAATGTTCTTCAATTTGTTGTAAAATAAGTCGTTCGAAGAATTCAAATCGTAGGTCTTCATTTCTTCATCAATTCATCAATTATTGAATGAATTGAGTCAGTGATCAGTTAAGAACTTGGGAATAGGAAACTTAGCAACTTAAGTAACAGACTGATAGGTTTTCTTCTGCACTCATGACATGTAGGAGGACCTTCAGCGTCACGTGGGGCTAGAAGCTTTAAGTGCTGATTTGGTTCTTCACAACCGTTGACGAGGGTGGAAAATAAGACTAAGCTTTTGAGAGGCTTAGAGCACTGCTGGTGAGAAGTGTGGTGTATGCTCAAAGAAACACCCCATTAAATTCATTACATCCAAAATTGCATTCACAACCGAAATAGAAAGCAATAATTCGATAAATTTCTTAGACGTAACAATTTCGAATGAAAATGGAAAACATGTTTTCGCAATTTACCATAAGCCGTCACATACAGATATTATAATACATAACTCGTCGTGTCATCCATATCAACATAAAATGTCAGCATTCAATAGTTTTATTCATAGATTGATTAACATCCCGCTATCACCAGAAAATTTCAACAAAGAACTAAATTTGATTAAACAAATAGCCAAAAATAATGGTTACAATCCCAAACTAATAAATAATATTTTAAATAAAAAACAAAGTAGAATCGCATTGAATGAAGTTTACCCTGTCGATAAATTGAAACAAAAATTCAACACCTTAACCTACGTTGGCATTACAAGTGAGAAACTGAAATCATTCTTAAGTAGCAATAATTTCAACATAGCTTTCCGAACTAATAATAATTTAGGCAAATATATAAAAAATAATAAAACCAAACCAGGTAAAAACAATAAATCAGGTGTTTATAGATTGAATTGCAATGACTGTGATAATTTCTACATTGGTAGAACACATAGAAATTTTAATATTAGAATATCGGAACATAAACGCAGTTTTTCAAATAAAAAATCAGATTCAAATTACGCGAATCATCTCTTAGAAAATAATCATTCTTTCGACCCACAGTTTGAAATTTTGCATACAGATAATAAATATTGGAAGGTAGATCTTTGGGAAACTTTAGAAATTAATAAATACAAACACTCAGGTAGACTCATCAATGAACAAGTCGATTTAAGCCCTTCACCTCTATTGAATCTTTTCGGGGAGCAATCTATTCCTTAATTTTATTGGATATACCTGTCATAAATAACCACTTAAGAAGAAGCATCCAATAAGCTTTTAATTACTCAAGAACATTTATAGTTATATTCTCATTTACATTTTTCTGCATAATCATTCGTCTGAAGAAGCTACGGTGTAGTGAAACGCGTTACGAATCGCAATTATTAAGTAAAATTCCTTAAAACACAGTACTTGTTTTTTTTATTATTGAAACACCCCATACCGGGAGATTAGGTGTAATATTAGTGATCGAACCACTGCACCTCACAATTATTACCAGGGTACTTTTGTCTGCTTAAGGGGTGAAGACGAGGGACACGCTAGTGGCCGGTGCAAGATATACCATGTTTTTAGAAGCTTCTAACAGCGACCATCTTCTCTAGATGAGCTTGTATAGAACCACGTCGACATACCACATCTGTCATAAAGTACAGGCAAGAATGGAAGGAAAGCCTAACCTAACCTAACCTTGCCAGGGGTAGGATACATCTGGTACACGAATGGCTCGAAGACCAAGAAAGCACCACTTAGCGGAGTTTATTGACGGAGAAATGTGAGGGGTTACTACCATCCATTTGATAATTATACAACAGTTAACCAGTAGGAGATCATGGCGATATTTGGCTGTGCTCAAAAGTAAGCAGATCTGGGTACAACAAATGTGTGGATCACGGCCTGCTCCGACAGACGGGTTGCTTTGGGAACCCAGGGCGCATACAGAATTACTTCTAAGGTGGTCTGAGTGTACGATCATCAACTGGAAGAACTGGCGGTAAACAACCATATCCGGCTCCTCTGGCTTCCGGATCACACCAGAATCAGAAGAAAAAAGATTATAGATAGACTTGCCTGTGTAGGAGCTAAGAATACTATAACAGGACTAGAGTCCTAGTTGTTAAGGCCAGGTGTGGGTCTGCGCAGCGGAACAACATAGAGACACCTGGTTAAATGTTCGAGGTTGTCGCCAGTTCAAGGTAGTGCTGGATACATCCCCTAGTAAAATCTGTGCTAGGTGGGCACTAGAGTTTCCGATTGCCTAGTCGAACTATGTGCACAATGGGATTCAGGAAATTGGGGTCGAAACTCCAATTCATTTAATTATACCTTAGGTGTAACCAACTAGGCGCATAGATGCTAGAAGTGAGTGCTCGGCTGAAGGTACTCCCCCGCTCTATCTTTTTGTAAGAATTGAGCATAGGATATAGTTACAAAGAAGGAGGACGCAAAGAGCCATTGACACAGATGTCGAGATCCATAATAGACCTCTTGATATAACTATAAGTTTTTTATTGGGTTCTTGTAATACCAAATTCCAATTATTTTTGCGTGCTAGTTAATTATGATGAAAATAAGAAACTAAACTATGTATTATACTATCACAAGAGATTCATTGAGAATCAATCAATGCAATTTCGTTCTCTCAATCATCTTCAGCTGACAATAAGTATTGAATACAAGTTCAATACTCGTTGTTTCAATCTTGACTTATGACTCAGTTTGTGGTACAAAGTTGAAATAAAAGAAGGAGAAACATACTTATTCCAAAATATGTTAAACTAAACAACATAAATCCGTTGTTAAAATCTATAGGTTCGAACCTGACTTATGACTTAATTTGTAGAATATAGTTGAAATAAACTAAACATAATTAATGCAAATAATTTCATCATTCGAAACGCAACTTATTGATTGCAGTTGAATTAAATTAAACATAATTGGTTAATTATCAACAGTGTTAAATATCTTTGTCATCTGTGAATCACTGTAAATCTGCAGAATCCTGAAAATATTTGAATTTTAATCACAGGTAAGGTTAGTTTAGACTGATTAAACTTTTGAATCACTTAATTTGTTCAATAAAGCCGAAATAAGTGATTCGTTAATGAAAAATGAGGAACTAACATTAGGAAACTTCGAAAGAATTAATTTTCCAAGCACGACTCAAATAAGGCTAAGTAAACATAATTATTTATGAACTCTATATTCAATTATTTGAATGAAAATGGATTGGAAGAAATTTGGAGACTAAATTGAATATACTATAATGCCGATTTTTGAGTCGAAAGACAGGAGCACAGTATGTAGAATGGATTCATTTAAAATATTCTAAGTCTTCTAACATCGTACCTGAAGTGTAAATACAGAAAAATGAGAAGGTACGGAACCAAACATAATTTGTATAGTCCAAATAAAAAGGCGGAAAGCCTGAAGAAAGATCGGCTGAAGGTACTCCACCGCTCTTTTTGTGAGAATTGAGCAGAGTTGGTAGTTATAATGAAGTGAAGACGCAAAGAGCCATAGGCCTAGATATCGAGATCCATGATAGACCCCTTGATAAAACCCTCACTATAAGTTGATTATTGGGTTCCAATTATTCTTGCGTGCTAGTTAATCATGATTATAATGAGAAATTAAACTATGTATTATACTATTACAATAGATTTATTGAGAATTAAACAATGCAATTTCGTTCTTTCGACGTCAGCCTAAGATGGTCGAGAGACCGAAATTGCAATCCTCATTTTAAATAAATCTCTAGTGATAGTATAGTACATAGTTCAATTATTATGACTTGACTCAAGATTAATATTCAAATATTTTCACTGGTTCTGAAATTTAAAGAGATTAAGAGATGACACTGATATTTCACACTGTTGATAATTAATCAATGATGTTCCAATTATTTCAATTGTGATTAATAAGTTTCAAATGGCTTACATAATTTGCATTAATTATGTTTGGTTTATTTCAACTGTGTTGCACAAAGTAGTAAGGTTTTAACCTAAAGATGTTATCCACTTGATTTATAGTGTTTAGTTCATTTCAATTATGTTTATTGAATTAAGTTATTAGCTGGTTTCAAATAGTTTGGAAAATTAGGAATAAATTTAACTCATTGGTAATCAATCAAGCAGATTCAGTGTATTTGACACGTATTTGACAAATTGAAGTTTGAAGTTGATTAATTAGTGGCATAATGGTAATTATTTAATTATGTTTAGTACATTATATAAGTATTATATATATAGAATATTTATTGTGATAGGATGTTTACATAATTTATTTTTTGGAGTATGTTTTGATATTCATAATGCTCTCTTTCTAGATATTAATTTATCAGTAATTGAAAATATAAGTACATGAACACAGTAAGAACACTTCGAAAGGTTTTTATTATTCCTCAAGCATAAGACATGAATCGATGATTGTTTGATTAAACTTACGTTGCTTTCTTGTCAGATACACAATAAATATAATCACATATCGCGTAAACGAACTTGTCACGCACTAGTCTATCGCGAAATGCGAATGCGATTGTTACGGTTAGAGTGCGCGCTTGCGTTACTGATGTTGTGAAACGTCACTGAATAGCACGTGGTGATGGAAAGCTCTTGCCACCCCCGCTTTTCCCGGCGTGTAGCTTGGCTTTCAATGGGTGAGTTTTATCGGAGATGGGGAAAGAGTCAGTGACGGATCATGATGTCAGTTGGATGTGATTACTGTTTTGGTGGGCGAACAATATCGATTATATAAAAAAAAATCCAAACATATTGTATTACGTTTCGAATGAATGAGTTTTTTCTGAATGGAATGAATATAAATGGAGCAAGCTTCAATCATAACAAAGATTGTAATATTTGTCGGTTTATGGATATATGTCGTTTCGATTCGTAAGTTGAGGCTAGATGGAAGAAATGAAGAAGGAGTCAAGATGATTAACTAAAAACTATATATTATGAGATGATATATGTTGATTTCAAAGCGTTTCCCGATTTTTACACTATACATCACTTCCCGAAAACTGTATTTCAAAACTCGACGCGTGTTTCGCCAACTGTTGGCATCATCACTCATTCTAGATGTGATCCTTGAATCATGACGGGTGCCTGATTTTTATCTTTCTTCCTTTTTGTCTTTCCCTCCCCTTGGTTGTCATGGGAACCTACTGGTTATCCTCCTTCTTCCATATTGTGGTGCATCCCCACTGGCCTTTAGTTTCTTCCTCCATTGTACCACGGATGTCATCTTCTTGTTACCATCGGTTGTTCTTCCATTATTTAATTGACCTGTTTATTATCGTGATCTTCCATCTGCTCAATACTCCTTATCGTGAATCGTATAATGATTTTTCTCAGTGTATCAATCTCCATTTCTTTCTTGAGTTGATCGTTGCTCGTGCACCATGGGTCGTTTGTTGCTGTCCTGACGATCTTGTTGAGTGCTACTTGCATTTTCCTCTTTTCGAATTAGTGTTCTAGAGTCTAAATTTGTCCTGTGTGTTAACCCTGAGTAAGAGATACATTGTCCGTTGATTCCTTTTGTTTTCTTGTGGTTTCCGCAATGAGTCTCTAATAGTTGAGTTGGTCATCCAAAATTATTCTTCCATTCGATTGGTTCTTTTTCTATGGTAGTTTCCTTTGGTGTTTCCGAGTACTTTTCCTTCTTGTGGTCAATGTAAATTGCTATGGCTTCCTTTGGGTTAACCTTGATCCCCCATCTACTAAACTAATTGGTCAGTTGGTCGATATCCTGTTGTTGCCATTACCTCACTGCTGTTCTCATTCTGTGGAATGCGTGTATTGCCGTGTCATCTAAGTTATCTTGCAGTGCTTCATTTTCGGTCTACCCTCGACGTATAGGTTGACGATGAGTGGTTCTAGTACTGATCCTTGGGGAACGCCGGCTCCTATCCTTTTCGTTGTTGACTTCTGGTTCTGAATCCTGGTTATGAATCTCTTGTATTATAGGTTTGATATCGTGATATTGGTGAGTTACACTGGGGATCCTATGGTCTTTATCTTGAAGATTAGTCCTTCGTGCCAAACATTGTGGAGTGCTTTTTCAATGTCAAAAATGCTGCTTCTGTGGGTGTTGATATGTTTTGTTTGTCCTTCATATTCGCCGTGATTCTTTCCAGTTGACGTATTGTCGAATGTTGGCCTCTGAATCTTAATTGATGCTCCAGGAGTATTTTATTTTCTTCGGCGAATCCCATTGTTCTGGATTGGATGATCCTCTCGAAAATATTGCTAATTGCTGGTAAAACATTTATCGGTCGATAGCTGATAGTTTCTGTCCTATCTTCGGTACCAAATTGGTGTGTGCTGTTTTCCATATGGCTGAGTATTGCTCCGTTTTCATTATTTCTCGTACTATTTCCGTAATTTCCATCGTCTAATAGATACTTCAATGCCTGCTTGGAGGATTCCGTTTAGTCCTGGTGTCTTCCTTGTTCTCAGTCGGTTAATTTGTCACTGATACTTGTTCATTGTGTTTGATGTGTGGTATCGCCATCTTTTTCTTCTTCTCTGTAAATGATCCATTATGATAACCCCACTGCTCAATGTATATGTTTCTTGGGTCTTTCTTTACTCTGTTAATTGTAGTGGATGTAATGTCCTTCGGCATTTCTTCTTCGCTTGTTACTTTTCCTATAGTAGTGCTTTGATGTTCGCTAGTGGATGAGTTTTCTCATTTTATTTGCTTATTCTACTTGGCTCTGTCATTTGTACTTAATCGACGGATTATTGTCCAGATTGGCAGAACGCGCTATCAGTGGGCGTGTTTAATCTAGCAAACTGTAGAGTACACTGAATAGAATTGGACCTTTGTCCTTGTTTAGTGGTTGTTTGCAATTTTATTTTATGGATATTTTCAAAACGTTCAGTGTATTTGCGTTTTCAACATTTTCCATCAATTCTACATTCTCGAAATTTGTTCTGTGGTCTTGATTAACATGTTGCTTCAAGTTTGGTGTATTACTTCCCCAAAATCCATAAAATTGGGTAGGAAATGTGTTCAATTATATTAATATCCAAAAGTTTGCATGATAGCCTTAAGAAATTAGAATTGCATATGAATGCAAAAAGCTGTAATTCTCAATACATGCAGGATAGTAAGTAAGAAAATTTATGTGAAGTATATTGTAATCGAGCCTATTTTCTCTGATTGCTGAAACTGGGAAAGGTAAATTATATCCAGCTAACAGCTGAGATAGTGTATGAGATTGCAAAATAGTTATCAAGCGAGTTCAAAAAACTCCCACTACATTTTAACAGTTCTTCAGTTAATACTTTTATAGAAGTCATAAATGAGATCAAAGATGTTCAGTTACAAAAAGGAGTGATTTGGGCTACAATATATCCGAGCCCAACAGTACCACGTGCCCTGAACTATTCAAAAGAATGGCTCTATACGAATAGTCAAGATACCAAAATTATAGATCAATTTTCTATTCCCGCCAAATTTCATATAAACCAGAACTATTTTCAATACTAAAATTAATTTTCAAACAATACAGCCATGGGAAATTGTTTCACGCTTTCTATTACCAACATGTTCCTGGGTAAATTTGAAACAACCTTAAGTTAAGGTTTTGAATATTTTGTAAGAGTATGATTAAGGTATGTCCATAATATATTTGTTGATATTGATACTAAGAAAACCAAGTTGGAAATTGGAATGGGTGGTTAAATGATTATCACCTTTCTATTAAATTCAAATATGAAAAGATATTGAAAGATAACCAGTTGGCTTTCTTCGACACATTTGTCATCAGAAATAACGTAAAATTTGATGTTTACAAAAAAAACTAAAGTATTTAGATTTTCACTATATTAACAAAACTATGACCGGTTTCACCACACTGTGGCATCATCAGATAGATACGAACTACGAACAGAGTTATTCCTTATATATTGGTCTTATTTCCTACTTATTATTACAATGGGTACAAGAGGTATGTCGGAAAACCCATCGGAGTTGCTTACTTTATGAATTGAAAAGATTGAGTGAAGGAGAAGGATTAAGATCTAATTGACTATTAAAGAAGCCTACCTGAATTCTTTTCTTTGTTGATCTCTAAAATTTCCAATGGATTGAGATTTGTCTAATATTTTCATTGTGTAAAATTTTGAAATTATCATTAAAGGTATGGTTTTCTTCCAGTAAGTGATTACAGTAATGGGAATCTGATTTATGATAATTAAAACTGCGTTTGTGATCGGATAATCTAACTTTGAAATTTCTGAAAGTTCTACCAATATAAATTTTATTACAATCCCCACAAGACAGTTTATAAACACCGGATTTATTACTTTTATCAATTTTAGATTTGCAGTTTTTGATATGTCGGCCTAAAGAACTATCAGTTCGGAATGCTAAATATACAATTCATAAAGTAAGTGAAACTCATCAAGAACGCCCTTCAAATTAATAAAGTCAATCCGATAATTCAATCAGAAATCTTACACCTTTTAGAAATTTGTTTAGGACAAAATTATTTTAACTTCAATGGACTATTAACTTATAGTAAGAAAGGTTCAATCATGGGTAATCCTCTGAGCCCTCTGCTCGCTGAAATTTTCATGGATAATATTGAAAAAACTATCCAAGCACATCCGTTATTCAAACACTTTATTTATTGGTTTGGAGATGTCGACGATATCATTTGTTGTTTCACTGGCACAAACAGACAATTAGAGTCATTCAAAACATTCATTAACAAAATTCACGATAATATTAAATTCACGTTAGAGATAGAAACAGAAAACTTCATTAACTTTCTGGATTTAACTATTACTAAAATTAACGGCAAACATGATTTTCTATTTTTCAAAAGCCATCGCATACGGATATTACTATTCACTGCCCATCTACAAATCCTTATCCACATACATTAGCAGCTTACAATAGTTTGGTACATAGACTCATCAATATCCCAGTTTCACAAAATAATTTCATAAGAGAGATAAATATAATTAAACAAATAGCAGTCAATAACGGTTACAGCAATCCAGGAAGTATTTCAAAAGCAAGGATAAAAGTTCTAAAACAAAAACAACAGCTTAACTTATATTGATAATCCTAATATAAAATTAAAATCATTCCTCTCGCATTATAATTTTATATAGCATTCCGAACTGAAAATTCTTTAGGCCGACATATCAAAAAGTGCTAATCTAAAATTGATAAAACTAATAAATCCGGTGTTTATAAACTGTCTTGCGGGAATTGTAATGAAATTTATATTGGTAGAACTTTCAGAAATTTCAAAGTTAGATTATCCGATCACAAACGTAGTTTTAATTATCATAAATCAGATTCCCATTATTCTAAACACTTACTCGAAGAAAACCATACCTTTAATGATAATTTCAAAATTTAACACAATGAAAATAACAGCCAAAAACTCAATCTATTGGGAATTTTAGAGATCAACAAAGAAAAGAATTCAGGTAGGTTACTTAATAGTCAATTAGATCTAAATCCTCTCCTTTACTCAATCTTTTCAATTGATAAAGTAAGCAACTCCGATAAGTTTTCCAACATACCTCTTGTACCTATTGTAATATTAAGTAGGAAATAAGACTAATATATAGGGAATAACTCTGTTCATTAGTTCGTATCTATCTGATGAAGCCATAGTGTGGTGAAACCGGTCATAGTTTTGTTAATATAGTGAAAATCTAAATACTTTAGTTTTATTTCATTGAAAATCTGTATATCGATTTTCATCAAGTAACGACCTCCTCAATCAAATTTTATAAAAAAACACTACCACAAGTGGGTATACTCCTAGTGACATCGACAACAAAAATAAATGGTTAGTTTACATTTTCTAGTTCACATGTTAATTAGTTTTTTCAAAATCAAGGAAGGAGTAATCAAAAAAGCTATCATAATAAATGAAACTGATTTGAATGGCTATAAAGATAGTTGAGTGGATAATTTAATCAATACACATGGAAAGAAAAGATTGTCTTCAACAACCTGAAGAACAAACAAATCAAATTCGTTTCTTTATCTTTCGATCCTCGATACACCGAAAGATTAGAAAAAGTTTTTGAAAATATCAACATAAAATTGGTCTATAGATCAAATTCAACCTTGAATAGCTTACTCGAAAACCTAAAATACAAAACTTATGCTTTGGATAAGAGAGGCATATATGAAATAAGTTGTGAAGATGGTCAAGGGAAGTATTTTGATAATGTAAAATTAATAAGAAATGTTAAAATCGCAGAAACACTGAATTGTTCCGAAAATTTCTATAAAATGAAATTCAAAAATCCATTTAACTAGGACAAAGATCCGATTCCGTTGAGTGTACTCCATAGTTTGTTAGATAAGACACGCCCACTAATAGCGCGTTCGACCAAATAGGATGATGGTTCACCGAAAGCGTCTAGTAAGAGGAAAAGATTAGGTATAAATTTTTATTGAGAAAGGTACTTGGCGTAGCTTTCTTTCTGATTTCTCTTTGGATCTCGAAGCCTTTTATCGAATTTTACATAGAAAATACCAAATATGGTCGAACTAAGAGAAATACTCCAGAAAGTGAACACTACAGAGTCTGTTGAAAGTGTTTGTGTTCAACTTCTTCTCGGATGCACATTTCAATTCAACACAATTATTTTTCGATAATATGGAATGCATCTTGAATTATTTGTATCGTATCTATTGAGTTTATTTAAATAAATTATCCTGTATTTTATGACTACAAGGAAAAGACAGGTTCAGCTGCACATTGTCTGAACGAATGTCATCCTTTTCCAGTACTTCAACAGCTTAAAATATTTCATTCCTGTGATAAATCTTATAAACTCAATTTCTTTGAATCGATGGAAATTTTCAAGGCATATAGGGTAGAAAGGGTTAAGCTTCTGAACGACCAGGTAGACTTAATAACCCAGCAATCACCATTATTCAAGTTACTGTGGCCTCTACTAGCATTTTATTGATGGTAATTCCTGTATTGTACATGAATATTCAGTTTTCATAATTTTGTAGTTGATAATGGACGTATGTCCGAAACCGGACAACCAATGTAAAATTTTGTCATTCTTTAAATCAATGAATTAGTGATAGTTAAAACATAGTAACTTGTTTTATTTTATTATTCATTATGAATATCAACTATCACGTAGTTCAGGCTTCATCGATCAATTATTTGAAAGACAATTTCATTAGGAGAAGGGATGGCAAGAAGGGGTGGCGGGCAAAACGGGGTACTCGTCTTATATCGAATAATTTGACTAATCACGATCGTTTCTGCGCATGAGGCAGGTAAGTACTTGCTCAATTTTGAACAAGCGCATTGTTTATAAAGCCTTATTTGTGAATTTATTTGGACATGGGAGGGCAAGACGGGTATGGTGTACCCTATCTTGCCCGTACTAAAATAGTTTCAATATTTATTTTTATTTCAGTAAACGTTCAATGATATGAAATGCATCTAATAATTTTTTTTCATGATTGCGGAATGGGGAAAATTCATGAAGAAAAACAGCTAGAGGAGATTGGTCAGAAGAGACCTTGAGAAATGAGGTGGACTCTGAGCTACAAGACAAAATGGGTTACTGTCTAGCAGCGCAGACTTTTGGTGTCCCTCAAACCACTTTGGAAAGAAAAGTGAAGATGGATCGTGGAAGCTCTGAAGAAAATGCCTCAGCTATAATGAAAATGAAGGTTCAATTAGGCCCTGAACAAACAGTTTTTACTCATAATAAAGAGAAAGATTTGTTAGGTTGAATATTAGATATGGAGAGTAGGCTCTACGGGCTAACTACTAAAGAACTTAGAGGCTTAGTCTACAGCCTAGCGATTAAAATTAATAAACCATATCCAATTAATGATTTAAAAAAAGGAGCTGGTGAAAACTGGGTACAAAGCTATTCAAATAGGCATCCAGAGCTATTTATAAGACTACCTGAAAGCACCCCAGTCGCGCATGCTGCCGGATTCAACAAACAGGCGGTTGATAAGTTTTTCACATTCTTGAGAAATGTTTATCATGAATATCAATTGACCCTTGACCGAATTTATAATTGCGACAGAACTGGAATTTCGATTGTCGTCGAGATAATAGTAATCTGAAGGGGCTAGATCAGAGAAATGTGCGGAATGGTTCAAGACATCTCATCAAAAAGAAGCTAAAAGTTCCTTTGTGGCCTTGGCCATGTCTAGTCTGGCATTGTCTTGCAGAAGGCTGACTCCTTTTGTCAGCATTGGCTTTTCTCTCGTTCTGAATCGCCACCGCAATTTTTTTTGGGCTCTTGAACAGTTGATGATCTCCTCTTGAAGCAGATAATCAATTGAAGTTATGCATTGAAAGTCTCAAAACACGAATGCCATGATTTACTCTACTGAAATTGTGGTTTTGAACTTGGTGGAGAGTGAAGATGTGGACACCACTGTTGAGACGGTCTTCTGGTATCAGGAACGTAGTGTGCTAAATCAGTAGCGATGGAGCGAAGAAATTCACATCAATGGAAATTTCAGCGCATCAAAAACTCTTGCCCGGCCTCCACTCGCTTCAACTGTTGGTCTGTACTCGTTTTGAGATCTTCCTGGCGGAACATATCCGATATCCGAGGGTTTTCGTGATTGCTTCCTGTACCAGTGATCTGGAGATTCACAGAAATATTTCACACAGTTCATTCAAAGTCAATTTGCAATCGTCACAGAGCGTATTTCGAAGGTTCTCCGCTCCTTCATCATGCACAGACGTACAGCAGTTTTAACCCTATATCGGTTAAGTCGTGAACGGAATCATTTTCGTTTTATGGACCATGTAACCAAATGGTTACATTGATTTCAAATTCCTTGTCATTTATATAGTTTAGAATAGTGTTGCCGTGGTTTCCATATTGAAGAAGAAGGGGAACACATTATTGACGTGCGGTAAGCTATTTCTATAGTCATTGCCAATACGAATTTGTGCAAGAATCAACCGGTTACTCAGTTAACGTTACAAAGTAATACAAATTATATTGCGCTGAAGGGTAAACGTAATTTGGAGGTGTATTCTGAAAGCATTAGGTGAGCATTTTCTTATATCATCACAGGACAGTTCTCAGTATTTTGAGAGAAAAAAAGGACAAGGTCCCACGTAGAACAATAGGATATTTTGGCGTGAATACATGACGGTTAGTCAGACAATACTAGTATACAAGTATTTCTTTTTATATTCTATAAATCTACCGATGATGTTTGATTTTCTGAAGGCCCTACTTTGGAGTAAACTATTCTGACTATCGAAAATTTATTTCCTTCAAATTCACGTTGTTAGGAATTATGCTTTTCCATATTCTATTTCTATTGATATCGGGAATTCGAGGGGTTTTCAAACTTTGACAACCGGAAAGAGTTAAAGGATATAAATACACAGCATTGTGATGTAAATACGGATCAACCCCTGTATAAATTCTCCATTAGCCATTCCACATCATGATCAGCTTATCGTCCTGTAAGTGTCCATGGAAACAGCCTATCATTCGTCGAAATTGAAAAATACTTTCGATTCCAAGCGCCACATAAAGCCGATGAAATTTCAGCAAATGCAATTTTATCACTGTTCCGAATGATAACCAACGTGTTGCTGATCTATTCGGTATAACCCCAGGACACCATTCGAAAACACCCACGTAGAACGTGGAATTCATTGTAGATGGGTTCAGGGTTTAAATACCCATTTTCTGGCAATTTGAACATTTCTGTGCTTCTTTTCTACTGAATCTATTTTCGGTTCAGTGAGAATGAATTATCGAAAAGTTATTTTTAGAAAATTCCACTTTGACGAAGAGTATTTAAATCAATGAAAAAATTTTGCGAAAATAAGCTGTACAGAGTAATCAATTTTCGATGTTTCAGTAATGTAGCTATGTGTACTTTTATTTTTCGTTGAATGTTTTACGAACTATTATTCAAACATTTCAATTTGGGAGGCTTTTACTTACTACTAATTGCGATTCGTAACGCGTTTCACTACACCGTAGCTTCTTTAGACGAATGAATGTACAGAAAATAATAATGAGTATATAAATATAAATGTTCTTGAGTGATTAAAAGCTTATTGGGTTGCTTTTTCTTAAGTGGTTATTCATGACAAGTATATCCAATAAAATTAAGGAATAGATTGCTCCCCGAAGAGATTCAATAGAGGTGAAGGGCTTAAATCGACTTGTTCATTGATGAGACTACCTGAGTGTTTGTATTTATTGATTTCCAAAGTTTCCCAAAGATCTACCTTCCAATATTTATTATCTGTATGTAAAATTTCAAACTGTGGGTCGAAAGAGTGATTATTTTCTAAGAGATGAATCGCGTAATTTGAATCTGATTTTTTATTTGAATAACTGCGTTTATATTCCGATATTCTAATATTAAAATTTCTATGTGTTCTACCAATGTAGAATGTAGAAATTATCACAGTCATTGCAATTCAATCTATAAACACCTGATTTATTGTTTTTACCTGGTTTGGTTTTATTATTTTTATATATTTTCCTAAATTATTATTAGTTTGGAAAGCTATGTTGAAATTATTGCTACTCAAGAATGATTTCAGTTTCTCACTTGTAATGCCAACGTAGGTTAAGGTGTTGAATTTTGTTTCAATTTATCGACAGGGTAAACTTAATTCAATGCGATTCTACTTTGTTTTTCATTTGAAATATTATTTATTAGTTTGGGATAGTAACCATTATTTTTGGCTATTTGTTTAATCAAATTTATTTCTTTGTTGAAATTTTCTGGTGATAACGGGATGTTAATCAATCTATGAAGGAAACTATTGAATGCTGACATTTTATGTTGATACGAATGACACGACGAGTTATGTATTATAATATTTGTATGTGACGGCTTATGGTAAATTGCGGAAACATGTTTTCCATTTTCATTCGAAATTGTTACGTCTAAGGAATTTATCGAATTATTGCTTTCTATTTCGGTTGTGAATCAAATTTTTGGATGTAATGAATTTAGGATTTTCGAAAATTTTAACTGTCGATCTGTTCCTGTGAAGCAAATAATGATATCGTCTACATAGCGATACCAGTATAAACAATATTTACTGAGTGGATGAATATTTTTCTCTAAATTATTCATGCTAACAAAGGACTTAACGGATTGCCCATAATCAAGTCGTCTTCAATAGTATAATATTTGTTATTGAAATGAAAATAATTTTGATCTAAACAAATTTGTAATAATGGAAGAATATCTGATTTAAAGATAGTATTGACATGATTCTTTTCTAATAATTCTTCAACTAAGTATTACGTATCTTTGGGAGGAATGTTGGGAAATAGATTCTTAAGATCGAAAAAATTATTATTCAATTCAATTCTGTTTGAATTCTTTATCTATTAGAAAAAGGTCGACTCATCAATGAACAAGTCGATTTAAGCCCTTTTATTGAATCTCTTCGGGGAGCAATCTATTCCTTAATTTTATTGGATATACCTGTCTTCATGCACATTTTTAACAACCTAGTGGTCGTTGTGCAAGTTGCCAAGTGACAACTCCTTAATAAAGCACTTCTTCAGTACATCAATGAAGATTATCGAATGTAATTATACATGGTGCTTCAACGAAAACTAAACAGAGGCTGTATCTACCAAGATATTCATTTCTGATCAATACGCAAAAACAAGTCAATTTTTGTTTCAAGGACGACATATTTTGGGGTACAAAACTTGCCTGAAATATCAACCCCCTAATCGAGGGTTGCAATCCTTGAACATTTTGAATAATGAAGATGGGTCGAGTGATGACTCAAAAGAAAGATGGTATCTTTGTCTACATTGCCTTGAACGAATTTCCGTTTTCAGTTGAACACTGTAAAAGATACAGGGTGAGCAACTGAAAGATAGGAAGACTATTTCCCTGAGGCTATTCAAGTTTCAGTGAGGTAAAATGGAACAGATCCATATTGATCAATGGCAGTCATCATCAAGTACTATTCTCATCTCGAATTTCAACCCCTGGAGTAGGGGTGACAACCCTTCAAAATTTGGAAGAGGGTAGATGGGACGAGTGATAACTCAAAAGAAAGGTTCTATCTTTGTCTGCATTCCCGTGAAAGAATTTTCATTTTTGATTGAAAACTGTAGGAGATACAGAGTGAACCACTGAAAAATAGAGAAGACTATCGCCCCAAGACTGTTGATTCATTTAGATCAAAGATCATAGTCCTTGATCTGGAATGAATCAATTCCATTTTTTTGCACCAATACTTGAATAGCTTAGGGCGATAGATAGTCTCTTCAATTTTCAGTAGCTCACTCTGTATCTTCTACAGTTTTCAATCAAAAATGAAAATTCGTTCACAAGGATGCGGACAAAGATAATACCTTTCTTTCGAGGTATCACTCGACCCTCTTCCAAACTTTCAAGGGTGGTCACCCCTGCTGTAGGGGTAGAAATTCGAGATGAGGATGGTACTTGATGATGTCTGCCATTGATCAGCATGGATCTGTTCCATTTTACTTCACAGAAACTTGAATTGTCTCAGGGAAATAGTCTTCCCTATCTTTCAGTTGCTCACCCTGTATCTTTTACAGTTTTCAATTAAAATGGAAATTCGTTCAAGGCAATGTAGACAAAAATACCACCTTCCTTTTGTGTCATCACTCGACTCATCTTCCCTATTCAAAATGTTCAAGGATTGCAACCCCCGCTTAGGGGGTTGATATTTTAGGCAAGTTTTGTACCCCAAAATATTTCCCCTATTGAAACAAAAATTGACGTGTTTTTGCGTTTTGACCGGAAGTGAATATCTTGGCAGATATAGCCTATGTTTAGTTTTCTTTGAAGCACCCTGTATAGTAGTCCAGTCGTCAAGGATAAATGAAGGATAAAGACTAAAAGTGTGTTAGGTTAGTTCTTAGATATCAGTTGTTTCAGGATTGGAACGAAATCCTGATACTAAGACCGTCCCCAAACGTTTTTTAAGTTTGCTTTAGTGTATATCCTGAACTTTCATTATAGTCATCCCACATATTACTTCAAATGGTGTAAAATCAATGATGAGGATTTTGACTATCATCTTGAAATCAGATTAATGAAATAACTATTTGCTGATACTGAAATCTTTTTGTTGCGATGTCCCTCAAACTATGCAGGTAATGGAGCTTGCCAAAATTTATAGTAGCCCATCATTACCTTAATTGTATTGGAAGCATGAGCTGAAGGAATTTTAGCTTTAAAATGAGGAAGCTTTGGCATTAACAAGCTTATAGACTATTATGCCTTGAAGTACAAAACAAACGGGACGTCTAAATCCAAATACATCCGAATATAAAAGTGACATTTTTACCTCCCAACATAACGTATTTGTTTCAATCTATGGACCAGAAGAATTCAGGCTTTTGAACTCTATTACGTTAGGCAGACCCTAAAAATCATATTAGATAATATGAAATGTGATCCTGATGTAAATGTTATAGCATGCTTAAATAAATTTGACAGTAAAATGTATCTTATACATAAAAGAAATAGTGAAAGATCTGAACCCATACACATGCTGGAAAAAGCTGTGGCCTGTTCTAAATAACCTGGTGGTAGTTGTAGTAGTGTACGATTCCAAGCATCAGAAGGTTGGGTTAGATGCACCTTGAATTAATTTAAGGAGCGACAATCATTGCATAGCATTAAAATCGTTGGAAAAGCTTCATCTGCAGACATTGCTGCAGCAAATAGCTATGCAGAGGAATTTCCAAACCTAGTAACAGATGGAGGACACAAACCTGAGCAAGTATTTAACGTGGACAAAACAGTCCTATTTTGGCAGAGAAAGACAAAGAGAATAATCATTCCCCAAAGCAATAAGCCTGTCCTGGATTTCCGGCAACAAAGCATAGAGTTACACTTCTGCTTTGTTCTGATGGATCCAAAGATTGTTTTATTAAAGCACAATGCTTTAGAGATCCTTGAATCCTCGTGCTTCAAAAAATCAGAACAAAAACGACCTGCCAGTGTTTTGGCGTGTTGATAAGAAAGCATGCGTTACAACAGCTATTTTTGTGGCTGGTTCCGTAATTGTTTTGTTTCAGAAGTTCAAACTGACATGAAAAAAGAATTTAGAATTATAAGGTGTTATAGTTCTGGACAATTCACCAGGTCATCCTCGCGAACTTGAAACAATGCATCCAAATATAAAAGTGACGTTCTTACCTCCAATTACGACGTCTTTGCTTTAACCTATGGACCATAGAATAATCCAGACCTTCAAGCTCTATTACATTAGACGAACCTCAAAAATCATGTTGGATAATATGGAACGTGATCCTGATATAAATGTAATGAAATGTTGAAAGAAATTTAACATAGCAAAATGTATCTCAAACATTAAAGAAACAGTGGAAGAACTGAACCCTGGGGAATGTTATGAATAACCTGGTAGTAGTTGTGGTAGTGGAGGGTTTCAAGGATCAGAAGGTTGGTTTAAATGCACCTTAAAGAAATTCAAGGAGCGCTTATCATTGCATAGCATTAAAATCGTTGAAAAAGCTTCATCTGTAGACACTGCTGCAGCAAAAAGATATGCAGAAGGATTTGCAAACCTAGTAGCAGATGCAGGATACAAACCTGAGCAAGTATTTAACGCTGGCAAAACAGTCTTATTTTGGAAGAGAATGATAAAGAAGACAATCATTCCCCAAAGCTAATGAGAAAGCGTGCAATACAAGCGCTATTTTTGTGGCTGGTTCCCTAACTGTTTCGTTCCAGAAGTCGAAATTTACTCAAGAAGAAGAATTTAGAATTCAAAGAAGTGAGAGTTTTGGACAATTCACCAGGACATCCTCGCGAACGTGAAACAATGCATCCAAATATAAAAGTGACGATCTTACCTCCAATTTCGACGTCTTTACTTTAACCTATGGACCATAGAATAATCCAGACATTCAAGCTCTATTACATTAGACGAACCTCAAAAATCATGTTGGCTAATATGGAACGTGATCCTGATCTAAATGTAATGAAATGTTGAAAGAAATTTGACATGGCAAAATGTATCTGGAACATTAAATAAACAGTGGAAGAATTGAACCCTGAGGCCTGTTATGAATAACCAGGTAGTAGTTGTGGTAGGGGAGGATTCCAAGCATCAGAAGGGTTAGATGCACCTTAAATAAATTCAAGAAGCGAAAATCATTGCATAGCATTAAAAACGTTGGAAAAGCTTCATCTGTAGACACTGCTGCAGCGAAAAGCTATGCAGAAGAATTTGCAAACCTAATAACAGATGGAGGATACAAACCTGAGTAAATATTTAATGCTGGCAAAACAGTCCTATTTTTGAAGAGAATGACAAAGAAAACAATCATTCCCCAAAACGAATAAGTCTGTCACTGTATTTACGGCAGCAAAGCATAGAGTTACACTTCTGCTTTGTTCTGAAGGATCCGAAGATTGTTTCATTAAACCACAATGCTTTACAGATCCTTGAATCCTCGTGCTTCAAAAAATCAAAACAAAAACGACCTGCCAGTGTTTTGGCGTGCTAATAAGAAAGCGTTCTTTAAAAGCGCTATTTTTGTGGCTGGTTCCGTAATTGTTTCGTTTCAGAAGTTCAAACTTACATGAAAAAAGGATTTAGAATTATAAGGTGTTATAGTTTTGGACAATTCACCAGGTCATCCTCGGGAACTGGAAACAATTCATCCAAATATAAAAGTGACGTTCTTACCTCCAAGTACGACTTCATGGCTTTAACCTATGGATCATAGAATAATCCAGGCCTTTAAGCTCTATTACATTAGACGAACCTTAAAAATCATGTTGGATAATAAGAAACGCGATCCTGATATAAATGTAATGAAATGTTGAAAGAAATTTGACATAGCAAAATGTATCTTAAACATTAAAGAAACAGTGGAATAACTGAACCCTTTGGTCTGTAATGAATAACCTGGTAGTATTTGTGGTAGTGAAGAATTCCAAGCATCAGAAGGTTAGGTTAGATGCACCTTAAATAAATTCAAGGAACGACAATCATTGCATAGCATTAAAATCATTGTAAAAGCTTCATCTGTAGACACTGCTGCAGCAAAAAGCTATGCAGAAGAATTTGCAAACCTAGTAACAGATGGAGGATACAAACCTGAGCAAATATTTAACGCTGGCAAAACAGTCCTATTTTGGAAGAGAATGACAAAGAAAACAATCATTTCCCAAAACGAATAAGTTTGTCACTGTATTTACGGCAGCAAAGCATAGAGTTACACTTCTGCTATGTTCTGATGGATCCGAAGATTGTTTCATTAAACCACAATGCTTCAGAGATCCTTGAATCCTCGTGCTTCAAAAAATCAAAACAAAAACGACCTGCCAGTGTTTTGGCGTGCTAATGAGAAAGCGTGCGTTACAAGCGCTATTTTTGTGGCTGGTTCCGTAATTGTTTTGTTTCAGAAATTGAAACTTACTTGAAAAAAGGATTTAGAAGTTTAAGGTGTTATTGTTCTGGACAATTCACCAGGTCATCCTCGCGAACTTGAAACAATGCATCCAAATATGAAAGTGACGTTATTACCTCCAAAGACGACGTCTTTGCTTCAATCGTAAAATGGCGAGAAAAAAAAAAAGCATTCTATATTAAAAAACATATCCTGATATAAATCTCTGAAACCAAAAATCCTGCATATTTCAAAATAATTAGGAAATATGTACGGTTGAAGATATTCTTATCTTCCTTTCACACCTTTTCGATACAATGTAAAGTTTCAGAGATATCAAACAAACACAGACAGTATATGAAACATATTACTTCAAACATTTCATGAAAATAGCTCTCTGGAAATCTCGAATAGAAATGTAGCAGAGAATGTGAAGAATTATTTTCCCCGACAAAATGTCAACTGAAAAGGTAAACACAACAGGAAAGTATTATGTTAGTCAAGACTGTAATCCGGGACAAAAGCAAGGTAAAACAATGAAAGGAAAGTTTCTTTTCATCTCTTTAAAAGAATTGGATTCTAGTAATCAAGAAATAACGGGAGTTCTTATAGTTTTTCTCCAATTTTATATATTAATGGCCACATGGGATGTAATTGAGTCTCTTTCTCTTTCTTTTATGAAAGGATGTTGGTTGTAGGAAGGCGTATGAATACTGTCTTGAAAGTAAATATATTAAATTTAGGAGGCTACCACTTACAGAAATAGTTATAAATTCTGGTAACTCTATTAATGAAGATTTTTTCAATAAAGCAGCGAAAGAATTGTATGATTTATGAACATTTCTGAATTTTCATTGAATTGCTAGCCGAACAAATGGATGTGTTCTATCCAGGTATTTTCTAAATGTTTCAGTTTGTCATAAAAATTATCTAATAGTACGAAAGCTATCTGCAAAATCCACAACTCAAAGGAATCAAAGTGTCAAAAATAAAGCTGGATTTTCCCTAAAATATACAGGCAGTCCACGCTATCTTTAGTAACTGTTTTCGATGTTCTAGTTATATACAGAGTGTCCGCGCTGAATGGCCCATTAGAAGTATCTGATGAACAGGTTTATCTATCAATTTCAAATTTTGACATTAGAGAATACTGACTTACAATTTGCATTGATCTCCTGAGTACAACTTTTGCATATAATGTACATGAAGGGCAACTTTTGTTAAGGACCTTTCGTTAAGATTTGTCCTATCTAAAATTAACTACCATTGAGCTATGACAATTTATAGTGCCACAAAATTTTTATCGCTATTCGTTCAAAAATAATGATGATGATGATGAATTCGCAAATCATTGAGATCAATAAGATTTTCAATAAAATAAAAGAGTAAAATACTGCAATCGGCCATTTTGACTGAAACGCCAATCATAGCGCATGACGTCATAGTTATGTAAGCTTCACTGTGTTTTCATTGCCTACTACTGATTGCGCGTTACGATTGATTTTATATTTGTTTTTGTGATTTATCGACTTTACAGCACGAATCTATCTATAACAATGGAACAAATGGGTTAGTATTAACATCATGCTTGATTTTGAATGGTAATGTAGAACCAGAATGTAGACACGGCTTCAATGGTGATGTCATCTCATTTACCAAATTAACTTTGGTTTGGTTAGCTTTACTTCTAAATGTTTTACATATGTGTACTTGAATTGCTTTATCCAACATTCTTGGTGGTAATTGGGGAACTTCTTCAACAATCCGCTGAACTGTAAAGGAAATGTTTTGTTAGTGCAATGTTATAATTATGAACACAAATAGAAAACTACAAGGTTACAAAAAAATCTATGTAGTCCTATAGCCAGTATCACCGAATGAATCTCAAACGTAGATCATTCCTTGAGATTTGTACAAAAGAATGCCGCTATATAAGATAATCTAGGTATACCAACAATGTATGCAATAATACTGAATAAACATTCTAATAAACATTCTAATAAATAACTATATCTGATCTACAAGATGCAATTTCTTTTGAACTTGATGGCTGTTTAACTATAGTACTTCCTTAAAATTGCTATTTACACTCTTCAAGTATCATCATTCTTCATTTTTCAACTCTTGTGTTAGATATTCGTGTTTTCCTGTCTGGTTGGCAGGTCAATTTCGTGGGCATTCATCCTGGTTTCTTTTTAATTTTCAATCAGAAAATTTTCAACCAATTCTTTGTGAATCAACAATGGTAATACATAATGGATGGAAACAGTGAACAGGTGTGGAAATATATATTCAGAAAAAATTATCTTTTTTCTCATCCAATTTCACCTATGGTTCATATTTGAAAAACAAAAGTTAATATTATACTATCATAAAACCATTCATTTAAAAAAATGTTTTTCATGCGTACCACTCTTCTCCTCAAAAATTGCCAACCTTACTTTGAAAATAACCAAGTTATTGGCTTATGGCGAAATCTAGGAAAACCGTGAAATTGTGAAGATTCTAATAACAAGGGAGAAAATATCGAATTCTACCAGAATGTTCTCATTTCCATTTCATCCAAATTCACCTATAGTTAATATTTGAAAGAACACAAATCCCTTATGAAGGACGTTATATTTTGGTTATATTTTACTTGTAAGCACCCGCAAATGTCAAACTAGATTTCACCCTATTTTGACAGCAACCGAGAAATGTGTATGTTTTGTTCGTTTGTTATTCCTTTGACGTGTTCTATTTCCGCCTTTCGGCCAATGACACGCCGGGAAATTTTGTCACCTCACTAACACGGGAATTTTGTCCCTCTCGTGTCGAGGGAAGGGATCTTTAATGTCCAACACATCTCTGTTAGACAGGACCGACGGCTTTACATCTCCTCCGAAAGATGGATACTCAAGCGATTCCCAGAATCTGAAAAATCGCACCGACTTTGTGGGGATTGAACCCAGGTAACTCTGCACAGGAGACGAGCGTCATATCCCATACGCCACCGAGCCGGCAGGAGATATGTGGAAATATTGGAAAATTCATAATATTTCAAGAAGACAAATACATAGATAGATATAGATGGGGAATCAATTTCTCTCTAATTGATGTATTTCAAGCAGCTGCCGTAATAATATATTGATAATGGTATGCTGTATATCTCGAAATCTTCACATAGTCCTTTAATTCTGAAAAAATTCATTTTTTGGTACTACCATGGGTTACATTCGTAACAAATTAGGCAATTTTGTCCACTTTTTCCCAAATATGAGGAAAAGTATTATATCGATCGATATAAAACTATAACTAACCAAAAACATAAAAAAAGTAAACGTTTTTATCTCCAGTTGAAAATTGTTTCCTCCTCAAACCTAGATAATTGACATTTGGATGTACCAATTTTTGAGTATTCGTAGAGAAGATAATGATGTTGACATTTGAACACGTGAATTTCTTGTAAGAAAAAAGAAAAAGTCATAAAACGTGTAACGGACGTAAATTAAAACGGCCAATTGAAAACCGATAAGTCCACTAAAGCCGAGAACAAATTAAATGATGAAATAAAATCGCCTAGAGCATCAATGGAAGTCAATTCAAGATTAGAGGGAAAGAGCGTAAACATTGTTCCCAAAAAGGATGAATACCGAATTAATTGATGGGCAGCCAATTTCAAGATGTCGATGGTGTTAGGCTAGTGTTAATATAAGAGAAAACACCCACGGGAAAATCAATAAAACAAGCGCCAGATTGGGGCCTACGTATACAAGCTTGGGGAATCGTTTATGTTTTACCGAAGAGAATTCTTCTAATGAAGAATTTTTCCTACGCAAAAATGGAATAGTGAAGTTTCACTTTCTAGATGTTTTCTCGACTACAGTGTGGCTTTTTTATGCAGATGAATCAACAAAGTTTTTCTTGAAATGAAAAATAATGATTTATACTAATATACTATTTTCCCCTCATGGATTCTCACCTTCTCGTGGTTGCGTATGAACCTGAATGATATGCTAGGTAGGAACGCCTATATCGGAAAGGTTTCAGGTGAAGCCCTAGACTAAATAGAACCCGGAAGAAAGGAGGAATATGATATCGGAACTTAAAACGAAGCATGGTCCACAAACGGGTAAGAATAAAATTCCAGAATCCTCACGCATAAGCCTCAAACTTCACGGTTTCTGACGAAGCCACTTTACAAGCCCTGAAGGCGACAGAGTACAAACCCTACCTGGAGTTAACTCAGTTGCATGTCAGGGTAGAGAAAGTAGCTTTCACACGCAGGTAACCAAGATCAATCTGCAGCACAGCAAAGTAGCTATTTCTGCGTTAGTCACACCCTGTTAACAGAGGACATAGCACTTATACAAAAACCTTGTGTCTACAGAGGTAAAGTACTGGACAAATTGGGGATAATATCAACTACAAGCAAAATCCAGTTAACACCAGAACTTGCACATATGCAAAGAAAGGGACTCGATTTCTTACTTTATATTATTATTTATATTACTTGTTGTAGAGATCTGACAACTATGAGGAAGGAGGAAGGTGACGGACTCGATGAAGGTATCATAGCCTCAGCCTACTACAGTTATGAATCTTCAGAAACCACTCAAACAGGAGTGGCTAAGCTAATGACATACTCATACATACACAAATTCTCATTGGGCAAATGCCAACTCTCATCAAACAGTGTGCACCGACATAAGCAATAGAGGTGAGTCCCTGCTAAAGTTTGTTATAGTGCTAACCTCAACCGAATAAGTAAAGGGTGTAAACCCTCATTTATAATCAAAGAATGGAAAAAAGTACCAGACATAACTCTAGGCTTTTCGGCTCTATGTGAAATCTAACCTAACCCAACCTCAACCTATTAAGTGAGGGCTGTAAACCCATATTCATAATCGAAAGACGGAAAGAAGTACTAGACATAACTCTAGGTTTCTTGTCTGTATGTAGCGGTGTCAAATCTCTGATGAACCATCTTTCTCGGACCATGAAAATTAACTGTATACCACGGAAATCCACGCAAGTCTGCTTGGCAGGCTTACGAAGCCGATTTTAAAAACAAACGGGAACCATGAAAAACCAGATAAAGAACATACATCCTATAGCCATGCAACTATAGGATTCAATTATGTCCTAATACCACTGTCACCTATAGAAGGAAACATCAGGCAACTAGGATATCTCAGCTGAGAACAGCAGCATGGAATCTGTTTAACAGTGCGAAAATAACTGGTTATTGGGAATAATTTAAAGAAGACCTAATCAATTATGATAATGCACTAATGATAGCTAAGCAAGAGTCTTGGTGGAATACTGTGAGGATATGAATCCTCACTAAGGGTCCTATAAATCACATTGAGAATCTGCAAAAACCAGATTGCAACACCACTGCAGATGGACAAGAGACGCTGCAATATCTAATGCAGACTCACTTTCCGGATTCAAAGTAGACACAGATCTTCAACAGTCCAGCTTCATCGAAGTGGAGTCTTGCAGAACGACTGGAAATGCTCTAAGATTATTGTAACTAAGGTTAAAATCAAAGAGCCAATTTGATCCCTTTTAATCACCATGGTTTTATTGCATCATTCCAGCTCACCTTCAAAAAGGAGAAGGAAAAGAACTGGTAAAAACACTACCTGGCAAATCATGCCTCATGATGGGTACCCAACCTGTGATAGCAAGCAGACGTAGTCTTATATCAAAGCATTGTGAAAACTCTTACGCCCAAGCAAAAGCGTACAGACCTATTTGTCTAGCTTCATTTATTCTGCAGACGACTGAAGAACTAACATATAGGTACATGAGTGGAATGATTTTTATAGAAAAACCTCTACACGGCAACCAGCACGCATATTACTCAAGAAAATCATGCGAATTAACAGTCCACCACCTTGTGGGCAAACTGGAGGCTGCTAAGCTGAATCATGAAACTGCTATGGCAGATTATCTTGATAAAGAGGGTGCTTTTGATACCACCTCAAGAATATCAATGGTTGAAGCAGCAGATGAGCATGGTTTTAACGACACCCTTTGAAGGTAGACATATGCATAAATACAATAACTTCTGTCAAACTGTTTGGTGCAACCGGGAGACTTTGGGATGGGTTCTCTCTCCAACTTCATGTAACCTGATAGTGGCTGACTCATAATAACAAGGGCTCCTACTCTTAGGACTTTGCTGATGAGATAGTAGTAGGTAGTGGGAGGAACTGGTGCGGTCCAAAGGGCTAACACTTAACCCAGACAGTATCAAACTTGTACAGTGTACAAGTGAGTGACGGCGTAATGCTTTCATTCTTCTCCAGAGAAAAGTGCAATTCTATGATGAAGCCAAATATCTGGATGTAATGTTGAATGAGGTATAAATGTGGATGAAAAATTCCTGAACCATCTCCGGTTTGCAGATGATATAGTTCTAATAAGCGATAACCTAGAACAACTCCACGAAATGATGCTAGAACTCAAAAGAACATCGGAAGAAGTAGGATTGGAAATTAATCTGACAAAAACTAAAATAATGACAACGGAGGACGCAATATTGGAAGTCGACGGCAATGTAATAGAGAAAGTGAATGAATATCTATACCTTGGACACACTATAAAGATAGGTAAAGACAATCAAACTGCAGAATTGTCAAGAAGAATAAGAATGACTTGGGCTGCTGTTGGAAAACTAGGATTTGTCTTGAAAAACAAACAAATCCCCATTAACCTCAAAAGAAAAGTTTTCAATATGTGCGTTCTCCCAGTGTTAACGTATGGCATGGAAACCATGTCTCTCACAATAAGATCTGCTAACAAACTTAGAACCACACAACGCGCAATTGAAAGAACTATGCTTGGAGTGAGCCTGCGGGATCACATACGTAATGAAGAAATAAGAAGGAGAACAGGCGTAGAGGACGTAATCACGAGAATAGCTGCATTGAAGTGGAGATGGGTTGGACATGTAGCAAGACAACAGGATGTAAAATGGACTAAGCGAATAACTCAATGGAGACCACGCTTATACAAAAGGGGAGTGGGGCGCCCCCAGAGAAGGTGGCTGGATGACATAAAGGAAAAAAGTAGGAAGAGGATGGTATAATATAGCACAGGACAGAGAGAGATGGAAGCTAGAAGGGGAGGCCAATGTTCAGGAGTGGGCAGAGAAGAGCTGAAAAAGAAGAAGAAGAATCTTACATTGAATAACCGCCTTAATCAAGTCATAAATAAAGGTAAATACTCCTGAATGACCAGTAAACGGGCCCTCGGCAATAAATAGGGCCTGTACACTGCGGTGGTGAGACCCATGATTGTATACACTGTGCTCTCACATAGTGACGAAAAATGATGTAGAAGGGGGTTAGGGAGAAGCTGCACAAATTTCAGAGACTAGCTAGCATCACAGGCTCGTCAAGATCAAGAACAACCGCAAACCTGGATGCTATCATGAAGTTACCTCCGCTTTATATTTTCATTAGGGGTGAAGGTTGAAAACTAGAACACCAAACACGCAGGGCGATCAATAAATTGAACAAAATCCAAATACTGACCATGAAACGATGATTAGGAAACTTACAGACACCAAGGAGCATAAAACGGAGATAGAATATATTACACTGGTCTACAATGGTTTTGTTGCCTAGATATGAAAATGATTTTGGGTCTATTTATGCACACAATTCGTGAAACTATCAATGATTTTGTAGGATTTGCTCTGATTTCTTTTTAAATCTTTATTTTCATTTTACATAACAAAAATCGTAAAACAAGAAACAGATATATTTATAATGTCAGTTATGTTTTGAGAAATTCGGATACATCGAAGTAAATAAAGAGGAAAATGTCGAAAATATATTTCATATTTCCATAAAACGCCTTTTATGAGCTTTTCTTCTATAATTTTTCAGGGGACAATCTCTTTTCAAAGACCAGCAGTAATCTGCCATCATGTGACAATCCCATCGACCTTGATACCTTTCTTCCATCACTTTTAGATCTTGATGAAACCGTTCTCCCTGTTCCTCACTATGATTTCCTAAATTATCCGGAAATTTATCTAGATGATTGCGGAGATAGTGTAACTTAATACTCATATTTGCTCCTAAAGTCTGAAAGTTTGTCAGCATATTTTGCACAATTTCTTCATAATTTGCTGCTTTAAGGTTACCTAGGAAATTTTCGACAACCAACACAAAACTTTTCCAAGCTTTACTTTCCGGAACAGTCATAACTTTGATAAAATCTGAGTCCTTCATCAATTGCCGTATTTGAGGACCATCAAATATTCCACCTTTCAATTTTTCCATACTAAGCTTCGGAAATTTTCTGCAAATGTAATTAAAACAATTTCCGTCTTTGTTCAACGCTTCTACAAATTGCTTAATCATACCTAACTTAATATGTAATGGTGGAAGTATGATTTTGTCTCTGCTCACCAGCGGCTCCCTTATTACGTTGGCTTTACCGACAGTTAAAGAATTTCTTACAGGCCAAACATCTTGTTTCCAATGAAGTTGCTTTGCTCTATTATCCCACATACAAATAAAGCAAGGGTATTTTGTATATCCATTTTGTTGGTCAAGTAAAAAATTAACCATTTTTAAATCCACAAAGATCGGCCATTGATGCTCAGAGTATTTAATTTTCTCTAAAACTAATTTTACATTTTCATATTCTTCTTTGAGTTTCGTTGAATGGGCAATTGGAATTGATGCAAATTTATTTCCATTGTGCAATAACACGCATTTCAAACTTCTTTTGCAACTATCAATAAAAAGGCGCCATTCAGTAGATTTGTACTCTTTTAAACCCATGTCTATAAGCAGCTTCGCGATATCATTACAATACACTAATCCTTCATTTTCACTAAAAATTGTAATAACTCTTTTCTCGCGTTCTGTATGTTGTAATTGTTACTGTTGGTGCCAATAAATTTTTTTCTTTCAATCTTGAGGCTAACAGTTCTGATCCTTGTTTTGATAAATTGAGATCACGTATTAAATCACTGAGTTCATTTTGAGAAAATAACTTTGGCGTAGATGTTTCACCTTCCCATTCACTTCCACTAGTAGAGGGTCCCGATTTCTGTGAATTTAGTAACATCACTGTTTCTGAGGGCATGCGAATTACTGTTGAAATGTATATGGGCCGAGGGAGATTTTCACTGTGTAGAACCGGACATTTCGTAGATTGTAAGTCTGGGTATCTTCACGTTTGATTTCGATTAAAACCTTTAATATCTACTACGCAAAAGTAACAATCATCTAAATGATTCGTAGGCTCCATCCAGATCATAGGAATACCAAAGTCTAATCCACAACGTTCACCTTTTTTCCACAACCGTAAAGACTCAACACAGGACTCACAAACTTTATAAGGAACCCATGGTTTACCTAATTTGTCCATTTTGAAACCAAAATATTCAACATAAGTCTCCTTGACAAAGTCTGTGATATTTCTTTTTTGTTTTTTTGGTATATAAACACCGCAAATATAACATGGTATATAAACACCGCAAATATAACAAAATAAATCACTACAATATTTACACTTTCTTCGTGACGAACTCATATTTTAGACTAGAAGACAAATATATAAGAATGGACATTCAGTAATTGAAATAAAATATTAATCCATGACACTTTATCCAGATTTACGTGTATATGTACTTCAATATTGTCAAATAACTGAGATCTCAGCTGTTCTGAGAAGCAAGGGGTCTGAGAGTGGGGATCAGGTGATGTTTGTATGCGCGAAAAAGTTGCGCAGAAGCCTAATCATGACTGGAAAATTAAATTTTATTTCTAACAAGCTTATAATTGTTCAAAATATAAGAAATGTAAAAATCATGAAAATACGAGCACATTGAGAACTTTCATGAATATATTCGTAATCTGGGCCTTGAAAACATAAAAATTTGCGATGATATCCAGGGCAACAATTAAAAAAATTTTTTTGTAGAGCTGTGTTATTCCACTGGAGAAAATATTAAAAGTATACTTATAAACTAAGTTAATTTCTATCAACGCAACAAGTGTAACAGCATTCAAACGAAGTGTTGATGGGGGGCGACGAGCACTGTCACTTGCTTGAATGTATTTTAGCGAACGGGGTAATCCAAGGTTGGCCTGGATTGGGAAGCGAATCACCCCTTAAGCAGTTTTGGTGCTTCTTGAGTGACGCTCTTTATATTTAATGGTAGAAATTGAAATTTTGATGATGTAGAAATTTGTTCAATTCTGTTTTTACTAAGCTGACGGAGAGTTTGGAGTAAAATGCATTTCTCGTTATCTTGCTTCAATATAAACTCTCGGATAAACTGATATCAAGCTCCTTTGGGAATTATTTCTGAAAATTGAACATAAAACCATTCTGCCATTAAAATATGACCTTCTAATATATGTTTTATTTATCGCTATTGAATAATTTAAGCTTGGAGAAATCCTTCGTGAAATCTGTCAAATTAACCCTTTAAATCCCGGAGGGATGGTTCTGAAATTTGCGGTTCCTAATTGTTACACTGTGGACTCTTATTAGATCGAGATTAATTTGGAGAATGTAAATGTTTACCGGTAAACCTCCAACAAAAACATAGCTAATAATTTCAGTGGAGAAGAATACTCTGTTTTTTCACCTTCAGAATATTTGAAAACTGAAAATCTCAAATTATTCTAGTAGAGTACGGAGGGGCTAGTTGTACGACCATACTCAAAAGCTGGCCTAGAATAGCAGCTAAAACTAGCAGAAGGAAGAGGAAAGCTGCAATTCTAACAGAGTCTCCCGAAAAGAACGCTTTAGAAGAACAGCAAAACAAAACCACAAAAAATATTAGAAGCCAATGAAGAACATGGGTAAGAAAAGGAAGAAGAGTGTCTATAGAAAAATACGTCAGTCAAGTGAGTTAAGTGATGATAATGATTATTCCTGTCTGATTTGTTGTGAAAGCTATACTGAAAGTTTACCAGGAGAAAATTGGATCCAGTGTCAAGCTTGCAGGGAATAGGCACATACAAAATGTGTTCCAGGTGCTGGTCTTAGTCTAGTTTGTGTCAATTGCTACAGTGAAAACGACGATTAAGTTGCTAAGACCTTATTAATATATTTTTTTAAGATATTTAAGTCTGATTTTAAACAGAAAGACTGAATTTAATCCTGAAGTTAGTCTTAAGATACGTTGATAATTTGTATATTCTATTTTCAGTTAATAACATAGCTCCACAATAAGAAATCAAAAAACTATGCCAGAACCCAGACTAGTCTTCCTATATGTTTTTGGGGTAGCTGAAACCATTTCCGAGGTCCAAATTGTTCCATCACGTCAGGATTTTTCATAACCTCAAAAATAAACTCCAAAAACCATACATTAACTTTCGGGCTTTATAATCTTGAAAACCGCATAACTTTTTAACCACGTAGTCCTTTTTTTCTGTATACTCGAATCTTTATAACCCAATATCTTAAGCTTTCAAACCCTTTAACCACGTTAACCTGATGTTATAGAATTAAAATTGTCAGATTAGGAGGCTATGGGTGTTTAATCACTTTGAAACTAAGGTTATGGGTTATTGCGGGTTTAAAAGTTTACTGTATGAGATTATAGCTGTTCAAAGCTTACGGTATGAAGTTATAGACCTTTAACTTAGCTTAGGTCGTTGGGTCATATCTGTTTAAATGGCTAGAAATTAAGGTAATTATTTTGTGACCTTTTTTTACACATAAATGCATTCCGTTGAGGAGTTCAACATAACGCAATTTAGAAACGTACTTTAGAACTCTATTGCTGGTTTAATTCCTAAGTTATGGCTTTATGCGGTGCATTGAAAGCCCATCTCTGACTTCATAACATAAAAACTTATATCCCGTAGTAGCCGTTGTGTAACGGAGTATATGAAGTTATAGGAATTTGGAAATTACGTTATGGGGTAATGGGGGTTTGAAAGTTTAAGTTAGCGGGGTTTGAAGCATAATTAATGAAAATTCAAAGGGTCAAGTTATAAGGTTATATGGGAGTTTTACAGTTTGCAATAGCCCTGTTGAGTGAATGTGAACACAAAGGTAGGGTTTGTAAGATCGAAGGACCAGCATAGTTTTTAATTGTTTATTAACAGTACTATACAACTTTAGTTACTCCAAGAGTATTTGTGCCCACTGCTTGGTATGACACAATACTCAGGTTATAATTATTGATTTGTATGATCAATATTGAAAGATAGCTCTTGATGGTTCAAGAGACAAAATATTACTCGCATTTGTGAATAACTGAATGTGTATGTTATGATTACTCCAAGAGTATTTCAGCCCACTGCTTGGTATGACACAATACTTTGGTTAAAATTATTGATCTGTATGATCAATATTGAAAGATAGCTCTTGATGGTTCAAAAGACAAAATGTTACTTACGTTAAAAATGCTATATAACTGGTCAATTGAAGTTACTTTTATGCTTTGGGCTGACCTCGTAAAGACAACTACCCAAACTGGTCATGGCGCAGATGAAAAAACCCTTAATTTAATATCTCTTAAGAAATTTCAGAACATTGTACAAAAACGTGACAAATACATCAATAAAGGGAAAATTGAATTTGTAAGAAGGTTATACCTAACTAATTTTTCACTTGAGTGGATATTGCTCCTCAATAATAAGTCTCAATGAGTTTTTATGTGGCTTGATGGATTAGTAATTTATCCCTTAGCATAGTCCATAGTAATTTCTTTGTTACAAGTTGAATTTAAGAGCTACAACAGTTTAAATGCAGAAAGTCAAGTGCGCCAAATGTACTCCATAGGTCAGGTGAGTTAAGCACTAAGAATGTCATATCCAAACCATGGGTTCAATGTTGACTAGAGAAGTAAAATATGTGTTTGACAACCAGCTCTTTACTTATGATTTTTTAGTGACAGAACAACAAATCTTAAAGTTATTATCTTCGGATAACACAGCTCCACAAAAAAATTCGAAAAATTATGCCAGAACTCAGATGTGTCTTACTATATGCTTTTGGGTTTGCTGAAACCAAATCCGAGGTCTAAATCGCTCCATCCATATCATAACCTCAAAAATAAACCCCAAAAACCATATAAATCAGGCAAACATCGGGCTTTATAATCTTAAAAACCGCCTAACCGTTTTAACCACGTAGTTCCATGACTCTGTAAATCCGATAACTTCATAACTTCAAAATCTGACCCAGAAATAGTTATACGCAATTGTGTTACTGGAATATTGCACTGAATGGGCTTGTTGAGAATTGAACAACATTGTTGCTATTGTGAAAATATATAAACTAGAATAGGTTATTTGCTCGTGTATATTTAGTTCTTAGTATAACCCTGTATACGCCGCTTGTGAATCATAGGGTTTTTCTATTGCTTTCAATCAGCTCATATTTCTTTGTAAATAGTTATTATAGATATATAGTCTGTTACTAGAAAGGTACTACCCTGCGTAAAGCAGAATGTGTTCCTTGGGTTATAACTATAACCATGGACAAGCAGGGTATAACCTTTTTACAAATTTAATTTTCCCTTTATTGTTGTATTTGTCACGTTTTTGTACAATGTTCTGAAATTTCTTAAGAGATAATAAATTGAGGGTTTTTTCATCTGCGCCATGACCAGTTTAGGTAGTTGTCTTTACAAGGTCAGCCCAATGCATAAAAGTAACTTCAATTGACCAGTTATATAGCATTTTCAACGAGTAACATTTTGTCTCTTGAACCATCAAGAGCTATCTTTCAATATTGATCATACAGATCAATAATTATAACCTAAGTATTGTGTCTGCTCTACAACAGGCAAATCCACGTAATATAATAAAGACTATCGAAAATATATATACTGCGAACAAGATCCAGGCAAGATTAGACGGGAGCTTATCACTCAGATACCAGTGAGAAGTGGTATTCATCAAGGAGATTCGTTAAGCCCCTTCTGTTAAACATCATCATGGACGAGATAATCAAAAAGTAAGAGCAATGAGGGCTACAAAATGGGGACAAAGAGATAACTATCCTGTGTTACGCCGATGACGCTGTGTTGATTGCAGAAAATGAAGACGATTTACAGCGCCTCCTACACCAGTTCAACCGTACAGCCAAATCGTTTAATATGATAATTTCTGCCTTTAAAACAAAATGCATGACTACATCGAAAACACTATTGAGATGCAAGCTTGAGGTTGATGGTAAATCTATCCAGCAGGAAATGAAATTTAAATATCTCGGCATAGAGATTTCGGGCTACGGAGATGTCGAGGCGGAGGTAAGGAGCAAGCAACAAAAGCAACAAGAGTAGCAGGATGTCTGAATGACACAATATGGCGCAATAAGCATATCGGAATTGAAGTCAAGGCACGAATCTACAAAGCAACTGTAAGGCCCATTATGACATACACTGCAAAAACTAGACCAGAAACAACGAAAACCAGGCGACTACTGGAGACAACCGAAATGAAGGTACTTCGCAGGATAGCCGGGAAAACACTGCTCAACAGAGAGAGGAGGAGAATATTAGAGACATGTGCAGGGTTGACAACATTAACAACTGGGTATTGAACAGAAAACAGGAGTGGAATTACCATATAAACAGAATGGATGACAGAAGAATAGTGAAAATCGCCCGTGATAGATCTCCACTGGGGCGCAGAAGCGTGGGACGACCACGAAAAGGTGGAGTGACAACTGAACGTTTCTTAACAGACAAACGACCGAAGAATAAACAGGCGGTTTCGCCTAAAATAAAGTTGGAAGAAGAAGGAAGAAGTATTGTGTCATACCAAGCAGTGGGCACAAATACTCTTGGAGTAATCATAACATAAACATTCAGTTATTCACAAACACGAGTAACATTTTGTCTCTTGAACCATCAAGAGCTATCTTTCAATATTGATCATACAGATCAATAATTATAACCTAAGTATTGTGTCATACCAAGCAGTGGGCACAAATACTCTTGGAGTAACTAAAGTTGTATAGTACTGTTAATAAACAATTAAAAACTATGCTGGTCCTTCGATCTTACAAACCCTACCTTTGTGTTAACATTCACTCAACAGGGCTGTTGCCAATTGTAAAACTCCCTTATAAACTTATAACTTGACCCTTTTAATTTCCATTAATTATGCTTCAAACCCCGCTAACTTAAACTTTCAAACCCCATTACCCCATAACGTAATTTCCAAATTCCTATAATTCATATACTCCGTTACACAACGGCTACTACGGGATATAAGTTTTTATGTTATGAAGTCAGAGATTGGCTTTCAATGCTCCGCATAAAGCCATAACCTCGGAATTAAACCAGCAATAGAGTTCTAAAGTACGTTTCCAAATTGCGTTATGTTGAACTCCTCAATGGAATGCATTTATGTGAAAAAAAAGTTCACAAAATAATTACCTTAATTTCTAGCCATTTAAACAGGTATGACCCAGCGACCTAAGCTAAGTTAAAAGTCTTCATACCGTAAGCTTTGAACAGCCATAATCTCATACAGTAAACTTTTAAACCCGCAATAACCCATAACCTTAGTTTCAAAGTAATGAAACACCCATAGCCTCCTAATCTGACAATTTTAATTCTATAACATCAGGTTAACGGGGTTATAAGGGTTTGAAAGCTCAAGATATTGGGTTATAAAGATTCGAGTATACAGAAATAAAGGACTACGTGGTTAAAAATTTATGCGGTTTTCAAAATTATAAAGCCCGAAAGTTAATGTATGGTTTTTGGAGTTTATTTTTGAGGTTATGGAAAATCCTGACGTGATGGAACAATTTGGACCTCGTAAATGGTTTCAGCGACCCCAAGAACATATAGTAAGACTAGTCTTGGTTCTGGCATAGTTTTTCGAATTCTTATTGTGGAGCTATGTTATTAACTTAAAATAGAATATACAAATTATCATCGTATATTTAGACTAACTTCAGGATTAAATTCAGTCTTTCTGTTTTAAATCAGACTTATATATCTTAAAAATATATATTAATATATATTAATAAGGACACAAACTGAAGTGAGACCAGCACCTGGAACACATTTTGTATGTGCCTATTCCCTGCGAGCTTGACACTGAATCCAATTTTCTCCTGGTAAACTTTCAGCATAGCCTTCACAACAAATCACTTACTTCACTTAACTGAAGTATTTTTCTATAGACACTCTTCTTCCTTTTCTTACCCATGTTCTTCATTGGCTTCTAATTTTTTTTTGTGGTTTTGTTTTGCTGTTTTTCTAAAGCGTTCTTTTCCGGAGACTCTGTTAGAATTGCAGCTTTCCTCTTCCTTCTGCTAGTTTCAGCTGCTTTTCTAGGCCAGCCTTTGAGTATGGTCGTACAATTTCTAGGGAAGATATTATGATTTGGTCGATCGTCTCGTTTTCTTTAATGCTCGAACCAGTTTTGGGTTCAGCTTGGTTTTTGAAAGATTTCGATATAAACGCCATTTTTTGAAGAAAATGTTCAAAATTTCTAAATCAGAAATCAGTGTTTGCTCAATTGTTTCGAAGTCATATTGTCGAAAAACCTAAGCAATATCATCAGCATAAATAAACTTTGTAGAGGAAGTTTCAGGGATTTCAAACATATATGAATTGAAGAGCAGAGATGCAAGAACAGATCCCTGAGGTAGGCCATCATTTAAAGTGTAAAATCAACTGCTTTTCTCACTGATAAAAACTCGAAGTATCATAATATTTACCCACATATAGAATTAATCAATACTGATAAATATATTTCATCAATATATTTCGGCCCTATCAGCGAAAATAAATTCGAATGTCATTTCAAAACAGCATGAAAAAGTAGCTTTTGAAACCCACATGAAATTTCCCCAAGAATATTTGATTAATAAAGATGAAACTGGTAGATTTGAGTATACTGGAGTTTATGAATGGTCCTGTATGGACTGTGAGGGCGTCTATATTGGTCAGAGTGGTCGTTAATTCAAAACTAGATACGAAGAGCATCAATCGAATTACAATAACCAGATAACCGACGAATCTACTTTCTTTCCACATTGTCTCGAAAAAAGTCATCATTTTCTAACCATAGTTCAACTTTATTCACAATTATTCACGGCATAGACAGAATTGTTAAATTTCTCAGAATCCATTGAAATTTTCAATTTCAAACAAACATAGAGATAATCTTCTGAACGACCAGTATGGCCCAGCTTAGTCGTCTCTATTTAAAATCTTTATATAATACCTGCTTTTATCATAATTATTTTATAACCGCTTGTTTGCACTCTTAGTAGTTTCGTATCTACCTGTTTATGTATGTACAACTTTAGTTCAGTTCAGTACTTGTTTTAATTTCGATTTTCAATAAATTTCTTGTTATAGAATACATAGTTAATTTGTTGTTATCATCAATTTTTATAAAACAAACAAATTATCAATATCATCAGCTGAAAAAGTATGCTGTTTTTTGTTGAGACATCTATGAAAGAAATATTAAAAGAAACATGAATACTACAATAATGATAAAACAATCTTGTTATATCAAATATTCCAAACTTTTTTGTGCACAGTATAGAAACGATAGAACACATACTGAAATCTCCTGTTGCGTAATCCAAAAGTGGGGAATAGATCATGAGGCACCGTTCAAATGTCCCGATTAATGTCACATGATATCCAAGTTGAAAATCGTACTTGGCTTGAATTTAAGGCCCTGGTGATGCTTACAGACTCGTATTACCACCATTACTAGGATTTATGTCTTATCGGGTAATTCTAGTCGGAAACTGTTAAATCGTGTACACTCAGAAAAATGAAACGAATCTTAAGAGAAGTTCAATTTCAAGAGTAAGACGAAACGCTCAAGTGTTTCCTGTCGATTCTTCTTAGATATGAAGGTCCTTGAATTAGGTAAATAGCAATTTTATTCTCCAGTAAGTTCAACCACTCAAATCGAGAACAAACAAATCTCCTTGCATTCCTCCGCATTCAAACAAGGGTTATTGACTGTATAGTACAATGAAAATCTCTTCCTGCATGCGTCCGAAAGTAGTACCCTTTTTATACTAATTTTTATATTGTTTAAGATGGAAAAGTTTATTCAACGTTATAGCTATTTCGAGGGTTCGTACATCATCAGACAAGTATGAGTTTGAGATTAAAATAAAAAGTTATCAGTATTCTTATATATAGGTATCGAGAAATGGGTTAACAGAACAGGTAAAGTAGATATAAGAAATTAACATTGGGTACTAATACGTACGGGGTGGACCATCTAGCGTTCGAAATTTGAACTCATACTCATTTTGAAACAGAATCCGATTTGACACTTATAAAGTGACATATTTTTAGTAAAAGGTTTGACATTTACAAAATGGGTGACATTTTGCTTGAAGAAAGTTGGGAAATGTTGAAAACATTTTTCCGAATGACTGAGTCTTTGACTAAAACTGTAAGAAATATGCAAAAAATTTTAGGTAAAAATAAAGTTAAATCAATTCAGCTTGTCGATCAATTTGTGAAGCGAGTTCGTCAAAGTGGCTCATTATTGGATAAAGCAACTCGCGTACCTTCTCGTTCAGTACTTTCGGAGGAAAATATTGCAGCTGTTGCTCAAAGTGTGGTCGAACAGCCATCAACATCAACTCACATTTCACTCACGTCTTTACGCCGAATTTTGCATAAAGACTTCGGTATGAAGGTTTATAAAGTTCTATCGGTTCAAGAACTGAAGCCTCATGATCATCCAATGCGATTTTCGCATTTTCGTTCGAAAATGTTCGGCAATTCGAAATACTACGTCCGATTGACTTAAATGCTAGGGTACACAGGCTTGGAGGGAAATGGTCAACCCTGGGCCACTTGCAGAGACCTAATTAGACAATGTCGCAAACTTCTTTGAAGAAATTATGATGGTTGAAGGTGTGGTAACAGCCGAGGAAATGTAAAAAAGGTGTAATGAAACCTAGGTGCAGAGGACTGTTTTGAATATAATGTATTCTCAAGAAAACAAAATAATATTTGACTTCTCCAAAGCACCTTTCATAAAAAAAAATTTGAAATTTGAAAATGACGAAATTTGGTAAAACACAAAAAAAATCCAGAACTAATATTTTCGAAACGATATGGAAGCACTGATATTTTTCAGTATCCAGAAGGTCCACCTCTGTTATTAATGACACTTTGGCATCATCGCGGCATGCTCAGTATTAAATTGTCTATTAGATTTTGGCCTAAGTCATTCCAAGCCCCCTGAACTGCTAATCAAAGCTCCTGTTCATGATGGAAGATTTTTTGACGCAGGAGATTTCTTTTTAGGGTGTCCCGCACATGCTCGATGGGATTCTGATCTGGGGAACAAGATGGCCACGATAGAAGATCGATATCATTCTCTTTAAGATCGTTCAAGACAACTCTTGCACGATGAGGAGGGGCATTATCTTGTTGTTAGAGTGGATTTTGACCCATTGTTTGGAGATACGGTACCACAACAGGTAAAACTATCTCATTTGCGTAAGAATTTTCCGTGAGGTTGTTCTGTATGAAAATGAATTCAGTTCTTCCACCAAGGCATATACCTCCCCAAAACATCACTGATCCGCCTCCCTGTCTAACAACTTCTCGAGCATGCTGGGGACGGTTTTGCTTTCCAGGTTCCCTCCATATTCGAATTCTTCCCGAATCGGGATAATAACTAGATCTAGATTCATCACTGAAGAGAACTGTGGCCCACCTCTCTTGATCCCAGTTTACGTGTTCTTGGCACCAAGCTAAACGAGCAGCGCGATTTCCATGGGTCAGTTGTGGAACTCTTAAAGGACTTCTGGAGTGGAGTTGACCTTCGTGCAGTCGATTTCTCACAGTTTGGTCGAAAATTTGTACATTATGAACTCGTGATAGATCTTGAGCTAATTGAGATGTGGTAGTACGATCTCTTCTGGCTTGTAAAACCACAAATCGATCTTGGGCGACTGTAGTAATCCTGAAACGACCTGTATGGCGTTCTTCTATGCTACCTGTTCCATTGAAACGCGAGCATAAACGGTTTATGACACTTGGGCTACTTCCCAGAACCCTGAATACTTCCTGTTGTGAGCTCCCAGCTTGGAGCATGCCAACGGCTCGTAACATCTCTTCACCAGTCAAATGTCGTCTTTCCATGGTCGAATCACAAAACTTGAATCTTTTATTTGTGCTTACAACAGAAAAAAATGCCAACTAACTTTTGAATTTGGGAGGCTTTACTTGGTAAATTCCATTATCAATAATAAAAAAGCAGTACTGTGTTTAAGAATTTTACTCAATAATTGCGATTCGTAACGTTTCACTATCAAGCTTCTTCAGACGAATGATTATGCATAATCATTCGTCTGAAAAGCTACGGTGCAGTGAAATGCGTTACGAATCTAAAAAATTCACTGATTTCAAACACTGAATACATGAAATGATTATAAAGCAGCGTCACATCTGCTGCATTTTTAGTTTTTTATAAAAAAAAAACTGAAATCTGTTGCGGCACCCTACATAATTTGATGAGAAATTGATGCAGGTGTTCATTTCTTAAAAAAAATCATCCATATTGATTTTTCTGGATACGATATATCGATATTCAGAAGTGTTCCCTAGACTTTTTTAGGGTATTTATATATATATTGTATTTCACAGCCTGAACATTGAACATTGATATTTTGTGCCGCAAATTACATTCCATTGGCTTCAAGTGGGGTATCGTGTTAAGGACGCTATTTCGAGGATAAAAGGAAAGAAATATCAGAAATAGACATAACGATCTGCTACTAGGTATTATGTCGACATCGGTGTGCCACAAGAATCAGTGGTTGGAACCCTTGGACTGTTTTTACTTTTTACAAATGATCTGCCTGCACATAACACACTAGGTCGCATAGTAATATCTGCCAACGATACCTCTATAGTAATGTCGACACTGAATCCCTAGGGTCAGGTGTCCCTTGCCGGTTCAGAGTTTTATGAATGGTGTTATAAGAATAGTCTTATTGTCAATTTGGATGAATACACTTGAGTTCAATAATAGTATTGTTGTTGATAATTTGGTCTTTTGAATTGACAAGCATAAAATAACCAGTACAGGAACTACCAAGTTCCCCAAGCAAAATTTGAGCTGCTGCCGGAATTAGGGTCATCATGTGGAGGTGATTTGTTAAGAATTGAATTCGGCATTCTAAGCAGCTTTGAAATTGAAGGTTGGTTTCCCTGGATACAAACGACCTTCTATATGTCATAATTTATTGGGTGGGCGCTTTTGAATAGGATAGAGTATTTGAAGGTTAAAAACGAATCCTTAGTCTGGTAGTTGGTATTGCAAATTGAGGTATATGCAAACTGGTGTAGCGTAGTGAGGAATAACTCTGCCTTTTCCATTTAAATTACCAGGAATAAACAGCGTTCCAATTGAGGCTCCGAAAATTCCTAAACAGAAAATCGGTTTTTTCCAGATATCGACTGGATTTCTCAGAATATATGAGGATTTGTATTACTCCAAAATACACAGTTATGCCATGAAGTGAAAAAATGCATTCGTCATAAAAGCAAACGTTGTACAATTAACGCTCGGCCCTAACTTCGCAGAACACTTGCTATGTGTTAACGCAATTTTGTGCGGATGGAACTTGAAGTTATGTTTGCTATTATTTGGACATGTTCCAATACCGACACAGCTGCACGTTTATCATTCAAAATTCCAACGGGAAACCTTTTCCATCAGATTTCGATATCAATTCCATTACGTACTTATGGTGATCATTACATTCAAGATAGTTTTGGTTTAATATCCTTGCAGCCAATCGGGCACAATTTGATTTTGGTAATAAAGGATTACCAGCAAATTATTGCAATGTGTATGAATTATTTTTAAATTTGAAATAAGATGAACTCCATGCTTTTAAGAACAATAAATTGAGTCAACACAAGTGTTTTCCTCAATTTTTGTCATTTTACATATTGATAATAATAATAAATATTGTTTATTGCTTATAAAATTTCAGTGGGGTTCATTACTATTTTTACAAACATAAATTAGAATACTACATTCGATACAATGTTTAAATTTATTATGCATATACATGCATCCCTCCATTAATAAACAATATCAAGGTTAGAATTTCCTCGAAGCAGTTCTTTCTCGTAATCCAATATTGCAGCAAGATAACCCCGACATAGCATGGCTCAAACTAAAAGAAAACATATACAAGGGTGCCACAGAGGCCTTGGGAACCCGCACGGTATCACAGAACGGCAAACCTAATAATAAATTCTGGTTCACCACTAAAGTCAAAAACATTACAAAGGAAAAAACAAATATATCTAGAATATAAGAACCATCCGACACCAGAGAACCGAAATAGATACATAGAAATAAGAAATAGGGTGAATAACAGTGTTCGGGAAATTAAAGAAGAATACTGGCAGAGATTTAGTGCTGAAATGGAAGCGGATATATACGGAGCGCAAAACGAATTTGGAAATTATTAAGGGGTATGAAAAGGACACCAATGAAACTATACAACTGAAAACAATCACAAACGAAACATGGGAAAAATACTTCAAAATCTTTATACCGAATCAGAATATGAAGAAGAACCCCATAAGAAGACTTAGAAAACGACATTATAAATGAACCGGTAACAATCACGAAAGAGCAAGTAGCTATGGCAATAAGTAAACTTAAAAATAGGAAAGCTCCAAATGAAGATAAGATAACAAATGAGATGATCAAATATGGCGGAGAAGCCATGAGAGAAGAGTACACAAAACTGTTTAACATCATAATTCAACGCGGAAAAATACCAGAAGAATGGAAAAGAAGTGTAACAGTGCCTATCTTTAAAAAGGAGACAAAACAAATCCTGCCAACTATCGCGGAATAACCTTATTAAGCACCTCTTTGAAACTGCTTACAAAGATTCTTGCCGATAACATAACGTCAACAATGCCAATCAGCGAAGGGCAACAAGGCTTTCGAAAAAACCGGTCCACGGTCGATGCACTATTTATAACAAGGCAATTAGTAGAAAAGTCTCTTGAATATAACACTCCAGCATATCTTTGTTTCATAGACTTAACGAAGGCCTTCGACAGAGTCCAACTGAAGGATGTAATCAAGATACTGGAAAACAAAGAGGTACCCAGAAAATATATAAGACTCATAAAAGATCTGAACACTAATACAACAACGCAAATACGAACAAACCACACCCTAACGCAGCATTTCGGAACAACGTCGGGCATCCGCCAAGGTGATAGTCTTAGCCCTCTACTATTTAATACTGTTATGGACCAACTTGTAGAGACCGTTAAAAACTTGGGACTAGGATACCGCATGGGAACCTACAAAATTAACATCTTATGCTATGCCGATGACGCCGTACTCATTGCAGAATCAGAAGATGACCTACAAAGAATGTTATACGCCTATAGCAAACGCGCAAAAATTTCAATATGGAAATCTCAACAAGTAAGACAAAATGCATGACCATAGCTAAGGAACCTCTGCGCTGCAAGTTAACAATAGACAACGCCACTATAGACCAAGTCATGTCATTCGAATACTTAGGGTGCAAAATAACAAGCACAGGATACCTTGAAGATGAAGTGAGGAGACAAGTGAACAAAGCAGCTGCAGTATCGGGACATCTTAAACAACCAATTTGGAGAAATAAACACCTCAGTATACCATGCAAATCCAGAATCTACAAAACATGTGTGCGACCAATTATGACATACGGGGCAGAAACAAGAGCGGAAACGTCGGTAACAAAGAGGATACTAAGAACAACAGAAATGAAAACGCTAAGAACTATAACCGGTTACACATTGAATGACAGACAAAGAAATACCGACATAAGGGAAAAATGTGAAACAGACGATATTGTAAGATGGTTAAGAAAAAGAAGAAGAGAATGGAACCAGCATGTAAACAGAATGACCACAGATAGAATAGCCAAAATCGTATATAACAACATACCACACGGAAGAAGACCCGTTGGACGACCACCAAAACGATGGCGGGACAGTTGGCAATCAACTTCAAAAGAACTGCTACAGGGAAACCGGAACTGAACAGGCGCTACGCCTCCTACACGGTGAAGAAAAAGAAGAAGAAGCTCTTTCTCAATAGATAAGAGAAAATCCCTTGTATGAGGAATTGAAACTCTACACAATTTTTGAATTTTCTACAATACAAATGAATAACAAAAAATCTACAATAAATATTCGAATACTCAAACATACAAAATATGGACACAAACATTCAATCTATAGATAAAATGGAACAATCCATGAAAAAACTTAGACAAAGGACTCATCAATAGCAAAGAAAACCTATATTCTAGTTATGTATGTATATATGAATTTTTTGAATCAATCGTTGCTGCTACCTCTCAGCGGCTTCTACACAAGACCCATTTTTTAATTTGTTTTTGAATACACTGATGCGGCAAATATCCTTGATATAATCTGGGATTGAATTGTAAACTTTTGGATCCAGAAATGTATGTGATCGCTGTCGTATGATTTTGTCGGTCCGTGGTATTATAATTTTTTTCCCTTTATTTCTTGTAGTGTTCATGGTTTTTATATTTCGCACTTGAAATGTTCTTTTTCTGATGGAGTCCCAATGTTAAAAAGAACATTTGCCTCAGGTCCATCACCTCAGCTTCTCTGAAGAGTTGATCATTGAAAAATAGGTACGGCCTGCCGAAAATAATGTTCAGGATCCACTTTTGCGTGACTTCTAGCTCATTAAGATAATAGTTTGTCACTCCACCCCAACCCAGCAATCCATACATCAAATGAGGCTGAACCAATACCAGATATACACTTCTCATTAGTTGGACACTACAATATTTCTTGAGAAACCTGAACCTGGGAACCAGCCCGAAGTTTCTTAATCAACTTCTCTATATGCTTTCTCCATTTATTCTAATTGATGTACTAGCTTGAATATTATAAGTACCATTGTCTTGACATGTTAAAACATCAAAGGTTGGCTGAGCTGCAGAATTAATAGAAAACGGAATGAATTTGGTCTTATCTCTGTTCAGTGTCAGCAACTTTGAATCAGAGAAATCCCAAATGAGTCTGAAATCGTTCTCTACAGTCTCCTGAACAAGTCAAACCTTCATGAAAAACAGCAGTATCGTCAGCGAACGGTATGGGATTGCCCTCTGATGGGAATTGAAAATGAAGTATCCATGTATATTATGAATAAAATCCGGCCCAAAATTGTTCCCTGCGGAACACCGTATTCGACTTCTGAAAAATCACTGAATGAGTCCCCAACCTGTACGCACTGCTGCCGTCCTATTATATAATTTTCAAACCATTGATGTGGCAGTCCCCTGATTTCATAGTCCTCTAAAGTTCTAAGAAGCTCCTTATGGTCAACGTAATAGAATACTTTTGCCAAGTCGACAAATATGCATAAGCAGGGTTTTGAAGTGTCTAGGGACTTGTATATCTGAGATTTAAGATAAGAAATGGAATCCTGGGTTGATTTTCCTTGCCTAAAACCGAATTGTCTATCACTGATAATACTACACCTCTCTAAAAAACATATTGTTCTCTTTTCTATCACTTTTTCGAATATGTTCGAGATACTAGACCTGAGTGAAATGGGGCTATAGTTATTGAGGGGTTTGCTGTCATTGCCTTCATATATTGGTTGAATTAAGTTCTTTTTCAGAATTGATGGAAATGTCGCAATTTCTATTGACAGATTCACTAGGGAAGTAAGTGGGGCAACAGTATGACGTGCTATATTCTTCAAATTAGTAGTTAAGATACCATCTAGTTCTGGTGTTTTATTTTGGGAGAAGTTTTCCTATTAAATGAGGAAAAATGCAATTCAATTGAAACAATAAACTTTTGTTATAGTATGTTGAAGGGGCTTTCAAAATTCATCACAATGAAAACTTACTTTTCTTAACCTCTAGAACTACAAGGTGAGTAAATTCACTGGTTAAAGCATGCATAATCTACCCTCCAAAGGTTTCCCGTAAAAAAACGATTTGCTCTTTTTTAATAATCGTGATAATACCTAAAACATTCAAGAAATTTTTTCCTCATACACTATTGCAAAGAGGTTTCGAAGAGCTTGCGAATGAGGTATCGGTCGGATCATTTTCCCAATTCAATTTTGAAGCGCATCCTCTTATAGGGTTAATCGTTAGAGCCCTAAATATACGTCGAAAGATCAAAAAAATCATTCGACGTGTGTTCCATATTATTTCAATTACTACGGGATGTAAATATACAGGAAGGCGTCATATTTAGATTCAAACATTCCAACATAAAAAGCAACAAATAAGAAATGATACTTCTCAAAAAAGTTCTTCGACAGCTTCCTCAACATTCCTGTTACAAATTCTCTTTACAGCACCCAAATCGTTTCATTCAACTTCAGTAATGAATGTTTCTATCAGCAATCAAAACCCGAAGTGAACTCAATTATACGCTTCTACGCTTATCCCGCGAAACAAAACAGAAACACAGCTCATTTATATACATTACGTATGACATTACGTTTAAATCGAGACAAATTGCGTATCTAGTAAAATATCGTTGGCGTAGTTCCCGATTGCGTGGGAAATGGAAAATTGTATACGGAAAAGTGTTGAATAAATCTATCAATCAGCAACGTTCAACCACATTTGCTGCTTTATCAAGTGTGTAGTTTTTCAAAGCAATTAATGTCGCTTGGTTTTTCGATTTGTTGTTAAATTATAATTGGATAAGTAGCTTTTTTCAAATAGATCAGTACAAGTTGTGGTCGATGGTATAATATCTGATTGTTTTCAGTTTTAAGCAGGAGTACCTCAGGGATCTATTCTTTCGCCAACCTTGTTTCTGTTGCAGATAAACGATCTTCTGTCATCTACATAGAACAAGATCTTTCATTGTACCCTGGTTTCGTCTTTCCGTAGTCTGCGGCCGATTACAGCTGCGGAATCTCAGCGTCAGAGATGTCAAAAAATTAATAACTTAAATCGTAACTTACAGAGGATATCTGAGTGGGGTCAGTTAAACCTGATGAGCTTCAATGCGAGCAAGACGCAAGCAACTAAACACCTCAAAAACGTCTAGGGAACACTACTGAATATCGATATATCGTATCCAGAACGATTAATATGGATGATTTTTTTCAAGAAATGAACACATGCATCAATTCCTCAGCAAATTATGTAGATTGCCGCAACAGATTTCAGTTTTTTTTAATAAAAAAACTAAAAATGCAGCAGATGCGACGCTGCTTTATTATCATTTCATGTATTCAGTGTTGGAAATCAGTTAGTTGACACTTTGTTTCTGTTGTAAGCACAAATAAAAGATTTAAGTTTTGTGATTCGACCATGGAAAGACGACATTTGACTAGCGAAGAGATGTTACGAGCCGTTGGCATGCTCCAAGCTGGGAGCTCAAGTAGCCCAAGTGTCATAAACCGTTTATGGTCGCGTTTCAATGAAACCGGTAGCGTAGAAGAACGCCATACAGGTCGTTTCAGGATTACTTCAGTCGCCCAAGACTGATTTTTGGTTTTACAAGCCAGAAGCGATCGTACTACCACAGCATCTCAATTCGCTCAAGAGCTATCACGAGTTCGTAATGAACAAATTTTCGACCAATTTGAGAGAAATTGACTGCACGAAGGTCAACTCCACTCCAGATGGCCTTTAAGAGTTCCACAACTGACCCATGGAAATCGCGCTGCTCGTTTAGCTTGGTGCAAAGAACACGTAAACTGGTGTCAAGAGAGGTGGGCCACAGTTCTCTTCAGTGATGAATCTAGATTTAGTTATTATCCCGATTCGGGAAGAATTCGAATATGGAGGGAACCTGGAAAGCAAAACCGTCTCCAGCATGCTCGAGAAGTTGTTAGACAGAGAGGCGGATCAGTGATGTTTTGGGGAGGTATACGCCTTGGTGGAAGAACTGACCTCGTTTTCGTACAGAACAACCTCACGGAAAATTCTTACGCAAATGAGATAGTTTTACCTATAGTGGTACCGTATCTCCAAACAATGGGTCAAAATCCACTCTTCCAACAAGATAACGCCCCTCCTCATCGTGCAAGAGTTGTCTTGAACGTTCTTGAAGAGAATGATATCGATCTTCTACCGTGGCTATCCTGCTTCCCAGATCCGAATCCCATCGAGCATGTGTGGGACACCCTAAAAAGAAATCTCCTGCGTCAAAATGTCTTCCATCATGAACAAGAGCTTCGATTAGCAGTTCAGGGGGCTTGGAATGACTTAGGCCAAAATGTAATAGACAATTTAATATTGAGCATGCCGCGACGATGCCGAAGTGTCATTAATAACAGAGGTGGACCTTCTGGGTACTGAAATTTTAAGTGCTTCCATGTCGTTTCGAAATTTTAGTTCAGGATTTTTTTTGTGTTGTAGCAAATTTCTTCATTTTCAAATATCAATTTCTTTTTATAATAGGTGCTTTGGAGAAGTCAATTATTATTTTGTTTTCTTGAGAATACATTATATACAATACATCCCAACAAAAACCGAAAGATTTCTATAAACTCCAATCATCAAATTCATATTTTAAAGCTATCGGTAAGTGTTCCCTAGACTTTTTTGAGGTGTTTACGTTTCTAGAAAGATCCCCGCTGGAGAACATCCTCTAACGATGCAAGGCCAACAAATTGCATCTAAAGAGTCGATGCACTTTCTCGGAATAACGGTGAACTGCAGGTTTCGATGGCATGAACATGTATCAGCAAAAGCTAAGTCATCTAAATTTGACGTCATCTCAGCTGTTGCTTCTATATAAGGCGCAGATTCGACCTACTTTGTAATATTGTTCCCATGTATGGGGATCTGCGGCCAAACATTAATTGCATATGTTGGTACTAAGCAAAAATGGGCTATGTGCCTCATCGACCACCCGGAGATCACCCGCGATCTTCAAACGCTGGCTCTCCGAAGACAAGTTGCTGACCTTTCTTTGTTTCACAAATACTTTCACGGAAGATGCTCCAAGGAGCTGAAAGACCTTGTTCAGGGAAAACTCATGTTTTGCCGTAAAAATAGGCTGGAAAGGAGTTCTCATCATATGGCAGTACATTTAGCTACCCCTTGAACCCCTCTCTAGAAGAATTCTTTTGTTTACAGGTCCAGTGATATGTGGAAACCGATTCCGTTCAACATCTTGTCAACATTCTTCAATTTGGCCCTCGTCAAGAAGCGAGTAAACATACACTTCAATTCTTCCCAGGCGCCTACTCCTGTGATGTAACAGGTTCGCCTATTCAAGGGAAGCGCGCACCTCTCTCTAGAAGAATTCTTTCGTTTACAGGGCCAGTGAGCTGTGAAACTCGCTTCTCATCGTACAATTTGACCTTCGTCAAGAAACGAGTAGACAGATACTTCAATCCTTCCAGGGCGCCCTCTCACGTGGTTCGTCTATTGCTGGGGAGCGCGCATAAAAAAAAGAATTGAAAGAGAACTATTGAATTCCTTTTTGAAGGAAAAACTTTTCAGAGTATTAGCGCCTGCGTGGATTAATCAGAAAATTTACTAACCCAAAGTTTCAGACTAAGAAACGTAGGTTTTGTCTTTTGAACACAGTAAGACATTGGGTTTGATACCGTAATAAGCAAAGAAGCTCCAGACTCTGCAGACGTAAAATACATGTTCTGCAGCAAATTTTTCAGATAAAATAAGTGGATAAAGCTGGGTAGAATGCTTGATGTTGGCTCAGGGCACCAAATGCCTTGCAGAGGCAGAATTTGAGAGCTGGATATATAATTTTTGTGAATAAAATAAAATAATTAATCTCTTTGAATTACTGTTATTTGATTTGTATATGGTGTTGAATGATATCAATTTCCTCATGAAGAATTTGAATTCAAATAAATAACCCATATTTCTGTAACTCTTCCAAATATACGGCCCACTTCTTAATTCAATTTAATGATGAATTTCGATACTATAGAAAAATATAACAGTATTGATGTTGAGGGTAATTGATTGATTTCACATGCTTCAAATCAATCTTAAGCAGAGTCCGCCTTGATTCAAAATTGACATCTTTCAGCGTTCTTCGCTATTGTACATTTTTCCCAGTGTATAAAATATTCTGAATGGACCAGATATGTATTAGAACATTCACAGCATCTGATATCGTATACTTTTCTCATTGAAACTGAGAAATCGATCAAGAAAAAAAATTCTATTCAAAAGATCTCATCATCGAAACTTATCTCATCTGAGTTCCATACTTGAAACACAAAGAGTCTCCTAGCCAATAAAAGAGGATTAAGAAAATCTGTTCCAGTCAATTCATTTCGGAGATTTAACTTGTTTGTTCTACTGGAAAACTCAGACTGTATAAAAAAGTATATAGACTCGACTAGAATGGAAACCTGAAGAGAGAAGCGAATAAGAGACAAAAAATTTGATTTCTATTTTCACGCAGAAAAACAATGTTTTTCATGAAGTGGAAGTTGAATGAAGTTGAAGAATAGGGATGTCCTGCTAGTAACAAATCAATAATAATAAAACTGTCGGAGAAGGAGAATCGTTTTTGATAATTAATGAACTAAATCTTAATTTTTTCATGAAAGTTTATATAGGGATATCCACCGGGACCGTCCGTTAAAAAATTTTTAAGTTCCAATTGAAATATCAAGCTGAAATTTTATACGCGGCCATAACTAGCGATTTCCAATTGGAGTGAAATATTTTCGAAGTGATACCATTTCCGGTTATACCAGAAATGGGTATAACCGGAAATGGAAACTTTGTTATTTCAAATGGCAATCTACCTTTTTTATTATACATCTGGAACCGACATTTGAGCAAGGCATAAAATACCAAAGTTGTTGGCACTTATCTGTCAAAACTTTTGACAGATTTAATTATTTTTGTTATAAACTGGATTTTTGAGGAACATTTAAAAGAATTGTAGCTCGTAGATCTTTTGCACTACAGACACAATTTTCACTTGGGTGGATAGAAGAAGGATCAAGGAATTTTTTAAACAATCTACACATGTCAAATGTTTATTGCGTTGTTTTGTATGATTTTTTCAATTTGGTCTTTTAAAACAGCAATAATTCAATTTTTTCAAATTGCACGTGCCAATTTTTATATCGCCATCAGATGAAGCGTCAAATTTCAGATGGAATTGTATCAGCATGTACTATACCCATCTCTTATAGTTCCGAAATATTTTGGGAATTTTGATAATTTTTCAAGAACAGAGAACGCTTTGAAATATTTGAATCAAGTAGCTGAACTGGCTACGCTCACCTGACAGGTGCCTAAAATTAATGTACTTGTCAGTTCGTTCATTCGAATTTGATATTTCAACAAGAATTGTTGGTAATTTGAAGTGAAAGTTTTTAAAAAACACCAGATTGATAATAAAATGGCTGATTATTCAAACGAGGATATGTTTAATCTCTTTTTAATTCATGGCGAATGTCAAAAAGTTTTGGATAGAACTTGCAGGCAATTCAATAACCAATTTCCAAATTTGGCGCCTATGAGTGAAACAAAATTTCGAAGGATTAGAAGCAATTTTCTGCAATTTGGAGTAACAAAATACATAGAAACTAGAAAAAACAATGTGTGCCAATCCACGTACGTCCATTAAGTCAGCATCAACGGATACTGGATTGAGTTATACTTCCATTCAAAAGATCCTTAAGAAACATATCATGCACCCGTATTCTTTCATCAGACTACAAAAATTGAAACCAACTGACCTCCCCAAGCGGCTAAATTTCTGTGAAAATTTATTAATTCGGCTTCAAGAAGATGAAACAATTCAGCAAAAAATTATATGGTCTAATGAAGCCAAGTTCAATGAAAGTGGAATAACCAACAGGAGAAATTTTTGGGCCACAGAAAATCCACATTTCATTGAGGTTATTGATTTCCACTCGCGAAGAATCCGAGACCTTTTTTATTTTTGATTTTTCGGGGATTTTTCTTTGGAAATATTCGCTCGATCGATCGTTCCGATCGTCTTCCGAAGGACCGAAGTTTCCGATTCTGAAGAAATCTCGCCGTTTCGACTTTCCGTTCGCTCTTGGCGACGTTTCGGCGCAAATTTTCGAAAAATCGTCTGGGCTCCGTCGTTTCAGCTAGAGGTTCCAAATTTGGCACAGACCTTTCTCAGACCCTTCCCCTCGATTCTTCTATACTCGAAAGCAAACTTAAAGGAACACTCGAAAATTTAACCAAATTCGGTCAAGAAACATCTTCCTTCTAGTTTTATGCATTTATCTCTATTTTTACAAGAGATATCCAATTTGAAGCGAAAAGTCACAAAATTCCAAGAATTTATTTTTAATCTTGCGTAGGTGCATAGCATCAGAGGTTAGCCAAAAAAAGAAATCAAAATTAGAGAAGCGGAAATCTAACGAAATGAAAATTTTTCAAATTCACTGGCCAATTTCACGCTCCGGGAGAACTCGAATTACACTGGAAAAGTCGTTGATTTTGCACATTTATTTTGGAATTTTTTTTGTGACACTCTATGATAATTATCATTCCTGTCCTGTATCCTGGCGATACACTCGTGAAATGAAATGAACATGTTGAGAAAAATGTTCATGATGACCCACAAAAAAAAACATTTGATTATAGTAGCGATTATGACCCCCCCGAGCTCTTACAGCGCGCATACGATTTCGCATACTCCCAATGATGTTGTCTATCATCTGTTGAGGTATGTTGTCCCACTCTTCCACCAAAGCCAATGTCAGCTCTTCAACGTTGCCTGGATTCCGCTGTCGAACCTTTCTTCCAAGAATGTCTCAAACGTGTTCGATCGGGCTTAAATCCGGTGACCGCGACGGCCAGTCCATTTGTGTGATCCCAACTTCATTGAGATATTCTATCACTATGCGCGCAGTATGAGGGCACGCGTTATCGTGCATAAAAAGAAAATTTTCCCCTATGTAAGGAGCAAAAGGCACAACCTGAGGCTCCAAGATTTCTGTTGTATACCGATGGGCATTGAGTGATCCATTGCCAATAATTCCCAGTTCTGTTCGTACTCCCAAGCATATGCCACCCCATATCATAACTGACTCTCCACCGTATTGCTCAGTTCCTGCGAAGTTCGCTTGATTGTACCGTTCCCCTCGATGCCTCCATATTCTATCTCTACCATCCACGAAATTCACACAATATCGGCTCTCATCACTAAATAAAACTCGTCTCCACTGATTGATTGTCCATGCTACATGCTCCCTAGCAAACGCCAATCTTGCTACCCGATGGGCTCTATCAAGTCTTGGTGCTCTTGCATGCGCGTATGATCTCAGACCAACTTCATTTAATCGTCTTCTGACTGTCCTCACACTGACGTTAATGTTATCCACTCCTTGTAAAACGTTACGTGCCTGAACGGCAGTAAGACGAGGATTTCTTATGGTTTGATTGACGATAAAACGGTCATGTATAGCGCGGGTTGCCCGATTTCTTCCTTGTCCTCGCCTCCTCACGTACAATTCAGTTTCCCTGTAACGTCGGTAGATTCGATGGATAACCGACGTCGAGACACCCAACATGGTACCGACTGAGCGGTAGGTGGGCCCTTCCTCGATCAATGTAACTGCCCTTGCTACTGAGGTTGGTGGTAAATCTCTCATTCTGAATGAAAAATACCGTTTCGAATCGTAAACAGTAAAAAAATCACAAAACATCGCAACCGATCGAATTTGTATCAAATCAAAGAATGGAAAACTCTCATTCTTTAAACAAGTGCAAATGTGGTCATTTACAAAAAAACGTGTGTTGTATTTCATATTTGATAAAAAAAGGTGTGCACATGTGTGAATGAAAAGTTTTATCAATGGTCCCAGAATTCGGTTGTGTATTTTAATACCTACCGACTGTTATCTCCTATGAATTCCTAATTTTCACCAAATTAACCAAATTGTCATCAATAACTAATGCAGTTCGAACATAAAAATCGCAAACGAAAATTTCGACATGCCTAAGAGATAATAAGAAAATTCCAAATTGATAGACGAATTTTAATGACAATTTCTTGATTCAATGGAATTTCTCCAAAATGGTGATTTTCCACTAGAAATTAAATATATACTGCAAAAATAGAGATAAAGGCATGAAACAAGAAGGGCGTTACTGTAGGAAGATGTGTCTTGACAGACCATGATATTGTACGTTTCAACTCGGACCAAGAAATTCCACAAGGTGTTACGAATTTTTGACAAAAAAAAACACTTTTAGTTTTGCCCCCGTATAAAATTTTTTTCAAATTTTTTTTGTTTTCTCATATGATTTCTACAAAGCAGAAGAGTTGATCTATAACTTGCCGAACAAATCATCTAAATTGGTTGAGAATTAGGAAAAATATCGAACTTCGAATTTGGTTAAATTTTCGAGTGTTCCGCTAATTTTGCCTCAAAGTGTAGTTCTGATAAAGAACTTTATGACAGAAAATTTTTAATTTTACGTTATTTGTCTCATTTTGTGTTTTATATTTGAATTGTTCGCAAAAATTATCTGGATAAATAGAGTTTTTTACCATTTCCAATGAATTTGTATTATTAAACTGACAACCAGGGAAATCCGAATCATTCGTTCTCACGATAGAGCAATACGTTTGTACCTCTTCAAATTTCCGTTTTCTTTGTTATGTCGTTAATCCTATATAAACCCATCGAGGGATCACAAAGATACTACGTACTTAAGAAAAACAGTTACTAATCATTTGTTTAAATCCCAACCTTCAATTACTATATTTCATTCTTTTGTACAGATTCCAGTTATTGTTGAAAATTTGAATTATAAAGAGAAAACAGAAAAACTCCTCCCTTGAAAATTTCCTGTAGTGTAACTGATGATAAGTCTGAGACTCACTTCTTTGTAATATAAATTAAAATGATGGAATACCTTGAAATGCCATATGCCTAATAGGAATAATTTTCTCAAAAAACCCTTACGCCGACCCTGATAGCTATTTGATATTTCATTGCAGAACGTATTATTCATCTGCCTTCCTCAGCTCGCTATCTCTTTTGTTCTACGTGTATCTTACCAGAATGTCTCACAGATATTCTTGTTAACTTGTAATCACCGCCTGAAGTAGGTTAGCGTACTTAGGAAATACTCTGTGTTTTGAAAATGACATATAGGGTTTCACTTTTCGTGATTTACAAAGTACTCTATATATCTGAATTTTCCATTTTCATTATTACGTATGATAGCGACTGAAATCCTCTTGGAAAGCATGCAAAATCGTCGAAGGGAAGGATATGTAGATTTGATGGGTTCATTTATTCTAGACATGTTTCGTATATGTTTTCCACAACACTTACATGAAGTGGAGCAGCTGCATAACGGAAAGGGCCAATCAAATTTAGTACAATATTAAGAGTGTGATGTTTCTTCAGCTATATTCACGCTTCGCTTTTTACAGGACGATGTGTGATAAATAGGGAAAAACTATAATGTAAAGTAATACAAGAAAATTCACGCATTCTTGATCTTCTGAAATTTACTGTAAAAGAGATATTACGGATTTTTGGTGTTTTTTTACTTCGAGATAAAATTTGAATGAATTTGATGATTAGTTTATCAATGAGATAAAAAACACAAGGTTTAACTTTAATCTACACTTTATTTGAAAAAATTCGACTACGTTTCGCTGACACAGCAGCTTTATCAAGAATGAAAAACAGAATGAAGAGTATGGTATAAACAAATCGTAGAACAAGTTGGATGAATAACAGGAAAATTCACACCGAGTCATTGTACAGTTAGTATGATAGGTAATAAAAACTAATTAAACAAGTTAAGTAGGGGTGAGTAATTCACATCTACCTGTTCATTCAAAAGCTTGTCCGAATGTTTGTATCTATTTATTTCTATTGCTTCTAGGAGATCTAATTTTGAACTTTTTGATTTTATATGTTATATGTCAAAGTTTTTATTGAATGAATGGTTTTCTTTTATTAGGTGGTTTGAATAATTTGAATCAGATTTATTTTTATCGAAGCTACGTTTATGTTCAGATGTTCTTATGCCAAAACTCCTATAGGTCCTACCGATATAAATTTTATCACAAGAACCGCAATTGAGTTTATAGATTCCTGATTTACTTGATTTTTCAACACGAGATTTATTATTTTTAATATGTTTACCTAAGTTATTAGAAGTTTTGAAAGTTATATTAAGATTTTGTTTGACGAGAAAGGATTTAATATTTGTACTTGCAGAACCGCAGAATGTTAAACTGTTGAATATTTTATAGTCTTTATGAATAGGATATACTTCATTTATTGCTTTCTGATACAGTTTTTACGAATGATTAGATCTATCATATCCGGATTATATGAATTATTAATGGCTATCTGTTTGATGATGTTTAACTCTTTATTATAATCTTCTACTGATAAAGGTAAATTGAGTAACCGATGTACCATGCTGTTTAAAGCTGCAACTTTGTGTTGAATTGGATGTAATGAGTAGTTATGTATAATTGTATCAGTATGTGTTGGTTTACGAAAGACCGAAAAACATGATTATTATTTTGTTTAGTGATTTTAAGTCCAAAAATTAATGGAATCGTTCTGTTCAATTTCTATCGTGAATTTAATGTTCAAATGGATGGAATTAATGAAATTAAGAAATAAGTCTAATTGACGAGTAGTTCCAATGAAACATACTAAGATGTCGTCAACATATCTATACCAATAAAGAAATTTGGAAATGAGTGGATGTGTATGAATTTTCTGTTCAATATTATTCATAAAAATCTCTGCTAGCAGAGATATGAAGTATATCCTATTCATAAAGACTATAAAATATTCAACAGTTTAACATTCTGCGGTTCTGCAAATACAAATATTAAATCCTTTCTCGTCAAACAAAATCTTTATATAACTTTCAAAACTTCTAATAACTTAGGTAAACATATTAAAATAATAAATCTCGTGTTGAAAAATCAAGTAAATCAGAATCTATAAACTCAATTGCGGTTCTTGTGATAAAATTTATATCGGTAGGACCTATAGGAGTTTTGGCATAAAACATCTGAACATAAACGTAGCTTCGATAAAAATAAATCTGATTCAAATTATTCAAACCACCTAATAAAAGAAAACCATTCATTCAATAAAAACTTTGACATATTACATATAAAATCAAAAGTTCAAAATTAGATCTCCTAGAAGCATTAGAAATAAATAGATACAAATATTCGGACAAGCTTTTGAATGAACAGGTAGATGTGAATTATTCACCCCTACTTAACTTGTTTAATAAGTTTTTATTACCTTTCATACTAACTGTACAATGGCTCGGTGTGGATTTTCCTGTTATTCATCCAACTTGTTCTACGATTTGTTTATAATACCATACTCTTCATTCTGTTTGTCATTCTTGATAAAGCTGCTGTGTCAGCGAAACGTCGTCGAATTCTTTCAAATAAAGTGTAGATTAAAGTTAAACCTTGTGTTTTTTATCTCATTTATATCATGGATCTACATCAAGTAACGGCCTCCACAATTCAAAACATTAGTTTATCGTTTATTATCTGGACGAAACAATATTACGAAAAATTCCATTAAAATGAGAGAAAGATGGTTACTCATGCAAGCAATTGTACACCTATAAGAAAGATTTGGACTAGAAAGTGGCAGGTGGATATTGCAGATGAACTTGTCCACCGAACAGTGGTACACAATATTTCAGTTACCATTTTTAGCATAGTGTTCTTTTTGTTTTCGTCCTTGAGGTACCATAACAACTCAAAGACCATTGAATCAAAATTGTCACAACTGTAATTATTACCGTTAATATTAATTGCTCAATACTAACTTCATAAAACATTATATGGCATTACCTATACCCTCAGACATGGTCAACTTCCACACACAATATGGGTGAGGGCCGAATAGGTATATCGGTAATAATCTAATATCCCAATTTCCACTGTTAATATGGGTTAGGGCCAATTAGGCCTGTCTCTAAATGATCCGATATTTCATTAAATTTCTTTGAAGACGCCAAAGATCGCAAAGGACAGAATTCAATATAAATGTTGCAAAGATCAAAAATCTGGTTTTTGTTCTTCTAATTGCCTTACCTATGGTTTGAGCGGCGAAGAATTGATCGTATCACATCAAACCTCACATAAAGAACTTGAATAAGTTATTACCAATACACAACAAAACAAAAAATAGAGGGTCTTATTTTATAGGAAGGACTTCAAGACAAATGCAGGTACTAGACGTTCATATTGCTTTTCATTTGACAGATTTTATTCGGTCTCAGATGTAATTGATGTTGGAAAGAAAATAAAATAATTCACACATACATACAATCGATGTATTTTGCATAATTTTTATAAACCAGGGTATGGGTTGTTTCAGAGCCATAGGCAACTTTCGTTGAATAGACTTTTTGTTTCGTTTTCAAAAATATTCACATGTATACAGGGTGTTACATAATAGTATATCACAACTTGAGGGAGTAAATCTACGTGCAATTTAAAAAAAAATTATATAAACATAGGTCCACAGAAGCTTCGTTACGGAGCTACAAGGTGTTGAAATTGCGGGAAACTCCTGCAGTTTCTGAGATATTCAGCCCAAATTTGGAATGCAAGCTATTTTTCTTAGCCTCCATCATTACACGTCCTAGATTTTAACTGAAATTCACAAGGTCTTTTCTTTTCTGAGGCCATGTCTCATTTTGCCCTTTCAAACTTTTTTGCAGTACGCCACTGATCAGCGTACAATCATTTTTCGTCATCTTCGTTCAATTTAGAAACTTTTTTGACACTTGTAATTTTTTCGTATCTCCAACCGTTTTCGAGTAAAATATTATTGAATTTGAATTATTTGAATTGTATGTTATTCGCTAAATAAAAAAAATAATAGAAATACTCTAACTACTAGTATTCAATATAAAATTAAAATCACGCACTCTTTGAACTATTCCTGGTGTATTTGTTGTCGTGTCACAAGAGGTTACTATACGATTTCTTAATTCTTCTACAGTGTTCACTGGAGTGGTATAAACTAAATTTTTGAGATATCCCCATAAGAAAAACTCTAAACTATTTGAGTCTGGGGACCTAGAAGGCCATGGTTCTTGCCCAACCCGATCTATCTATCGGTTGTTGAATGTATTATTCAAGAATCCCCTAGCTTCTCCACTGAAATGTGCTGGTGCCCCGTCATGCATGAACCACATTATGTTTCTCACCAAAAGTGGCACATCCTCGAGCAATAAAGGTAACTTCTCCTCAAGAAATTGCCGATTAGCGGGACCGTTTAGTCTGTTAGGCAAAAAGATGGCCAAATCAAATAATTTCCAATTATTCCGACCCTGACATTTAGTGAGAATTGTTCTCGATGATGAGATTCTTCAATCAAATGGGGGTTTTTCTCAGCCCAATAATAATTATTATGAAAATTTGTGATAACAGTTCTGGAAAAGTTAGCTTCGTCTGTGAACATTTCTCTATCAAAATGAGCATTTTCTCTAATTTTATCTAAGAACCATCAGCAGAAATTCAGTCTTGATTGAAATCTCGAGGAAGTAGAGTTTGGACGCGTTGAATATGAAACGGGAACAATAAAAAGTCGTGGAGAATCCTCCAAACTAGAACATGTGAAATATTCAACTGATTTCCAATTTTTCTTGTACTCACATGAGATTCATATCAATACAATTCAAAATATGGAGTTCTTATAGTTTGAGTTGCACCTTTTAAATTATTATTTGCAGTAAAAGTACCAGTTTCCCTCAACCTTCTGTGGATATTTGAAAATGTTCGCCTGTCTGGTGTTACTCGATTTGGAAAGCGCGCCTGATATAATCGCCTAGCTTCTGTGGTGTTTCCATCAGCTAGACCGTACATGTAATGTATGTATGTAGCAGCCAATTCGGCGTTAGTAAAATTAGTCATTTTTTCTTACAGCAATAATGAAAGACATGGCTCCTGAAAAGAAAACGCCTTGTAGGTTATAGTTAAAATTTAGGACGTGTAATGATGGAGGCTGAAAAAAATAGCTTGCATTCCAAATTTGGGCTGAATATCTCAAAAACTGCAGGAGTTTTGAAGAAAAAAACAATTTTTTCCTGGTATTTCAACACCCTGTAGCTCCGTAACGAAGCTTTTGTAGACCTATGTTTATATGAACTTTTTTCTTGAAATTGCACGTAGATTTACCCCCTTAAGTTTTGACATACCATTATGTAACAACCTGTATTTATTGAAATAAAATATTGCCTGTATTAGTTAAAGATTATGTAGATTCGTTCCAATGAAATCATTCTTAATTCGTACTCACATATTTGAATACGTAAACTAACCATTTCATTTTGTCATAAGAGAAAGAATTTGCCTATATCATTGAGTATATAGTATTTTGTTCCAGCACCCAATCCCTATTTCTGGTTACGCCTATGCTTAAATTCAATGGAACGCGACGCGGAGGACGATACCTGCATCGAACAAATAGAGTTTCGATAGATGGCGACTCTAGATATTTACATACTCAAAACGACTATATTGTATAAGGTCACCTAGCCGCTCCGTCGTTGATAACATCGTGCCTTAAACTAATGAGTAAGGAAAATATAAAGGCTTTGTTAGCGCAAGGCCATTGCAGCTAGCTATTCTAGCCCTTGAAATTTTTGTAGGGGCTCAGGTCGTCCCGTGGATAATTGCCTACTTTTGCAGTCGTCCTGGTGAAGCGATCTACCCCGATTGATTTCAATAAACCGTAAACTGTAGTTAACTGTATTAAAAGCAGTGTGCAGTGTCGTCGTATGCGTAAGCGAAGGGGGTCGTTAACTCGTGAACAGATTCAAAGTTTTATAATTCTGGATAAAGAGAATATTATTTCGGAATAGGGTATTTGCCACTAGGATAAAAAGTATCTTGAATGTATACCGAGCCTAGAGAATCCTTTAAGATTGAAACACTTTCAAAATTCAATCTTAGAGCTTCGAAAATATCTGCTATATAACATGGAAATATGATATTCACAGCTTTCATATTTCCAGAGGCGTAGATTTCAGGGGGCATTACATTTACATTAAATTATAAGTGCGAACAGTGAAACTGGGACACTAGATCGAAAGAGAACTCTTGAGAATTTATGTCGGTTCCATGATCACTTGTTTCTTCGAAAAACATGTGTCATGTATCTTATATTTGTCGATTGAGTAAAGCCAAATGTAGAGACTTCAGATATAACTTTTACACCAATACTTACTTCTATTTCTGAATCATAACTAAAAATACCAGATTTTTCAGAATTTCATTCAAAGTTTCATTGCATTCTATTCAGGAACAAACAAATTCTGGTATTCTGTTAAATACCGGATTGATCAAAAGCATGCAACAAATTTATAAATTGTATTTTAGGGGCATGCATAAATATAGTAAACTCAATTGTTCATCCGTAACCCTTCACAATACCTTGTATCAATATTCAAATAAGGGTGAACTAAATGGTTGAATTTAGATTACCTATACTTTTCACGTGTATTGTAGTTGTATCAAGATGACTTTCGAGTAACCTTTCTTTATTGCAACCATTGTTGTTTTAGCCTTCCACATGTCAATGTGCTTTCAAATCAATGAGTGGAGTTGAAAACTTAAAATGCCCTTGAATTTAGGGAATGAAAATCGTAAGAACGTCATCAGTTCAACTACTAAAAATTCGCAATTTCTATTTCCGAAAACTCGCGCATCCGCCATTTTTAGCTATTGAATAGAAGTATTCAAAGCCAGGGCCAGGGCTCTGATTTTGAATTTGTCATGGAAATCGCAGACTTGTTCGAAAAATGAACTTTCTCTAACTTTATTCAGTTTGTGCTTATGCGGTTCTGTCAGCTCGGACGCAGAAATGATTATGTAAATTGAAAAAGAAGAAAAAAAATGTAGTTGGTACTACTAACATCTTCTTCTTCAAGTGCCATCTCCGAGTCGAAGGTTGACAATCATCTTCGCTATTTTTACTTTAGACGCAGCCGATTTAAAAAGTTGGTTCGAAGTGCATCCAAACCACTCTCTCAGGTTCCTCAGCCATGAGATTCTTCTCCTTCCTATACTTCGTTTTCCCTGTATTTTGCCTTGGATAATCAGCTGTAGGAATTTATATTTTTCACCTCTCATAATATGGCCCAGATATTCCAATTTACGTTTCTTGAGTGTGTTAGCAACCTCTCTTTCCCTGCCCATGCGTCTCTGAACTTCTGCATTTGTTACTCGATCCATCCATGATATTCTAAGAATCCTCCTATACACCCACATTTCAAATGCTTCAATCTTTTTAAGAATTGCGGCATTCACTGTCCACGCTTCCGCTCCATAAAGGAGAGAAGAGAAAACGTAAGATGTTTTAAACGATGTTTTAATGCCATACTTAGATCTTTACTACGAAAAACTTTGTCCATTTTTATGAAGTTGGCTCGGGCTTTTTCTATTCTTATTCTTATTTCTTGGGTGTATTCATTTGTGCTGTTCACCATTGCTCCAAGGTAAGTATATTGCTCCACTCTTTCTACATTTCTGCCGTTCATAGTTAGACTAACATTTACTGGATTGTTCTTTGAGATTACCATGAATTTAGTCTTTTTTATGTTTAGTGATAACCCATATTCCTCACTGTTAGTAGATACTCTGGTCATTAGTCTCTGCAGAGCTTCGATACTGTCCGCTAAGATTACTGTGTCGTCCGCATATCTTATGTTGTTTACCCGTGTTCCATCAACTGTTATCCCATATTCTTCGTTTTCCAGAGCTTTCTTAAGTATTTCTTCAGCATATGCATTGAAGAGTGTCGGCGATAGAACGCATCCCTGTCTTACCCCTCGTTGTATTTCAATTTGTTCTGATGTGTGGTTGTCCATGCATGTTATAGCTTTTTGCTTATAATAGTGATTAGTGATGATCTGTACGTCTCTACTAGCTAGATGTTTTGATTTAAGGATGTCTATCAGTTGATCATGACGAACCTTGTCAAAGGCTTTATTATAGTCTATGAAACACGCATAGACCACTTTGTTGACATCAAGACACCTTTGAGTCAACACGTTGAATGCGAAAAGGGCTTCGCGGGTTCCCAATCCCCTTCTGAATCCAAATTGAGTATCGCTTATATCCATGTCAAGTTTATGGTATATTCGATTATGGATAACCTTGAGGAGCAGTTTGAGAGTGTGTGACATCAGACTGATTGTACGATGATCACTACATTCTCTAGCATGTGGTTTTTTTGGTAAGCAGATGAAAGTAGATACTAACCATTCTCTTGGAATATTTCCAGTTCTGTATACTTTATTGAATATATTGACTAAGAGACCGATATGATTGTCGTCAATTAATTTGAGTATATCACTTGCCAATTGATCTGGTCCGGGGCTTTTCCCATTTTTCATGTTCTTTAATGCATGTTTCACCTCTTCTTTAGTAATATCTGGGCCTATCTCTTCACAGTATGTGTTAATTTATTCTGGTTCAGTTCTGTTATCCATAAATAATTCTTCTGTGTATTCCTTCCATCTTTGTAGTTTATCTGCTGTATTCATTAAGATCTTACCCTCTTTATTCACAAGAATAGTGCTTTGATTCTTTCTCTGTGTGCCTGCAAGCTCTTTCACTTTTTTGTGTAGGTTGAACATGTCATATTTTCTGTCTAAGTCCTCAATTTCTTTGCATCTGTCCTCGTAATACTTTTCTTTTGCTTGACGAATCTTTACTCTAATTTGCTTTTGTAGTTGTTGGTACTTTTGAGTGTTCTGACTTTTATAAAGTCTTCTCTCGTTCATCATTTTTAATATTTCTTCAGTCATCCACTCCTGTTTCTTCTCTTTATCTTCAGTTAGAATCTCTGTACAAGGGTTAATTATATTTCTTTTTAATTCCTCCCATTCTTCGTTAATATTTTCGTGATCTATTTGTATTCTATTTAAGTTTTCATAGATTCTGTTCTGGACTTGTTCTCTAATGTTTGACACTTGTAGTTTTGTTGTGTTGAGCTTTGGTGTAGCTTTTGGTTTTTTAAGAATTTTTAGTTTCAGCTTCAGAGTGGCAACCAACGGATTATGGTCCGAAAAAACGTCGGCACCAGGATATGCTTTAACCGACTGAATGGCATTCCTGTATCTCTCATTAACGAGAATGAAATCAATTTGATTTCTAACGATCTTATCATTAAGTCCATCTAAAGGAGCGCGCCATGTATAAAGTCTTCTCTTCGGCAGTTTGAAGAATGTGTTGGTAATGATTAGCTTCTTCTCTTGACAAAATTCCACGAGGCGGTCTCCTCCCTCATTTCGTTCTCGTAATCCATAATCTCCAACCACTCCCCCACTTCTTCCGCTGCCAATCTTCGAGTTGAAATCGCCCATTAAAACTGTAATTTCTCTATTATTTACTATTTTTAGAGCTTCTCGAAGCTGTTAGTAAAAGGTATTCAGTTCTTCATCTGTTGCCTGTGTTGTTGGAGCATACACTTGTATTAAATTTAATTTCGTATGGGTCGTTTCCAGTTGTATTATCATCACTCTCTCAGAAATTGGGACAAATCCTACGACTGCTTTGCTGGATGTTTTGTCTAGTATGATAGTTACTCCATGTATATGTTGATTGTCTTTGTTTCCAGAGTAATAGACTGTTTTGTTGTTTGTTTGAAATAGCCCTGAGCTAGGCCATCTGGCTTCACAACACCTTGGATATTAATTTTTAGTCTGTCCATTTCTTGCATAATATTGTGCATTTTTCCAGGTTGGTACATACTTTGAACATTCCACGTACTAATCTTCATAGCTGACCCGGTGATTCTTAGCACCCTCTGATCACTGAAGACCTGCCGGGGACTGAGGGCCGTTACTTCCTGATTTTCAGCCATGATAATTGTACTAGAGATATCTCGAGGATCTTTAATGTAGTGGTTTCTCCTTGCCTTCTACATCCCAATGCCGTTGACTTACAAGAAGTTCTTCCGCCTTCGGGGTCGGTTTTCCGATCCCAGGGCAACCAGTACTATATCACAAATTTAAGCTTCAAATTCTAAATTATTTTCAAGATGGAGCTAGATGTCTTACTTACCAGTAACTATACTATGGATTATCTAAGACAATGCGTAGACGATATCATCGAATCAGAACAATGGCCTCCAAATAGTCCCGATCTTGATCAGTGCGACTATTTTCTATGGGGAAAAATAGTGTATAAAAACGGTGTTATTTTTAACAATTGTGAGCAGCTGAGGCAAAGAATGTTGGAACAATCTTGATCAAGAAGTAATTTCGAGATAGATAGAGATCTGGAGAAGACAGGTGCAGATGGTTGTGGATGCCAATGGAGGTCATATTCCATTATGAATATTTGATTGTTTTTGTTGAATGTTTTCACTCATGTAATTTGTTAAACAAAATCATGTCGTATTATTATTTTCGCTGATATCACAATGCACTTAAACACCATTAACTTGGAGCTTCAAGGTAAAGGAAAAACTATTATTGAGACGATTTCATTAATGAGTTATCCTTCGTCATGAAAACATTGAGGAATTAGCTACTGAAATAGCCGAACGCAACTTACTCTCAACTGAACGTCACAGGGTGTCCCAAATTAGACGAAAAAATGAAATCTATTTTAATTGATTTAAGGATGGAGCTAGATGTCTTACTTACCAGTAACTATACTATGGATTATCTAAGACAATGCGTAGACGATATCATCGAATCAGAACAATGGCCTCCAAATAGTCCCGATCTTGATCAGTGCGACTATTTTCTATGGGGAAAAATAGTGTATAAAAACGGTGTTATTTTTAACAATTGTGAGCAGCTGAGGCAAAGAATGTTGGAACAATCTTGATCAAGAAGTAATTTCGAGATAGATAGAGATCTGGAGAAGACAGGTGCAGATGGTTGTGGATGCCAATGGAGGTCATATTCCATTATGAATATTTGATTGTTTTTGTTGAATGTTTTCACTCATGTAATTTGTTAAACAAAATCATGTCGTATTATTATTTTCGCAGATGTTTTTAACAGTTGGCATCTCTGAGATATTTGGGAAACAGTCATCCTGATCTTCTTCCAAATGACCCTGTTGTCCGAAATTTTTCCTCTAGATCATAGATTGTGCTTCTTTTGTAATTAGGGACTGGAAATTTGCCTAGCAGTATAGCCACGTACAAATAAACATTCAATGAAACGCTTATCCTCATTTGTTTAAACCATTGTTAACAATTTCAACGTCAGAAACAAGCAACACCAAGATTCGATTCGAGTTCTAACAAGATGTCGCCTACAACTCGATGACATTTCATTATTTTTTGTTTATCATAGAGTAAATGCATTCAGTCTATGTTCAGAGGTTTTACAACGGGAGGAGCATATGAAGGTGGAAAAGGGAAATATTATTGACGACAATTCGCACAGTTCTGAATCAATATTCTAGTTCGACCCCTCAAAATGATGGGAAAGGTTCAATCTAGTGATTGAATTACGCAGTTGAAAATTGTTAATATTTGAGAAAGTCAGCCATTTTGAATTCGAAGGGAATTCAAATTTTAGGTTGGTTTTAGTAAAATATGGTTCTTTGTCTTCCTAGAACATTCATGAAAAACACAACAACTTCAGGAGTGCCAAAGATCAGAATGAAAAAACTTCTTCATGCTACTCTTTTACCAATTCTTAGAATATTTTCAGGATCAATATTTCAAATTGTTCAGAAAATACTGAATTATCGACTGAATGCCCCATTCGAATTTTTCAGTGAAAAAAAACGTTCCATCGATCTTGAAATATTGCTCATTTTCGAATGAGTCAGCCATATTGGATTTTACCGGAAGTAAAATTTCGATACAATTTCTGAGAAACCTAGTCCTTTGGCTTTCCAATGAAACGAACGAATGATCTACCTCTAAAATTGCGAAAGTTATAACGGAGAAAAAATTGTCCGGTTTTCTCTGGCGCACCCTATATAATCATAGACTTGAGGTATTTGCAACTTATTCATTCATTTCATCGTAGTAGTTCATAGATATTTTGTGAAGCTTTATTTATATAGCAATTTCTGATTTCACTCGTTGGTTCTCAAATTTTTCCAAAATTTGAATCAGACAAGGAAGTGTTTTTTAGTTGAAACCTCTTCCATGATGTCAAAGAATGCATCTGAACTCGTTTGCCATTATTCATTATATAAGTTTACCAAGTAGTCACTGAGGGAAAAAATAAGTCGATTCTGGAACAGACTAGTGTTTTTACATGTCCCACAAATTTTCACGATGAATTTAACTACGTGACACTTTTTTTCTCACCCCATATTTTCGATGAACTTATTACTGTAATATACTGTATCCAAAAATGGGAATAGAGCATCAAAATCACTAACGTTAAAAATAAATATCATAGAAATGTACGAACCCAAAGGGGAGACCAGATGGATTTTATTTGTTGGAAACGAGTTAAGAAAGGTGCAATAAATTTAGTTTGGGATTTTCCGCTATCTGCTTCACTGCATAATTCGCTTTATAAACGTGAGGCGTAACTCATGAACTGTATATATGTGGACTGCTTATCTTCTGCGACACACCATAAGTGAATCTTTCAAATAATATTATCGTCCATTCGTGTGTGACTTAAACTAATTTCTTACAGAGATTGGATAGAAGCAAGCACGTATTTTCCTTCTTTCATGCGAATTTCTGTGGAGAAAAGATTCGAGATCTAGAAACATGTTCAAGATGGGAAAAAGTACGGCAGCTAGGTGAAATATTGTAAAGTAAATAAATTCTTCTCTGGATGATGAGGGTCAAAAATTCATTAGTGACTATGGGCCATTGTCTCCGTTATTGAGTGAAATACACACCACAAAAATTGTCGCATCACCTGGTATTCTGAATTCTACAATCAATTAAGCAACTCGATCGCAGTTTCTTTGTCAACAAATGTTTTTGGGCATATGAGAGGAAAAAAATCTTAGTAATATTTGTTCCCATATGATCTCAAACACGTCTGAAACAAGAATGAGTTTATTTGGCTATCAGTATTCATTCAATTTTTCTTCAGTTTTCACGCTAATCAATGCAAGTTTTCTGTTTCTTGTTGATTTCCGAATCTTTGAATTTATTCTAATGGCTGCAGCACGTCCTGGACGCTATTTGAGTGATCATGAAGTGGTAAGAATTGTAACACTTCTAGAGGAGGGGCGAAGCCAATGCACTATTTTAAGAGCAATTAAGCGGTACCACGAAACAGGGGAATATTGAAGAAGGCCCGACAGGGAAGAAATCGGATAACAACACCAGTTGATGATCGTTGGCTTCGTTTAACTGCTCTAAGAATTCGGCACTGTACGGCTAGAATGCTACGAAATGAACTGGCACTTTTCAGAGATGTGCATATTTCATTGCAAAGTGTTAGGAACAGGCTCAGAGAAGACGATATCAGACCAAGGGTGGCTTCTACCGGCCCGCGTCTTACGAGAGAGCATCGAGTTGCAAGACTTCAGTTTGCAAGGGAACATTCAAATTGGGATATTCCAGAATGGTCGAATATTTTCTTTTCCAACGAGTACAGGTTATGTCTAGAATCAAATGATAGATGCATACCTGTATACAGATGACCTGGGGAACTGTATTAGCAATGAAATATCTGGCAAACCGAAAACGGAGGGGGCTCAGTAATAGTGTGGGGAGGCATTTCTTTCCATGGTCGAACTGAGTTGGTCCTAGTGAATAATGGAAGAATGACAGTAGCCAGATACATCTCAGATATCCTCGAACCCCATTTTGTACCCTTTGGCCCATTGTTTGGCGAAAACTTCATTTATATGCATGCTCGGCCTCATGCAGCTAGAGTAGTTTTGGCAAAATGACGAAATTGATATTTTAAGATGGCCAGCAAGAAGTCCAGACTTGAATCTCATAGAACATGTTTGGGACTACATGGGGTGGTAAATTCAGCAACGTAGGATGCCTTGTAGAACACTCCGACAACTAAAAAATCTGCTTCCTGAAATTTGGAACTCAGTGACTCAAGAGTACATCCAGAATTTGTTTGGGGGGCTTCAGAGACGTATACTGGCAGAAATTAGGATCCGGGGAGGAAAAAATCGATCAGAGAAGACGATATCAGACCAAGGGTGACTTCTACCGGCCCGCGTCTCACCAGAGAGCATCGAGTTGCAAGACTTCAGTTTGCAAGGGAACATGCAAATTGGGATATTCCAGAATGATCGAATGTATTCTTTTCCGACGAGTCCAGGTTCTGTCTAGTACCAAATGATAGACGCATGCCTGTATACAGAAGACCTGGGGAACGGTATCAGCAATGCAATATCCGGCAAACAGAAAACTTCGGAAATGAAACAGTGATAATGATGAGTAATGAGGCTCATTTTCATTTCAGCGGTTTCGTTAATTAACAGAACTGCCGATATTGAGCAGCAGAAAACCCCCACGAACTGCATCGAGCCCTACTTCACAGTGAGAAAGTCACCATTTGGTGCGCTATGTGTCGTTTTGGGGCGATTGGACCTTATTTTTTTCGAGGATGAGAGGAGGGCAAACCCCGGTAACTGCAAACTCTAAGCGATATGTTATTGTGCTGGGAAACTTCTTTATCCTAGAAATGCGAATGAAGAAAAGACATGTTTGTTTCTAACAGAATGGTGCCACGGCACATACAGCCAAAGCCTCAATGGAAGTTGTGTGTCGCATTTTTCCTAATCATGTAATCTCTCGTGTTCCTGATGTGCCGTGGCCCCTCGTTCCCAGGATCCCACTGCTTGTGATTATTTTTTGTGGGAAACCTAACCTAAAAGCTAAGGACTACTTCGATAAACTTCGAAATCTGTAAGAGTTGAAAGAAGCCATCCCAAGAGATGTTTGGGCCTTCGAGACCAATTTGTTAGAGCGGGTGATGCAGAATTTTGAGAATCGACTACAGCAATGCATTTAGAACACGGACGTCATCTGCTTGATTTCTTTTCAGAACATGATTCTTTTCAGTTTTGTACACTAAATGGTAACATTTAAGATTTCAGATTTCAGAGTTATTCTCATTTCAAAAACGCCCTTCCATTACGCCCCACCCTGTATATGCAGAATAAGTTTTGTCTTTTTTGTCTTTCAGTAATATCTTAACCAAAAGACACAGACTAACACCAAATCAACCGATTATTGTTCACATTAGGATAAACAAAAAAAATGTTGGAATAAATTGTCTCGAACGAATCCACTTTCTATAAAGACTTGTGTGAAAATAGGACAAGAATTGGGTAAAATAAAATCTCTAGGATTCAATCAAGATAAACTGGATCGCAAATCAACGAATACCCAAACAAACGTCGAGCAAAACGATAAAAAAATGGCAATAGCGACTTGATTCCCATTATTGAGAACAGAAACGTAATATTTGCCGTGAATTGATTTACTCGAGAGAATGAATTCCGCTTAGAAATATCCAATTTCGCCCGAACAATCAGAAAGGAATATTTACAAGAAACGAATTTTAGAACGCGAAACCTTCCCTTCGATTACATTTCTTAGACTTCATCCGAAAAGAAAGAAACACAATAAACGATCGGCGATATTTCTTCGTTCTAATATTTGTTAAATTCTCGTGTGAGCTTGTTCTTGGTTATCGATAGAGCATGTGTTTCTTGCTTAATCGCTGATGATTTTAAAGATTTTGTAAAGAGAGGTTTTTAGTGAAAATAATTTTTTTTTTTGCGAATGACAGTAGCCTCGAAAAGGGTAGAAAGCACAACCATCTACCATGCTTTTCTCAAAGCTACTTACGTCTATATCAGTCAGATTTCTCGAATTAATCATTTATATCTTTTAAACTCAGTTTTCATAATTTCATCAAGTTAAATATTTAAATAGTTTGAAATTCGAATCAAGAATCTACCGGTAATGATACCCAATGAAAATTATAGTTATATCCGTAAAGTGTCGCTGGTATTGATCTGGGTTGTTTTTATTTATTTATTCATATTTATTTATTTGAGTACAATATAAGGAATGTCCACAGCCGAAGCCAAAATGACATTCACTAGATGAATATTAGTTACATAGAATCTAGTATTCTAAAAAAGTATTATATAAGACATTAATAGTGAGTTGTATTCACAGAAAGAATGAAAAAGAAATACAAAATGAATATTACAAAACGAACGATTGAATGAATTTTATATCAGTCAGTAAAGAGCAAGCGTAATGTTCTCTTCAAAGAGGCCAATGTGACCCCAAACAAATTGATACTCCTATGCGTGTTGCAGACACGTAGCATCCTATCGATAGGGGAGTTCTGTGCACTATTAGTTTTTCTAAAAGTTATAGAGAAGAGGTCGTGGTGCCTCAATGATTTCATAGGAACATTAAAAGTAACCATGTGCAAGATCTCAGGTACCTGAAATACGCAGTTCAATATTTTAAACAAAACCAAAATATCAGATATAGTTCTACGATTTTCAAGTGACAATAAATTGAAATATTTACGGGCAGGAGCGTAGTCGTGGTTCAGGATAACAAAGTTAGTTTTGAAGCATATGAACCGTATGAATCTATTCTGAATGCGTTCAAGTCGGTTGGAATAACAATCATAACGAGGGTTCCAAATACATGAGGCAAAATTTAATTTACTGTAGATGTAAGCATAATATAAAGTGATAAGTGATTTTACATATTTAAATTCCTTACTTTTCCTGAAAATATAACCCATCATTCGACTTGAACTATTTTCCATGCGATCTATGTGTGCATCGAAGAGCCACTTCGAATCGAAAGTGACACCCAGATCAAAAGCCGTGGACACACGTCGCAGCAATGAATTTCCAATTGAGTACTGAAAAGATAGGGAATGGTTTCTAGTAAAAGTTATCGTGAAACATTTATTTAAATTAAAAATAATTGGTTTTCTACAGTACTCAACCAAGTTATTCAAATCTAGGTGAAGATCAAGGCAGTTCTTAGGACCGAGATGAGTTCATTTATCTATGCGGTACCGAGATGAGTTCCTGCGGTAGAAGTACTTATGAAAGATTCAGATTTGAAACCATTTAAACTAACGAAATGTGACCTATTCAGTAGATACGATTGGATCCACTCAAGCAACCAACCACTTACACCTGCTTCGGCTAGTCTAAAAATGAGAATATCGAAACTTATTTTGTCGAAGGCTTTAGAAAAATCTGTGTAAGTAGCATCAGTCTGAATTTGAGAGTCCATTGCACTCTGCAGGTACTCACTATAAACGATCAAATTAGTTTCCAGAGTCCTACCCTTAAAAAATCCGTGCTGTTGTGGGATAATGAAATTTTTCACATGAGAGAAAAGATACTTATAAATTATACGTTCAAATACTTTAGCTATGATCGAAAGCTTGTTAATAGGTCTATAATTAGAAATATCATTTTTATCTCCACTTTTGAAAATTAGGACAACGGCGGACTCCTTCCACTTTTTTGGAAATACACCATTAATCAGAGACTGATTGAACAAAATATGCAGTGGTTTACTTAATTTGTGAGCGCAATTTTTGAGAAAAATTGGTGGAATGCTGTCTGGACCTGAACCCTTCGACATGTCAAGGGATAAGAGAACCTCTCGAACCTCTTCTTCTTCTATGTGAATATTTGATGATACATCATTATTGCAGTTTTTAACAGTTACACTACGACTACGCTGCTGACTTACAGGAACATATACACTCTCGAAATAACGGGCAAAAAGATTGCATATCTCTTTTCCATCTGATGAAGAAATATCCCCATACCTCATTTCATTAGAGAGTTTAGAGTCGCCCGTCCCTGAGAACACATGTTTCCAGAATGATTTGCTGTTCGTTGGCAGTTCCGCTCAATGATAGAGGTGAATTTATTCAAATCAAGTTCAATAAGTTCCTTCGAATGAGCACGAAGCTGTTTGATTATATTGAGATCATTGACATTTTTACTAATTTTCCATTTTTATGAAATTTTGCTTTTCTCTTATTGTAACAATAGTAACTCTCGAAAAGAATGAAGGAAAACACTTAGTGACTTTTTTCTTAGGAACAACAGAACCGATTATGCCATTGATTCTCTCATAAAAAATATCCAGATTTTCATCAATTCCCTTAGAGCTGCTGTTGAGCAGAAACTCCCAATTCACCAGCGATAATTCTGTGGGAGAATGGAAAGCAGTACTCATTCTATGTTTCATTTCCACTTTATTGTTGTAACGAGAATAATTTCACTTTTTCATAAGTTTTTCGAAAATCAATAGTTTTTATAAAGCCGAGTCTATATGAGTTCGGAATTCATTAGATTCACTCTCTTTCCATTCAGAAATCGGAATTGTTTGTGATTTTATTGAAGCTGTGCTGAGGCGATTAGAGTGAATACTTTTCAGTAGAAGTAATTAAGTAATCTTTTGATTTTCTGGATAAATTCCAATTGTCTGAGGCGTTATAAGTATTGCGTAATTTTGCCGGATTTCCTCGACAACGAATTTAATTAGAGAGTGGAGAAATTTCGAATTTTCCAAGGATATTTTTCACAATCAAGATATCTTACTGTCACGAGTTTTCATCTTTATGCCAAACCTTGATATTTCACGACTGGGGTAACCACGTCTTTAGGGGACTAGTCTTGCCACCTAGGGCGGTCCTTGTGAACCATATTCAGCCAATCAAGTAACATGTAAGCTGTAAGATATAGGAATACCAGAAAATCGATATAAAACACTATCCAACCTCGTGAGAATTAACCTCAGTCCTAAAAACTAAGTGTTCTTCTTTATGATCGATTTATTCTCTTCTATCTTCATTAATCGTTGACTGAGCTCTGTCATTGGGTTTCATTTTGTTGAAAAGCTCAATATTGTTCTAAATTGAAAATTAGTAAACATCTCGGAACAAAAAGTTTCTATATGAGAGATTTCGCAATGTGTAGACACATCGAAGAATATTCAACCTTCCGTAGAATGTTAAATATCCTCCCTTGAAGGAGCTAGTTTTCCAATCTACTCTTCATAATAACCGTTAACCGGGGCCACAGCGAAGTGGTACAGCACGGTCAGATGTCACGAATAGGAACAATGGACTGCAGTTTCGGTCTCGTTTGACCTCGTCAGCATTGTCTACCCATTCGTAACACAAGGCCGTTACCTATTCATCTCAATTCGTTGGAGCGAACGCAATAATGTAAATATCACTGCGCCCCCAACGAACCGAAACAGAGGCTACCTCACCAACGCCCCGCGAAACGGTGAAACCAAAGAGCAGATAAAACAGGAAAACGTTAACGGTGATCATGAAGAGTAGATCCTTCAAGGGAGGATATTTAACATTCTACGGAAGATTGAATAATGTCCTTTGAAAAATAATTTATATATATATATATATATATATATATATATATATATATATATATATATATATATATATATATATATATATATATATATTAATAGTAAATTTTGTGTTGAAATGTTTGTGTATGCCTGGTTGTAAACCACATAGAAATGAGGAGCGTCGGTCCTTCGACGGCCGCTTCTGTCTGATACGTGAGTGTCGCATAGTGGTATGTTATCGAACTAGTGTGACCACTTAGCGTTTTCCTGTTTTATCTGCTCTTTGGTTTCACCGTTTCGCGGGGCGTTGGTGAGGTAGCCTCTGTTTCGGTTCGTTGGGGAGCGCAGTGACATTTACATTGTTGCGTTCGCTCCAACGAATTGAGATGAGTAGGTAACGGCATAGCCTTGTGTTACGAATGGGTCGACAATGCTGACGTGGTTAAACGAGACCGAAACTGCAGTCCATTGCTCCTATTCGTGACATCTGACCGTGCTGTACCACTTCCCTGTAGCCCCGGTTAACGGTGATTATGAAGAGTAGATCGGAGAACTAGCTCTTTCAAGGGAGGATATTTAACATTCTATGGAAGGCTGAATATTGTCTCTTGAAAAATAATTTTCTTCGATGAAAATTAGTACTTATATAGTTTGTGTTTATCTCGTCTGAGACTCCTTTATTGTAATTGGTTAAACTTTTTAGTTAAGTTATTTTTGCATTAGTTACCTTGATTATAGTTAGTAATTTATTATTCAGTTACTGTGATTTCGATAATTATTCTGTGATAAGGCTAGTTGAATGAAGTGATGAATATTATTTCTAAGGCTATATCTAGGACGTAGGTTCTAGACGAAGATCTTACACACTGAGATAAAGGGACTCCGATCTAGCTTGGAATAGGTAATTTATAGGTAGTTTCAATTGTAATTTCATTTCAACTAGCTTTGCTATAATTAAATGTCATTCAACTCATTATTTATAATTCTTATTTCAAGTAGAATTGAAACACTTCTCCAATTTCAGATGTTCTTTAAACAAAACCATTACTAGTCATTTGAGATCTCCTTGTAACATTGTGGATAGGGATAGATGTCTGCAATTGCAGATACTAAGAGTCCATACTAAAATTAGATATACTCTCGAATTACACAGCGCCAAGAAATTAACGCCCAATTTCACTTCGTCTTGGAAGGCAACTAATTACATTGCTGACAAAAAAAATTGTTGTTGATGTAACATAAAATGAGACAGGCATATGATGGTAGAACGGACGCGGTCAAAATCAAAAATGAAAAAAATAACACGCAAGGTTTTATCGTTACATAGAAACATAGAACCTCATATAATGATGTAACACGTAACGTGCTCATTTTTTACAGGGTGTCAAAATTTTAAATATCAGTTTTTCCTCAAAAAGTAGGTTTTCTTCTGGCACAACCATATCGGGCCAGCCGGTATAACAGAAGCAGTATTTTTTCATCTTTTTTCAGAAAGTATACTGCTTACTTTTTGTTGATACTTGTTAATTACTGTTGGTAATTATCGACATTGCGAATTAGTAAATTCAGTTTTGAGTATGAATCAATACACCCTAATTAAAAAAGTCGATATGCTCCATATTTGAGGAGAGTGCAGGCAAAATAGCGTTCAAGCTGAACAATAATACATAGAGCGCTAACCGAAAGACTTCATTCGAATAAAACCTATTTCTCTAAAGTAGAACGAGAATTTCCTGAGGTGCAACCTGCTGAAGAGGAGGATTTCGTTATCGACGAAGATACCGAAATAGACGTATTGAAAGTTGTTGCTATTAATCCAACCAAATCAACAAGGTAAATTGCGGAGTAGCTTGAAATTAGCCACCAAAGCTCATGGAGAATTTCGACAAAACGTAAGTACCGCCTATTTAAATATCAACTACAGCAACACCTGTATGTTAACGATAGTGTTAGGCGACTAGGAAGAGTACCTTAGGAAAATAGAGGGTGATCCACTATATCCCACAAGAAAATTTTGGGTTCAAGTTCTAGATATGGATGATGGGAAGATATTTAATAGGGCCTTTAATTTTAATATTTACCACAATGGAATTTTGACATGTCCCACTGATAAGTTTATGGTCAGAGAATATTATAAGTACGAACAAAAATTTTGCAACGCCAACGTAGTTATCGTTATTAGCGATTGGGGATATTCTGCAAAAATTGCCTAGGTATTTTCCACTAGAACTCCGGAACCGTTAAGAATAAAGTGACGTGAGTGGTATAAAAAAAAAGATAAGAAAATACTGCTTCTCAAGCAAAAAATTATTGAACGATTGTATGCATTCGCCGAATTGAATTCACTTCTAATTGAAAAAATGTCTGGTAGGCTTCGATTTTTTCTTTTATTTATTTATTTTGACCGTTGCTAAAGTTAAACCAGTGTCTGCTCGAATTGTTTATTAAATTAACGATTAGTTTTAAGACTTTTGAAGTTATTGCTGTACGAAAAAATGGCTAATTTTACACCGAATTGGCTGATTTCTATTACATGTACGGTCTGGTTGCCTTAAACACAACAGAAGCTAGGCGATTATATCAGGTGCGTTTTCCAAATCGAAAAACACGAGACACGTGAACATTATCAAATATCCACAGAAGGTTGAGGAAAACTGGTACTTTTACTGCAAATTATCATTTAAAATGTGCAACTCAAACTATGAGATATTGAGGAAGCAGTTTTGAATTGGAAATCGGTTGAATATTTCACATGTTTTAGTTCGGAGGATTCTCCACGACTTTTTATTGTACTCGTTTCATATCCAACGCGTCCAAACTCTTCTTCCTCGAGATTTTCCTTCAAGACTGAATTTCTGCTGATGGTTCTTATATAAAATTAAAGAAAATGCACATCTTGATAGTCAAAGAATGTTCACAGACGTAGCTAATTTTTCGAGAACTGCTATCACAAATTCTCACTAATCATTACTGGGCCGAGGAAAACCCCAATTTTATCGAAGAATCTCATCATAAAGACAATTCTCACTGAATGTCTGGGTCGGAATAATTGGAAATTATTTGATTGGGCCATTTTTTTTGCCTAACAGACATAACAGTCCGCTTATCGACAATTTTTCTGAGGAAGAGTTACCTTTATTGCTCGAAGATGTGCCACTTTTGGTGAGAAACATTATGTGTTTCTTGCATGACGGGGCACCAGCACATTTTAGTGGAAAAGCTAGGGAATTATTGAATAATACATTCAACAACTGATGGATAGGTCGGAGTGGGCTAGAATCATGGCCTCCTAGGTCCCCAGACTTAAATAATTTAGACTTTTCTTATGGGAATATCTCAAAAGTTTAGTTTATACCACTCCAGTGAACACTGTAGAAGAATTGAGAAATGGAATAATAACCTCTTGTGAAACGATAAGGAATACCCCAGGAATATTTCAAAGAGTGCGTGATAATATGCGAAGAAGGACAGAGGCCTATATTTTTGCGATGGCGGTCACTTCCAGCAATTTATTTAGTTTTTAATTGTTCTTTTTTTTAGTTTGATATTGAATAAGTATACGTTGAGTCTCAGAAGACGAGCTTTCAAAATAAAAGCAAATTTTGGGCATACCGATCGAGTATTTCTATTATATTATCTTATTTAGCGAATAAGATACAATTCAAATAATTCAAATTCAATAATTTCTCACTCGAAAACGGTTGGAAATACGAAAAAATTACAATCGTCAAAAAAGTTTCTAAAATGAACGAAGATGACGAAAATTGGTGGTACGCTGATCAGTGGCGTACTGCAAAAAAGTTTGAAGCGGGCAGAAAAAGACATGGACGGAAAAGAGAACTTCTTGTAGTATCTAGTTGAAATTTGGAACGTGTAATGTGGAGGCTGTGAAAAATAGCTTGCATTCCGAATTTGGGCTGAATATCTCAAAAACTGCAGGATTTATGAAGAAAAATTGTCTAGCTCCGTATCGAAGCTTTTGCGGACCTATGTTTATATGAACTTTTTTCTTAAAATTGCACGTAAATTTAACCCCTCAACTTGTGACATACTATTATGTAACACCCTGTATACCTGGTGACATTTTGATTCAAGCATCTTTACATCAGAGGATCGTTAGGTAAAAATTACAATATTTAATACAAGTACTCTATCTTACCAACGTGAATTAGTAACAGAACAATATATTTTTAATCATAATTAACTTCAAGTGTTAAAACACCTCAAATGATACAAACATTTTTCTCTCCGTGCATACCCCGAATGAAAACTATTCATACAAAGAGTGAAAATTTCTAGTGTTTTCGATGATTCTCCACGAAAATGTCATTAATATATCGGATGTCCTCCACCGAAAAGAATATCGATAACTTAACCCAATTTATCTAGTTTTATGAGAGTGAAACTCAATTTATCAACACAAATAGAATTAAATGTCCTGGAGATTGATCTCATGTAGTAAGCCGAGTAATTTCACGTACGATAATAAAATTGGAACGGGGAGGTTACTACGAATCTAAAGACTATTGTAGTTGAACGGATTATGTAATTTAATTTTGATTATGTTACTAGAAATAATGTCCACAACATATTTGCCTCTGCTCAGGAGGTACACCTTCAGTCTCTTGTCAAAGCTTCTGGTGATATCTCTCCAAAAATTATCCTCAACCCCGCTGAAATACTTCAAGATTTCTATGACCAGTTCAAAATATTCATATTTTCAGTGGCTGTATGATATTTTGCACCATCTTCATGAAACCACATATCTTCAATATGCATAAAATTTATCTTGGATCACACAAAATAAACAGATTATCAAACAAGATAATTTACTCAATATTTCTCCTGTACTGAATATCCTCCATATCGCAGTGTTTTGTGTGCACATTAACTTTCCAGTAGTCTGTACATTCCTATCTTCAGTCCAGTTAGAGCAAATCTTTTAACTGCGGAAAATACTGATATGATAATGGTTTTTATCATTGGAGAAATATTTGTTCGAAGAATGAAGTACGAGGTATGTCAATTAAGTTCGCGGAAAAGTGCCCGGACGGTCCGGAAAGTACATAAATACTTGAAAATACCTTATATTTCCTCGCAATAGTCTAGCTCGAGTTCGATGCAACGGTGCCACCGTTGCATCCCCCTGAAGATAGGCCCCTCAGAACCGCCGTCGCGATGCTTTGGACTTCCAAAACTCCGTCATATCTGTTTCCTTTGAGGTACGACTTCAACTGTGGGAACAACTGGAAGTCACAGGGGGCCAGATCTGGACTGTAGGGGGTTGTGGAAGTGTTGGAATGCCGTTTTTGGTAAAAATCACGAACTGGGAATGATGAAGCACCCATCCGCGTTCAGCCAATTTGGGTCGTACACGAAATACACAGGCCTTCAGACGATTCAAAACTTCAATGTAGAATACTGCGTTGACTGTCTGACCTGCTGGAACGTATTCGTGGTGTACAACTCCATCAATATCGAAACATGCGATGGGTAAAGATTTCTCTTTCGATTTTGACATTCTGACTTTCGTGGGGCGCTTACCCCCTTTTCTACCCAGTTCATGCACTGCTTTTTGATCTCAGGGTCTTATTCGAACACCCACGACTCGTGATCAGTGATAACATTCGTCAATTCGAGAAATCATGTCTTGACAGATGGACAATCGGAGCTCTTTCTGCTCAACTGTGACCATCTGATTTGTTCTGACAATCTTCCTTATACACGTCAGTTGAGTGTTTCACGCGTTTCACCAAAGATTTAATCACTATTCTTTGTTCAGTTATTTTATCACTCATTTTCACGACGGTGTTTCGAAACAGGTCGATGTTCAAAGGACAATAAAACAAGAAGTATACAACTGATCAACACGAAACTTGCACAAACCGACGCAGAAATGAATTTTGTTTTGAATGAATTTAATACGAATGCTGAAGAGTTACCAACCGCGGCAGTATTGCCAACTTCAGCGAACTTAATTGACATACCTCGTAGTGTATAATATCTTTATTAGTGAGGTATATGGTCCGTTCAGTGAAGGTTGTCGAGGACTTTTACTCCAATTTGTATCGAAGCCTGAATCGCGAGAACGAGGAAGATAATCGCATACCTCATGTTATGAATCAGGGTTCAGAGGACCTCCCAGAAATAACAGCTGATGAGGTCCGAAAGGCACTATCAGATATGAAAAATAACAAAGCTCCAGGGGAAGATGGAGTAGTTGCGGAGGCTTTGAAGATAGGCGGTGAAAATCGGATTCGTGAAATAACGAGACTTTTCAATAAATGTTTAGCTGAAGCAAAAGTACCAGAGTCTTGGCATAATGCTATAATAATAATTATGTACAAGAAAGGAGACCCCACAAATCTCTCGAACTATAGACCTGTAAGCCTTCTATCGCATCTATACAAACTCTTCACCAAAATAATAACTAAGCGCCTCACAAACAAACTGGATACCTACCAACCTCGAGAGCAGGCCGGATTTCGGGCAACATTTGGTGTTAATGATCATCTCCAAACTCTCAAGACTTTGATTGAAAAGAGCATAGAATACAACTTGCCTCTGGTTCTCATATTCGTGGATTACGAGAAAGTCTTCGATACCGTGATACAGGCGATTATGCTTAAAGCGTTGGCTGACTGTAGAATAGATCATAGATACACTGCCATCATTAAATATATATATGAGCATGCCACTTCACAAGTGTGCCTTCACAATTCTACAGAAAAATTCAGGATCGGACGTGGAGTAAGACAGGGTGATACTATTTCCCCGAAGTTGTTCACAAACCTATTGCAATATATGTTCAAGCAATTGGAATGGGATCAGAGGGGAGTAAATGTGGATGGTGAGCGATTAAGTCATCTTCGTTTTGCCGACGACATCGTCATTATAGCAAACAGATTAGATGATGCAAATGAGATGCTCTTGCAGTTGTCTAAGGAATCCAGTAAAATCGGATTGAAGATAAATATGTCGAAAACTAAGATGATGACCAACTTAGTACCAAGCCAACCAGTTTCCATCGATGGTGAAATTGTTGAACAAGTAACGTCATACAAATATCTGGGGCATGAGATAACTATAGGCAGGGACAACCAAACAACAGAAATAGGAAGGCGAATAAGGCTGACATGGGCTGCATTTGGAAAACTGAGAGATCTGTTCAAATCAGAGATACCGATTTGTTTGAAACGTAAAGTATACAATCAATGCGTTTTACCAGTATTGACGTACGGTGCAGAAACCCTGACCCTAACAAAGAAATCAGCTAATGAAATATGTGTTGCTCAGCGAAAGATGGAGAGAGCTATGTTAGACATAACACTACGGGACAGAATTCCCAACCATATCATACTCCAACGAACTAGAGTCCAGGATACTCTCGAGAGAGTTGCTAATTTAAAGTGGAACTGGGCCGGTCATCTAGCAAGAACCACGGACGGTAGATGGACAAAGCGTCTTTTGGAGTGGCGTCCCAGAGATGAAGCCCACAGAAGTAGAGGACGTCCACCAGCTCGTTGGAAAGACGATATCAAGCGAGTGTGTACGAACTGGATAAGTCCGGCCCAAAATCGCGAGGAATGGAGATCGTTGAGGAAGACCTATGTTCAGCAGTGGACTAGGATGGTTGACAGATGATGATGATGATATGGTCCGTAATATGTCGCGAATAGAGAAATCGTGAATATGGAATGGTGATTCATTAGGGATTATCGGAATTATGTTTCTTAGAGAAAAAACAAAAAATAAATATAAAAATTGCCATTCTTGAACCTTCACTGAGATCTTTCAAATTGAATGTCACGTTTCCAGAGCTTGTTAAAGCCTCGTCAAATATTCATCTTACGATTCCTGCAAATTCAGAATGTCACTTGATCCTATCTCTACGAACCCCAGTTTTTCCAGCATGATTTCAATGTATATGGGTTCAGTTCTTTCACTAATTCTTTCGTATTTGAGATACATGAGATACCTCTTCCTGGCCCTATACAAATGTCCTTTTCCTTTCTCTTTGCTCTCGGCTAACACTCTTTTTGCATGTTGATATGGATGCCCCAAGAGTAAAATATTCCGGAGGTAAAATACCCTCCCATTCGGATCTCCGGATACTCGAGGGGGTCTATATCGAATAGTAATAACTAGGTTCGTCTTTCTGAAAATTCTAGGAACGAAATACTGAAAATAGAGTTGTGTAACATACGAGGAGTCAACAGTAAGATCAATGCCGTACATTACCACCTAGGGAGCACCAAACCTGACATTTTAGCTCTAACAGAAACACAGGTCAAGCCCTCGAGTAATAACATCCATCTCTTAGACCCAGGCTATGAATTACACACAAAGTTCAAATTCAAACATGGAGTGTGTCTTTTTGTAAAGAACAATATTTTCTGTTACAGGGAGGAATCTCCTGAAGCTGATGATTTGAATGATGATCAAAATTACCAATGAAACACAAACAAAGTTTATCTGTTGTTTACACCTTTCGGGAAACGATCCTTCCTATTCCAGCCTATTCGATTTTCTCTCTGCTAAAATCGATTATTTACAACAAGACTACCCTTCAGCAGAGATTGTAGTACTAGGAGACTTTAATATCAACATGACTCAAACACTCAAACGAAACTGATAACGCTGGTCGCTAAGCGGAATCTTTTCCTATTACGTATAGTCTTCAGCAAATGGTTATGGAAACCACCCATATTCCGGACGTGGAAGGTCAATTCGCTAACACTCTCGACCTCTTCTTTACTAGCAATTCTGATACTTACACAGTAAAGGTTCACGATCCTCTAGGAAAATCTGACCATAAGCTTGTTACGGTTCATTGCCATTTTACAGCAACTCCACTTATCACCTTATCACCCCGTTCAGTTTGGCACTACGATTCTTCCGACTGGGACGGGTTGCAAACTTTCTTTTCAGGTTTTGTTTGGAGGGAATATTGTTTTGTGACGATCCGTTGGAATGCTCTGAGAAGATAACAGAAGTTGGAGATGGAATTATTCATTCCACATACCACTAGAAGGTCAACCCCTGGTGAGCCTTGGTTTAACAGCAAGTGTGCAGGAGCGATAAAGGCCAAGAAGTTAACATCTCGCCAGCTGTGTCAGGACCCCTCCCCTGAGAACAGTAGGGCATTTATTTCAGCTCGCAATTCTTGCAATCTTGTAGTGAATGATGCGAAAGCTGATTATATGAACAAAGTAAGATCTAAGCTTGTTGACCGTTCAAACTGTTCTAAGTCATTTTAGTCGATGGCCAAATCTGTTGGAAGAAACTTCACTTCTAGCTCTCTGCAACCCCTAACTAGGGAAGATGGCTCGTTAGCCATTACACCTAAATACAAAACCAACCTTCTTGCTAACCTTTTTGCATCCAATTCCACTATGGATGCAGGAGATAAAGATGCTCCTGTTATTCCTCATATCGGATCTCATATGCCTGATATTGTTTTCAGTCAGAAGACAGTCAGGAAAAAACTGCTTGAGATGGACAGCAATGAGGCAGCTGGGCCCTACGGAATACCTTCCATCGTGTTGATATAATGTTGTTGTGAAGTGACACCTATTCTCTGTAGACTTTTCACTATGTCCTATAATAAAGGCATTTGCCCTTCAAACTGGAAAACTTCCAGAATCCAACCAATTCCTATAAATGGGAAAAAAACCATCCCTATCAACTACAGGCCAATATATCCTTTTTACCTGTGATTTCCAAAGTGATGGAAAAAGCCATCAATATCGAGCTTATCAAATATTTAGAATATGTTGGTATCATTTATGACTATCAATATGGTTTCAGGCACCAGAGGTCCACAGGACATCTACTTGCCTATGTCACGTACATGTTCAAGAGATCTATAGAGAAATTTGGGGAGTCTTTGGCTGTGGCTCTTGATATTTCGAAAGCTTTCGACCGGATTTGGCATAGGAGTCTGATAGGCAAGCTGTCCTCATATGGCTTATCCCAACACCTATGGCTATGGAGTTCAAGCTTCCTTTCAGATAGATGTCTCAGTGTGGTCTTGGATGGAGTTACATCTGACACACTTGCCACTAATGGTGGTGTGCCTCAGGACTCGATTCTAGCACCAACCCTGTTTCTACTTCATATGAACGACTTGCCTACTGTTACAGGCTGTAAGATCCACAGTTTTGTGACGACAGTACACTCTACGCATACTTCTGGTCGAGGAAATCTCTATCATCCCAATTTACAGACGAAATACGTCTTCAACAATGTGCTAAAATCAATAGTGACTTGAAGGCAATTCTCGATTAGGGCTTTGCGAACCTGGTGGAGTTTAATGCTAGTAAAACTTAAGCTTGCTCGTTTTCTAGGAAGGTTAACATTACTGTACCAGATATAGTAATGAACAACGAGACTATCTCACTCACTTCCTCCATAACAATGCTTGGGGTAACCATCGGAGACAATTTGTCATGGCACGACATCGTTGTGAACACTGCTAAGTTGGTATCTCGAAAACTGGGATTTCTGTATCGTGCCAGAAGATACTTCACTCCGACTCAACTCCTAAACTCTATAACTCTCAAATTTGTCCCGTCTTAGAGTATGGTTCCCACGTGTGCGGTTCTGCCCCTGAACACATCTTGAAACTCCTGGATCCCATACAGAAGAGGGTGATTCAGTTGATCGGTGACAGATTCCATCGCTCCACTGGAACATCGCAGGAGAGCGGGGGAGCTCTCTCTTTTTTACAGGTATTTTCATGGAAGATGCTCTGTGGAGATTTCTACGCTTGTTCCTCTGCTCGTTTCTGTTTCAAGGCCAACTCGGCAAACTAATGCCAACCATCCCTACGTGGTTAAAATTAAGACACCTAGAAGTCGTTATACCAGAAGCATTTTTTCCACAGAACAGCGCAACTTTGGAACTCTCTTCCACGTAACGTATTTCTCCATGACTACAATTTGCTAGCCTTCAAGCGAAATAGTAACCGTCCTCCTTTTCCTTTTTTTTCCTTACGCGAGTATCTCTAATATAAAAATTTTGCTATGTCAAATTTTTATCAGCATCATAATTCTTATCAAGATCACATTTCACATAATCGAACCAAATGCATGAAATTCTTTACTAATTCAGAAATAATCCTGTTTTCCTTTAAATAAATAAAAAGTCTGTGTTATAACTTCAATTGAAAAACTCTCTGCAGAATTCATTTCGGCTTTTATCATAATCCGTCATAATATAATCGCATAATCAAGTTAGATGTATCTATAATTGAAACATTCTTGAAGGTTTATTTTCCATTTTACATGTCAGCGGGTATAAGACGAGGGTTGACATCATCACAGCCCACTTTTCTTCGTCACTGAAACAAATAAATTCTAATCCAACGCAATTTTCCTCCAGCTGTTTCTGACAATCTTGTTTTATCTTTGTGGGAGTGTATCCTATTTCCTTATCTGTGAGGAAAATTAATCAATTCCAATTCTACTTAATATCCGTCTGAACAGAATGAAATGATGTAAGACGGTGGTGTCCATCCCGGCGTTGAATCCAGGTATAAGGATTTGGAAAGTACGCATTGTAACGTTCAATTCTGGCCGTTACTTATTATTTTTGGAATTTATGGTCTCTATAGTTAATTTTCAGATTACTTACGGTATTTTTCTATCTATTTCATGGGTTTTGTAAGATATTTCAATTAGGGAAAACTAAGTCTCACATCATTCGTTTTGTCTAGGAGTAGTTCTCGACTCTGAGAATTTCATAGGCCTATCCTTTCATAATTAGATAACATTTAAATTTATTCTGGAACATCTGAGTTAATAATTCACTTCCAATTTCCATTTCTTGTAGCATTTTCAACTCATTGTTTTGTTATGATCTGACAATTTGTAGAAAAGTTCTATTTGTTCTGGTACTTTTGCTTCAGCTAAACATTTATTGCTGAAGCAAAAGTACCAGAGTCTTGGCATAATGCTATAATAATAATTATGTACAAGAAAGGAGACCCCACAAATCTCTCGAACTATAGACCTATAAGCCTTCTATCGCACTTATACAAACTCTTCACCAAAATAATAACTAAGCGCTTCACAAACAAACTGGACACCTACCAACCTCGAGAGCAGGCCGGATTTCGGGCAACATTTGGTGTTAATGATCATCTCCAAACTCTCAAGACTTTGATTGAAAAGAGCATAGAATACAACTTGCCTCTGGTTCTCATATTCGTGGATTACGAGAAAGCCTTCGATACCGTGATACAGGCGATTATGCTTAAAGCGTTGGCTGACTGTAGAATAGATCATATATACACTGCCATCATTAAATATATATATGAGCATGCCACTTCACAAGTGTGCCTTCACAATTCTACAGAAAAATTCAGGATCGGACGTGGAGTAAGACAGGGTGATACTATTTCCCCGATGTTGTTCACAAACCTATTGCAATATATGTTCAAGCAATTGGAATGGGATCAAAGGGGAGTAAATGTTGATGGTGAGCGATTAAGTCATCTTCGTTTCGCCGACGACATCGTCATCATAGCAAACAGATTAGATGATGCAAATGAGATGCTCTTGTAGTTGTCTAAGGAATCCAGTAAAATCGGATTGAAGATAAACATGTCGAAAACTAAGATGATGACCAACTTAGTATCAAGCCAACCAGTTTCCATCGATGGTGAAATTGTTGAACAAGTAACGTCATACAAATATCTGGGGCATGAGATAATTATAGGCAGGGACAACCAAACAACAGAAATAGGAAGGCGAATAAGGCTGACATGGGCTGCATTTGGAAAACTGAGAGATCTGTTCAAATCAGAGATACCGATTTGTTTGAAACGTAAAGTATACAATCAATGCGTTTTACCAGTTTTGACGTACGGTGCAGAAACCCTGACCCTAACAAAGAAATCAGCTAATGAAATATGTGTTGCTCAGCGTAAGATGGAGAGAGCTATGTTAGGCATAACACTACGGGACAGAATTCCCAACCATATCATACGCCAACGAGTCCGGGATGCTCTAGAGAGAGCTGCTAATTTAAAGTGGAACTGGGCTGGTCATCTAGCAAGAACCACGGACGGTAGATGGACGAAGCGTCTTTTGGAGTGGCGTCTCAGAGATGAAGCCCACAGAAGTAGAGGATATCCACCAGCTCGTTGGAAAGACGATATCAAGCGAGTGTATACGAACTGGATGAATCCGGCCCATAATCGCGAGGAATGGAGATCGTTGAGGAAGACCTATGTTCAGCAGTGGACTAGGATGGTTGACAGATGATGATGATTTGTTCTGTGAACCTTGATTCGTTATACCTACTAGTACTGCTTGATCTGTCACCATGTGTACTGGATTGGAGGAGAGATTATTAATTCCACCTTACTCCGATGTTCAAATTCTGGGGAGCTATTTTCGAATTGCTACTGTTCGATGGTTGTATTAGTCGTGAATTAGAGTAAGTGTGAAGAGCATATAGGTCTATTTCATATGGGAGTCATAGAATGCATGGAGAGGAAATGAATTCTGATTGGTTCTGAGAAGTTCTACGTTGGTGCCTGGTTGTGTCTATTGAAGTTTCTAGATCTTGACCTAAGTTAATCTATCAGCTGTTGGATAGTCAAGCGGACATCTTGCCATTCTGGAATTCTTGAGTGACGCTTCTAATTGAAATTAGTCTGTGTCCCTGATTTTCGACATTGTGGTCGGTTAGATTCATTTTTTATATCTGCTGGTTTGTATATATTTTTATGGATTTTGAATAGAGACAACAAGCACCTTGTATATGGGATGTATTGAGAATTTCGAATCATACCTCAAGACCACACATCATCCTTGTAAGTAACCTTTTCATTTCGTTCATTTCGTTGTTCTTGCTTTTGAACTCCAATCGGAATTGGACGCGAGACCTGAGACTACTACCGAAGTTCACTACCGTTGAGATCCACCCACATTTTCATTTTATTGAGAGCCAAGCGGTAGTAATAGAGACATTTCAATCTTCGATATTGAACTCAGCGACCAGTTTCACAGATATTTTACTTAGTTCATTTATATATTTATGCATGAAATATATCAGTGTGACAATATTTCGTATAACATCTAATTTTCAACTGACATATTGTCAGACGTTCATGTACCTAATTTTGTGAAGTACCAGGTCTTACCAGCGCAGGTTCGTCTGTGATTGTGGGTACCTTAAGTGGTACATTGTATTGGTATGTGCTTAGTATTGACTTTGATGAATATTTGAGTTTAATTTTGAGAACCTATATACGTACTCATTGTCAGTTGGATAATATAACCTTGCTTACACTGAATTTTTACCATCTGTTCTTTACCCAATAGTTGAAGAGGCATAGTTCCCTAAGCAAGTTAAAGTAAAGTGAGTTAATGTAGTTAGCCAGAGAGTTCCAGATATTGAACCTAAGTATTTTTTATTTCTTGATCGTTCCCCTGGTAAACCATATGTTGGATTGTGGAATTCTAAGCATTTTTGATCTGCAAGGAGTCTAGTTTTACACTAAAGTTATTCACAGATGCTTTGGCACCCCTTTCTTTCTAATTGATCCAACGAACCTTTCATCATCGACTCAGCGAACCGTTGGCACCAAGGTGTTATAGCATTTGGTAGTACATTGAGATAGTACACCTACTTTATAGGGTTTCAACATAGTAGTCGGTAAATTCAGTAGGTTAACCCTATACCATGTCGACTCCAAGTGAATTTGAGGTTTATAATCTGAATCCCCATCTCGTAATTTAATCATGATTAAAATATTTTTCCAATAATAGCTTGGCAAATGTGTTTCATTTGAGAATATTTATGATATTTACTAATTATTATACGTAGGTTGCCTTTCAAATTTTTCGCCAAACAAAAAACAAAATGGCTTTATTGTTATTTTTAATATTTTCCATGAAGATCGATATACTTTTGCAAACGCTTGAACGAATATTCGAAACTCTTTTACCATTTCGAATGAGATACCTCCAAAACATGGTTTTAGAAGCCTTCAACTTCCTCTTGTGCCGTCGAAAATCGTTGTCCACGCAAGTTTTCCTTGATCTGCGCAAACAGAAAGAAGTCGTTAGGTGCCAAATCAGGACTTTAAGGTGGTTGACCCATTATTAATGGTTTGAATGTTGAAATACTCCATCGTATGCGCTGATGTGTACAAGCTTACATTGTCATGAAGCTGAATAATTTTAGTTCTTCGATTTGATTTTCTCAACTCAACGAACACTTGCGGCAAACGAATGGTCTTATATCACTTAGTATTGACCGTTTCATGTTGTTTTAATGGTGGCGAAATGTTTTTCTGGAAAAACAGGAGACCATTTGCTCCGAAATGCTTCGTGAACGAACAACAGATACAGAATAACATTTTTCTCATTTTGAACTTTGCGCCTTGAAGTATTCATTTTACTTCATTGTAGATATCAATTCCACGAGATCTCAACTAGAGAGGAGAACAAAACAATAATTCCTCTTCAAAATTATCTGCACCTTTGTAGCGAACATATACCATTAGCTGTGAATTGCTACTAAAATCAGTTGTCTCATCAAGCTTAATAGCAAAATATTTAGCCTGTTTTAATGCGAAAATAACCTGTTCCTCACATGTTCTGCTAATATAGAAATTCGTTTTTTCACAATTCTCGCAGACAAGGGCACTGAATTCAGTTTCTTCACTTATTTTTGATCACACATAATCTCTGCCATTATTACAGCAGCTGATTTGACCAAATCTTTACCAATAGTATATGGTTTCTTATTTCCAGCAATCAACCAGACTACTTCAAAGCTAGCCCTTGATTCTGAACGCTGATCGAATGTACCAAACAAGTTGCTATTCAATCTTTGCCTTTTAACAGATATTTCTAAATATGCAAAGTATTCTCGCGGTTTGGAAGACAGGTGTGAATGACTTTTTTTTGAAAGATTCTGAAGTCAGTACCTTCATACATACAAACACACTGTGTTTTACATTTGAATTTGAGAGGCTTTTAATTGATAAAATTCCATTATCAATAATAAGAACAAGTAATGTGTTTTTGGAATTTTACTTATAACTATGATTCGTAACGCGTTTCACTACACCGTAGCTTCTTCAGACGAATGAATGTACAGAAAATAAGAATGAGAATATAAATATAAATGTTCTTGAGTAATTAAAAGCTTATTGGGTTAATTCTTCTTAAGTGGTTATTTATGACAGGTATATCCAATAAAACTAAGGAATAGATTGCTCCCCGAAGAGATTCAATAGAGGTGAAGGGCTTAAATCGACTTGTTCATTGATGAGTCTACCTGAGTGTTTGTGTTTGTTGATTTCTAATGTTTCCCAAAAATCTACCAATCTATCTACCAATATTTATTATCTGTATGCAACATTTCAAACCGTGGGTCGAAAGAGTGATTATTTTCAAAGAGGTGATTCGCGTAATTTGAATCTGATTTTTTATTTGAAAAACTGCGTTTATGTTTCGATATTCTAATATTGAAATTTCTATGTGTTCTACCAATGTAGAAATTATCACAGTCATTGCAATTCAATCTATAAACACCTGATTCATTGTTTTTACCTGATTTGGTTTTATTATTTTTATATATTTGCCTAAATTATTATTAGTTTGGAAAGCTATGTTGAAATTATTGCTACTTAAGAATGATTTCAGTTTCTCACTTGTAATGAACGTAGGTTCAGGTGTTGAATTTTGTTTCAATTTATCGACAGGTAAACTTCATTCAATGCGATTCTACTTTGTTTTCTATTTAGAATATTATTTATTAGTTTGGGATTGTAACCAATATTTTTGACTATTTGTTTAATCAATAATAAAAAACAAGTACTGTGTTTTAAGGAATTTTACTTAATAATTGCGATTCGTGACGCGTTTCACTACACCGTAGCTTCTTCAGACGAATGAACGTACAGAAAACGAGAATGAGAATATAAATATAAATGTTCTTGAGTAATTAAAAGCTTATTGGGTTGCTTATTCTTAAAGGGTTATTTATGACAGGTATATCCAATAAAATTAAGGAATAGAATGCTCCCCGAAGAGATGCAATAGAGGTGAAGGGCTTAAATCGACTTGTTCATTGATGAGTCTACCTGAGTGTTTGTATTTATTGATTTCTGAAGTTTCCCACAGATCTACCTTCCAATATTTATTACCTGTATGCAAAATTTCAAACTGTGGGTCGAAAGAGTGATTATTTTCTAAGAGATGATTCGCGTAATTTGAATATGATTTTTTATTTGAAAAACTGCGTTTATGTTTCGATATTCTAATATTAAAATTTCTATGTGTTCTACCAATGTAGAAATTATCACAGTCATTGCAATTCAATCTATAAACACCTGATTCATTGTTTTTACCTGATTTGGTTTTATTATTTTTATATATTTGCCTAAATTATTATTAGTTTGGAAAGCTATGTTGAAATTATTGCTACTTTTTGTTCTTATTATTGACACTGTGTTTTCATTGTGTAAACCGTAACTAAGGAATTCGTTTTGGTATGCTCTTTTTTTATTTGCGGCCATCTGAAGAGAGACAGAAAATAATATTTGTAAAATACTCAAATTAAATTTCTAATTTGCGTCTTATCTTGATCGATATATCGATGATTAATGATAAAATGGTCTTGTCAGCAACTAACTAGTAAAAACTCTCTCTCTGACTCGTCAATGTATTTGTATCTTGACGCATGGCATGGACTGAGCAGATAGAGAGGGATGTGCTTCACTGCGCAAAGATATAACTCGAGAACACTAGAACACTCTAGTGGTGGGTAGTGAGATGGGGTGGCCTGCATATGTCGCTACATTGTTTAAGTTGAGAAAAATACTAACAGGTTCATAAAATAGCAAGATTAAAATATATACTTTTCACTCACAAGAGTTTCATTTTTACCCCATTTGGGGTAATTTACCCCGGTTCCCCGACCGCTGGTCTAGGTGGTTGTGAAGAAAGTGTAACTAAATGCTCATGTTACATGCAAGGATTTGAAAGTGACTCAGTAGTTGTTCAACGTAATGAGAATACTCAGAACCTTTCTCATTTCCCAAAGAATTCTGAACGAGCCAAAGAAACACATTCCATGCATTTTTCTCAATATCTGTAATAATTCCTGTGAAACTTTTGTCTTTTATTAATGATCTAATCTGTGGCCCATCAAAGATGCCTGCTTTTGATTTTTCTGCACTTAGTTTTGGGACCTTGTGGAACAAGAAAATTATAATTTTAGTTCAACAAGTTGTTTCAGAAACCCTAATTTCAGATGCGACGGAGACAATATTATCGAATCTTTTTTACTAAAGGTAGATTCATCACGTTTTGTTGTCCTAAAATTAGCGCTTCTCGACTAGGCCAATCCTTTTCAACCAAGTGTTGGTTTTTAGCTCTACTATTCCACAGACAGAGATACTTTGTGTAACTACTTCGTTATCTAAAAAGAAAGTTGACCACTTTAAAATCAACATATATGAGTAAGTTGTTATCTGTATACTTAATTTTGTCCAGAACGAAAGCAATGGTCGCATATTCTTCTCTTACTTTAGTAGCAGAATATGCAATCGGCAACATCCCCATTTATTCTTGTTGTGAGAACACATTTAAGACTTTTTTTCAATGAATCTATGAACAACCGTCAATTACAAACGTGTTTTCCTAATCCTATTGCAGCTGTAACTAAGTTAACTTTAATCGCTCTGGTTAAGTCCAGAGAAAAATGAGCAATGAGACTTTAATTCAATATTCGTCACTGAAATCTTGAAAGAAAGGTCAAGAAAGTTTTACTCAAATATTTAATCAATTACAAAAATTATGATTATGATACAGTGTCACAAATACTTCTTTATGTTATATACAGGCAATAAGATTTATCTTGGTGGTTCTTGGTCTTACAGTTGCATTTAGGGAAAACCTCTATTTCAGATGTTGAACTCCATGTACAAGTCTCTTCTTAGGAATTTCTATTCATGGGTCTCCACCTAGGAATGTCGGTCTAGGTACAGGTCTCCACCTATGAATTTGTCTAGCTATGGGTCTCCACCTAGGACTTTATAGCTACGGCTCCTCAACTAGGACTTTATAGCTACGGCTCCTCACCTAGGACTTTATAGTTACGGCTCATCACCTAGGACCTATATTTTGATATAGGTCACTACACAGTTTATGAGATCATTCGCTTAAAGATATGAAAGTTAATATAGTTTAATTAACTGCAATTCAGGAGGATTTTCAAGTTCAACTCATTCGCTTAAAGGTCTGCAAAGAAAATAAACGCCTGAACTGAAGCACATGTACTTATCATATGCGTATCACTCGATTGTTAACCAGTGGCGTGACACATATAGAGGGTTGACTGGAATCAGGTGTTTCAAATCTAATTGTTGTGACGTGATTTCAGAACGTTACACCATGTACATCTTCATAAAATACAAAATCATCTTCTTCATCAAAATATTTTAGGAAATTCTGTACGCTGGTACAGTAATAAAAAACTTCGATTCGTTTTGTTACGTTCCTTTTTTTTCGCCTAGCAGGCAGGATTTCTGAAGCAGAATTTGACAGTCCCAGACCTCTGATAAAGTCAATTTAAGTATTTCGATAAAATTTTGGCGATTTCAGGTCCCATTCAAAGTCAATATCACCACTATCAGATCAATGTCAGTTAACTTTAGCAGTGAAACATAAGCTTGAGGTATAGGGAAAGTTCAGGAAAACACGAGGTTTGGTTTGCTATACTTTACTACCATTAAATTATAAAATATACACTGTAACTGTAGTTTCAAAGGATTAACATTCATCTTCAAACAGAATAAGAAACTTGAATACAAAGTACGCTTACTAACTGTATTTGTGATTTAAAGGGTAGATGGAAAGACACCAGTAGGTAATAGGGGGTGGTACTAATTAAAAATAACATAGATTTGAGATTGATATAGATCAAGATGGTCGTTAATTATTTGTGGGTTACTATTATGCAGTGATTTGAAGATTTCAACTGATTCCAGGAAGTTCAATTTCTTGCTTTTAGGACCAACGTGTAGAAGTTCTAAACTGTCTATACTAGGAAATTCTTGATATCTAATCTTAAAAGATCGACCAGTCTGACTTTTGTCATGATGTAAAAATTATTACAATCAGGACACGTCAACTTATAAACTCCTGATTCGTCTGACAAACACATGAGCTTATATTTTGTCATTGCAGCATATGTTTCTCTTCTGGTTGGTTTTCATTCGAGTTTGTTATAATACGTATCCTAGTATCACCAACTGTTCGAAATGCTGCCTTTCTTCCACTTCACAATTGCCATAACTTTTGAAATGTGATATTAATTTCGTTTTCATTTTCTGTTATATTTATAACCTACCAATCAACAGTATAATAATGAAGAATTAGTGATTGTTATTGGGGGATATTATAGCTTACCTTTTACTTTTGGAACTCTGGGCCGAGTTGGTATTTTCTAAGATTCATTGAAAAAGGTTAGAGACCAAAATGGTCATTTTGTGACCGAGATAGGTTTCGCCCTAAATTCTGTGCTATCAAATATCTCCGAAAACATGCAATTATTGATAGAATAAGATGCGAATTTTATTTACTATATATTTGTTCGTATTCAATGTAGCTTGCCAACCTCAGCCTTTCTTCATCCTTGATTGAATTGTATAGACGCGAATGAATACGACGTTGCGTTTGTTTGGTTGCCTAGACGCAGGCGTTCAAAATCTCAATGAAAAGTTTATCCGTGATGGAGGACCAAAACACGATAACAACCGAGTTGTAACAATGATAACCCGAAGTAATCTTTTTAAGAACTGTAATTAAAGGCAAATTCTTTTGCTCTGAATTTTTTATTTTATCGTTTGATATTGTACTTTTGTAGATAATTTTTTAATAACTCGACTAAATGAGCTTCTGTTAAACGTTCAGGCTAACACATTTGATGGAATAATATCTAGAAATATAGTATTTAAAAAGGAACTATTGTATTATCCAGTGTACATCAATCAATTGGAATAAATGCGGCAATAATTTCAGTTTGAGGTTTGAGTAGGAATAAAAATTTCGTTGGTGATTTGATTTTATTATGTCAATGAAATGCGATTTAATGAAATGTATGAATTATATCTTCAAAAAGAGTTTTCAATATTGTAATGAACAGAAACTTGAAGCTGAAATAACGGCATAAAAATCTGAATATTCCGGTACGAGAACTGAACTCCGATTTCCCATTCATAAAATCGATTTTAGGGAATGAAATTGTCAGAAATAGATAGTATGCTACTTTCAATAAGCCACTTTGTACATGTATTCTGTCATAATACTCGGTAACTCGAAAAATAGCTGCACTACAAATGGGTAATATGTTTTTACTTCAAATCAACCTAAGAAGTCAGCTTTTTCCATAAATCCGCTTCTGAAATTCTATCTCTTCGAAAGATTATCCTTAAGAACGAAAGATTATTTTCTTGCATTTCAATATTAATACTGAATTCCAAACTGAGAAATGAAATTTTCCAGGATGTTGACTTGATGAATAACTAAACAGAATCCGTTAAAAATTGATATCATGAAGTTTCAAGGTCTTGATTTTCAGAACGTATAAACCTGAAAAAAAAAGATCCTTGAAAGGCCAGACATACTTCAATATAAACGGTGTTTGGTCCCTCCAAAACACAGTAGCGTGAGCAAGACATTTGGAATTCCGCAAAAGGCTCCAAAGCAACTGCTTCTAAAATGCTTTTTCAAGAAGAACTCTACGCGAGGTATTACAGCGATCATAGTTACGTTTAATATTTTGAATGCACTGAAGATATTATAAAAGAACATGACGATTTGACAATATCCTTTCAAAAGATTACTAATCAATTGCTCTTAGATGATGTTGTAGTCTTGAAAGTATGCCCTTTTGGAATTCTTCAGTTCGGAAATTGCTTCAAACAATGTCTTTCAGCACGGTAGTCCAACAGTGAATCAATATCTGCGTAGTTTCAAAATTATACTGGATTTCCTAATTATCTGGAAAATTCAATAAAAGAGATATTAATTTTCGAAGCTTATGCACCTAACTTAACCTAACAGTGAATCCATATCTGCATAGTTTCAAAAGTATACTCCATTTCCTAATTATCTGGAAAATTCAATAAAAGGGATAAATGTACAAAATGTATACACTGTCAAAACGTGAAACTATAGAGCTTTAGCCTTTCGCCCATCGGTTTTGTCTAAATTTTCGAAACATAGCATGTTTGAGTCTATTTTCTTGTTACTAGTTCAATTCAAAATATCAAAAGAAGCCACAAAACACTTCATTGAAGGAATACAACAATGAACCCTTAAATTCTAAAAATATACGGTTTTATCAAACTACAGTAGAAATAAAACAGCGTCAGGGCAGTTATATCCTACATAAATACAACTGCAGGAAAATTGACAAGCTTCTTAAACTTAAACCACAAATTCATGAAACTCATCAACTTTCTTCCGCAATACACTATTTTAAATTCTGTAAAGGAAAAATTTCTTCAAATAATAATATTCCACTCTCCCACATAAACAGATTATTAAATGCAAAGAACAAAAACAAATTTCTCAATTACTATATTCAATAATTTGATTGCGAAGGTCGTTACTTGATGAAAATCGATATACATATTTTCAATGAAATAAAAGTATAGTATTCAGATTTTCACTATATTAACAAAACTATGACCGGTTTCACCACACTGTTGCTTCATCAGATAGATACAAACTAATGAATAGAGTTATTCCTTATATATTATTCTTATTTCCTACTTAATATTACATTAGGTACAAGTACAAAGGGTATGTTGGAAAACCCATCGGAGTTACTTACTTTATGAATTGAAAATATTGATTAAAGGAGAAGGATTTAGATCCATTTGACTATTAAGTAACCTACCTGAATTCTTTTCTTTGTTAATCTCTAAAATTTCCCATAGATGAGTTTCTGTCTATTATTTTCATTGTGTGAAATTTTGAAATTATCATTAAAGTTATGGTTTTCTTCGAGTAAGTAATTAGATTAATGGGAATCTGATTTATGATAATTAAAACTACGTCTATGCTCGGATAATCTAACTTCGAGATTTCTGAAGTTCTACCAATATAAATTTTATTACAATCCCCGCAAGTCAGTTTATAAACACCGGATTTATTACCTTTATCAATTTTAGATTTGCAGTTTTTGATATGTCGGCCTAAAGAATTATCAGTTCGCAATGCTATATTGAAATCATGAAGCGCGAGGAATGATTTCAATTTCAGACTAGGATTACCAATATAAGTTAAGCTGTTGTACTTTGGGTTAGAACTTCTCATACTTGGAAATACATCGTGGATTGCTTTTTGAAATTTTTTGCGTAAAATCATGTTCTCAATCATACTGGGACTGTAACCGTTATTGACTGCTATTTGTTTAATTATATTTTGCTCTTTTATAAAATTATTTTGTGACATTTGGATATTAATGAGTCTATGTTTCATACTACTGTAAGCAGCTAATTTATGTGGATAAGGATGTGCAGATGAGCTGTGATTAGTAATATCTGTATGCGATGGTTTATGGAAAATAGGAAAATCATGTTTGCCGTTAATTTTAGTAATAGTGAAATCCAGAAAGTTAATGGAGTTTTCTGTTTCTATCTCTAACGTGAATTTAGTATTATCGTGAATTTTGTTAATGAATGTGTTGAATGACTCTAATTGTCTGTTTGTGCCAGGGAATTAACAAATGATATCGTCGACATATCTAAACCAATGAATTAAGTATTTGAATAACGGATGTTCTTGGATAGTTTTTCCAATAATATCCATGAAAATTTCAGCGACTAGAGGGCTCAGAGGATTACCCGATTTTAAACTTTTTTACTATTATATAATACTCCATTTTATTCTAGCAAATTTCTGAAAGGTGTAAGATTTCTGAATGATTACTGGATGGACTTTATTAATTTTAAGAGCGTTGTTAATGAGTTTCATTGTATCACTAGGTGGAACACTAGGGAAGAGATTAACTACATCCCATGACATAAGTTTCGCGTTCGGTGGTAGAATCGTGTGCTGAATATTATTTATTAGGACTGAAGAGTTTTTCATTGAGAATTTAGGTTCAAAATTAGTGTACTGTTGAATGATGTCTATGAGAAAGCGTGAAAGTTTTGTAGCTGGAGCTTGGAAATATGAAACTACTGGTCTAATGGGATGCCCTGTTTTATGGAGTTTGACGGGGGAGTGAAGTTTTGGTGATTGCGGGTTGTCAATATAAAGTTCAAATTTTTTGGTTGGTAGGTATTATAGACTTCAGGGCCCCCGTTAGGGCTACTGGCGCTTGTGTGCATAAAAGGATTTTGGCTCCCGATAAGGCATTTTGGAAAATGTTTTTTTTTTTGAAGGAAGGAGATAGGTAGGTAGGTTAGGTGTTAAGGACAACATACCTCAGAACAAAACTAATTTGCTCAGTATGACTAGTGTCTGGTGTACAATCTAATATTATTGAAAAATATTTTGAACTGCGAACCATTTCTTAAATATTATTACTTACTTTGGACGACAATAATTCAATTATTTCATTTTGTATTTGCACGCCTAAATAATGAGTCATTTTAACAGATTTCTTTTTGGGAGTTATACACTCGGCTAACGTGCGGTCTCATAACTGAATCAAAAGAGGCAATCATCTCAACAGCTTTCAGAAAATTTCCATTATCATGTTCGAAAAGCAATAATTGAGAAGAACCTTGAAATGCCAAGCGTTGAGTAGATAAATACTTAACAATCGCAATAATTCTTTCCAACACGTCTCGCCAATATTTATTTTGCGTTTCTAAAATCCGCAGAATGATGAGCATTAAGTCATAGATGTCTCCAACATTTTTTTTTGAATTTACCCAAGTGTTTATATAACTGTTGTGTAAAATTGACGTTTCGTGTCTCTTAATTAGCAAAGACAAGTGTTGCCAATCAGATACTCCATTTGTATCACAAAAAGCGTTAGGAGTTTTACATTTTCAAAACAACTTACTACTAAAACTAAATACAGAATCTTTAGAAACAGAGTAAATAAGCCAAGTCCTTTCGACTTTTTCTCCATGTGCTAGATTTCTGTCAAAGTATTTGGACGAAAACTTTCTTTTATCTTTATTATTAGGAAAGCTAAAACAGATGTCTATCAAGGGCGGACCTCGTTTAATCAATATTCATTGGTGATTCTTTCGGGCCACAAACCGGGGTCAGACGGAATTATATCGATACTAGCCTCATTACAGCCTTCATCGAAAGTGTCACTTGCAGCAGGTATTTCGGTAGCTGACATTACCTAACTTTTTACACAAGCTGAATTACCTGAAGTGGAAAGATCAAGTGCTGTAGACGAGGATGGTGTCATCGCTTCATCGGGCTCTGCATGAGTAGAAGCAGTTTTGCTGCTACAACCGCTGCCACTTGTTGCAGGACCTGATGTTACTGTTGAAATTTCAGACGGTTATTGATATTACGGGTTCAGAATCTTGAGATTCGGACGATTCGGCCGCACCAACATCGATAGTTTACGTGGAATCTCGATTATTTTGCAAGAAATGCTTTAAAGATCCAACCATTTTTCCCCTTTCTTCTAGTCTCAGTTTTTTTCGCTCGCGAAACTTCGCACCTGAAGGTCTCTTTCTTTTAACCTGAAAAAACAAATAAATAATTAGTACTCATGGAAATTAACTTCTAAAGTAACCACAATAATTAGCACCATGTGGATAGGGTTGGAAATATTCTTAAAAAGTTAACTAAGTAGCCAATAGATTTTAACCCTTTTTAGGGCCGATTTTTATTAAGTAAGATATGATATAAAGTTTGCATATTTGAGTAAAAGCAATTTGTTCGAGCTCTTTCAGCTTAAATTCTTTCAAAAAAAAGGCAAAAAAGATATTAAACTAATTTGATCTAAGAGCCCTTAAAAATCAGTTACTTTTTAAAGTAGTACATGACATTTCAATTAATAAAAGGAAATTTGGCTAAAAAATTAATTATAACCAGTATCCTATAAAGGGTTAATGTTGATAGTATAAAATAGGGGACACTTCCCATTTTATAAAAAATCAAGCCGTTCAAATTGCAGTCAGCAGGTATTCGGCACTTAATTTTAAAAAAAAAGTAGTAAACAAAATGTTACACAACACAACACCACACATGACAAAATAAAAATAACTTTATATGTAAAAATTAATAGGATTACTTGTTTTTATTCACTTGTTGCACGGTCCTGTGAACTAAATGATTCAAAAACGCCTGTGGCGATGCATCGCTTTTATAGCGCTCCAGGCGTTATTCATGTCTGAAGAGGAAAAATCAAAAAACTGCCGCCTGACATGTTCACGCAACGTAGGAATCGGCAGTAACTGGATGATATACTAATAAAATTTCGTGTGTGTTTGTACCTAATCCTATTTAATTTCTCAACTTTAATTTAAATATTTTTTTTGGACCCTGGGTTATGGCGCCCCTAAAGGATGGCGCCCGTGTGCATTGCACACTTGGCACATATGGTTACGGGGGCCCTGATAGACTTGACATACTCTAAAGCGTTTTTTACTAGGGATTGAAATTTATTAGTTGGATCTTTATCAATTTCTTCATAACTACCTGATGAAGCCACAGTATGGTGAAACCGATCATAGTTTTGTTAATGTAGTAAAAAACTGAGTACCATAGTTCTATTTCATTCAAAAAAATTTACTATATTCGTCTATATAAAAACCGGAGAATAAATACGCATGTCTTTTTTAATTTACTCCTCACTAATCACAATATTTTTCAATCTAACAACCTCTTTCCCCAATGATCTCAACATAAACAAATTACTATTCATTACCAAACAAAAACAGATAATAAATCCGCAGTTCTTGAACATATCAAATCTTTAAATCACATAACTACATTAGATAATTTATAAATTCTCCACAATGAACCTGTTGGAAAGTTTGAAAATCAACAAACTTTGTAAAAACCCAAAGAAGACTATTGTCAAAAGTCAACAAGAATCGAATCACTCCCTTCTACTCAACATTTCAAATAAGTATAGATAGCACATTCTTTCTTACAACTATTAGTTCTAGACACTCGAAAATGACGTAACTGTCGAAACTGGTCGAATAAACATTGTGGAATCAGATAAAAGTATATGATTTTATTTATATATCCTTAATTTGTCTCTTTAATAGGAGTAAAACACCTCATGAAGTGCATCTTGAAATTGTTAAGAAGAATGTTATTAATCATGCAAGAATTATAACCATTATTGAGTGTTATTTGCTATATAATATTGAGCTCTCTCAAGAATTTTTTCTGACATTGGTATGTATCAAACTATTATAAGCAGGTATTTCATGTTGATGGGGATGTGCGGAAGAATTATGAATGGTAATATCTGTATGGGATGGTTGAAGGAAAAGAAAAATAGAAAAATCACCAAGGTCAATTTTGATCATAGTTAGATCTAAAACGTTTTTGGAATACTCAGTTTCTATTTCCAAAGTGAACTTTATATTAGGTTGAATTGATTTTATACAGAAACTACTATTTTTACCTGTGAAACAACATATTATGTCATCATCATGATTTCTTTTCTGTGAAATTTATCGAATGTCTTTTGAGTTGGATGAGCAAAACAAATTTTGTTGTCTGAAATTAATTTTTTCCTCAACGTTGCCGGTGAAATCTCAGCAAGGGTAAGTGATACGAAAAAATGTTCTATGAAGGCTTAGCATTTGTTCGAAGAATTCCATCAGATTGCAGGACATTTCTTTTTAATTCTGAAACAGCTCGTATAATTGTCATGAAATGATTTTTAAATTTGAGACCCTTCAGGTATATGAAATATTCGTGCACAGACTACCAAACACTACACAAAACCTTCGCCTTATTTAAAACAGATCGATTCGAAAAATCTCGTTTTGAGAGATCTGGAATAGCTACCAGTTTTCCACCGTAATAAAATCGCCGTAAAAATTCGAAACTGGCTCGACTTATCCTACACTCATCAAAGACGAAAATGTACGCATTTATCTTAATAAAGAGTGAGTTGAACCCCATACCATACTATATGTTCGAGACAGTTCGATCAGTTTGCAGAATTTCCATGAATACATTAGCACATTGTCTACGTTTTGATGCCATCACTCGCTTCTTGTTTAACATCTCGTTGACACGCCATGATCTTTTTTATGACTGCTTAGACCACGGACAAGACATCACTGGTACTCCACGTTGATCTCGATACAGTCTGGAAGAAGTATCAATTATAAACTGACTACGAGAAGTCTCATTACAGATATTACGATATTTTTACGCTTTTCGTTGTTATTGAAGCAACGACTCATTTTAAAACTCATCGCATGCGAAAGATCTGTTCAATACGCATTGAAATTATACTATTAGCATGTATGTGCATGTTGAATAATTGTTGCTTGTACTGTTTCTTATACTCTGGAAAAGTAAAAAACAGTACCTTTGCTAATTGATAATACATAATTAATTTTAATTATTATTCATACCTAGTGATCATCTTCCGGCGAAAGATGACTTCAAATTACGTTAAACACTGAAACTTTTCACTTTACGACAAAAAATTGAATACCATCACACTATCAAACTTCATTCTGTGCTCAGCAAAGTGTGACCTTAACTGTATGGTATTTTTTCTTTCAAATTAGCCGCTGCAACCTATAAAGGTTATTAGTGGAGAATACAGTGCATGCAGCTTACAAAACAATAATAAATGGTGAAATGCAGTTGTTGTACAATTTCTGGTACAGCTTCAGTTTTTTTTTAAGGAATTTAGTGTTTGGTTCATGTTGATTGTAGCGAAGTTAGGTTAGTAATTCCCCATCCACAGGGCAATGGTGTATTAAGGACACTTGCGTTAGATATGAGTTGCATTTATTTCAGAGTTGTATCTTCTTTCACTAGGAATTCTTTAGGGGGCGGTAGTCTCATTATGTGAAACCATGCCCTTTTTTGTTTGGATATTTCTACGCTGGGACGTATGTCTAGGGATCAACACTGTGAAGTATCTGCGATCGAGGTGTGCAATGAAAATCTAATTTATGTCACAGTGTATCGTATTCTCAAAGGTAATTTTGACATTTTTATTGAAACCTTTGAGTTAATTACGACATGGCTAGTTAAATGCAAGAAGAATGTGTTGTATTAACCGTGACTTCAATGATTAATTTCATTCAAATAATGAAATGTTTTTATCTTTTAAGGATTTGTTGATAATAAAAATAAGAATGAAAAAGACACTCCAACCAAGTGTAAAACCAAGAATCGACCCCAAAGTGCTCAAAGATCCCATTATAGCCGATATAATATCTCAAGAACTGTCCAGTAAAACAGATCAAATCGAAATATCTGGTAATGTAGAAATTTCTTGGCAAAATTTCAAAGAGGCTATTATATCGACAGAACAAAGCCTTATCAAACATCAAACAAGGAAGCCCAAGAAAGAATGGATGACACCAGAGATTTTGGACCTTATGGACGAAAGAAGAAAACACAAAAACACAGATAAATACAAAAATATAGATAGAGAGATTAAACGAAGAATTAAACAAGCCAAAGAGAAATGGTTTTCTGAGAAATGCCAAGAAATAGAACAATAGCAAGAACGTCATGACGACTTTCAACTCCATAAGAAGATTAAAGAGATCACTGGCAACATTAGAAGGAGCCCTACCAACTTGCTCGTAGACGACAATGGAAAGATTCTAACATCTCGAGAAGAAAAACAGGACGCTTGGAAATTATACATAGAAGAACTGTTTTCAAGTACGAGAACAGATAACTATGAAAATGATAATTATGTAGAAGAAGGTCCCGAAATTTTGAGAGCAGAAGTAGAAAAAGCCGTGAGACTATGCGCGGAAGGAAAATCTCCAGGTCCAGATAACATTAGAGCCGAATTTTTAAAACTGATGAATGATGAAGCTATTAAAATGCTTACCAGCCTGTTCAACATCATTTACAACTCTGGCAAGATACCCAAAGATTGGGAAAAATCAGTTTTTGTACCCATACCCAAAAAAGCCAATGCAAACAAATGCTGTCAACATAGAACAATCAGTTTAATGAGCCACGTCTTAAAAATATTTTTGAGAATAATATATGAGCGTATCAAATCGAAGTGCGAGAATTACGTAGGCAAGACTCAATTTGGTTTCCGAGCGGGTTTGGGGACTAGAGAGCCTCTTGTTGGTTTGACTGTTCTGGCCGAAAAATGTTTAGATATGAGACAAGATCTGTATGTCTGTTTTATTGACTTTTAAAAAGCTTTCGACCGAGTGGAGCACACATATTTAATGGACATACTGTATCAGGTAGGTCTTGATAAAAAGGACATAAATATAATAAAGACCCTTTATTGGCAACAAACAGCATGTGTTAGAATCGGCAACGACTATACAGAAGATATTGAAATAAGAAGGGGAGTACGCCAAGGTTGCATATCATAGCCTCTGTTGATCAATCTGTATTAAGAAAAAAAAATGCAAGAAGCTTTATCGAATAGAACCGAAGGTATGATATTAAACAACTTAAGATATGCGGACGATACTGTAATTTTGGCCCGAAGTGAAGAAGAATTACAAGTTCTCTTAAACGCTGTGGGACAGAGCTCTCGTCAAATGGGACTTGACTTGAACGCTCTAAAGACTAAAGTCATGGTGATCAGCAGAGACAAAAGAAACATTCACATAAACTATAACAACACTAGAATTGAACAAGTGAATCAAACAAAATATCTAGAAAGAATAATAAATGATCACGTGGATACAGACATAGAAGTCTCGAATAGAACAGGCCCGCCAAGCTTTAATAAAAAAGAAGGGAGCGATCTGCAACAACTCCTTGAATTTGCCATCACGTGTTCGTCTTGTTAAGTGTTACGTTTGGTCTACACTGCTCCATGGATGTGAGTCATGGTCACTCAAAACAAATACCATGAAACGACTTAGAGCATTTGAAATGTGGTCATATCGTCGCCTACTAAAAATACCATGGACCGACAGAGTAACCAACGAAGAGGTTTTAAGGAAATTGAATAGGACACCAGAAATAGAAAACCTAATTAAAAGGCGGAAATTGACATACTTTGGAAACATCGAGAGACATAACAAATACAATATCTTGCAATTTGTAATAGAGGGAAAAATAAAGGGCAAACGTGCTAGAGGACGTAGAAGAACTTCATGGATGAGCAACCTGCGTAATTGGACTGGACTTAATAGAGAAGAACTATTACATACTGCCAGAGATAGATGGAGATATGCCATGTTATTAGCCAACCTCAGAATCTGAGAAGGCACCAAGAGAGAGAGAGAGACTAGCTCAAACTGTTTGGATAATGTACTGATCAATTTCGCGTGCGTGAGCCCGGCTTGTATGACCACTCAGCTGTTAGTATTGATGTTGACTCCTGCAGAGTGAATGAAGATGTAACGATGAGGGTAAGTCGTCCTTTAACGTCTTATGTTTTTTGAACTGAATTCTAACTCTGACTAGAGTTTTGTTGATTCCGATGACTATAGCTTGATATCTCAATTGGCAATGTTCATGAACATTTTCACAAATGCAGTGAAGGTATCTTTTCTGGAGAGGGTGAAGTCTTGCACTCATAACTTGAGGTTCAGGTGGTTCACTGATAATTTGAGGAGGAGGAGAGAGGGACTTAGATTGCTCGTTGAATTAAAGTCTAATTTTTCTGATAATTTTGATATTAAGAACTCATTATGTCTTGCCCAGAAATCCTACAGAAATGAATTACATAGTTCTGGGGCCTATTCTCTTTCTTGCTTATGTGGCAGACTTACCATCAACCCTTTTCTCTGATCACGCATCGTACGGTGACGATTTCAAGTTTTACGTCAATGCGTTGACGTCGTCGTTGCAGCTTCAGAAAGACCTTGATAATATATGTGAGTGGTCTTGAGAATGGCTTCTTCCCCTAAATATGAGCAAATGCAAGGTGTTATATCTGGGCAAGAATAACCCCCGGTACCGGTACTGTATGGATGGTTCGAGTATTCAGTCCACGCAATCACAAAATGACCTCGGTGTGATCATTTTTGAGGACCTATCGTGGTCAGCTCACGTCAGCCATGTTGCATCGAAGGCGAACCGGATATGCTATCTCCTACGCAAATCTTTCACCGGATGCTTCATCAGCACGTGCAAGTTACTATACAAGTCGTTCGACCTATCCTTGAGCACGGTGGTCCTGTTTGGCACCCAACCCTGGTTCGAGATAAAAAATTCCTCGAGTCTGTCCAGAGAAAAATGATAAGATTTCCCTTTGGTTTTGTTCGCCCTTCATACGAGGAGAGGTTTGAACTTTTTGGTTTGAGGCCATTCTCTGAGCGTCGCGAGCGTGGAGATCTGATTACCACCTATCGTGCAATGAGCGGCCTATTTGGGACGGACCTTAGCGATCTCTTTCGCATCAACAGAGGCCATCTTCGCGGTCATTTACTGAAACTGTACCGGGAGGACTTCAAAACTAGCCCTAGTAAGTTCTTCATATGCAACCGCGTCATCCATAAGTGGAACTCTTTACCAGAAGCTGTGGTGGGCGCTTCATCAGTTAATTTATTTAAAAATGTTTTCGACACAGTGCATGCGTAACACTAGTGCCTCCTATTCATTTTCATTTTTTTGATATCACTTATTCTATCCATGTCATCATTTATCTTTTCTGTTTCATTTTTTTTTCAATTTATCTCGATTTTCTAGTTGGTTGAATTAGGCATTATAGTTAATATTATTTTCACCCTGTTTCCTTTTCTTCTTCTGTGAAACCTCATACCATATTAAATATGTTTTTGAGATTCATGGACCCTTATGGTCCCATCTCTTACCTTCATTAAATAAATAAATGAATAGTGCAAAATCTTTGGGCATATAAGAAACATGTAGTTAAATTAACCAATAAAAATAAGGCTTATCGGGAAAACTTCCAATCTAATATGAGAAATAAAAGAACAAATAAAACTGATGAACTCAACTCCTTCTTCGTCAAAATACCAGAACGTCTTAGACAGAACTTACCATCCTACAGTAGATCTTTCGATGAATATCTGGACCACCTCACGGATGCAGAATTTTCTCCATTTTCATTTAGTCGCCCAACCTTCATTCAGGTGAGAGACACTATTAATAGAATGTCAATTAAAAAAGGAAATGGACTTAATATTGATTTGGTAAGAAGTGTGGTGAATATTGTTGTATACCCACTGTTAAAAATACTGTGTAAATACATATTCAATGTGACGCCACTGACCACCCCCTACCCTTGCGCTTCTGTAAATACGGCTCCAATAGCCTCTAACAACTACCTGACTACTCATTGACATAAAAAACTGTTGTAAGACCCGTCGCTAAAATTTCTTGTACTTCTTTCGTTAATAAAATATAAAATATCACAAGACAATATTTCTTTTCTTGAGTTGAACACCCTAAAAAATAATTAACATAAATTTGGTCCTTCGAGCCGGATAGTTTACGCTAGTGATATCGAATATCATCAATAAATGAGGCGATAAGTGTTAATCCGTAATCCTTCCGTAAGAATAGTGTGTTTCAAAACTACCATCTTCAAGGTTGCGAGCAGAGACGGCCGACTACAGCGACCCGAAATCGGTGTCCATTTAAAACCCAAATCTGGCGGTCATCTGATCGAACACCAATTCTGGTCTCTTCCAAAAAATTTCGCCAATTCTCAATATTCCAATTTTTGTGCAACAACAAATAAGTCTGTTAATTTCTTGTTGTCTGGTTAGCTTTGGGACTCTTAAGGGCCTTCTGCTGTATAGACCCCTTGAACGAAGTCTTTGACGTTTTGGTTCGACTGATACACTGACCAAAAAGTGCCTTTGGAGTATGGGGTGCGACGCACTAGGGTCTATTCTTGCAATTTAGCACAAATAGCGGTCTCGTTCTTCAGAAGTGATCTTCCGACGACTTTTTCTAGGCCTATTTTGCAGAATCAAGTATCAAGCATAGGTTTTTGAAATCATCCCCTGTGATACACCCATTGTGGCGGCTATATCCCTGTGTCACCCCTTCTTCAACGGCAGAAATTATTCAACCCCCCTGAAATTCTGATTCACAAGCAGAACATCATACATCCCAAATGTTTTCAATTTTATGCTCACTAAAATGGAGTCCCATGTATCTTAAATCCTCACAGTATTTTCATTATTTGAAATGCCAGAATAGCTAGTCCAGAAAATTTTCTGTGTGTTTTTCGAATTTAAATATGGGTCACTTAAGCTCAACAACTTCTAAAGTTTTATTTCAACTCTTCTATGTCATTATGGATTTATCCTTATAATAAATTCTTGATATATCTCCAGAGGAAAATTCTAACACGTCAAATCTATGGATCCAGGTGGCCTCCCGTTTCCAACTACTTATCACCGAACGACTAGTTTTGAAGTTCTAACAAAATTTTTGTCTGGCACACCATCATGCTAGAAAAATACTAACATTGAGCCAAGGAAGTTTCATCCAAAGATTTCTTCAATAAGTTCTTATATATTATATCATAATAAAGTTCCCCACAAAGATTTTCATCGAAAATGAACGACGCCTGAACATGGTGCTGCATTAACAAGCCCCAAACATGAATATCGAATTGTCCTAGGTGTTGGACAGGAGTGATATCGGACCAGTTATCCGCCACTGGTTACCCTTACTTCCGCCCATATGGTATGCAGTTAAGATTCCGGACTTTCTCTCGTCTTTTCCTGAAACTATCGGCAAATTTCTTGACATTGCTCATTTCAAATTAATTCGAATCCGTACAAGAATTGATCGTTGAAACATATGAAATTACTGACTCATTTTCTATTGATTTTCTGAATCGTATAAAAAATTATTTTCATGCATATCTCTCCCGTTCCACATAATGCAGTAAAGCAGTCAAACATGACTTCGATAGCTTTCAAAAATGAATCAATCTTCGTCTTGAATTTGGTAATAACTCATGCAGTATCAATTCTTTTGAACTGATATGACATAGACTTGCATTTGATGGATTTATATTTTTTATCCAATCAACTTAAAACCAATTTCGCATGTGATTCAACATGCGACTGGCTCATTATCGCAATGAATTTCCAGATTAATTTCAGATTATGCTTCATTTTTCTCGATAATCTTTTTACTCTTTCATCCACCAGAAGTATAATTATAATTAATTAATCTTCGTGATTCGAGCACGTTAACCTGTTTGTAAAATAATTCGTTAATTATATGAATTTGGAGCTTTTTCAACTAGACGGTCGTTACCTTGTATCTTTTTAGGTTAGCCATAAAAAGAATATCCATTTTTCATATTGTAATTGTGGCTACTTCATTTTTATTGAAATTAAATGCATGTAATATCAACAGAGGTGATTCCACAAATTTCAACTACATCTAATTCTTGACAACGACATTAAAATTTCTTTCTAACAAGAAAAGACGGCACCATATATTAAAATACTTGGTATATATTATAGTTTCGATACATCACATTCCATTGACTTTGAAATTACTGAACAAAATTAATCAAATACATCACTATCCTATTCAGATATCATTTCTTGGGCAGTTCTATAAAAGTCTAAAATCCGAACTTACATCGACCTTCACCGTGTTGATAATAGAATGAAACGTATTTAATATAAAGGGATATCCACCGGGACCGTCCGGTGGATATCCCATTCATCAAATGGGTGAGATATTTTATTTTATTAATGATAAATATATAACTCAAAAGATTATTTTAACCGGTGATTTCAATTATTTCTTGACAGTATGACAGGAGCTTAGTATTCTTAAAAATTGGCTCTTGACATTTGGCATAACATATACAGGGATATCCATACGTTAAAAACTTTTTGAGTTCCAATTACAATATCAAGCTGAAATTTTATACGCGGCCACAACTAGCGATTTCCAATTGGAGTGAAATATTTTCATCACTTTGTTATTTCAAATGGCAATCTACCTTTTTTATTATACATCTAGAACCGACATTTGAGCAAGGCATAAAATACCCAAGTTGTTGGCATTTATCTGTCAAAACAGATTTAATTATTTTTGCTATAAACTCATTTTTTAAGAACATTTAAAAAAATTGTAGATCGTAGATCTTTTGCACTACAGACACAATTTTTACTTGGGTGAATAGAAGAAGGATCAAGGAATTTTTAAAGTAGTCTACACATGTCAAATGTTTATTGCGTTGTTTTGTATGATTTTTTCAATTTTGCCTTTATCAAACAGCAATATCTCAATTTTTTCAAATGGCACGTGCCAATTTTTATATTGCCATCAGATGAAGCGTCAATTTTCAGATGGAATTGTATCAGCATGTACTATACCCGTCTCTTATAATTCCGAAATAATTTGAGAATATATTGAATTTTGATGATTTTGCAAGAACTAACAGAGAATGCTTTGGAATATTTGAATCAAGTAGCTGAACTGGCTACGCTCACCTGACAGGTGCCTAAAATTAATGTACTTGTCACTTCGTTCATTCGAATTTGATATTTCAACAAACGAGCTGTAGATCGACAACTAACATAAATGTTCGAGGATAGATGGTAGGGTAATTAAGGGCCAAATTTATGGCCTCCGCGTTCTCCGGACCTGACGCCCCTTGATTTTTATTTATGGGACAAAATCAAGAGAGAAGTGTATCTTATTCCTGTAAGAAGTAAAGAAGAGTAACTAGAGCGCATTCATAATGCTTTACGTAATATTGATCCTGAGGAAACTAGGAGAGCAACTCATCATATTCGTATACGAGCTATCAGGTGTATCGAACAAAATGGGGCTCATATTGAACATTTATTCAGATTGTAAATTAGTTTTCTCCTATGATGTTTGCTATCATTTATTCGTATTAATGTAATTATCCTTGATGATTGGTTTTCGCTTAGTTCCTACAAGTTTTATTCATTCGAATTGTAGAAAACTGTTTCAAATGCTTCGAAATTTTATTCTACTCATAGACGGTAAATTTGGAAATCGGTAATTGAATTGCCTGCAATTTCTACCCACTACTTTTTGACATCCTAAAATGAATTAAAAAAAGATTAAATATATTTTCGTTTGTATAACCAGTGGTTTCATTCCAAATGTGTTGTATTTTTTGGATATTTTCAATCTGAAATAACGACAATTCTTGTTGAAATATCAAATTCGAATGAACGAAGTGACAAGTACATTAATTTAAGGCGCCTGTCAGGTGAGCGTAGCCAGTTCAGCTACTTGATTCATATATTTCAAAGCATTCTCTGTTAGTTCTTTCAAAATCATCAAAATTCAATATATTCCCAAACTATTTCGGAACTATAAGAGATGGGTATAGCGCATGCTTATACAATTCCATCTGAAATTTGACGCTTCATCCGATATAAAAATTGGCACGTGCAATTTAAAAAAATTGAGTTATTGCTGTTTGAAAAAGGCCAAATTGAAAAAATCATACAAAACAACGCAAGGAACATTTGACATGTGTAGATTGCTTAAAAGATTCCTTGATCCCTCTTCTATCCACCCAAGTAAAAACACACTTGAAATCGGAAATTCAAGAAATTCACTTATTCCCGCTGTAGGTCAGAATTACATAATTTAGTTTTGAGTATGTTATGGACGTCGTGTTCGCCTAACTGAAAAGATGCACCTTTAAGTTAACCCATGAATTTCATGTCATCTCTATAGCATTACCAGAAATATGGAGAGCAAAAGAAGAGAAATTAGATTATGTTAGTATGCTCTTAGTTTTTTATTTTGATAACGACCAAATAGAGTAGCTAAAGAATTTCAAAATTGTTCCAAATGACCGCCACTTTGTTGAACACATTGTTCCTATTTTCTTCTCCAAGCTTCATTTCCATGTCGTAGTACGTCTGGAGCAATATTTCTGCAGTTTTCGATGATTTTCTCTCTTAATGTTTCGATATTATCGCATATATCAATTTTTCGATGTCATATCTCTTTTCTCCCTCCAGTAACGAAATGTGCCTAAACGTGCCGCATATTTGAAATTCTTTCCTTTCTTTCCATCTACTTGTAAGTTTTCAAATCACTTCAACAATATTAATTCCAAAGTAATCTCTAAGAATTCAAGTAAACAAAGATCGAAATTGCAAAAATAATTACATTCCACTCTCTTTAATTCTCGTTGTAATTCACATTCATGGATCTATATAATCTTCTTTAATAGCTCCTCATATATCCCAGAAGAAAAATAATCGTATAGTCCCGTATTTAGGTCACAATATTCTGTGCCATATAGCGTGGACAACCTTGTGTATCAATTTTTCGATGTCATATCTCTTTTCTCCCTTCAGTAACGAAAAGTCCTAAACGTGCCGCATATTTGAAATTTTTCCTTTCTTTTCTTCTACTTGTCAGTTTTCGAATCACTTCAACAATGTTAACTTCAAAGTAATCTCTAAGAATTCAAGTAAACAAAGATCGAAATTGCAATAATAATTACATTCCACTCTCTTTAATTCTCGTTGTAATTCACATTCATGGATCTATATAATCTTCTTTAATAGCTCCTCATATATCCCAGAAGAAAAATAATCGTATAGTCCGTATTTAGGTCACAATATTCAGTGCCATATAGCGTGGACAACCTTGTGTATCAATTTTCGATGTCATATCTCTTTTCTCCCTCCAGTAACGAAATGTCCCTAAACGTGCCGCATATTTGAAATTTTTTCCTTGTCAGTTTTCGAATCACTTCAACAATATTAACTTCAAAGTAATCTCTAAAATTCAAGTAAACAAAGATCGAAATTGCAAAAATAATTACATTCCACTCTCTTTAATTCTCGTTGTAATTCACATTCATGGATCTATATAATCTTCTTTAATAGCTCCTCATATATCCCAGAAGAAAAATAATCGTAAAGTCCGTATTTAGGTCACAATATTCTGTGCCATATAGCGTGGACAACCTTGTGTATCAATTTTTCGATGTCATATCTCTTTTCTCCCTTCAGTAACGAAATGTCCCTAAACGTGCCGCATATTTGAAATTATTTTCTTTCTTTTCTTCTACTTGTCAGTTTTCGAATCACTTCAACAATGTTAACTTGAAATTAATCTCTAAGAATTCAAGTAAACAAAGATTGAAATTGCAATAATAATTACATTCCACTTTCTTTAATTCTCGTAGTAATCCACATTCAAGGATCTATATAATCCCCAACAGAGAATATCTAAGGCAAACGCCTGGCATTTCCAACAATTCCAGAAGAATTCTCACCAGGAAGTTGCAGATTGGTGCGGGGAAGTTGGCCTGGACGTCAGAGATGATTGAATTATATGGTTAGAGCCGGTGTTTGCTTTTATCTTCGCGGCTAGCCTGTCGACCTGCCGCTTTAAAAAAAACCATCACGAGAAGTGACTAGCCTCTGTATAATAGCTGTAATCATAATACGGTAAGAAATGAGTTAGCGTGTAGAGAATTTCTTTCATTCTCAGTATCCTTTTAAATTAGAATTAAGCCTAAATTTCGTTGAGTTATATTGAGAAAGCCAATCTATTTTTAGAAATGAAAATGAGATGCTGTTCGTTGTTTAATTACTCGAGAACTGCTGGTTCGATTTAACTATTTCTCATTTTAAAATATTCGTGAAATCCGAGTTCGATTTTATGGAAAGAAAAATTGAAATATGTGACCAGAAAATTGGAAGAATCAGAAAATCGAGGATGAACACATAACGAAAACTAACGATTGGTTAATGAAAATGAAGTTTTTTTTATTTTGTTCGTTATGGTAAGAAAACTGCAAAAAATTATAACTTGTTTATGCTCTCCCGTCTGCCGCAATTGAACAATCGTGGACGGATTTACTATAGGCAACCTAGGGATCAAAATTAATTCAAAATTTCAAACAGACAAACAGGTCGAAATTTTGAATTAAGATTCGAACCATATATGTCCGCAGAAAATAAGTTCACAGATTTTGAAAATATCGAATCTATAAATCACATAATATAGGGTGCGCCAGAGGAAACCGGACAATTTTTTTCCGTTATAACTTTCGCAATTTTGGATCGAGATTATTTGTTTATGATTTATCGGAAAGCCAAAAGACTTGGTTTCTCAGAAATTGTATCGAAATTTCACTTTCAGTTAAATTTATTATGGCTGACTCATTCAAAAATAAGCAATATTTCAAGATCGCTGGAACGTTTTTTTTCACTCAAAACTGAATGGTGCATTCAGTCGATAATTCAGTCTTCTCTGATCAATTTGACATATTGATCTTAAAAATATTTCAAGAATTGGTAAAAAGCGTGAAGAATTTTTTTTTCTTTTTTTTGAATATGTATTAAAAATTTGGAAATCTTGAATGCTGGGACATGTGTGAAATTGCACAAAAATGGTTATCCAATAAGACCAGTGGTATCATTCAAACATGCCCCAGCATTCAATGTTTTCCAAATTTTCAATACATATTCTGGAAAAATGTTGAAATTTCAAACTGATTTGATAAGAAAAATAGAAAATATTTTCACTCTAAGTAATGCAAAGTTAGTCTCTTTTGATGTCAAGAATTTGTTTCCAAGTATTTCAATATAATCAATAATTAATTAATTAATTTTTTTTAATAATTTTAAAATAAGTAGGGGGCCACATTACCACCTTCTCTTCTATTTATTACTTATACGAGTATGCGAGTACTGGTTAACCCATTTTCGATTTATTTACAGAAGCTTTGTGAAATTCTACGAAAAGAGAAAAATTATACCATCTCCGTTTGTTATTCCGAAGTTAATAATACATGGGCGATGTCAACCCAGATTATTGGGTTCATAATGATTCTAAAACATCTATAGATCATAATCGGCATCACTTGGAAGACTGAACCAGGCCATCGGGGCTCTCTCGGTCAAACAGAGATGGAATATGAGGAAATATTGCAGATTATGTATTTTTTTCTACCTCCTCAGGCCCTTTCATGACCTTGACCTTCATCTTTTCTTAGATTAGTTTAGACATATAAGAAGTTTGATTATAGAAATATTTTTCTGCTGGTTTTCTTTTTCCATTGTTACAGATTCCTGTCCCAAATCCCCTTCCTTTCACCTTTTTTTCGGAAATCATGGAATGCAAGAGAGAATGAAGCGGCTGAGCAGAAAAATTTTTGGTACTCTTTATGTACAAACGACACTAACACAACATAAACAGACAAGCTATTTCTAGTGTAGTAGCGACGGGGAAACGAGTTTTTTCTCAAGGTTTTTTCACTCGTTTATTGAATCATATACAAGATAGTATGGTTTACCCTGTTACATTTCCTGAGCTCACACTTGTGTTTTTTCTGACACACATCAAAATTATAGATATAAGGATTTATTGTAAATTCAACTATTCAAATTTTGTAAATCCTCTCTTTTCAAAAGAATATATATAATAATTTGTTTACACAAAATATGACGAATCCACGAATTAGATACGACATTATGGCTCTATTAGATGTTTGCATATCTCAACATTATTTTTTATTTAACAATTGTTCTTACAAAAGTGACGAGGGACTTATAATGGGAAACTCCTTAAGCCCTCTTTCAGCAGTAATCTTCATGAATAACATTGAAAAAACCATTCATAAACACCCGCTTAGTGAACATTTCCTATATTGGTATCGATATGTCGATGACATTATTGTGTGTTCCACAGGAACAAACAGACAGTTCACTGTTTTCGAGAATTTCATTAACAACCTGCACCCAAAAATAAAATTCACTTCTGAAATTGAACAGAACAATTCGATCAATTTCCTAGACCTAACAATAACAAGATCAAATAATAAACACCAGTTTTCAATTTATCATAAGCCTTCTCATACAGATATCACAATTCATTATACATCGGCACATCCTATCTAACATAAAGTTGCATCGTTTAATAGCTATTATACATATACATAGACTCTTGAGCACACGTATGTCTAGTGATAATTATTTCAAAGAATTGAATTTGACAAAACAGATCGCAATAAATAATGGTTATGATGCAAATTTAGTTAGCAGCATATTATATAAGAAAAACAAAAATTAGCTCTACAACATATATATCCAATCGGTGAACACCAAGACAAGAAATTCAAAAGTTTAACATATATAGACAATATTAGTAATAAAGTGAGATCCTTCTTAAAATTCAAATTTAAATATAGCGTTCGAAACATCAACAAATTTAGGTTCATTTATAAGGAATTATAAATCTCCAATTAATAAAAAAAATAAATCAGGTGTTTATAGATTGGATTGTGCAGATTGCAATTGTTTTTATATAGGTAGAACAGGAAGAAATTTCAATGTCAGAATCTCTGAGCATAAACGCAGTTTCATCAATGGAAAAACCGATTCAAATTATTCAAAACATCTTAGGGAAAATGGTCACTCCTTCAGTTCAGAATTTGAAATCCTACATTCTGAGAATAGAGGTATGAAACTCACCCTTCTGGAAGTACTTGAAATTAACAGATTTAGGTATTTACCGGAAATTCTTAATGATCAGGTAGACATAAATAACTCAACCTTATTAAATTTATTTCCTAAACATTAGTTCAAGTACGGATAGCTCTAAATGGATTGCCTCTTTAGTATATATAAAATTTGTTAGTCAGATATAGATGTAGTCTAACGATGAAGACAACCGACCAGATGGAAAACCACAAAACAAGGAGATCAACAAATAATGGAACTATAACCGAGGGCAACAGGAAAGAGGACACCTAGTACAATGGAAGAAAACAACAGGCCAGCATAGATGCTCCTGAACATGAAAGAAGGAGGATAACCAACCAGTAGAACCCCAGAACAAACCAAGGAGATGTAAAACAAGCGAGATGAAGAGGAAAAAGGATAGAAATTCGACCCTTCACCAAAATTCAAGGATCTACGCTATAGTTGTAGTATTCATTAGCTCTTGAGAAAGATACTATCTATCAAAACGCTACTAGCATTCAGTAATATATTTTAGTAGAAATCATCGTTTACTTGTATTTGTGAAAATGGATTTCATCACGTTAAAACCTCGTCAATTGAATCCTTTTAATAACTAACATTGTAGCCCTCTTCAAAAAGCGCACACATTAAATCACATTAGGCGGTGACAGCTGTGGCATGACATACATTGTCAGGAATAAAAAACTGTGTCCATGACTGTGGCGCTAAATAACATTGGTTCTGCTAGTTTCAAACGGATAAAAGGATGTTGTTATGAAAATATGTACATTTTTTTATATTTAGCAAGTATCTTTGAGAGGAAAACTAATTTAGATCAGTCTGCTCCCCACTAATTAAGTTTAAGGAGAATAGGAAAGGCATTTTATCTAAATAAGATGTTTCAATCAGGTCCATACAACACATGGAATCTCAGATACAACATTCCCGAGACATCAAAAAATGACCGCAGAGTTTCGTGTAATCTATAAACATCGTCTGAACGAGAAAATCATATAGCAGCAGCTGAAATCTGACAAGGTTGTTGATGAATATCACAGTTACTTGAATAAGTGAGTTACCGAGTTGGCACAGCCGTCTAAGTTTGTCATACTTATCTTCGTAGCCATATCAAGAGTTAGCGGTACGTAGTTAGAGATACAAGATAAAGTCCTGGTCATCCATCATTAATAGGATGATAGGATCTTTGCTTGTTGAAAATATGAACTGAAATTTCTCTTATTATTGAACTTGATTTGGTTTGGAAAAGAAACGGCGGTAGTAAATGTCTGTGATGAAATATTATTATTGTTTCGGCAAATTGATGAAAAATACGGTGGATAGAATTCAGTTTTTGTCTACTAATGTTTATTTGCATTAATAATGTAGGTGTATAGTCTATTCTTTTGACACACAGTGAAAGATAAGAGAGAAAAATGGGTTTCATTATAGCATACAGTCAAATATATCTTTTACAGTATGTTTCTTCACTTTGTAATTGGTATCTAACTTTGACTTCGATGTTTCAATACAACAATTATGTGAAATACTGCAAATAGGAGAAAACAGTTCGCGAGTATCGTCTTTTCTTTTCGAGTTATTCCATTTTTTCCGGGTTTCATTATATGCCAATATCATTATTATTATCAAGTTAGATGAAAACTATTTTCATATTCTACGGCACTTTCTTCAGTATAATGCAAGGACGTTTCAATTCTTTCTGTTGAATGGTTTTTAAATCATGATGAGAATTAGTGTTTTTTTTAATATAAGCCGTAGGTTAGGTTAGATTAGAGGAAGAGTATTTTTCTCTCTTTCAAAATATGAGTTTTTAGTCCGTCGTCGGTCTGTTTGGTTCTCAAAAGAATCAGTTGCTTTATTGGATTTTTAGGTAAACCAGTTGCATCCCGTTAAAATGGTGCTCTGGGCCTCTGTTTCCGAGATAAAACCTCCCGTCGAAGTTTGTCACGGAAGATATTTGTCTCATCAAATATTTACTGATGGGAGGTTTTATCTCGGAAACAGAGGCCCAGAGCACCATTTCAACGGATACCAAGTGTTGGAATTTCTAACATTCTCTTATCTGTTTCTTATTGTTTGTACCTTTCTCGAAGTCCGGTAGCGGGTTCACCTTCTCGGTCCATAGAATGCGACTCTCGTACGTATATACTAGATGCGTCCTTTCTGGAATCGATAGGGTACCCCGATGTAGCTTGTAAGGATGCTGAGAAGCGATATGCGACACTGATCAGCTCCTAATAAGGACGAAATTGCAATTTTCCGCTACAATTCTCAGCAACCTGCTTAGTCGCACTATTGTGTCTCTTGGGGGCTGCTTGCATGACAAGCAGATTTGGGAACTAGCTCTTGTCAGGAAGGATTATTCATTGATCTACCGGATTTTTGAAAAAATTTTTTTGTATCAAGTCTACATATGTAGACTCCTCGCGAAGTTTGTCGCGGAAGATATTTGTCTCATCATATATATATATATATATATATATATATATATATATATATATATATATATATATATATATATATATACCATTTAGTGTAGAAAAATGAAAATGACATCAGGCAGATGACGTCTGTGTTCCGCAATGCATTGCTGTAATCGATACTCAAAGTTCTGCATCACTCGCTCAAACAAATCGGTGCCCATTGCCCTAACTTCTCTTGTGATGCCTTGTTTCAAGTCTCACAGATTTTGAGGTTTATCGACGTAGAGCCTAGCTTTAAGTTTTCCCTACAAAAATAATCACAAGCAGTGAGATCTGGGGAACGAGGGAGCCATGGCACATCACAAAAACGAGAGATTACATGACTTGGCAAAATGCGATGTACAACTTACATTGAGACCATCCTGTTGGAACGAAACATTTCTTCTGTTCATTCTTCGTCGTCGCAATTCTGGGATAAAAAATTCTCCTGCACAAAATCATATCCCTTAGAGACTACAGTTACGGTTGCTCTTCTTTTATCCTCGAAAAATACGGTCTAATCACCCCAACACGTCTCATGCTGCACCAAACGGTGACTTTCTTACTGTGAAGTGGAGATTGATGCAGTGTGTGGAGGTTTCTGCTACCAATATCAGAAGTCCTGTTTATTAACCGAAGCGAACAAATTAAAATGAGCCTCATTACTCATCATTACCAATGCTTCATTTTAATCAGCGATATTCATTTGCGTTCTCTCAGCAAACCTCTGGCGTTGAGCTGGACAACAATGAGCCTATTGAGACGAAAGCAATGGGCTTGATGTAAAATTTTGCAAACAGTTTGACTACTTATTTGGAGTGCTGCAGCTGATTTTCAGACGGAGCGCCCTGGGATTTGATTTACAGCTTGTTTTACTCTCTACACGGCAGCTGGTGTCCTTACACTTCGTGAACGACCTTGAGATTTCGGATTCATTGCTTAAGCAAACGTTCTGAAATTCTGCATCCATCGGATGATTGTGCCACGTTTCGGAATTGAAGCGCCACGACAATGACAGACCTTCCGCTTTTAAATACTCTTCAATTACGAACGAACGGTGCTCTCTCGTCCAGATAACCATTGTGAACTAAATGGTTCCTCCTGAGTCGAATGACCTCAGCCGCTCCCTCTACTCATTCACCGTTACGTGTATTACTTCTTCTTCTTCTTCACCGTGTAGAAGGCGTAGCGCCTGTTCAGTTCCGGTTTCCTGCAGCAGTTCTTGTGAAGTTGATTGCCAACTGTTTTGGTGGTCGTCCAACGGGTCTTCTTCCGTGTGGTATGTTGTTATATACGATTTTGGCTATTCTATCTGTGGTCATTCTGTTTACATGCTGGTTCCATTCTTCTTCTTCTTTTCTTACCCATCTTACAATATCGTCTGTTTCACATTTTTCCCTTATGTCGGTATTTCTTTGTCTGTCATTCAATGTGTAACCGGTTATAGTTCTTAGCGTTTTCATTTCTGTTGTTCTTAGTATCCTCTTTGTTACCGACGTTTCCGCTCTTGTTTCTGCCCAGTATGTCATAATTGGTCCTTTACATGTTTTGTAGATTCTGGATTTGCATGGTATACTGAGGTGTTTATTTCTCCAAATTGGTTGTTTAAGATGTCCCGATACTGCAGCTGTTTGTTCACTTGTCTCCGCACTCCATCTTCAAGGTATCCTGTGCTTGTTATTTTGCACCCTAAGTATTCGAATGACATGACTTGGTCTATAGTGGCGTTGTCTATTGTTAACTTGCAGCGCAGAGGTTCTTTAGCTATGGTCATGCATTTTGTCTTACTTGTTGAGATTTCCATATTGAATTTTTTGCGCGTTTGCTAAGAGCGTATAACATTCTTTGTAGGTCGTCTTCTGATTCTGCAATGAGTACGGCGTCATCGGCATATCATAAGATGTTAATTTTGTAGGTTCCCATGCGATATCCTAGTCCCAAGTTTTTAACGGTCTCTACAAGTTGGTCCATAACAGTATTAAATAGTAGAGGGCTAAGACTATCACTTTGGCGGATGCCCGACGTTGTTCCGAAATGCTGCGTTAGGGTGTGGTTTGTTCGTATTTGCGTTGTTGTATTAGTGTTCAGATCTTTTATGAGTCTTATATATTTTTTGGGTACCTCTTTGTTTTCCAGTATCTTGATTACATCCTTCAGTTGGACTCTGTCGAAGGCCTTCGTTAAGTCTATGAAACAAAGATATGCTGGAGTGTTATATTCAAGAGACTTTTCTACTAATTGCCTTGTTATAAATAGTGCATCGACCGTGGACCGGTTTTTTCGAAAGCCTTGTTGCTCTTCGCTGATTAGCATTGTTGACGTTATGTCATCGGCAAGAATCTTTGTAAGCAGTTTCAAAGAGGTGCTTAATAAGGTTATTCCGCGATAGTTGGCAGGATTTGTTTTGTCTCCTTTTTTAAAGATAGGCACTGTTACACTTCTTTTCCATTCTTCTGGTATTTTTCCGTGTTGAATTATGATGTTAAACAGTTTTGTGTACTCTTCTCTCATGGCTTCTCCGCCATATTTGATCATCTCATTTGTTATCTTATACGTGTATTACCCATTCCAAAAACACCCTTCTATTACGCCCCACCCTGTATATACTCTCCGCAAGTGAAACAAAAACAATTTGATTCAGTTACACAATTTTTTCTTTACGATGCCATATCAAATTATAGCAGGTTAAATTCATATTCAAGAGAGCAGTTAGAAAACAAATGAGGGTATTTTTAGAAACAGCGACGTCAAATTAGTAAACATCAAGTGTTGTCTAGTGTAAAAAAACGACGCCCTAAGAAGAACTGAATGCAATACAAATGAATATTGACCAAATGATTGAGATGCCACAGTATTGCTTTAAATCATTATAATCAATAAAATTTTCGATCCGATTGATCGTGTAGGATCACCCTCAGAATGATTAAGTAGATGAGCATTTTCATTATAGTAACACACTTTTGTTCATTGATTTCTCATATTTAATTTATTAGCAGGAAGTTTATTTAAGTTAGCGGATGATGAACACCTAATGAAATACTAGAAATATTTCAAAATCTTCATACATTTTCCATTAATCTGGCCTAAATCATAAGGATTACAATCGTAATACATGTGTGTGACAGAATTAAGGAAACTTATATTTTATAGAAATATAGTACATTATTTTGTCTCATTAAATAACGTAGAAATAGTTGCCTAGCTTGCTTGTTAATTGTTTAACTGCTGCTTTAATTAAATCACATATAGTCTTGTTAAAAACTAGTCGAACGTGGATTTTATTAGATAATGTTATCAGATCTTGTTTTGATGACAGGATGAAGATTGATGACGGCAATTTGTATGTTTCAACATTCGGTTCATACGATGCAAATTCAAGTATTTCATCTTCATTATCATCTTACCTTAGAATGCTTGTTTTTTTAACATTTTCAACTTTCAAAATTCCTAAACGACTTGCTAATAAAACATTGCAATTTTAAATCTGAATTTTCGGTCAAAAATTCATACGAACTTATTGCCAATATCAAAGATACCACTATACCACCTAATTCCAAACTTATTTCTTTCGATGTTAAGAATCTATTTCCCAACATTCCTCCAAAAGATACGTATTACTTAGTTGAAGAATTATTAGAAAGGAATCATGTCAATACTATCATTAAATCAGATATTCTTTCATTATTAAAAATTTGTTTAGATCAAAATTATTTCCATTTCAATTACAAATATTATACTATTGAAGACGGCTTGATTATGGGCAATCCGTTGAGTCCTTTGTTAGCAGAAATTTTCATGAATAACTTAGAGAAATTAATTCATAATCATCCACTCAGTAAATATTGTTTATACTGGTATCGCTATGTAGACGATATCATTATTTGCTTCACAGGAACAGATAGACAGTTGAAAATTCTCGAAAATCATATAAATTCATTACATCCAAAAATTGCATTCACAACCGAGATAGAAAGCAATAATTCGATAAATTTCTTAGACGTAACAATTTCGAATGAAAATGGAAAACATGTTTTCGCAATTTACCATAAGCCGTCATATACAGATATTATAATACATAACTCGTCGTGTCATCCATATCAACATAAAATGTCAGCATTCAATAGTTTTATTCATAGATTGATTAACATCCCGCTATCACCAGAAAATTTCAACAAAGAACTAAATTTGATTAAACAAATAGCCAAAAATAATGGTTACAATCCCAAACTAATAAATAATATTTTAAATAAAAAACAAAGTAGAATCGCATTGAATGAAGTTTACCCTGTCGATAAATTGAAACAAAAATTCAACACCTTAACCTACGTTGGCATTTCAAGTGAGAAACTGAAATCATTCTTAAGTAGCAATAATTTCAACATAGCTTTCCAAACGAATAATAATTTAGGCAAATATATAAAAATAATAAAACCAAACCAGGTAAAAACAATAAATCAGGTGTTTGTAGATTGAATTGCAATGACTGTGACAATTTCTACATTGGTAGAACACATAGAAATTTTAATATTAGAATATCGGAACATAAACGCAGTTTTTCAAATAAAAATCAGATTCAAATTACGCGAATCATCTCTTAGAAAATAATCATTCTTTCGACCCACAGTTTGAAATTTTGCATACAGATAATAAATATTGGAAGGTAGATCTTTGGGAAACTTTAGAAATAAATAAATACAAACACTCAGGTAGACTCATTAATGAACAAGTCGATTTAAGCCCTTCACCTCTATTGAATCTTTTCGGGGAGCAATCTATTCCTTAATTTTATTGGATATACCTGCCATAAATAACCACTTAGGAGGAGCCGACCAATAAGCTTTTAATTACTCAAGAACATTTATAGTTATATTCTCATTTACATTTTTCTGCATAATCATTCGTCTGAAGAAGCTACGGTGGAGTGAAACGCGTTACGAATCGCAATTATTAAGTAAAATTCCTTAAAACACAGTACTTGTTTTTTATTATTTAGAATGCTTGCATTGAACTTTCAGTACCTGCTTAGAACGGTGGCACTCATATCGCATCCATTAAAGTATTGCTTTCGGTGATTAATAATACATTGAAGTATTTTTTCCTGTCGCAGATCACGGATGAATAAGCTAGTATAATTCCAGGGAAAGGCACACGAAAACAAAATATCTGCAAACTGAAAATGCCAGAAAATTCAATATAAAAATACACTGCGCCAAGAAATTTACATATAGAATCGAAACTTCCAATTTATTTGGAAGAAGCACTAAGGAATGCTTGAGAATCAAAATGTAAATGGTACTCTAAAAATCGAAATAAAACAGATAATGGAAAATATAAAATTTTTGAAAATGTCACGAAATACCTGTTAATACCGGATATTTCACCCTAGCGAGAATCATTGAATGACATCAATATTCAAAGTCAACGACCTTATTGCATTCTGATCCATTTCGGTTCAAATTTCGATCTGTCTGTTCCGAACCTTATGCACTTCAGCTGGCTGGTACTGCTGGCTATCTACTATTGAGAATGACCAGACTTGTTGCATGGGTTTGAGGTTTGGACGTGCAAGCCACTCCAGTGAAGTGACTTCGTGATATTGACGGTAGTTCCTAACGATACGAGCTTCCTGAAGTCTGACGTTGCATGAACGAAACGTTTTCATCCATATTTGACATTTTGCCATTTTCAAAATATATCTCCACAAGATTATTATCTAATAAATATAAAATACATAATATTATTGTTAAGAAGTATATAGATATATAGACATACAAGACAAAGAATTCACCTTCAACGGGTCGTTTAAACTAACCTCTCCCTCGACGCAATCATTTCAACCTACTGTTCACCCGAGTTTATCAAAATATTATGTTAACATAAATACACATTGAAATATCATTGATGCTCTAAATATTTGATTTTATTATTTAATTAAATTGCTATATATATTCATGCTTTTGGTTCTTTCTGAATTTCTATCATTTCAAGAATATTTCTTTTCGAATCATTGAATTCAATAGCAAGAAAGTTCGTTTTTGAAGTCAGAATTGTGAAGATTTTCTATACTATGTTTGGCTAAAGCTGTTTAGTTTTCATTCGATCGTATTGAATATTCATGCACGTAAACTCTTCTATGCAAGTACTGTTTGGTATTTCCAATATATGTGGAAGTTGATTATAGGGATTTTACCCGACGAGTTGCCCATATATCTGTTCATGCAATCAAACTGATTTCATGAAAAATATAAATCCACCACCCACGGTAATTAATACCATTGCCAGGCAATGATTATAATTAAAACATATCCTGGAGTAATTATATATTAGGATAACGTTAAATGTTATGAGAATATATCAATCTACCAGAATATATACATACTATAGCATCATCAGACAATGATATCAATGTACCAACGAGTAGTGTCAGAGGCTTTCTCCCGGAAAAATCCAGTGTACGGACCTTAGTCAAGTAACACTGAATGTTACTCATTAATAGTTTCCTTTGTGTGAAGTGGTGAACGATCGAATAGAATACTGCTCTGAATATAAATATGACAAAATTGTCAGTTAATTATATTACATTTATATAAACAAATAAATAAAATATGAAATAAGATTCTGAGCAGTATAAACTGAAGAAAACCTATGACTCTACCTCATTATTATTTTCGGAAAGAAACCTACGAAGAATATTACAAGATTTGATGACTGTTATCTTTTGTAACTGTTCAAACAAATTTTCTTCAGACCCAAAATCTCAATACTTTTGTGAAGATTTCTAGGAATAACGCCTGTTGTAGAAATAATAATCAGTAGAATAAATATTTTCTTCATTTTCCACATTTTTTAATCTCGTCGCCAAGCATCATATATTTAGAAATTTTTCATTGTATTTATTTTGTATATTATGTGTGTCGGGTATAGCAATATCAATTATATATGTTATTTGATTCTTTTTATCATTAAGAACGATATCTGGTCTATTGTGTTTTACAGCTCTGTTGCACAGAATTGTTTTATCAAAATAAAGTTTATATTTGTCATTTTCACAAATAATCTCAGGTTCATATTTTTGAAATTTTTTCTTTTGGGAATTAGGTCATGTTTAATTCCTAGATTGAAGTGAATAATATTAGCGACGGCATTATGTCTTTCTAAATAATCTGTTGAAGCAAGGACTGAGCAAGATGATAATATATGAAAAACTGTTTCTGAAGAACAGAAACATCTACGGCAAGAATCATCTATATTTTGTTTGATGATATGTTTTCTATAATTCCTTGTAAAAACAACCTGGTCCTGGATCGCAATTGCCAAGCCTTCTGTTTCAGCAAACAATTCTCCAGATACTAACCATTTATTCGATGCAATTTCATCAATATAATCATTTTCAATTCTTTAGGTGCTTTCCGTGTAATTCCTTCTGCATCCAACTTTCTCTTTTAGAATTATCATCAAATATATCAAAATCTACCTTTTGCATTGTCAAGTTCAGAGGTGTAAGATTATAATCTGAAGCAACAACAATATCATGTAATTTAGACGTTCTCTGTTTATCATGAAAATGGGAACGTAGATGAAAAATCTGTTTACTATGAAGATTATTCAAATCAATTAATCCACGACCTCCAAGATGTCTAGGTAGTGTAACTCTCTGAACAGCTGACTTTGGGTGGTGCTTATGATATTTACAGAGCATTTTCCTCGTTTGACATTGTAATTCATTTAGATCAGTTTTAGACCATTTAATAATTCCAAAAGAAGATGTAAGAATAGGAACAGCATAGGAGTTGATAGCTCTGAAAAGGTTTTTACTAGTTAAATAACTCTTGATGATAATTCTTAGTCTTTTGTAATATGAACTTCTAATAATTTCTTTAGTGCTGCTATGGTTAATTGTCTTCTCTTGACAAAATCCAAGATATTTATATGTATCTCCTTGATGCATTGGCTCGATTTCGATATTGGAAATCTTTATATAATTAGAGGTGATCTTTCCTTTTTCAATAGAAAGATTTTTACATTTTGGAAGCCCAAATTTCATATGAATATCATTGAAATAGTTGAAAGTAATCTCAAGTAGACTTTTTAAATGAGATCTGGTTCCGGCATATAATTTAATATCATCTAAATAAATTAAGTGACTTAATTTGAATTCAGTTAATAAACTCTTTATTTTGAAGCCGAAACCAGTAGCATTTAATTCATGAGATAATGGATTGAGGCAAAGACAAAACCAAAGAGCACTTAAAGAATCACCTTGAAAAATGCCTCTTTTGATTGGAATTACTTCGGATTTTAACGATTGTTTTGAAATATTTAAATGAAGATTGGTTCTCAATTTTTCATTACGAATTCAAGAAAATGACGAAGTGTCTTATCAATTTTATAAATATCCAAAATTTCTTGAAGCCATGAATGGGAGAACTGTCAAAAGCCTTTTGGTAATCAATGAAGGCTGTATGAATATTTCTCTTCTTAGTTTGAGCTTGATTCAAAGCAACAGAATCAATTACAAGTTGCTCTTTAGTACCAAGGTGTTTTTTCTACATCCTTTTGATGTTCGGAAAGAATATTATAATTCTCCAAATGTGCATAAATTTTTGGGTAATACATGCAGTTAGAATTTTATATATTGTTGGAAGGCAAGTAATTGGTCTATATTGAGACGGATCAATAGTATTATCACTTTTCGGTTTTAAATAAGTAATTCCTTGTGTGAAAAATAAAGGAGTAGCTGAGGGGTTCTTTATTATAAATGAAAAATATTCAGCCAATTTTTCATGAACGTAAGAGAATTTCTTGAACCAAAAGTTATGAATACCATCAACACCTGGAGATTTCCAATTTTTTGTGTGTTTAATAACTGATGTTATATCTTCGTTTGAAAATTTTTCAAATTGCATGCATTCTATTTTAGAAAATCGAGACCTTTCATTTAAAATCCAACTTGCATTGGAATTATGTTGCCTTGGCACTGCCCAAATTGAAGACCAATAATCAGTTAAAATATCAATTTTAGGAACTCCATTTCCAGAAATATTTTCATTTGAACCTGAAATAAATTTGTAAAAATGTTTTTCATTATTTTTGAATAGTTTGTTTTGGAATTTTCTATCTGAATTTATTTTATATTCACGTAGTCTAATAGAGTATACTGAAAGTTTTTGTTTTAAAGTATCGATGTATTCTATCAATTGTCCATTACTTATCTCATTATTTTTATTTGTTTTATTTTTGAGGAATATTTTTCCAATATGTGCCATAAGTTTTCTTGATCGATTACCTCTGGAATATTGAGTCAATCTTCCTAAATCACATCTGATAGAAGAAATTTTACCTTCTAACCTTTTTTGCCATGAAGGTTTTTTCTTGATATTATAATTAGATCCAAAATTTTCTAATTTGTATCCAGAATGTTCAACTACTGTAATATATAATCAGATGAAGTGTATAGATATTCATTACTTTAACAAGTTGCTTTGGAAGAATATTCTCATTAAGCACGTTTATACAATCGAAAATTTTCTTTGAATAATGAATTTTAGGAAGTTTAGGTCTTAAAGTTGGGTCAATATTTTCAAATAAATTCATTTGATTGAGAAATAAATTTTCTATATCTTTGTTATCATTATTTTTAGATGAATTTTCTGATTTATTTTCGATGCTTTTCATGAATGGGACTAGGTTTTCATCTGAAACTTCAAAATTTAAATGTTCTTCTTGTTGAACGTTGTTTTTAATTGATTTTAATTCTGATTCAGATATAAAGTTTCTATTTTCAATATACCGTCTTTGATTCGCAATGCTTTGTTCTGAAATACAGCAATTGGGAATTTTTCTTTGAACATATTATATAGTTTAGACATATAACTTTTTTATTTGTTCCATTATTTGTTATTTTGTAATAACAAAACATAATAAATTTATTCATTTCATACGTCCATTTCATGCGTTTTATTTTTTTATTAATTTTGTGTAGATCTGAATTAGGTGATGAAGTTATGATAAGATTAGAGGAACAAGGTGATTCTACATGATTTTGAAAACAGTCATCAAAACTTTTGTTGTTTGAAGAATAGACAGAACAAGTAGAAATGTCAGAACCCTTAGATTTACTTCGTGTATGATATGAATGTATAGTTTTAATATATTATTCCTACCTTCATTTAAGTTGTTTACCTTATCATCATATTCATGATTAACGGGCCCAGAAATAATTTTCTTTGCAACGTTACCTGAATCAGATGATATGAAAGTTTGAGAATCTGATGGTCCTGCATCTAAACGATCTTGAGTGCAGATTTTGAAGTTCTTCTCCAATCTATTATATGAATCGCAAGGATATTTTGGTGGATTATATTCATCATCAGATTCATATTCATATGAAGTATTCATTTTTTTGGAATTCGAAAATTTGACAGTTGTCAATAATATATTTCATAAAACGTTTTCCTGAAAAATGAATCAATAAAGGTAGGAAATTTTATGTGTACTTACTTTTAATAACTTAAAAAATACTTATCTGAAAAATATAACTAATTTAAATATCTAAAACTTTTCAAAATTCAGAATTTTAGCAGTGATGTTCATTTATGGAATAATTGTCACCTTGGTGACAATTATATATATATATATATATATATATATATATATATATATATACAGGGATATCCACCGAGACCGTTCGTTAAAACTTTTTGAGTCATAATTACAATATCAAGCGCTGAAATTTTATACGCGGCCATAGCTATCGATTTCCAATTGAAATCATTCCAGTGTATTTGGTTCCTCAGCCATTTAATTTTATTATAACTTTTTTTTTGTTTCAATATGGGGGGGGGGGAGTTTTTACGTGAGTGTTGTGTAGTTTGTAAACGTTTTACTTTCCTCCTTGCATGTAATAACCAATCTATTGCTGTTTGTAAAGAGGTTGAACAAATAAACATAAATTACTATTGATTCATACGGATACCTGTCAGTTTAAGAAAAAATCTTCAAAATAACTCAAATTAAACACGAAGCTGCTAATATCAGTGTAGAAAAACTCATCGTACTGAAATGCTATGCGTTAGACAGCTTAATATATTCGAAAATGAAATGAGGAGCGGCTAGAACCATAATTTCTCAAATTCGTTTCTTCGTTTCGAAAGAATTTCTTTAACGAGTCACAGAGAAATTGCCTTAAATTTCTCGAGTTTAAAATATGGAAGCTAAATAAGATCCAAGTAGGCGCTACACAACAACAGCGAAACGCGGTGATTTATCTCTGCTACGCTACAAAATAAATTAGTAGCGGGAAAGGCATAAAAGAACGGAACAACGTTATATTATTATAAATTCGTGTAAAACTAACTTATAATTAGCTAGTGCCAGTGGTCCGGCGTGGCTTCCACTGCCGCATGCTTTGCACGGGTGCGGGTGCGTATTTGCACTCGGTCCAGCCAGCCGCCACTCTGCCTACTGGCTGGGGGCAGCACGAACTTGACCTCGCGCACACTCTTTCTATGCTCCTCTTTTGAATTAACAGTCCGTGCCATAAATATGATATTTATGGCGGTCGTGTGTTATCACTTTCACATAAAAATGGAATATACGTTCTACGAGAAACTACGAGGGTTAATAAACAAATATAATACGATAAACTAAAATAATTGGAAAAGGTTCCATGAAAATATATTGAAATACTCGACATATACTGGACAGGCCCGCCGTAAGCGGGCGTGCAAGGCGTGCAATGCAGGGGGGCGGCAAATCAGACAATCACTAAAGACTAAAAAGATTATCCTTATAAAAATAATATGATGAGCGGCGCCCAAATATTTCTTTTATATCGTAGCATTACATAGCGCCGTCTATTGAAATTCATGAGAACAAAGTTAATCCGTATCGTGCTCTATGCGAAATAGGGAAATCCCACAGATATCAGGGGAAATCCCCTTAAAACTATATACTCATTTCTTTGTTTTTATTTATTTAACACAAATGCGAAAGTGATGTGAGTGAACAACAAACTTCAATTATTTGGTTATAGCCCTAATGTGAGATCCGGAAACGGTCCAGGGTACTTAAAATTAATAATATTCTGTATATTTTTGTGCGAAGTGTGACTATAAAAATAATTTAGAAAATTATTTATATTATCCGTCGGCGCAAAAATCATAATTTTGGTAAGCGTCTTTGTTTAATTCATCAACATATGGGCGCATCCATATAAACAGCAGGTATTCATGTAAAATTTAAAGGTTATTTCACTGAAAAAACTTAAAGTAAAGATTTATTAAGAAAAATGTATTAAAATTAATACAGAGTGTAACAAAAGTAACTTAAGTGACGAAAGGGGACATTCCATCTAATCAATACGAACAACTTTTACTATGGGGTCAACTCTGATGTCGGGAAAAAAATAGTTATTCCATTACATTTGTGTGCAGTAGGTATGAACATTTTTGTTCGCAGTAGTATTGTGATTATTATTGTGATTTAAAGGAATTTTTCTATTATACAACTTAGGAGTGAAGATTTATAAAAAAAAAATATTAAAATTATACCTATACAGGGTGTAACAAAAGTAACTTAAATCCCGAAAGAGAGTCATTCTACACATAAATACGAACAACTTTTACTATAGGGTCAACGGTGAAATCGCGAAAAAAAATAACTATTCCATACAAAATGTATGGAAAAACTGATTTTTTTTCGCGATTTCAGTGTTGACCCCCTAGTAAAGGTTGTTCGTAATAATGGGTGGAATGATCGACCCCCTTTTGGGATTTAAGTTACTTTTGTACAACCGTATACTAAATTTTTTCAAAAAAATTCCAGGAACCGCAAAAAAGGAAAAACATTTCAGGAGCTCAATTTCGACGGCAAAAACGAGAAAAAGATACAGAGAAAAAAAAACTAGCGGGATCTCTTGAGAAATTTTTTAGCAAACCAGAAAATAGGGACTCTGAATGTCAAGAGAATGTTGACGTAGATGTAGCTTCAACAAGCGCAGCTTTAAATCTAGAAATTATGGAGGTATCTGAAGAGAAAAATGTTAGTCCTTCAGAAGGAGACTCCAGTGAAACTAAAAAAAGAGAAAGTAGTGCTAAAGAACCTGTAAGCAATTTATCGTCATCAAGTAGCTGTTTAGATTGTGGTGATGATCCCGGTTCGGGATTAATGATATTGTTGATATTTTGGTTGGCCGTGGTCCCGTGCAGCTGTTTAACCACAATTTTCCTGCTAATATCGAAAGAAGAAAATTTGCAAACAGTTATTATTCTAGAAATCTTCCTAATGGAGAAAAAATTAACAGAGAATGGCTTGTTCACTCTACGTCAAAAGATTCAGTCTATTGTTTTTGTTGTAAAATATTCAGTAAAACTGTAAGTAGTCTGTCAGCTACAAGCGGTTTTTCCGATTGGCAACATCTGTCATCTACCTTAAAACGACACGAAACAAGCATTTCCCATAGCGAAAATTTAAAATGTTGGGTCCAACTAAATCATATGTTAAAAATAAAACTACTGTAAATCAAATGCAACTGAGACTATTAGAATCTGAAAAAAAACAATGGTGTGATGTATTGGAAAGGATCATAGCTGTTATAAAATTTTTATCTCATCAATGTCTGGCGTTTAAGGGCTCGTCCAAAATATTATATGAGCATGATAATGGTAATTTTCTCAAAGCAATAGAAATGATAGCATCCTTTGGTTCAGTTATGCGGAAACATATTCACAGAATTCAAGCCTCGAAATTCGATTCAACTCGCATGACTCACTATTTAGGAGATCAGATTCAGAATGAAATCATTGATTTACTCGGCACGACCATAAAAATTATATCCTGAACAAAGTCAGAGAATCAAAATATTTCTCTATCATATTAGATTGCACACCAGATGTAAGTCACACAGAACAAATTACAGTTATACTAAGGTATGTTGTTTTAAACAGTGAAACTAAAAATGTTACAATATGCGAAAGTTTTATTGGCATCTGTCCGATAACCAGCTCCACAGGTGAAGGACTATTAAATTTTTAGATTTATTTTCGCAATTAAACCTTGATATTAAAAACTTACGTGGCCAAGGTTATGACAATGGTTCTATTATGCGTGGAAAACACAATGGATTACAAAAAAATATTGGAAATGAATAATCGTGCATTTTACGTTCCATGCTCGGCGCATATTCTCAATTTGGTCGTTAACGATGCGGCAAATATAACGCACGACACGGTCAACTTTTTCAACTTAATTCAAGAAATTTACGTTTTCTTTTCGTCTTCTACCAAAAGGTGGCCCATAATTTGCAAGCATTTACCTGGTTTAAAACTAAATGCATTAAGTGCCACGCGATGGTCTAGCAGAATCGATGCAGTCAAACCTTTACGGTATCACCTCGAAAAAATATTTGACGCTTTACTTGAAATATCAGATAACAATTCGTCGGAATGGGATTGTACAACAACTCACAAAGCATATTCGCTTGCTTTGAATATTCAAAATTATAGATTTATTTGCTTAGTTGTAATTTGGTTTGATATTTTAAACGAAATTAATGCTATTATTTTGCTAATAGCATTGCAAAACCCCACAATAAATACTCAAATCTGCATATATTTGTTAAATAAATCGATTCATAAATTCACCGAATATCGCACAGATGAGCATTTCGAAAGGGTGTTTGAAGCTACCACTGTGGCTCGGGAACTTAATGTAGATGCAGATTTTCCGCCTATAGATACCGTTCGTCCACGAAGAAAACCAACTCAATTTCAGTATGAACAGAGTGATGAAGTCTTACTAGACCCTAAAACAAAATACAAGGTAGATGTTTCTTTTAGGATCCTGGACCAAACCTTAACTTCTTTAAAACGTAGATTCGATGAGTTGGAAACTTTTACCGACGTTTTTGGCTTTTTCACCAATAACAACTTGTTTAGTTACTCCAAAGATGATTTAATGAAACATTGTAAAGATTTGAATGTGAAGCTAAATGACTAGGTTTTTCAGAAATTGTATCGAAATTTCACTTCCGGTGAAATCCAATATGGCTGACTCCTTCGAAAATGAGCAATATTTCAAGATCGCTGGAACCTTTTTTTCATTGAAAAACTCGAATGGGGCATTCGGTCGATAGTTCATTTTTTTCTGAACACTTTGACATATTGATCTCAAAAATATTCGAATAATTGGTAGAAAAGTAGCGTGAATAATTTTTTTTCATTCTGAATTTCAGCTGAAATCGAAATATTTTCCTCACCTCATGGCATTGGCACTGTATTGTTGTGTATTTCATGGATGTTCTAAGAAGACAAAGAACCATATTTTACTAAAACCAACCTGAAATTTGATTTCCGTTTGAATTCAAAATGGCCGACTTCCTCAAATGTTGAGTTTGTAATACAAAAAATGTAAACTAGATGCTTGAAACAGATTAGTACCTGTGTTCTAACAGTTCTTGTTGCACCAGTACCTGCTCTTCTTCCTAATGACCCTGTTGTCCGAAACTTTTCCTCAAGATCATAGATTGTACTTCTTTTGTAATAAGGGGCTGAAAATTGCGTAATATTTGCATAGCAGTTTAGCCACTCATAAATAAACCTTCAATGAAAAGCTTATCCTGAATTGTTAAAACCATTGTTAACAATTTCTAACATCAAAAACAAGCAACACCAAGATAAAACTCGAGTTCAAACCAGATGTCGTCTGAAACTCGATGACATATCATTATTTTTTGGTTATAATAGAGTTAATGCATTCAATCTATTTCAATTGATTGTAGGACGGAACCAGATGTCATACCAGTCACTATACTATGGATTATCTGAGACAACGCGTAGACGATATCATCGAACCAGAACAATGGCCCCCAAATAATCTCGATCATAATCCGTGCGACTATTTTCGGTGGGGTCATTTGGTGTATGAAACTGGTATTATTTTTAATAATTGTGTGGATCTGAAGCAAAAAATTCAAGAATGTTGGAACAATCTTGATCAAGAAGTAATTTCAAGATAGATAGGGAGATGGAAAAGACGAGTGCAGATGGTTTTTAATGCCAATGGAGGTCATATTCTATTCTGAGTACTTGATTCTATTTGTTGAATATTTTTACTCATGTAATTCGTTAAACAAAATCATGTCGTATTATTATTCTCGCAGATGTTTTCAACAGTTGGCATCTCTGAGATATTTGGGATAGAGATCATAGATTGTACCTATTTTGTAATTAGGGGCTAGAAACACCAAGATAAACTTCGAATTCAAACCAGTTGTCGTCTAAAACTCCATGACATTTCGTTATTATTTGTTTATTATAGAGTTAATGCATGCACTCCATGTTCAGAGGTTTCACAACGGGAAGTGCATATGATGGTGCAAAAGAGAAACATTATTGACGACAATTGGTACAATTCTGAATCAATATTCTACTTCGACCCCTTAAAATGAAGGGAAAGGTTCAATGTAGTGATTGAACGCAGTTGATTCATCACGACCACGAAAAACTTCTTAATGCGCGGGAAAAATTGTTAATATTTGAGGAAGTCGGCCAATTTGAATTCGAACGGAAATCAAATTTTAAGTTGGTTTTAGTAAAATATGGTTTTTTATCTTCTTAGAACATCCATTAAAAACACAACAACTTCAAGAGTGATAACGCCATAAGGTGAAAAAAATATTTCAATTGCAGCTGAAAATCAGACTGAAAAAAATTCTTCACGCTACTTTTTATCAATTATTGGAATATTCTTTGAATCAACATATCAAATTGTTCAGAACAGACTGAATTGCCCATTACAATTTTCCAGTGAAAAAAAAACGTTTCAGCGATCTAGAAATATTGCCCATTTTCGAATGAGTCAGCCATATTGGATTTGACAGGAAGTGAAATGTAGATATGATTTCTGGGAAGTCTAGTCCTTCAGCTTTCCAATGAAGCAAGAATGAACGATCTAGCTCTGAAATTATGGAAGTTATAACAAAAAAAACGTCCAGTTTTCCCTGGCGTACCCTATATATTCATTTGACAATTCAAAACAACCTATAAAATTATCAATAAAAAACATCGGAAGGGACTGTTCAATCTTGTGTTAACAATCATTCGTGAGATGAACATTAACTGGGCATTCAAGATAAATATAATTTATTAACTAGTGCAAACGATGATTTCTTAACTGAATCGTTCAACAATAATATCAGGTCTGTACTTGGTTAAATCAAAACATTACAAAGTTATGTGTTATAGGCATAGGAGCAAATTTTACGGCATTGTAAATTTGCTGCAAATTTGTTGATTTATACAAAACAAAACTGGAACCAAGATTGCCCTTTGAAAGACTCCATGCGTAGTCTACTTCGTCACCTAACCTCAACAAGAAAATTCTCAAATAACGGTCATAGATCGACGTTGTTGTTCGAGCCCGTTCTTGCCCAGGCCTCCTTTCATGAAAACTAGTCTTCCCATACCGGCGGATCATTCCGCAGAAACAGACACACAATTTCAGTTTTTAGGTTAACAAAAAAATTGTGTGCTTTTTCTGTAGAACATTCAATTTTCTACGAAATCTATAAGGCGATAAATTTTTTCAAGTAGTTAGAAGCGAGATATCAACTTTTCTATATGATAATAGGAAAAAATAGAAAACTGTAAGGCGGAGGCCTTTTCCGTTACAATTAGGAGCTCATACTTGGAGAGGCTTTCTTAGAGGTGTCCTAGAACCTATTCTTCAAGTACAAAGAGAAAAAATATTCTTTTTTTTGACTCACCTTGATATTGAAATTATTCGTTAATTTTTTTGGAGCAGTGTATTTCTTTGTGAACCTTTTAGATAACCACTTGAAAATAAGACCAAATGGATCATTTCAGGTGAACTGGTATGCCATCTAATGCCTCTCTGTCAGCCAATCAACTTTCTAGAAACATCAAATTGAGGTTAGGTTAGATTAATTTGAGATCCTTTCGTTCTCGAAATCACCCTGAAGAGATCTTAACAATACCTTCGTTCATTTCGATAATTTTCATAAAAATCACCCATAAATATTGCGTTTTACGATGTAAACGACAACATTATTGTTGTCAGTTCCGGATACATAAATAACAACCCTCGTACACATCCTTCAATGTTTCTATGAAATATCTAAAGCTCTGCAAGCCTCCAGCGCTACATGATTCTTGGCTTTTTCTTAATAAAGGCGCTAATGACTCGTGCTCCGTGCATGGCGGGTGAGTTATTGGAAATAGGGATCGTGCAGTTCAGAAAGGAAGGTCGATTTGCGGGAATATCGGTCGAGTTAAGTTGCATCGATATTTTATAGAGCAATTTATGACATTTGAATATCATGCTTAATATTATTTTTTCGTTATAGGAGAAGGTGGTGATGTGGCCCCTGGAGGTATATTGGTCCCCTTCGATATTTATAATTTAGAAGCACGCCATCTAGTCAATTTTTGTGCAAACGCGTAGCTCTTGTGTATGTGTCAATTAGTAACCAAAAATTTCATTCGCATTCAAAACGCGCAACTGCCAAACTTTTGAATGTATTGTGCATTTTATTAATTTTTTTCGGAAATACTGAACCAAAGCTCTTGTAATTTGTAAATTGTGTTCGGTTAACATTATTCTGTCGGATTTTGAAGGTAATTATAAAAAAACTTCTTTAATAATACCTCTAATAGGGTTTGTTTATATATTTTTTGATGCTTGCAATTCGGCCCCCTCACATTCTATGTATTATGGACCCGAGGGGCCAGATATGATGTATGACATAAATATATCATATCCTTTCTTCAATCTTCTGCTACAGATGCCCCGGAAAACTTTGATATCTCCATCTATAAAGAAAATAAAAACTTGGTATCCTGACCATATGAAAAAAGGAATTAAAGTTGTGAGGACAAAGACCATGGGGTATAAAAAGGCTGTAGAAATGTTTTGTTTACCAAGATCTACACTGATAAGGTTTATGTAGTTTTAAAGTCACTGTTCTCTGAGGTTGACTGGGGCGACTTTTATACAAGTCAGGATGTAGATGAATCTACAACGGTGCTCATTGATATTATAAAGGAACAGATAAAAAAAAGTTATTTCAAACCTAAAAAACGTGATAAAAAAAGAAAAACCTGGATAACCAACGCACTTTTGAAATCCATCAATAAACGTAATGACCTCTATAAAGCATGGGAACAAAATAAAAATGCAAACTCCTGGGAAATTTTCAAAAACTATAGAAATAGGCTAAACAAACTAATAAAATATGCGAAATCGAAATTTTACATGGATCCAGTGCGCTCCAGTAGAGATAGCACAAAACAGATGTGGAGGGTTGTATCGGAACTATGTACAAAACCGAAAAATATTAGCCATATAGATAAACTTGAAGTGGATGATAATATAATTAAGGTAACAAACATAATTTTGAACTTGAAAAATGGGAAAAGTAGCGGTTTTGACGCAATATCGACTGAAATATTGAAAACTGGAATCGATTTTTTAGTTTCGCCAATTACACATTTAGTGAATTTGATTCTACGTAAGGGTATATTTCCTAGTGCACTGAAAACTGCTGTAGTAATACCATTATATAAAGGTGGTGAAAAAACGCAATGTAGTAACTACAGACCTATATCTTTGTTGTCTAATTTGTCCAGAATTGTTGAAAAGGTTATTAAGGAGAGATTATCAGTATACATGACTAGAAACGACATTTTATCCGACTTTCGCGAAACTTACTGAAAAAATTTATAAGGCTTTCAATGACAATGAGGTATCACTGTGTGTTTTGATTGACCTTGCTAAGGCTTTTGATACGGTGGAGCATGGCATCTTGTTAGACAGTCTGAAACAAATTGGTTTTGGAGATGTTGAGTTAAATTTGATGAATTGCTACCTTAAGGACAGGAAACAACTTGTAAAATTGAATGGTGTGGTGAGTGAGTTGGCAACGCTCGAGTATGGTGTACCCCAGGGTACCGTCTTGGGGCCCATACTATTCACAATATATTTAAATGGTCTGCTGCTTATACAGACAAGCGGGGATATCATAAGTTATGCAGATGACACACTCATTTTCTATTCAGCTAAAAACTGGAGAGAATTAAAACTATTGGTAGAGTCCGATTTCTTGAACATGAAAAATTGGATGGCGAACACCTTTTAACTATCAATTTCGAGAAAACTAATTATATTCCTTTTTGTAGAGATCAACGGTCTCTGCCTGATGGCTTGCCCCTCTCTATGAGCGACGAAATGTCTACAATTGAAATCCCTTGTACATATCAATGCGAGTACCTTGGAGTAATTATCGATTCTCATTTAAATTGGGATGCGCATGTAAGTAGACTGATGGTAAAACTCAGGGGACTAGTAACCAGATTCAAACATCTTTCAGGGGTTATTGACGTATTTTGCCTAAAAATTGTTTATTCGGCGCTTGTTGAGTCGCAAATGCGTTACGGAATAATTGCATGGGGTGGTGCCTATAAAAATGTCTTAAATAAGTTGGATATTCAACAAAAATGGATATTGAAACTTATATATCAGAAAGACATCACTTTTCCTTCTAAGATGTTGTATGAAATATCTGGTGTATGGGACAGCAGACAGCTGTTTTGCTCGGCCATTTTAAATCACTTAAGGAAGAATATGGAGTGTCAGGAACTGATCGCACACGACACCAATACTCGATATAGTAAATTTTCACTTGTTGTTCCAAAAATGGTTAAGACAATTAGTCAGAGAAGCTTCTCCTTTATTGGTCCCAGAATGTTCAACAGACTGCCCTTGAATCTAAGAATTACAAAAAATATCAAACAATTCAAAACAAGTTTAAAGGGATGGATAAATAATACGAATAAAGATTATATCACTAGTTTAATTGATTTGAAAAATAATACATAGATCACAACTCAAATCATAACATTCAAAACAACATAAACATAAATAAATGAAATTTGAATGGAATATATGACCTCCTTCAGCTCTCCCATGTGCCCATATTATTATTATTATTATTGTTGTTTTGTATGATTCTGTTTCTGATAGTGTGTAAATATTGTGTACAGTATTAATGTGCATAAAGATATTTTGTGAATATATTACTTTATTTTGAAATATTAAAAATAAAAAAACTAAACACTCACCACAGGTATAAAACCTTTGTGAGTACCTATTGGATCTTTATTGTGTGGGAAATTCGATGTTATTTTATAAACCAGAATTAAATTGAATCGGAGAGTGTTTGAACAATAGGTTGTAATCATATGCAATAAAGATATATTTATTATCGTGGACTTATGCACTATCTCAGCTGTTAGCTGGATATAATTTACCTTTCCCAGATTCAGCCATCAAAGGGAATAGGCTCGATTACAATATACTTGACATAAATTTCCTAACTATTCTACATGTATTAAGAATAACACCTTTTTGCATTTCTACATAGGTATTCTTATGCAATTCTAATTTCTTAAGGCTATCATGCAAAGTTTTGGGTATTAACCCAGTGGAGGATACGATGACAGGAGCAATATCTATTTTCTCGAGGTGCCACATCTGCTTGATCTCAATAGCAAGGTCTGTGTATTTGGACTTTTTCTCCTGGAACTTATTCAGCACGTTGTTATTATTCGGTATGGCGACATCCACCAGCATTGCTGTTTTGGCTCTCTTATCATACACCACTATGTCCGGCCTATTATTCGTCACCATTCTGTCAGTGATAATAGGCCTATCGTAGTATAATCTGATAGAGTCATTTTCCAATACGGGCACCGGTCGATACTTGTAATATGGCTGGAATGTATTCAGAAGTCCGTACTTGTGTGCAAGTTTCTGATGGATAATGTTGCACACTTGATTATGCCTGTGAAGATAGTCTGTATTGGCCAGCTGTTCACATCCGGACGTAATATGCTGTATAGTCTCCGATCTTATATGGCATTTTCTGCACCTATCTGTTTGTAATGTTCCGTCCTTCATAATAAATTTTTTGTAGTTGTTTGTAGCGATCACTTGGTCTTGGATGGCCATAAGGAATCCCTCTGTTTCCGCGAATAATTCTCCTTTCATCAACCATTTGTTGGAGGCTTCTTTGTCGATGTGTGGTTGATTAATCTCATGGTGATGTCGTCCATGCAATTCCTTTCTTGACCATTGCTCTTGTTTTTCAGTATCTGATAGGAATGGTAGATTCAGCAGGTCATCTCTGGTAGCAAGATTCAGAGGTGTATATCCCTTATCAGCCAACGATACCGCTCTATGTAGGTCAGAAGTGAGAGCTTTTTCTGAGAAGAATTCTCTGAGATTTTTTATCTGTTCGGTGTGTAAATTGACTACATCTATCAATCCGCGTCCTCCTTCTTTCCGCTTCAAAGTTGTTCGTATCACAGACGATTTTGGATGATGGTTGTTGTACTTTGTTAGCATCGTTCGGGTCTGCCTTTGAATATCATCCAGTTCTGTCTTAGTCCATCTGATTATTCCAAATGAGTAAAGTAACACTGGAATGGCGTTAATTGCCTTGACTAAATTCCCCGAGTTCAACATCGATTTCAGCACAGACTTCAGACGCTGACTGTATTCTGAACGAATCTTCTCCTTTGAATGTTTTTGGTGTAGCAATCTGGCTTGTTGGTATCCCAGATATTTGTATGTTTCGCCATCTCTCATGCACTGTATAATATCACCGTTTGGAAGTTGTGTTTCACCATCTATGACTTTTCCTCTTTGAATGTTCAGGGTCTTACATTTTTCAATCCCGAATTTCATATGAACATCTGCCGAGAACTCACTGACAGTTTTCAGCAAATCATCCAATTGCTTCTTGTTCGAAGCATATAATTTGATGTCATCCATATACAGCAGGTGGGAGATTGTATGATAATTCCTTTCTGCTTTTATCCTAAATCCGTATCCTGTTCTATTCAGCATTGAGGACAATGGGTTCATTGCCAAACAGAACCATAGTGGACTCAAACAGTCTCCTTGAAAAATTCCACGACGTATGGGTATCTCGTCGGTTTTAATTGATTTATTGTTCATGTTGACCTGCAGAGACGTGCGCCAGTGTGTCATTGTTGTCTTCAAGAACTCTACCAGGGATGGGTGAATTTTGTATATCAGCAATACTTCAACAAGCCAAGAATGGGCGGTACTATCGAATGCCTTCAGATAATCGAGAAAAGCTGAATGAACATTGCGATGCCCTACATGTGCCTGTTTCATTATCACATAATCGATGATGAGTTGTTCCTTGCACCCGTGGTGTTTCTTTCTGCATCCTTTCTGCTCCTCTGCTAATATATTGTTGTCGTCAAGGTGTTGGTATATTCGATTGGATATGCATGAGGTGAGTATTTTGTAGAGTGTTGGCAGGCACGTGATTGGCCTATATTGAGACGGATCCTGTGTTCTATCGCTCTTAGGTAGCATATATGTTAATATATATATATTATTATCATTATTATTATTATAAGGTTAGTGAAGGATTCTGAAGAATCGTTAGAGTTACTCGTGCATTAACCTCTCAGAAGAAAACCTATACTACCACCTGACGTAGAAAAAAGTTAGTGGAATATATTTTGTTTATGAAGTCGAAATATAATGGACTGACAAGAATGGATGTTAGACGCATGGCTCATCAGTTAGCTTTAAGAAACAACATTGCAAATAATTTTAGAAATGAAGTATCTGAGCGTGTTTGGTCGAATCACTTTTTGAAGCGTCATAAGAACTCTTTATCATTGGGTTGACAACTGTATAATCTAAAATACCAGATTGTAGGCAAAGTAGGGAAGAAACAGATTGGTGCCTTGACTGCTGCAGAACGCGGGTCACGATGTACTCTTGTTTGCTACATGAGTGTTCTGGTCGTTTGGAAAAGTTCTTCCGTCTGATTGGATCAAATTAAATTTGTTCACTGACTGGTTTAGACATTTTATTGAAAAGACAAACCCAGCGAAGCTTATTGCTTATTTTTGATGGACATTATAGTCACACTCGCAATTTAGAATTAAAAGAACTGGCGCGAGAAAATCACGTCACTATTATAAGTCTTCCACCTCCTACAACTCATAACCTACAGCCGTTAGATGAGACTTTTATGGGCGAGCTTAGGAGTCACTACAGTAAGGAGATTCGTAAATTTCTTCTGCATTCTGAAAGAAAGCTGAAGCCTTACGATATTGCTGAGCTTTTGGGTCGGGCATATCTCAAGAGCACCACAGAGGAAATTGTTGTAAATGAATTTCGTGAGACAGGCATTTACCCATTCAATCCGCAAGTTTATACGGAAGTCGATTTTCTGATGGAAACGTCAAATAATGAACAACAATCTTGCCCCCAACATAACCCAGCTAATCGCTATACAAGTCCTGTTGCTGATCAAAATGCGTCAGGTGTGGATGCTGCAGTACAAGAGTCGCAAGCTCGTTTGGTTCTGCCGGAGGACATTCAGCCCATCCCCGGAGATAAGATTCGAACTTCTAATCGTGGAAGAAACACTGCCACAGCACAGGCAATCACATCCTCTCCATACAAGAATGAATGAAGTGAATCTTTGCCCTCAGCAGAAGCTCGTGGCCGAAGTCGTGGACGTGGGCGTGGGCGCGGTACCGGATGTAGACATGCTGGAACCAGCAACAGCGACAGAGCCCGTCAGCGCAAGATAGTCATTCAATCATCATCCAGAAGTAGTTTTGAAAGTGATGTAGTCGTAGAAACAGATTCGGAGAATGACGACAGTCAATATCCAGAAAGGACCCCGGAAAGCGCAGATACGAACTGCATGTTTTGTGAAACTAGTTATTCTAACGGCAGACGTGGGGTGTGGATACAGTGCCAGAGTTACAATTAATGGGCTCATACAGCCTGTGCAGGTCCTGAAGGCGAATATTATATCTGCGATTTTTGCCGTTAGGTTGTGATTACGCTCATACATTCAATATGGCCATATAACCCTCACCTGATCTCAAATTGCCAAATTTGATTATTTTTTTATTTTCATAATACATTCTTTTTCGTTTTTCTGTTTTAATTTCGTTTATATAATTGTATATTTGAGTTAATAAAGATGACTTTAACGTGTTTCCTATACTTTTTAGTCTTGTATTTTTTACCTGAGGCACAAAAAGTAAAACATTACCACCTTCTCTTATATTTATTACTTACACTCGTATAATGCGAGTACAGGGTAACCCATTTTCGATATATTTTCAGCAGCTTTATGAAATTCTACGAAAAGAGAAAAATTATCCCATATTCGTTGGTTGTTCCGAATTTCTAGATTTTCCAGGATTTCAGCATGAGCCAATACCTCGGTTGCCATAAAAGTTAGGTGAAAACTATTACGACTTTCTACGGGCATTTTCTGACTAGGAACAGGGACGTATTCCAAAGTTTTGTTGTAGAATATATTTAGAATTAACGTATAAACTTGTGTTATTATAAGTGTGAACAATAGGTTATCTCCCTTAATGGGTACGTCAGAAGAGATACTGTATTTCACGCTGAGGGGCCGGGTTCGAATCCCAGGTGAGATCTGGATGTATTAATAATGTTCATGTGTCTTTACTATACTTATCCATAATGAAATTTGACAAAGGAATACATTGTGCTTGAATACATAACTAAACTAGATTCAGTTTAATACCATTGAAGGCCTGAAAGTTTGCAATCCGATGAGATGGCAGTTATCATTGCACAATCTAGAAAAGTGGTCGGAGTCCACTATTAACTATAGGTCCTTTGAACGAATAAACAAACAAACAAACGAATCATAAGTTAGTTTTGGGTAAAATTGGAAACGGTTTTTTCTTTTTTCAAATATACAGGTGTCCATGCGGGATGGGACATTAAAAGTATATGGAAAAAGAAATGACCGATTTGTTGACTTGAATGTTATTGGAACTAAGTTCCGAAAATATGTTCAACGCTGTGACAGCATCTATGTTAATTTAAATGGCATAATATATGTTTCTATTTTTCTATTGTAGAAAACTAAATTCTGAAAAGTTTTTTTTTCATATCATTGTCACTTTGAATCATCAGAAAGAAAGATATGAAGTTTTCAATCAGAATTTTGCGATATTTGGTTGTCTTTTAGAAGTCATAATAAAAATACTAAAGATCATTCAATATTTATTATTTTTAGCTCGTTGTAAGTAAAGAGGATCATTCAGCAGAATTCATTGCATTTAGATGCTTCACGGTATACAGGGGGTTTCTAATTCATGTGCAAATCGTAGCGAAATGTTGGGGGTATATTTCAGCATCTTCTCGACGTTTCTTAGAAATTACCGTTCGTGGATGAAATGCATGTCTGACAATTTTTAACATAAATGTGAATTTTTTCAGTAATGAAAATATAACTCCAATTCAATGCTCAAAATAAAAATTGTTGAAATTAATATATTTATTATTATAACAATTCGCATTGTTGATTCACAGGTAATTAGCTGAAGACTTTTAGATTCCGTTTTCGAGAGGTATGATTCAGACGCAGCTTCAGAAAATTATTCCGTTCATTTCTGTTGTTGATGTTGAGAGCCAGATCGCTAGCGTATCTCAGAAATAGCATAGGGCTCAGAACGGATACCTGAGGTACACCACTCGGTAATGGCTTCTCCGATGGGAACGCTTGACCTACTTTCATTTCAAAACTCTGTTTGCCATATAATTAATTTATGGTCTTTAAGTTTTGTTTGCATGGATCTAACAATTGCTAATTCCCTATTGTTTTTGGTCAATCCAGAATGTCTTATATATTTACCACAGACTACTTCTTCATAAGCTTTATCATCTGCAACTTCTATTGTGCTAAGGGTTATCTCGGAGTCTCCGTTATTAAGTGAAATATTTGTGACAAATTTAGAGGATAGAATTTTTGGTTCGTTCAACATCCTAATTAAGAATGTATTTTTATGGAAAAGATATGTAGATGATATCTTTTGTATTTGGATTTTGCACAGACAGAAAACTCAATAGTTTCTTACAGTTTTTGAATTCTTTTCGATGATCGATTCAATTTACAATGGAAAATGAAAATTATGAAAAATCTTTGAACTTTTTGAATGTGTCGATTAGTAAGGCTCATGACTCAGTCGCCTTTAAAATATACAGAAAACCAACCTATTCAGATACCCTGATTCATAACAGTAGTTTCCAATCCCAAAGTATCAAATTGAGTGCTTTTCATTCATTTGTGTACAGATTGCTTTATTAATTTTATTAATAATTACAGATTAGAGTAGAGGTTTAAAGCTACAAACTCAAAAATCATACTCTTTCATATATTATACATAATGAAAAGGAGCCATATTTCCAGAACTTATAACTGGGAGATAATGATAACGGTAACAATGAGGAACGAGAAATCGAACAACAAAACACACTCTATGAAGAAACAGAAAATGACATTATCAGCCTAGAAGAAGTACAACAAGTAATCCATAAATTAAAAAATAGAAAATCACCCGGTCCGGACAACATAAATAACGAACTCATTAAATATGGGGGAGCAGAAATAACAAAAGAAATAACAAAACTATTCTAAAAAATTGAAAACAACAAGGAGATACCAGAAGAATGGAGAGAGAGCATAACAATACCCATATACAAAAAAGGCGTGAACACAAACCCAGCAAATTATAGAGGCATCACACTCCTTAACTCTGCATCGAAACTACTCACTAAAATTCTATCGCAAAAGATATATGACAAAGTAGGTGTGTCTGAAGAACAACAGGGATTCCGACCAAATAGATCAACAACGGATGCAATTTTCATATTGCGGCAACTAGTGGAGAAGTCCATAGAGTTTGACAAACCGATGTTTATATGTTTTATAGATTTGGAAAAGGCACTCGACAGAATTCGAATGAACGATGTGATCACTATCATTAGAAATAAAAACTTAAGCAATAAATACATAAACATAATCAAAGAACTAAATAACTCTAATAAGACGAAAGTAAAACTACACAGGGACTAACAAGCGAGATCAAAATTAACGCAGGCATTAGACAAGGTGACAGCCTCAGCCCATGTCTATTTAATTTAATCATGGATGAAATAATAGCAGGTGTTAACCAAATGAACCAAGGCTATAGGATGGGTAACAAAACTATGAGAATACTGTGCTACGCAGATGATGCTTTACTAATAGCCGAGAATGAGGACGACCTACAACGCCTACTACAAAAGTTCAAAGTAACAGCAGAAAAATATAACATGGTATTATTAACACAGAAAACCCAATCGATGGTAATAGCGAAAGATTCAATTAGATGCAAACTAGTAGTGAACGACCATATAATAGAGCAAGTTTCACACTTTAAATACCTAGGAGTAGAAGTATCGAGTGATAGGCAACTATTACAAGAAGCAAAACAGCAGACAATGAAAGCATCGGGAATATCTGGCTTCCTGAGAGATGTAATCTGGCGGAATAAGTACATAAGCACAGAAAGCAAAGTCTCTAAAACCTGTGTGAGACCCGTGATGACATATGCGGTTGAGACAAGAGCTGAGACAACAAAAACAAAACAACTAATTAGGACAACAGAGATGAGAACACTAAGAGCTATAAGAGGTATTACACGCAGCGATAGAATAAGGAATGAGGGTACGCTAAGGGAGCTAGGTGTCCAGGATGTGGTGAGGTGGACAAGAGCACGTCGACGCCTATGGAGAGATCACGTAGACAGAATGGGCCCCGAACGTATGGCGAAGTGGGCAAAAACACAAAAACCAAACACTAGAAGACCCATAGGAAGGCCGAAAAAGCGATGGCATGAGTGCTGAAGCTCCGGTTCGCAGCAGGGGCTGTAACAGAAAAACAGGACATCTTCCTATTTAAGGAAGAAGAAGAAGAAATGGAGCCGAAAGAGTAACAAACACACACTATCAAGAAAAGAGAAAAATCATTGTGATTTTTCCAAATATCAAATCTATTTTTGAACTGGTTAACAGTATCAACACTCACTACCGAACTAGGCAGACGATTCCACATTCCAAACACTCTGTTGGAAAAGAAGTTCTGTCGCTTGCTTGTCTTTAAGTTTTCTTTTCTCAGTTTATTTGGGTGGCCGCGCAAATTAACTTCATTTAACAAGAACAGAACGCGGGTTTCAGCTCCAAGAACTCCCATCAGAGTTAGGTAAGTGACAATCATGTGGCCTCTGGTACGCCGATCCATGAAGGTGGAAATTCCAAACATTGAGAGCCGGGTAGGATAATTTGGGCGAAGTCGACCAAAGGGCACCTTGTATTCCACCGCTGCACCTACTCTGAAATGGCTTCATCACCCCTTAATTTTGTCCACCAGGCTGGCCCCGCGTACTCTAGGATTGAAAGGACATATTTTTGATACAATACCCTAGCAGTTCTCAAGTCACAACCACCAAAACTTCGTTGTAGCATGTATGTAGTTCTCAGAGCTTAGGATGCGACATTTGCAGTATGTTCTGACCAGGTAAGGTTGTTTGTGACATACAATCCTAGGTTGACGTGTCGTGAAACAGTTTGTAGAGTGTGGACTTCAATGGTGTAATCAGGGTTTGGATTGGTCTTTCCAATATGCAAAACAACACACTTTTCCAAGATCAGTGCGATCAACCAATCAAGTGACTCTTTGCTAACTTTAATCAAATCTTCCTGAAGGTGTGTGAGGATCAAATTTGGGGGAATTGTGTTGTCGGCAGAGAGGGCACATTTCGTGTTGATCGATAAAGGTAGATCGGAGGTACAAAGAAGGAAAAGTATGGGTCCAAGGATGGAGCCCTGTGAAACACCACTAGTAATAGACCACTCTCCAGAGAAATATTCGCCACCGACCCTCACGCGAAAGGATCTATCTGACAAGAAAGAGCCAATGCAGGAAAGTAATTTACCTCTAATTCCAAGGTGTTGGAGTTTGAAGATTAAACGGCAGTGTGGAGCATGGTCGAATGCTTTTACGAAATCGAGATAGATCACATCTGTGGGATCTCCTTCATCCCAAGCTTTCGTCCGATCATTAATGGAGAGTAGAGCAGAAACCCGTGCTGTTGTTTAGGGATAATGTTACTCTATAGCGAAAATGTCATAATCTGGTCGCATATAACCCTCTCTAAAACCTTGCCAACTGCAGATACGAGACTTATTAGGCGATAATTGTTCGCAGAAAGTTTATCACCCTTCTTAAAAATAGGATAATATAGGCGGTTTGCCTGTCAGCTGTCGATTTTGAGAATGAAGTTCAAGTTTAAAAATTAATCGCTAAGAACAACGGCTATGAACCAAAATTAATTGATACCTTGATAAGACAAAAAAGACATAAGCTCTTATTGCAGAGCATTTCTCTGTTGCATACTGATAAATCTAATAGAAAATTTCCAATTTACTATATTCCTAATATAAGCAATAAGATATGTAACAGATTACACAGAAATAATATAAACGCCATCAGCACTGATGAAAAGAATTTAGGTTCATTGTTGGTTAATAATAAAGATAAAACAAAATTATTGGTTAAAAACGGAGTATATAAAATACACTGCAGTGAATGTGAGACATTCTATATAGGCCATGCCGGAAGATGCATCGAGAAGAGAGTTGAAGAACATGAAAAACCTATTCTCAAAAATAAAAATTGTACGGGTTTTTCAGACCACTGCATCAACAAAAATCATTTCATAGATTTCGAGAATATCGAACTCATGCATCCAGGTAATGAAGGAAAAAGGATGGACATCTTGGAGATTATTGAAATTACGTCTGCTCATAGGAAAAACCAGCCAATTTGTCACGACCGACTAGTCTTCAATATACCTCCTATTGTGGATGGCGTTAAACATAAATGTAATCGCCCATTCTGAAATTAGTATTGTATTACTCTTGATAATGGTCTAACAACCCGAAACATATGTCGATTATTTTAATAATAAAAGTATTTGTGAAACTTTTGCCAAGTAAGAAACCATTTATCATCATTTATTTATTATGTTTCACCAAGTGTTAAGCAAGAATTCCATATATATTAACAATAAGTTATTACTCAGCCTATCATACATTAGACTCCAGACTGCAGAAATAAGTAGGCGAGTTAGATTAGCATGGTCAAGATTTGGAAAACTGAAATGGCTTCTTCAAAATCACCGAATGTCCTAATATTTTAAAACCAAAGTCTTTGATCAGTGCATTTTGCCTGTCATCTCTTATGGCTGTCAAACCTGGACACTCACCAAAGCCATCATGGACCAAATTAGTAAGATGAAGGAAGCCATGGAACGACGAATGCTTGGGTTGAAGCTGAGAGACAGAAGGATGGCAGATTGCGACCATGGTTTGGTAAAAGAGCGAGAGGCCGACCATAAATGAGATGGGGGAGGACCTAAAAAGGATTGGTGGATTACACATGAATCAGGTTGCATGAAATAGGAACCTATGGAGAGAACTGGGGAAGGAATATATCCGAAGTGGATGGAGAAGAAGAAGAAGACATTAGTCCCATTTATTTTTGATGGAATGGGTTGTAAAATTATGAATGTTTACTTATTCCGATTCATTTTATTACCTTCCTCATAAATGGCGGTTACCAAAGTATCGTTCCAAGCAACAGGCATACGAGATTTCCAAAAGAAGATGTCATGATAACTGTCCTGAAAGTTAGTTCAGGAAACTAGGGCCAAAAGTATAAAGGGAATGGGTGATTTTTTTAGATTGAGTATGTGTTCCTTGACTTTTTCATGTATTCATTTGATATGAATTAGACTGTATTCTATTCTTTTGACAAGTGTGCGCGGTAGTTGTATACCTCGAAGTTCTTGTTTATAACAACTCATAATAGTGTCAACGAGAGTTTCAACAAAACTGATACTGTGTGGATCGCAAATCCATAATTCGAAGGTGAGAGAAAAATATAATTTTATATGAAAAACTGGGAAAATAGCCCATATTTTCTTGAAGATGTTGACCACACCTGAAACAAAGCAGATGAATAAAAAAAATTGAAATCAAAGAAAGGACTGAGATTGTGCGCTGTTATCAGTCATCTGGTATGGATAGGTGGAGAGAACTTCTCAACTGGTGTCTAACTCGTCTTCAGAACGTAGTTATTTGAGCATTTCATTCATAATTTGAAAGTTTTTGATTGACCCTATAACAACTTCCAAAATTTTCCCAACAGAAATTCGGAACATTTTTCCACTTCATCTATTATAATGTTCTAAAAATTGAGTGGGTAGACAATCATTCCGTAAGGGTTAATGTCATTAATAAGCAGATTTCTCCTTCCAAATAAAAATCAAACAAAGTTTTCGTCTTCTCTAGGAATATATTGTTTTGCAGTCACCTATTTTGTTCTGGTGACTCACCCTGTATACATATCACAAGAACGATTGTCTTTCGTTCTCTTGACGTTCAAACTCAAATATTTCCGTCACTTTCTGAAATGTCTTCTTCTATGCAGTTCATGGAAGGTCAAACAGTTGATCCAGGAATAGCCACCCGCGGATAACGCCGCTTTCAAGATTTTCCACCCAGGTGGACGTCGCATGCTCATGCAGTTAGTTACCTTTTCAAATCCTATTACGTACGCGGACAGCCGTGATAGTCTATTTGCCCCCCTATAGCACAAAACGAGCAAGTTTCCAAAGAATATGCCTGCAATTTACTCGTGAATTTCAAGCTCAAAAAATTGAATTAAATTGAGAGAGAGCGAGCTTGAGAAAGCATAATCTCATTAAATTTTCTAAGACGTGTCTAATTCCAAGTGTATTTCACATTGTCACATGGTTTCAAGAAATTACGTGTCTTTGAAAAAATAGAAGATTTCGTTTTCGAATATTCTTCCTGTTGTCTGCACCTTATATAGTAAACACAGGAAAAAATTTAAAAATATTTTATGAAAATGTAACTTCACATCACATGCTTGGCTGATGGAGTTTACAGAGTTGTAGAAATTATTCGAGAAAAATTTCCACTCGTAAAAAGAGTTTTTCTCTAAGTTCCCCTCCGAATACAGTTATATCAAGAAAGATCAATCTGTAGCTACCATCACAACCAGTATTGGACCGATGGGGAACGTGGCTTAATGCGACAGTTTTCAACGCTGAAAATTTCGAAAGAATCAAACGTAATCTCAACTTTATCAGGGAATGAAGAAGTGTATAGAAGCCTTGTGTTCATCAAACAAGATTATAGCTTTATTACTCATTCAGTTTCATCATTGTAAAAAAAGTATCAGCCTTAAACCAATTCTGTAGGAACAATTGAATGTTTTATAATTGAATGCGGAAAAGTTAATGGTGCAATTGGCAAAATTGTGTTCGGCAAATTGAGAACTATCACTCATATAAATATTACACTAAGTTTTGATATATATCGAAAACCCACCTTTACTGATATTTGCATCACTTATGTCTCAACGCACCCAAAATCTCATAAATACACTGCATTTAATTCATTCAATGATTCGTAGGGCTTTCTCTCTGCCATTATCTAAAGAAAATATGTCCAGGTAAGCGTCAACTATTGAAGAAATAGCTAAGAGCAATGGTTATCCCTCAAATATAAAAAACAAACACAAATAGCATATCATAATATTCACCCTCGTATAGAATCAACTAATACAGAAGAATATATATCATTAACATAATTTGGCCCTATTATCGAAGAGATTGCAAATGTCATTTAAAAACAAAATAAAAAAGTAGCTTTCAAGACCCACATCAAACTCTTCCAGGAATTTTTTAATGGTAAAGATAAAACTGATAAATTTGACAATACTGGAGTTTATGAGTTGTCCTGTATGGATTGTGAAGGCGTCTATACAGGGTGTTACATAATAGTATGTCATAACTTGAGGGCGTAAATCTACGGGCAATTTTAAGAAAAAAAAGTTTATATAAATATAGGTCAGCGAAAGCTTCGTTACGGAGCTACAGGGTGTTGTAATTTCCGGAAAAAATTGTTTTCCTTCAAAATTCCTGCAGTTTTTGAGATATTAAGCCCAAATTTGGAATGCAAGCTATTTCTACATCCTCCATCATAATACGACCAAGATTTTAACCGAAATTCATAAGGTGTTTTCTTTTTCGATGTCATGTCTCTTTTTGCGCTTTCAAACTTTATCTTCAAATTTTAAAATTGACTCATAGTGAAAACATAGCTGTTCGAAGACAGAGTTCACTCTCAAAAGTGTCTAGTATAACTACATATACAGGGTGCTTCAACGAAAACTAAACAGAGGCTATATCTACCAAGATATTCATTTCTGATCAAAACGAAAAAACCGGTCAACTTTTGTTTCAAGGGGGATATCTTTTGGGGAACAAAATTGCCTGAAAGAAAGGTGGTATCTTTGTCTACATCGCCTTGAACGAATTTCCATTTTTAAATGAAAACTGTATAAGATACAGGTTGAGCAACCGAAAGATAGGGAAGACTATTTCCCTGAGACTATTCACGTTTCAATGAGGTTAAATGGAACAGATCCCTGATGATTAATGGCAGTCATCAACAAGTACCACCCTCATCTCGAATTTCAACCCTAGAGCAGAGGTGACCACCCTTGAACATTTGGAAGAGGGTAGGTGGGTCGAGTGATACCTCGAAAGAAAGGTATTATCCTTGTCTGCATCCTCGTGAACGAATTTTCATTTTTGATTGAAAACTGTATAAGTTACAGAGTGAGCTACTGAAAAATAGAGGAGACTATCTATCGCCCTGAGCTATTCAAGTATTAGTGCAAAAAAATGGAACAGATTCATTCCAGATCAAAGACTGTCATCTTTGATCTGAATTAATCTATTCCAGTTTGTTGCATTGTATTACGAATATTTCTGTATATGAGATATGGTTACTGAATGATAACGATGTTTTTTTTATAAATGTTACACACCTGTTCAATGTAGCTTTTCAGTAATTTGATATAATAAAGACAACAAGAATTCATTGATAATTTAATTATTCTATTCCAATATCCGAAATATCTACCTCCTCAATTATTACATACCGCGCTCTCCGCGGTCTCGAATAATAGGCCGGACATAGTGGTGTATGCTAAGAGAGCTAAAACGGCAATTCTGGTGGATGTCGCCATACCGAATAATAACAACGTGCTGAACAAGTTCCAGGAGAAAAAGTACAAAAACCTTGCTATAGAGATAAAGCAGATGTGGCACCTCGATAAACTAGATATCGTTCCTGTCATAATTTCTTCAACTGGGTTAATACCCAAAAGTTTAAATGATATCCTTAAAAAATTAGAATTTCATAGGAATACCTATATAGAAATGCAAAAAGCTGTAATTCTTAATACATGTAGGATACTAAGAAAGCTTATATCAAGTGTATTGTAATCGAACCTGTTCTCTTTGATTGCTGAATCTGGGAACGGTGAATTATATCCAGCTAAAAGCTGAGATAGTGCACAAGTCCACTACAGTAATAATAATAATAAAATAATCCTCCAAGGAGATCAACATCATTCAAACTGCGGGGAGATGAGGTTAATACCGAAGTTAGGCTTACATTTAGAGAGATGTTTCATAAGTTTGAAGGACTCATGCCCTAAGATTGACCTACGTTACCAAAACAAAAATCTAGCAGCCGCAGCAAAAATAATTGAGGAGCTTAATACTATCATAAGAGAAAAAGCTGCTGATATTCGTAACTGGAATGATACTTACCATATTATGTATTCTGCTGCAATTACAATGGTGACTTTATTGGGGTGCAAAGTTCAGGAGTCATGTAAGCAAAGAATAATGCAAAAGCCACCTTGGAAGCAATGGCTGCAAAAAAGAATAAATAAGATAATAGGAGAGATTTCCCATATTCATACTTACCTCACTGCACCCAAGTCATCTAGGAAAGTAGAACGAGCAGTCAAGATGCTATTCCAAACACTGAAAATCAGCAGTTCATCTGATAGAAAAAAAAAACAAGTGAAAGCTCATTTAGAGGATCAGAAACAAAAAATAGCACTGTTAGGCCACCGCATGAGACTCTACAATGCAATATTTAGGAAATATAAACAGCACCTGCAATTTCAACATGACCAACAGAGCTTTTATCGTAACTTGATGAATAGGATCAGGTATACCGAGATAAGAGGGCGACAAACCAAAAGCAGATGCACGAGTATGCATAATAAAAGATGAGATTCTCGAAAGAAGGTATATCGAAAAATTGACAGAGGATTTAATCAATGAAAAAGATTTGAAAAATGCCATCAAGAAACTTGGTACTTGGAAAGCAGCAGGACCAGATAAGCTGCAAGCATTCTGGTGTAGGAAATTTGACAGTGCACATGGAATACTAACAGCACAATTCAATGAGACACTTGCGAATCCTACAGAAGCTCCATCATCTCTAACTGAGGGCAATACATTTCTCATCCCTAGAAATTCCGAAGTACAGGATCCTAAAAATTATAGGCCAACCACCTGCCTTTCTTTTATATATAAAATTTTAACAACAGTACTGACTCTACAAAAATAACGCAACATATTCAACGAAATCAGATCCTATCGAAACAACAGAATGGTGCGAAAGCAGGGGTATAGGAAGTAAGGAATGACTGTTCATCGACTCAATTATAACAAATCATGCAAGGCGTGGCAGAAGGTCTATATTAGTGGCATGGATTTATTATAGAAAAGCATTCGATTCTGTACCTCACTCATGGCTTTTGAAGCTCCTCAGTATAAGATCACTCCAAAAATCATCCTTCTACTAGAAAGCCTAATGCATAATTGGTCAACAAGTCTTATTGTCCGAACTAGCAGCTCCCAATATACTACTGCGACAGTGAGAGTGGCCAGAGGAATATTTCAGGGAGATAGCCTTAGTCCACTGTGGTTTTGCTTGGCATTGAACCCTCTCAGCACTATGATCGAAAAGAGTTCTTACGGATATATACTAACCATAACACCATAAACAAAAATCAGTCACTTGTTGTATATGGATGATCTGAAACTCTATGCCGCCGATGAACAACAACTGAAGGGTCAATTAGAACTCGTGAAAGCTTTTAGCGAAGCGATTCATATTGATCTTAGTAGAGAAAAATGCGCATAAATTTCTATGATTGCTGAAAAACCCCAAGAGTTTGATAAAATGATTCTTATGGACTTCTCAGAAATCTCGCATCTTCCACCTGAGGAACAATATAAGTGCTTAGGATTACAACAGAGTACAACAATAGATCATTTCGAAGTAAGGCAGCAAGTGACAGATGCCTTCAAGCAGAGACTGAAAGTCATTTTAAAACTGATCTTTATTCCAAGTCAAAATTTACTGCCAAAAACACCTGGGTTATACCAATTGTGACCTATAGTTATGGAATCGTCTGCTGGTCCCCTACTGATCTAGAAGCACTTGACAGAATGTTGAGGACCACACTCACAAAGTACCGTATGCATCACCCGAATTCCTCAAGTTGCCGAATGTACTTACCAAGAATTGAGGGTGAGAGAGGACTGAGGTTCATGAATGAAATCTATGAAACAGAAAAATTCAAAGTGTATACTCACTTCAGAATAACCGCAAACATCTACACCAAGCTGTAGCTCGACTCGATGAAAAATTGTCTCCAGTGAACTCAAGTGCAGAGAGAGGTCTTGCAAGAAATTCAAAAGAATATTTTAGTGAACTGAAGGGCACTTAGCGGCAAAACGAATTGCACGGTAGATATGCAGCTTCCCTGGAGGAGATAAATGCTGATAAAAAGCTGTCAAAAATGTACCTCAAACAAGGTAACTTAATACCAGAAACTGAAGGTTTCATAAGAGCGATCCATGATCTAGTCATCTCAACAGAAAATTACAGAAGATACATTTTGAAACAGAACATATCTGATGACAATAACTCATCTCTCCTCGGGCTGCTCCTTCTTAGCGTCTCGTGACCATAAAAGAAGACACTGATGCTGCCACTGTTATCCATCAGGCAATCTACAAGTGGTATGGAATTGTTGATAAATTGATTCCTGCTTATAGATACTTACCTGAAGACTGCAGAGAAAATGAAAATATCGAAATTTATTGGGACTAAACTACACTTACCGATCGAGCAGTCCAGCACAACTGGCCATTTACACACACACAGTCACATTGGCCTTCAAAGAGGCCAGTCACATTGGCCTTCAAAGAGGCCAGTCACATTGGCCTTCAAAGAGGCCAATGTGACCCCAAACAAATTGATACTCCTATGCGTGTTGCAGACACGTAGCATCCTATCGATAGGGGAGTTCTGTGCACTATTAGTTTTTCTAAAAGTTATAGAAAAGAGGTCGTGGTGTCTTAAAGATTTCATAGGAACATTAAAAGTAACCGTGTGCAAGATCTCAGGTACCTGAAGTACGTAATTCAATATTTTAAACAAAACCAAAATATCAGATATAGTTCTACAATTTTCAAGTGACAATAAATTGAAATATTATGAGTTAAATAGTGTGTGCCAGAATAGGTAGTTTAGTTTGAAAACTTCAGTGCCTTTGAATGTATAGTAGTTTTCAACAAGAAATACAAAACGGCCCATATTGTTGACATGACGGTACCTGTCGATAATGATATTCGTGAGGCAAGAACCAAAAAGCTAACAAGGTACATTGACTTAGCATATGAAATCGAAGAAATATATCAGCTTCATCCAATTGTTATCACTGCAAATGGACTGGTAGATAGCCACCTAAAAAATGAACTGAATAGCGTAAGAATAGATGAACCTGAAAAAGTAATAGGACTGGCACAGAAGGCTGTGATACTGGGCACGTGTAGAACGGTTTGACGTGTACTAACCAACGAGTAAGATGATGACCAAGATGGTCCCAACTTGCCCGAAATTCTGCCAACAATCTCTCTTCATTCTTTATCCTTTCCTGAGGATGTAGCGACTAATGAAATGTCATCAATGAAAGTTTTCCATTCCTCTCTATCCTGTGCCATTACAACTAGAGAATGCATGGGTCGGCCTGTTGTTTCTGTAATTTGATCCATCCATCGTGTTGGGGACCTTCCTCTTCCTCTCTTTCCATCTACTTTCCCCTGAATAATGATTTTTTCCAAATTCTCTGGTCCTCTTCTCATGATGTGTCCGAAGTATCTCAATATTTTGAGTTGAATTGCACTCGAAAGTCTTTGTTTTATGCGGAGTTGCTTTAGAATCGATGTATTCGTTCGGTGTTGGGTCCATGGGATGTTAAGCATCTTTCTCCAACACATCATTTCTGTCGCGTCGATTTTTCTTCTTTCGCTCATTCGAAGGGACCAAGATTCGCAGCCGTATGTGGGAATTGGAAAGATGAGGCACTTCATAAGCCTGGTTTAAGTGGAAATATCGATATTTCAATTGGCCCAAATTTTATTCATTTTTTTCGTAGCTACCTTGGTAAGTTCGCATCTACGTTTAACCTCTCGTTCTACGTTTCCTACGTTTGTTATCAAGGATCCCAGATAAAGATATTCTTGCACTACATGAAACCTATCAATTTGCTTTTTTTCTGGTTGATTGTTGTTCATCCTGTCCACGATAATGATTTTTGTTTTAGAAACATTCAGTTCCAAGCCAAGTTCCGTACTCTCTCTCTCCACTCTGCTAACAAGCTCAGTCAGTTCTTCCTCACTTGTTGCCAGGAGGACCGTATCATCCGCGAATCTCAGATTATTTACACATCTTCCGTTAATTGGTATGCCGCCCTTCCATCCGTCTAATGCCTTTCTCATTATGTATTCAGTGTATATGTTGAATAACTGAGGAGAAAGAATACACCCTTGCCTCACTCCCCTCTTTGGTTTGAATTCTGATGACATTGATTTTCACAGTATCCCTGGTTTCATTATATAGGTTGATGATTAAGGCACACAAGTGATCCGGTACAGCCATATTCCCTAGAACGATCCACAACTTATTCCATTTCACTCTATCGAAAGCTTTTTTATAATCAATGAAACATATGTATAGGGGTATATTGAACTCTCTGGCTTTTTCTATTATTTGCCTTAAATTTATCAAATGCTCTCTAGTCCCTCTTCCTTTAACAAATCCTGCTTGCTCTTCCGGGATTTGGTGTTGTAAAAAGTTCTTCAGTCTTTCGTTGATTATTGTCAGCATTATTTTGCTCGTATGTGAAATAAGTGTTATCGTTCTGTAGTTTTCGCATTTTCTGTTACTCCCTTTTTTGTGCATTGTGATAATTGTGCCTTGTGTCCAATCTCTTGGCCATTGTGTTGTTTTCCATATTTTATTACACAAGTGGTGTAGGCTTCGGGTGCCCTCTTCTCCTATTCCTTTTAGTATTTCGGATGTTATTTTATCGTTGCCTGGAGATTTGTTATTTTTAAGTGTATGGATAGCTGACGTAATTTCGCTCTGCAGTATGAAAGGTTCTTCTTCGTATTCTTTTATTTCGTGTTCATTAATTTCCTCGTTTTCGGCGTAGAGTTTCTCGCAATAGATCCTCCAAGTCTCTGCTATTTCTTCTCTGTCTGTAACAAGTTTACCATTTTCATCTTCTATAGGCCATGTTTTTGGTTTGAATTCTCGGGTCAAGTATTTAATTTTTCGAAAAAGATCTCGTGGTTGGTTAGAATGGCTATGAACTTCTTTTTCTTTGCATATGTTGGAAAAATACTCGTTTTATCTCTTTTACATGACCTCTTAATTTCATCGCTTATCTCTTTGAAGGCTTTCTTGTTGTTAGTATCAACCTTTCCTTTATTTGAAATTTTTCTTCTTTCTTCGACCAGTTTCAATGTATAGTCAGAGATCCAATGTTTTCGTTTGAGAGGAGGTTTTGAACGTTCTGTCTCTGCGGCGTTTCTTATCCAGTTTTTTATTTCTGTCCATTCATTCCGGAGTTGTTTCTTCTATCAGAGTTGGCTTAGTTGTCCTCAAAGTGTCTTGGAAGCTGTTTCCAGGCCCTACGACCAATCTTTTTTCAGGCTTTCTCGTCACGGGTGTTTTGAGTTTCAACTGTATTTTAGCTGTTAAGAGTTGATGGTCTGTACCGCAACAAGCTCCCGGATAGGTCTTGCCAACAATAGGTTTTGAAAAAAAAAACCAAAAACAATAATAATAATAAAAACTACTACCAGAAAAAGGTTTTCCCATTTTTTCCTTCCAGATGCTGATTTTTGAAATATATAATTTATTCTCCTAACCTAAGTTATTAGAAATTCATTTCACTTCAACTAGTAAGCATCTAAGACGGCAACTTCGACTGTGTATTTGCCTGTCAGTTCAGTTAGAATATAAAGATCACCTTAATACTATCCCATGAGGTGTGGTTGTTCAAGTCACGTTTTCCCAATATAAATCCAAATAGTTTTTAATCTCTACGTCTTAATACGTGTCGTAAATCAATATTCCTAGCCGAAAACGTTACATTATCTTGAAACTGAATGGTAGTAACACCTACAAATTCAACCCGTTATTAGTCTAAACACAATAATTTCGAAATCGTCTAAAGCTTGAGCATATAATTGAGAACTCGGAATATGCTCTAGAAACGGAATATTAATTATGGAAGCAACAAAGAATTCTTCACACCTAGTTATAGACAGTCATCTCTCATGAAAATAGAAATTATGTTTTTAATCAATAAAATGAAATGAATTATATGAATCATATTTTTCTTCGTCTTGAATATTAGCGTTCAATATTTAATCATATTTCTGATTTTCGATCGGAAACATTATTTCACACTTTGAAAAGGTTGATTTCACTTTTGACCTCATAACGGAGTTATTAATACCAACTTAGGAATGCCTACTTTTTAGTTTTTCATATCGCATCTGAAAGACGTCTATTCTGACATTAAAATAGAAATCTTAGAACTAGGCATACCCAATTTTTACAAATCCATTTCAAATAATAGAAGAAATTCTGATTTATACAAGGTGTACGCCCTACAGAGCACATTAACAGCATATAGGGAACGGGATTATCGATCAATTTCAAACTTTGGCATGTAATGGTTTTGTTTCCGAATATCTAAAATTGAAGAAGTATTTCAATTCTACTTGAAATAAGAATTTTAAATAATGACATTAAATTACATCAAGGCAAGTTGAAATGAAATTATAATTGAAACAACCTATAAATTACCTATGCCTAGCTAGATCAGAGTTCCTTTATCTCAGTATGTGAGATCTTCGTCCAGAACCTACGTCCTAGATATATATACAAAATAATTATCGAAATTACCGTAACTGACGAATAAATTACTAACTATAATCAAGGTAACTAATGCAAAAACAAACTTAACTACAAAGTTTAAGCAATTACAATAAAGAATTTTCAATTTAGAACAATATGAGCTTTTCAACAAAATGAAACTCAATGATAGAGCTCAGTCAACGATTAATGAAGATAGAAGAGAAGAAATGGATCATAAAGAAAAACACGTGACTGTAAAATATCTTGATGGTGAAAAAATTTATAACAATACCATATATCTCTAATATATATTTCTTAAACGAACAGAATGAATTTGACTTACCCTTGGAATAGCAGCTATCGATTAAGTTAATATAACGAAATCTCTCCACTCTCTAATTGAATTCATTGTCGAGGAAATCCGGAAAAATTACCGACTACTTATAACGCCTCAGACGATTAGAATTTATCCAAAAAATGAAAAGTATAGTTCATTATTTTTTAGAAAATTATTTACTCCAACCGCTACAACATAGTTCCAATAAAATCACAAACGATTCCGAAGATTTCTAAATGGAAAGAGATCGAATCTAAGGAATTCCGAACTTATACTTACTCCGAAAAAGCTGAATTTCTTGCAGAGTGTTACGTAATAAACACCTCAAAAAAGTCTAGGGGACACTTACCAATATCTTTAAAATAAATTTGATGATTCGAATTTATATAAATCTTTCGGTTTTTGTTAGGATGTATTGTATATAATGTATTCTCAAGAAAACCAAATACTATTTGACTTCTCCAAAGCACCTATTATAAGAAAAAATTTGAAATTGACGAAGTTTGGTAAAACACCTGAACTAATATTTTCGAAATGATATGGAAGCACTTATATTTTTCAGTACCCAGAAGGTCCACCTCTGTTAATAATGACACATTGGCATCGTCGCGGCATGCTCGATATTAAATTGTCTATTACATTTTGGCCTAAGTCATTGCAAGCCCCCTGAACTGCTATTTGGAGCTCCTGTTCATGATGGAAGACGTTCTGACGCAGGAGATCTCTTTTTAGGGTGTCCCACACAAGCTCGATTGGATTCAGATCTGGGGAGCAGGATGGCCACTGTAGAAGACCGATATCATTCTCTTCAAGGACGTTCAAGATAACTCTTGCACGATGAGGAGTGGCATTATCATGTTGGAAGAGTGGATACCACTACAGGTAAAACTATCTCATTTGGGTAAGAATTTCCCGTGAGGTTGTTCTGTATTAAAACGAGTTCTGTCTAACAACTTCTCGAGCATGCTGGAGACGGTTTTGCTTTCCAGGTTCCCTCCATGTTCGAATTCTTCCCGAATCGGTATAATAACTAAATCTAGATTCATCACTGAAGAGAACTGTGGCCCACCTCTATTGATCCCACTTTATGTGTTCTTTGCACCAAGCTAAACGAGCAGCACGATTTTCATGGGTCAGTTGTGGAACTCTTAGAGGACGTCTAGAGTGGAGTTGACCTTCGTGCAGTCGATTTCTTATAGTTTGGTCGGAAATTTGTACATTATGAACTCGTGATAGCTCTTGAGCTAATTGAGATGCTGTGGTGGTACGATCTGTTCTGGCTTGTAAAACCAAACATCTATCTTGGGTAATAATCCTGAAACGACCTTTATGGCGTTCTTCTACGCTACCTGTTTCCTTGAAACGCGACCATAAACGGTTTATGACACTTGGGCTACTTCCCAGAACCCTGGATACTTCCCATTGTGAGCTCCCAGCCTTGAGCATGCCAACGGCTCGTAACATCTCTTCTCTAGTCAAATGTCGTCTTTCCATGGTCGAATCACAAAACTTGAATCTTTTATTTGTGCTTACAACAAAAACGATACGATGTATCGATATTCAGAAGTGTTCCCTAGACATTTTTGAGGTGTTTAAACTCGGTTTTATGAAAAACTATTGATTTTCAAAAAAAACTGATGAAAAAGCGAAATTATTCCCTTCACAACAATAAAGTGAAAATGAGTACTGCTTTCCGTTCTCCACAGAAACGAGGAAACGATCTTCTCTCAATGACTGACTTACAATTAACTGGTGAACAACCCAGATGTATACCAGCGACCAGCATTGTGTGTTGATCTACAATTATCAATAGTTTTCTGAGCTGTACAACTTCCGGTTGTACCAGGCATCAACTACAACTTTTCTATTTTCAATAGCATGGTGTACTCCTTAATTTTTTTCATCAAAGACCATCCCTTCTCCAGCATTGTTTGTCACAATCCTAAGATCTTGAATCAACCATCTGCTTTGATTTTTTTTATCAAAATTTTCGGAATTACAGTGTCATCTTCTTCAACCAGAAAAATTGACTCAGAGTTGAGTAAGACTATAACTTTCTTTTAATTTATTGAGAAAAGTGTGATTTTTCAGGGCAACTTACTTTTCGATGTTTTTTTATCTACAGGGTGCTCAAAAATCACTCGTCAACTTAATAACAATAAGATGTCGTTAAAACGTTCTTTTTATATACGAGTCACTATTTTTTCACTCATTTTTTAGATTAATATTGATAGGTATTAGGTTTCTTTTTCCGAAAATGGCTAGTTTTCATTTCATTTGTGATTACATCAGACACCTGAATTTCGACATCAATCTTACATTTGACAATCATTCAAAAACGCATAGTTTTTCTTGCTGAAAGAAATGGCAAATAAATACTCAAACGAGAATATTATGAATTCATTCATCATGGTCAATGTTAACGAATAATAAGTTGAATTCAAGACGAATTTGCAGAAGTATAAGAATTGAGTTTTGTCAGATTCCATGCCATATCAATAATAACACCGTACAACATCAATTCTGATGATTGGATTATGATGGCACATGATATTAGCCGAATTTACCTTGACGATTTCAAATCCGTTGTTGGAACTTCTGTTTCAGCTATAGTTGTTGTTTCTATTGTAATTAGCTTTTCCAGAGATTCTATACAATTGAGTTTATTGCTTTTCTGGGTATGTTGAATAATGTTGAGATTATCCAAACGATAGGAAAGCTGTGGTTGTTATCGAGGCAATGCTGTACGATGGAGTCAAAAAAAATTCATTCGACCGTTTGTTTCTATTTCTACCTTGAATTTGTTTCTTGGGTGGAAATTGTTGATGGAATTCAGAAAAAGATCAAGTTGTCTTGATTTACCCGTGAAGCACACTAGTACGTCATCGACATAATGATACCTAAAAATTATTAATGAAGCTTTGGGATTTTGAAAATATTTTTTCTTCTATATGACTTTATGAATATTTCAGCTAGAAGTGAACTTAAGGAAAGCCTCTAGACTGTTAAAAAATTTGTCATTAAATTGGAAATAGTTCTGTTGAAGTAAAGAGAAATAAAAACATTGTGAATAATAGGATTGATATTTGAAGGGTCAAAATTGCTGGAGAATATTGGTAGACATTCATCTTCGGGGATATTAGAGAACATATCGTCGACGTCTAAGGAAAGTAGAAAAGTATTAGTAGGTACAGTAATATTTTATAGTATTTCGGAGAGTTCTAGGGAGTTTCCTTTGGAATATTTGGGGATGAAATATTACAAATTTGCTTAGATCAAAATTATTTCCACTTCAATAACAAATATTACACTAGTGAAGACGAATTGATTATGGGTAGTCCGTTAAGTCCTTTGATAGCATAAATATTCATGAATAATTAAGAGAAATTAATTCATAATCATCCATAGTAACAGATGGACAGTTTAAAATTTCCGGGAATTGTATAAATTCATTACTTCAAAAATTGAATTCACAACCGAATTAGAAAGCAATAATTCAATAAGTTTCTTTGACGTAACAATTTCGAATGAAAATGGAAAACATGTTTTCGCAATCTACCACGAGCATACAGATATTATAATCCATAACTCGTCGTGTTATCCGTATCAACACAAAATGTCAGCATTCAACAGTTTTATTCATAGATTGAATAATATTCCGCTATCACCAGAAAATTTCAACGAAGAATTAAATTGAATTAAACAAATAGCTAAAAATAATGGAGATAATCCCAAAATCATAAATAATACTTTGAATAAAAAAGAAAGTAGAATCGCTTTGAATGAAGTTTACCCTGTCGATAAATTGAAATAAATATTCAAAATCTTAACATACGTTGGCATTACAAGTGAAAAACTGAAATCATTCTTGAGTAGAAATAATTTCAACATAGCTTTCGAATCTAATAATAGCATAGGCAAATATATAAAAACAATCAAACCAAATCAGATAAAAATAATAAATCAGGTGCTTATAGATTGAATTGCAATGACTGTTATAATTTCAACATTGGTAGAACACATAGAAATTTTAATATTAGAATATCGGAAAATAAAAGCAGTTTTTCAAATGAAAAATCATGCGAATCATTTTCTAGAAAATAATAACTTTTTCGACATACAGTTTGAAATTTTGCATACAGATAATAAATTTTGGTAAGTATATCTTTGGGAAACTTTAGAAATCAACAAACACAAACACTCAGGTAGATTCATTACTGAACAAGTCCATCTAAGCCCTTCACCTCTATTGAATCTTTTCAGGAAGAAATCTATTCCATAGTTTTATTGGATATACCTGCCATCAAAAACCACTCAAGAAGAAGCAACTCAATCAACTTTTAATTACTTAAGAACATTTGTATATATATTCTCAATTGTATCTATATATAGTTGTCATAATTTCTGTACATTCATTCGTCTGAAGAAGCTACTTTGTAGTGAAACGCGTAACGAATCATAATTATTCAGTAAAATTCGTTAAATTTTTACAAAGTAAACCAAAATCACTGTAGGGTAAACTTTATTTGAATCTTTGCTGTTCGGAGCTGAAATCCATCATACAATTTTCTTGCTGAGTATAAATTAGATTATTAAATAGTCTATGTCGATGCAAGACTCGTCTATATGTGATATAAATTCGATCAAGGTAGAGTTCATTCGCTCCATATTGACAGAACAGTATGCATTAACCATTACAACCCAGCTCGTCTAATATAAATCTATAGATTTCCATCGGTAATTATAGAACGAAGCTTACCACATCCATCCGCCTTGGTTAGATTAATTTGCCACTCTTCCTATACTGCAGGATATTAAAAACTGACATTATTACTTCCATTTAGTATTTATGCGTAATTATTGATTGTCTTTGATCGTCTTTATTAAGACAAGAAATTATATTCTGTCGGTATATGAACAGGCGGTACAAAAGAAGTAGCTATTACCTTATGAATTAGTTAATTAGTTATTCGTATCCACCAGAAGTTAATTATACTAATTCTCCTTAGCACGCTTATTTGGACTTTACATTGTATAAAATATTCAAATATTATGTCTTTAAAACCTTGATATATTCAATTATAATTGAGAGTAAATATGCAGCGACTTCTTGTCATAAATGCTCTCCTAATCTTTATTTTTGTAGAACACGATACATGCTGATGGATGCAGAAGTTAATTATTCATCTATTCATTCATTTCAATGAAAACATATTTGAAAAATATGGACTATATTGATTCATATCAAATTTTGGTGTGAGTTAAAATATGATCAAGAGAAAACACACAGACTGTAGTCAGTCACGATCGCTTTTGAAATGTAAGCTCGGGAAAATTTGCAAATTTGCAAATGGTTCAAGTGGAGGAAAAACCTTTGTTGGCCCATCCGTGATGCATCAGTAACATCTATTTTGTTGAAACCTCAATATTCGGTGTAGAAATATATAGAAAACTAAAATAAATTTATGTAGGGTCGTCATATAGCAGCCAGAAGTATAAGTGTACTAAATCTATCGATTAAGTTGACAACATGTGGCGATATTCAGCAAAACGCTTTCGGAGAATGAGTGAATCCCTAAGAAACGAGATTTAACTTTGATTCCCCGAGAAGCAAGAGTCGGGTGAGTCCAGAGGCCCCGAAACCCATATATAAAGAGAAATGCTTTCCACTTCTTACTCCGCGTTCGTTTCTAACGAACAGGTCCATGTTGGTAACAGCATATCATGCCCCAGAGTTATTTCAAACGGCGTTCCTCAAGGGTCTGTACTTCCACCCACGTTAATCAATATTTTCCGTCGAATATTCCATCCGAGCCGAATATTCTCACATCCCCTATGCAGACAACATTGTCCTACAATCATGCTACAAGACAATTAATTATTCATGATATGGTATTCGAAGTGGCGCCTCCAGATTAACACATTTCCACTCTAGAAAAATGAGAACACCCACGAACTTCAAAGTCCATAATTCTAATATTCCATGAAAACCTCGACAAACAGCTTACTCGAAAGCAAGCAACTATCCGCTACTCAAAATAACGTAGTATATTGATGTGCTTCGTTTAGATTTCTCGAAGGCATTCGAACGTGTCCAACACAAACGCCTCCTCGCCAAGCTGTAACGTCTAGGTATTAGAGGCCACCTACTGGACTGGTTGAGAGTGTTTCTCAGCGACAGAACTTTTTGTGTCAGAGTAGGAGATGCATTTTCGACAACTGAATGTACTGTGAGTATTGGTGTTCCTCAAGGTTCAGTACTCGGTCCCATCCTTTTCCTTTTATATACTTCAGACATCCCTGCCTTGATCAAGTCAAATTGTGCCCTCTTTGGCGATGACAGGAAAATATACAATGTCCCAACAACAGACACTCTCGCCCTACAAAATGGCCTAGATCGCATCAATCGCTGGTCGCATGAGTGGCTTCCCCGTTGAACTAGGAGAAATGTGTAGTTCTGCATATAGGTAAATCGAACCCCAAACTACCATACTCAATTGGTGGGCATCCTCTAAAAAGTGTATCAGACCACGTAGAACTCGGACTGACAATATCTGATGACCTATCATGGTCTAAGCACACCTCGGACGTCACTTCAAAGGGTCGGAGAATTATTTATTGCCTTCACCTTTGTTTTAAGGGCTGCAACATACAGAATGCAAAACTTCTTCATCAAATCTATGTCTGACCAATTATGGAGTATACTGGTCCAGCTTGTTGGCCCTCCTTCAGAAGCGATGAGAGATTAGACTTCCTTTTGGTAGGACTCGCCCAGGATATGATTATCGACTCTCCATTTTCCGACTCTCCTCCTTCCAAGATCGCCGAACGCGAGGTGACCTCATCTTCACCTACTCATCTGTGCGGGGAGTCCTCAGGCCCGATATCAGAGACCTCGTTCCGTTGAACGGCAATCATCTTCGTGGGCATCGCTTTTAACTTGTCAAGGAACACTCCAAAACAAATCAGCGCCAGGGATTCTTTTCTAACCACGTTTTCGCCATATGGAATCGCTTGCCAGATTCAATAGTGAGCTAAGAAAACGTCAACATATTCAAAAGCCGTTTAGATGCATGGATATATCATCGAACGATCAGAACGAGGCTCGATTTCGCCATTGTACTTCGACACTTCGTCGTCGATTTAATTCTTTTTTTTATATTTAAATTAATATTCTTTTGAGTTTATAGGTTAAAGCCTTAACTCTTGTATTTTCTAATAATAATAAAAAAAAGATAATAATAATAATCATATATGCTATAGGATTGTACGGTACAGCTCTGAAGATAGGTTTCTTCCGGGTGAGGTGTTTAGAACTAAGCAAGAATTTTGTGTGGTCACGTTCCTGCATTTCGAAAAAGCTTGTATCTACACCCCACCGAACCTGGTTCGGAGGGCGAAAGTGTACTGCAGAACCAAACTTCTTGCCTTAAATGCAATTATTCTTAGTATATTCACATATGCTATTGGAATGTATGGTACAGCTCCAAAGATACGTTTTCAAAAATGTGAATCTACCTTTTTTAAGTTGTTGCGAGCATCAATCGTCATTCTATTCGGAATATTCCGACGTCCTCAAAGACATTTGAAGGCCATCAATTAACGAAATCACCCTCAAATTGGCCTGCACTTTTTGAGCAAACATATCAGTCCATGATAACCTAACAGTCTCTACTCTAATCAACTACAAACCAAAACGGTACGATATCATCAGTAGACAGTGTTCCCTGGTAATTGTTTAAGCCCCTCCGTTCGCGAGAGCGTATTTGACTTGGGTCAATCTTACCCATCTTCTGCCATTCTTCTCAATACATGGAGATTTCAACCTACGGGCAGGAACTCCAATAGGAAGTTTTTAGTCAGTAAAAATTCGGCATTGGCCTCGTTCCCGGGGTGCATCTTCTTGAAGATTTCCCTCGTCTTAGTCTGTGAAATAAAACCCCTTCTTACTCCATTTTTTGTGAGTATACTGTTGCTGTTATACAACTATCATTGTTCCAGTACGGCAGACCGCACTAAAAGTGAAAGATAGGAAGGTGAAATACATGTACACTGTTAAAAATATTCAGCTTCTATAGAGACACAGTTCTCAAGAACTGCGTTAACTATTACCAATACTCGAAAAAGATTGAGCCAGCAATAATGGAAGAGAGTGAAACAGGCAGATGCACAAAGAATTGCTAAGGCAGTACAGTGACCGCATCAACACTGAAAAGAACAAGAGCTGGATTAATTTCTGTGAAGGAATTGAGATATATCCGGAAGTAGACAGGCCAAATCCGATCCAAACTAAACGCTCAAGGATGGCTTGAGGCCATTCAAAATTCCCTTGAAGCCGCTTGGATCTTCTCCTGCGACACTGGGGTCTAATGGCCCAGATGGTCACCAACCAGGATCAAATGTGCTTTTAATACCTTCCTTCCATATGATTCACCAGAACTGGACAATATTTACCCGGTCTTAATTCAGGGGGGTTTGGGTGTGTTGCTTTCGGTCCAAGTATTGCTCTGATATATATGTGCTGGAAAACGGCAAGGGTTGCGTTTAGTTAGGAAATGAGAGAGGCAAACCATACCTCGGTAAGAAATTGTAAGCCAGCTCAACGTTCTTCATTCTCAAAGCTCTTGAAAGACTGGTTAATAGGTTTCCTCAGGAAAAGGAGTCTAGCACTACTCCTTCATACTGAAATTAACACGACTACACCGCTGGACTATTTACAGATACAGCATCGCGCTCTGCTGTTTGAGCAGAATTTAGATGAGGGAGAATATTGTGTGGCGACGTTTCTGGTTGTCGGAGGATCTTCTAACTACACCTCACCGAGCTTGCTTCGGAGGGTGACAGAGCTTAATGTATCAAACAAAATGGCTCATGGAGCTTTTGGAGGATAGAAGAATCACTTTGACGTTCGAAAATCACACCGTCACAGGAATAGTTAGAGGAGGCTGTTGGCAGGGCGGCGTGGTGTCGCCGGCTGTCTGGTGTATGATGGCCAATGGCTTGTGAAGGACACAGGACGGGGAGTGGGGTGAAGTGAATTATTATTCAAGCTTACGCTGACGACTTCGTCATTCCTAGCGAAAGAAAAGGATCTACTCTTATGCATGAATACGCTGCAGACTACTTTGAAAAGAGACTGGTTGTTTTATGAGGAAGCATACGATTCCATCAAGTTCGAGTTCTATTTTCCTTGCATCAAGACTGGATATAAAATGGGGATGATGTGGATTTTGAAATATCTAGACATCTACGCTTTGCTGATCTGGTGAACAATGATCGATCAACAGACGGCTAAGGTGGCTTTAGAGAGGTTGACGGTGGGAAATGAGATGGATGCTCGGAGAAACACCCCTACCGCATCGTTAGGTGCATTGCTAGGGGTCGAATCACTGTATCTCACAATTATTAGCAGGTCACTTTTGACTGCTTATAGGTAGGGTGGTTGGTGGTCACGCTAGATGTCAGTGCAAGACACAGCCTGTTTCATGCAATCACCTTTCCGGGATGAGCTTGGATTGAACTGCGCCAAGAGTCCTGGTTCAAACTTTCGCTGACGACTTCATTATTATTATCGAAGGAAGGGATCCTTAATCATGTATGAATACATTGTAGATTACTTTGAAAAGAGTGACATACTTCTTTCAACTCAGAGAAGATGGGAGTGGTTGTATTACCGAGGAATCATACGAATTCATCATGTTTGAGGCCCATTTTCTTTTGATAAAGACTTCTATAGCGTACAAAAAGCTTATGTGGTTTTCCGAAACCGTCTTGCTATCTAGATTCACCAACGCCTCGATGATCAGGTGGAAGAGGATCGAAATCAGACGGCGAAGCTGGTTCTGATTTGGCTTAGAGCTGTAATATTGACAAGTGTGGTGAGTTCTCGACGAAATACCTCTACCGTGGCGTTAGGTGCACTGTTAGGGGTCGAAACACTGCACCTCACAGTTAATAGCAGGGCACTTTTGACTGTTTGTAGATACTTCATTTCCTGAGGTTATTAACAGCAACTATCTTTTCGGGATGAACCCAGATGGAACCATGCCGAGGTTGATCATAAGATTGAGCTGAATCTCCCATCCAGGCCAGAGTGGGGCGAAACCAAAGATTTCTTCCAAGGTGGAGGATACATCTGGTACACGGATAGCTAAAAGACCAAAAAGGGATCAGGTAGTGGAATTTACTACCGGAGAAATGGGAGTGTTTCGTTCCTCCCATAGAATAAACATTCAACAGGTTTCCAGTTGGGGATCATGACAATACCAGGCTGTGATCAAAGACTAACAGAACTGGGTACAACTAATGGGTAAATCACGATCTGCTCCGGCAGTCGATCCTCTCTGGGAGCCCTAGGCGCATGCAGGATTATTTCTAAGATAGTCTGAAAATGCTTCGAGGCACTGAAAACATTGGCGGTAAATAACCACATCCGTCTCCTCCAGCTTCTCTACCACACCAAGATCAGAGGAAATGAGATTGAGGAGAGGATGACCTATCTAGGGACTACGAATACTTTCACAGGACCAGGACCCGCGATCGGGATCTCTGCCTATGTTGTTAACGCTAAGCTGGCAGACTGGTTATCGGAACAATATAGAAACACCTGGTTGAATGTTGTTGAGGTTGTAGCCAGCCAATACCTTGTATAACATGGACTAGGTTGGTGCTTGAAGGCAGTCGAATTAATTTACGGCTTCTGACATAGACAATTACCGGGTATGGCAAGTTCAGGTGGTGTAAAATTGAGTTCGAAACATTTCATTTGATCATCACATGTCCGGCATGGACATGAGCTTAACCGACTGGTCGCTGAGTTACTGAAAGTTAGTGATCTGCTAAAGCTCAATTAGAGATTTCTTTGCAAGGATCGATCAGGAGGTATAGTTGGAAGAAACGAGGACACAAAAAGCTATAGACCCAGGTATCGACATCCATGAATGACCCCTTGATATAATTCCCCCTATTCCTAAGGTAACTAGTTGGTTGTTATAGTAGCAGATTCGAAATATTAGTAAAAGTTTGTGGAAACAATCTGTATGTATTCGTAGATCATGGCTGGCACGTGGTTAGCGCATTTTGCTAAATAAAATGATGTCAGAATGACAAATCGAATCCTGGTGCGCTCAGTGCTGTCAGTTCCATAAATAACTACCCCAGAATACTAGTAACTTCTTCACTCTTTGACCTCATTTATAGATTCTGAGAAGAGAAATTCGTCTTCGAAATATTTCATATAGCATCTAAGATCTCGCCGCTTTCGATCTTAGCATCTATTGCCGGTCAGAATCATCGTAACTTGCTGACCTACCATTTTGATGTATCTCCCGGTGAGAACATTAATAACAATGGCTTACAATATAAATTTTCTGTAAGTGCTAGCAATTTTTGCATTAGTGGTATATCGGTATCGACAAATGTTTTCACACCTTAAAGAAATGTAACCAATAAATACAATATTCCTTTTCCACGAAATCAATTTGCTCTACACGTAGGCGTATAACAACTGAAATCACTAAGTATCGTTGTTTATTACAATATTTTCCTGTTCAGAACAATGCCGACGAATACTGTACTAATGCAGAAATTTACGCATGACTATAATATGTCGACATTATCTGGTATGCAATAAATTTGATTTATTCATACTTCAAAACGATTGTTAAAATAAATCGTTTAATTTCAAGTAAAAAATTAATGAAACATTTGTTGATTGTTACTTTAAGTTTAATGACTTAATATCCGAGTAAGCTTGGCAACTATGACAATCCCAATCACTAACAACTATATTATAAAAACTCTTCTTCTTTTACAATATGGCGGGGTGCTTCTATCATTATCAGCCAACCTTTCGAACATAATGACTTAAATCATTAAATGAACCGTTTGCGAAAGGTTTCGAAAAAAAATATTGAAATACTTGACATATGTTTCGGGTTTTAGTCAATTATTAAGAGTTATACAGGGTGCTTTAACGAAAACTAAACAGAGGCTATATCTACCAAGATATTCATTTCTGATTAAAACGCAAAAACTAGTCAATTTTTGTTTCAAGGGGGACATCTTTTGGAGTACAAAACTTGCCTGAAATATCAACCCTCTAAGCGGGGGTTGCAATCCTTGAATATTTTGAATTGGGAAGATGGATCGAGTGATGACTCAAAAGAAAGGTGGTACCTTTGTCTACATTTCCTTGAACGAATTTCTATTTTCAATTGAAAACTGTAAAAGATACAGGGTGAGCAACTGACAGATAGGGAAGACTATCTCCCTGAGATTATTCAAGTTTCAGTGAAATAAAATGGAATAGATATCATTTAAAATTGAATAGATCAAAGATGACAGCCTTCGATCTGAAATGAATCTGTTTCATTTTTTTGCACTAATACTTGAATAGCTCAGGCGACAGATAGTCCCTCTATTTTCAGTAGCTCACTCTGTATCTTCTAAGTTTTCAATAAAAAATGAAAATTTGTTCATAGTGATGCAGACAAAGATAATATCTTTCTTTCGAGGTATCACTCGATCCATCTACACTCTTCCAAATTTTCAAGGGTCGTCACCCTTGCTCTAGGGGTTGAAATTCGAGATGAAGATGGTACTTGATGATGACTGCCATTGATCAGCATGGATTTGTTCCATTTTACTTCACTGAAACTTGAATAGTCTCAGGGAAATAGTCTTTCCCATCTTTCAGTAGCTCACCCTGTATCTTTTACAGTTTTCGATTAAAATTGAAAATACGTTCAAGACAATGTAGACAAAGATGCCACTTTTCTTTTGAGTCATTAGTCGACCCATTTTCCCTATTTAAAATGTTCAAGGATTGCAACCCCCGCTTAGGGGGTTGATATTTCAGGAAAGTTTTGTACCCCAAAAGATGTTTCTCTTGAAACAAAAATTTTTTTGTTTGCGTTTTGATCAGAAATTACTATCTAGGTAGATATAGCCTCTGTTTAGTTTTCGTTGAAGCACCCTGTATACGCAAAAAACGCAAATTTGTGACCTTTGACCTCGAGTACGAAACAACGCACAAGCGGGATCGATTTGACATATCATTTGTAATGGCGTATTCAAGGCCTGCACAAAAGTCCAGCTTGTTTGGAATTACTGCAAACTGGAATGTCTATTTTGACTGGACTACAAGGTTAATCTCGATTATATTAGTTACTTGTCAGGAAAGTCACCTCCGAATTACCAGAAATACCTTGCTGAATGAAACATGTCGATTTTCTTTCGTCGCTTGAAATGATTTCTCTCGTATTCCAAAATGGTTGGACTGGTTATTATTTCAGGCAAGTTTTGTACCCAAAAAGATGTCCCCCTTGAAACAGAAATTGATCTATTTTTGCGTTTTGATCAGAAATGGAACACCCTGTATAATACTGAAAGAAAATTAATTTCACTTGAGTATAACGACATTCACAACAAGAGATAGCTCCTTTTTTTCTATCAGCGGAATCGATTTCCTACAGGTCTGGGTGTATAGGTTCAATTTTCTCGAAATCTATGAAATGATTTTCATCTAAACAATGATCATAAAAAACAGTAGGGAGACCCAGCGCTACCATTGAACCCAATGTAGGAAGCACACCCTGAACCCCCACCCTCCTCAGAACCGTTTTCGTGATGCTTTGGACTTCCGAAACTCCTTTGAGGTACAACTTCAACTGTGGGAACAGATAGAAGTCACAGGGGGTCAGATCTGTATTGCAGGGGGGGTGTGGAAGCGTTGGAATGCCGTGTTTGGTTAAAAAATCACGAACTGCGAATAACATGTGGACTGGAGCATTGTCATGATGAAGCATCCATCTGCGCTCCGCCAATTCCGGTCGTATAAGAAAAACCCGGGCCTTCAGCCATTTCAAAACTCCAATGTAGAATCCTGCGTTGACTGTCTGACCTACTGGAACGTATGCGTGGTGTACAACTCCATTAATATCGAAAAATTCGATGGGTAAAGATTTTACGTTCGATTTTGACATTCTGGCTTTCGTGGGGCACTCGAACACCCACGACTCGTTACCAGTGATAACATTCGTCAATTCGAGAAATAATGTCTTGACAGATGGACAATCGGAGGTCTTTCTGCTCAAATGTGAGCACTTTGGGAACCATTTTCGCACACAGCTTACGCATCCCTAAATCTTCGTGTAGCATCAGCCGGATCGTGTGTTTGTTGATGCCCTACTCGTCTACCAACATTCTAAGGCTTACCCGACGGTTTTCGAGCACTCGCGAGAGCAGCCGATCGAGGTTTTGTATGTTCCGAGAAGTGGAGGTAGTTCCTCGCGCAGATCATCCTCCACTGACTCTCTGCCGCTTCTGAACCGCTTAGCCCAATCGTAGGCAGCTGATTTATTCAGACAATCTTCCTCATACACGTCGGTTAACTGTTTCATAATTTCCACGGAGGTTTTCTCCGCGTTTCAGTTATTTTATCACTCATCTTCACCACAGCGGGTTAAAACAGTTCGATGTTCAAAGGACAATAAGAGACGTAACCTCGTAGGTTATGTAAAACTTGTTCAGAAGCTTGCATTAACGTAGTCGTGAAACTAAAAAGCACTGTTAAGATATTGATTCCGAAAATAGAACTGAAACTTTCTTATATTTCACAGATTCTATGGTGAAGTAAAATGATAATGTTGTATTTTCCTCCCAGCTTCGCGGAAATGAACATGACGCCATCTATTTCGTATTTTTGAAGGACCTAATATTTTCATTGATAGTGATATTGAACTAAATGCATTGCAAAACGCAAGTGTGAAATTATTCAATGTAAGTTTTATAGAGTAGAATATTCTCGACAATTCCACTCATGTGTTAAAATGCACGTTTAAGAACACAGAAATTCGAGTTTAATATCGGATAAATTGCATAGAAAAAGGAAGGAAGTTAGGATATTAGTGGATAAATTTGCCCATAGAGAATCCTTGCGTTTTTATGGCTAAGCAACATTCACAACAAATAGCACGGTTTTAAAACTGTCAAGAACAGCTATTTTAGTACCTGTTGTAAAGTTTCTGCCGATTTTAATTAAAATGTCACGTTTTGAAAGCACCAGTGAAGCAGAAACAAATAGTTCTACACAGAATTCTATCCCGAAAAATACAACAAAAACAAACAGCTAGATTTGGAATCAATTCAGTATATTCTGCAAGGAACGGACGTTCGATTTGGATACCCAGCATTCTATTAAAGATATTGCATAAATTCTTATGGATTGGGGTTTCAGTGTGAAATTTCAGTATGAAAGCATTCAGAAAGGCTCGTGAAGCTCGCAATTCTAAAAGGAAGATGTTACAAGGGGATGTGGAAAAGCGCAAAGAAAGTTCTGTTGCATTAACAAGAACTGAAATTGATAGCATGGCTCTGTAGTGGGACGGAAATGCCCTGATAGGTTTGTTGAAAAAATTTTTCCATAGTGTTGCTTATGAATTAGCATGACGCAGCGGTGAAGCAGCAACTTTCAAGGTACTTTTCAAAGAGGAAAAAATTAATAACGGAGAAGTGACTGGTCGTATTGAATATAATCCAGTATTCTCGAAAACTTGCCAAGGCGGCTCAAAAATATGCTGTGATAGTAAATTTCTAGTAAAAAATAAGGAAAACCCTGATTTTTGTCCTGTTAGGTTGTTTCATAAGTTATTGTCGAAAAGATCCGATCATATTACAAGTCATAGATTATTTCTGGCTCCCAATCAATTTTGGAAAGACAGTACTTCTAACGGTTGATACAAAAATATGCCTTTGGGAATAAATGAAATATCCAAATGGACAGAAATTTCGGTAGATAAAGTAGGACTGGATAAGAAAAATAGATCACAAATCATTCTCATAGATCCAGTGCTGTTTCGAACCTATCTGAGGCAGGTGTCAGTGAACATAAATTGATCAAACTAACCAGAATCTCTAAGGCAAACTCTATTAAGCCCTACCTGCAACTGAATAATGCGATCATTCGAATCTTGTTCCAAATCTTCGACAAACTTCTGCGAATGCTGAATCTTCCATAATTCCTCAGGCATCGTCCCATATAGAATCGACCCGGAGTGAAAAAATTGTATATAGTAATTGCATTTTCAATAACTGCTCATTCCAATAATAACTAAACATGTTTATAATGAATGCTTTATGATTTTTTCGTTGAGTTTGTGTGCATTTCTCAATAAAGTTCATTTTGTACGATTTGTCTTTGGCGGAATGTTATCAGCAAATACTACTCGAGCTCAGATTTGGCAGGATATCTTTCTAAGCTTGTTTTCTCATACTTAATTTTCGGTAATTCAACTCGACAATATCACTCGAGCTACGCTCTCGTGATTTGACGTCCAAATCTAAGTTCTTGTGGTATTACTTACCACAAATAGCACTGGTCTACAATGGTTTTGTTGCCCTAAATATGAAAATGATTTTGGGTCTATTTATGCACACAATTCGTGAAACTATCAATGATTTTGTAATATTTGCTCTGATTTCTTCTTAAATCTTTATTTTCATTTTACATAACAAAAATCGTAAAACAAGAAACGAAATAACAGATATATTTAAAATGTCAGTAATGTTTTGAGAAATTCGGATACATCAAAGTAAATAAAGAGGAAAATGTCGAAAATATATTTTATATTTCCATAAAACGCCTTTTATGAGCTTTTCTTCTATAATTTTTCAGGGGACAATCTCTTTTCAAAGACCAGCAGTAATCTGCCATCATGTGACAATCCCATCGACCTTGATACCTTTCTTCCATCACTTTTAGATCTTGATGAAACCGTCCTCCCTGTTCCTCACTATAATTTCCTAAATTATCTGGAAATTTATCTAGATGATTGCGGAGATAGTGTAACTTAATACTCATATTTGCTCCTAAACTCTGAAAGTTTGTCAGCATCTTTTGCACAATTTCTTCATAATTTGCTGCTTTATGGTTACCTAGAAAATTTTCGACAACCAACACAAAACTTTTCCAAGCTTTACTTTCCGGAACAGTCATAACTTTGATAAAATCTGAGTCTTTCATCAATTGCCGTATTTGTGGACCATCAAATATTCCACCTTTCAATTTTTCCATACTAAGCTTCGGAAATTTTCTACAAATGTAATTAAAACAATTTCCGTCTTTGTTCAACGCTTTTACAAATTGCTTAATCATACCTAACTTAATATGTAATGGTTGAAGTATGATTTTGTCTCTGCTCACCAGCGGCTCCCTTATTACGTTGGCTTTACCGACAGTTAAAGAATTTCTTACAAGCCAAACATTTTGTTCCCAATGAAGTTGCTTTGCTCTACTATCCCACATACAAATAAAGCAAGGGTATTTTGTATATCCACTTTGTTGGCCAAGTAAAAAATTAACCATTTTTAAATCCACACAGATCGGCCATTGATGCTCAGAATATTTAATTTTATCTAAAACTAATTTTACATTTTCATATTCTTCTTTGAGTTTCGTTGAATGGGCAATTGGAATTGATGCAAATTTATTTCCATTGTGCATTAAGACGCATTTTAAACTTCTTCTGCAACTGTCAATAAAAAGGCGCCATTCAGTAGATTTGTACTCTTTTAAACCCATGTCTATAAGCAGCTTCGAGATATCATTACAATACACTAATCCTTCATTTTCACTAAAAAAATGTAATAACTCTTTTTCTCGCGTTCTGTATGTTGTAATTGTTACTGTTGGTGCCAATAAATTTTTTTCTTTCAATCTTGAGGCTAACAGTTCTTATCCTTGTTTTGATAAATTGAGATCACCGAGTTCATTTTGAGAAAATAAATTTGGCGTAGATGTTTCACCTTCCCATTCACTTCCACTAGAAGATGGTCCCGATTTCTGTGAATTTGGTAACATCATTGTTTCTGAGGGCATGCGAATTACTTTTGAAATGTATATGGGCCGAGGGAGATTTTCACTGTGTAGAACCGGACATTTCGTAGACTATAAGTCTGGGTATCTCCACGTTTGATTTCGATTAAAACCTTTAACATCTACTACGCAAAAGTAACAATCATCTAAATGATTCGTAGGCTCCATGCAGATCATAGGAATATCAAAGTCTAATCCAGAACGTTCACCTTTTTTCCAAAACCGTGAAGACTCAACACAGGACTTACAAACATTATTAGGAACCCATGGTTTACCTAATTTGTCCATTTTAAAACCAAAATATTCAACATAAGTCTCCTTGACAAAGTCTGTGATATTTCTTTTTTGATTTTTTGGTATATAAACACCGCAAATATAACAAAATAAATCACTACAATATTTACACTTTCTTCGTGACGAACTCATATTTTAGACTAGAAGACAAATATATAAGAATGGACATTCAGTAATTAAAACAAAATATTAATCCATGACACTTTATCCAGAATTACGTGTATATGTACTTCAATATTTTCGAATAACTGAGATCTCAGCTGTTCTGTGGAGCAAGGGGTCTGAGAGTGGGGATCAGGTGATGTTTGTAAGCGCGAAAAAGTTGCGCAGAAGCCTAATCATGACTGGAAAATTAAATTTTATTTCTAACAAGCTTATAATTGTTCAAAATATAAGAAATGCAAAAATCATGAAAATACGAGCACATTGAGAACTTTCATGAATATATTCGTAATCTGGGCAATTGAAAACATAAAAATTTGGGATGATATCCAGGGCAACAATAATAAAATTTTTTTTTGTAGAGCTGTGATAGTAGACGTATGTTGCACCAAAGCAGGTAAGAGCTGAATAAATATCATATGTTAGAACAGCCAGATGGAATGTTGAATATACTCTTGATATATGGAAAAACTTTGTTTCATCCAAGGAACTTTTGAGCTGATACTTATTTCTCACAAATTCTGTAAAAATGTGTATCCATTTAAAAAAAAGTTATCTTTATCAAAGAAAATGTCCACCAGATCGAAAGATCTAGTGGTGGAAAAATAAAAGAGGATGTATTAATCTCTCGAATTTGAGTTATTTTATATCAATAAAAAAAGGTGTAAAAAAAGTTTCACATTTAAGTTTTAGCATCATCACCTGAAATATGTATCCGTACTTGCAATGCAACGCCCAGTATAATATAAGTTATATAGAAGAGGCATAACATTGTTTCGTTGCGTTACTATTTCTGCCAATTCATTTCAACACAAATCGTGCGTTGAAATGATCTCATTCCAAAAATAGTTGGATATTTGGGTTTATCTTCTAATTTAACACTCTCTAATAATCTGATCAGGATGATCGGTATTTCCCATCAAAAGGAAAATCTTGGAAACCTAATATGGCAGAAATTTGATACTTACATTCTCATTTAACAACATACCAACAATTGGAATCATTCATATCCATAACACTTTAACTTAATGAATAAGAAATCCTAGATCTTCTAATAACAATAACCATAGACCCAAACGGATCGTTTCAATAAAGTGAGACACCATTTTATTCAACAATACGCTGAAAACACCGTTTGTTTGTTTAACTGCATTGACCTCAACAATGGATTGTAAATAAGGAGGTGATTTTATTTTATGACGTCATTATTTACACCATCCACACCTCTGGTTAGAAGCTCATATTGGGTATATTGTTCCAACTAATCCGAATGTTTCTGCATGCCTTCTCCGTGTAAAAAGAGAGTGATAGTGAAATAGTTGAATATGCAATATTGAAATACAGCACGTAAAAATGAAAGCAATATTCCTTATATTTACTTCGAAAAAGTTGAATTTCTTGCATTCAATAAAAGTATCTCAGGCTCATAGAAAAAGTTACATACAGGGTGTTACATAAAAGTATGTCACAACTTGAGGGGGTGAATCAATTTTAAGAAAAAAAGTTCATGTAAACATAGGTCCGCAAAAGCTTCATTACGGAGCTACAGGGGGTTGAAATTTCTGGAAAAAATCTATTTGCGTAAGAATTTCCCGTGAGGTTGTTCCGTATGAAAACAAGGTCAGTTCTTCCACCAAGGCGTATACCTCCCCAAAACATCACTGATCCGCCTCCCTGTCTAACAACTTCTCGAGCATGCTGGAGACGGTTTTGCTTTCCAGGTTCCCTCCATATTCGAATTCTTCCCGAATTGGGATAATAACTAAATCTAGATTCATCACTGAAGAGAACTGTGGCCCACCTCTATTGATCCCAGTTTACGTGTTCTTTGCACCAAGCTAAACGAGCAGTGCGATTTCCATGGGTCAGTTGTGGAACTCTTAAAGGACGTCTGGAGTGGGGTTGACCTTCGTGCAGTCGATTTCTCACAGTTTGGAAATTTGTACATTATGAACTCGTGATAGCTCTTGAGCTAATTGAGATGCTGTGGTAGTATGATCTCTTTTGGCTTGTAAAACCAAAAATCGGTCTTGGGCGACTGTAGTAATTCTGAAACGACCTGTATGGCGTTCTTCTACGCTATTTGTTTCATTGAAACGCGACCATAAACGGTTTACGACACTTGGGCTACTTCCCAGAACCCTGGATACTTCCCGTTGTGAGCTCCCAGCTAGGAGCATGCCAACGGCTCGTAACATCTCTTCTCTAGTCAAATGTCGTCTTTCCATAAAGCAGCGTCGCATCTGCTGCAGTTTTGGTTTTTTAAAAAAAAACTGAAATCTGTTGCGACACTCAATATAATTTGAAAGAAATTGATGCAGGTGTTCATTTCTTTAAAAAAAATCATCCATAGTGATCGTTCTGGATACGATATATCGATATTCAGAATTTTTGCCTAGACTTTTTAGAGGTGTTTAGTATGTCACAACTTGAGGGGGTAGATCAACTTTGAGAAAAAAAGTTCATATAAACATAGGTCCGCAAAAGCTTCGTTACGGAGCTACAGGGGGTTGAAATTTCTGAAAGAAATTGTTGGTTTCCTCAAAACTCCTGCAGTGTTTGAGATATCCGGCCCATATTCAGAAGGCAGCCTCCATCATTGTACGTCCTAGATTTCAACTGAAATTCAGAAGGTGTTTTCTCCTCGTCATCTTCATTCAAATTAGAAACTTTTCTACACTTGTAATTTATTTGTATCTTCAACCGTTTTCTAGTGAAAAATTATTAATTAACAGTAAGAATGTTTCGGCTACAAGGCCATTTGCATTCGCTAGTACATTTAACTTTTTGATTACAGTATTAAGAATATTTCAATAGTAATAGATATTCAAATGAGTGAATTGTAGTTTATTGCCTTCAGGGACTGGAGTAGAATATCGATGTTGTCGTCATTGATTTTGAGTATTTCTGGCATGTTCTCTGCCAGGTTCACTCTCCTTCTTTCGTTCCTGAACTTCTGGCAGTCAACTAGGAGGTGTTTCACTGTATATGAGGTGTTACATGTGTCGCATATGACTGGGTTTTCGTTAGTCAGATGGTGTGAGTTGGTGAATGATGTGTGACCAATTGGAAGTCTACTGACTATTACCTGATGTTGTCGGCTAATGTTCGGGAGAGGGTTATGTTTTGTTGTTCCCTCAGGCTTTCGTAGTTTTACAACGCTTTCTGATCATTCTGTTTGCCAACTATTGAACAAATAGTCGTTATGGTAGGTTCGAATATCTTTACTAATTTGAATAAAATCTGTGATTAAAAACGCTGTTTCTCTAGCAGATTTATCTACTTTTTCATCTTCTTCTTGACCGACATGCGATAAAATTCACAGGAGTGTTGTGAATATTTTTTTAGCTATAAGGTATTGTGTTATATTAAGGATTTCAATGACTATAGGATTTTTCAGGTTCATATTTTGTATGGATGTTATGGCCGATAATGGGTCAGAGCACATAAGTATTTTCTACTGTCTTTCGTCAGCATTTGATTTTATAATTTGGATTGCTCGTAGAATGGCAAAAAGTTCTGCCGTATGTATTGAACAAACGTCTGGTAGTTTGCATTTTGTCACATCGCTGTTGCATAATATCGCACAACCGACTTTGTTGTTTATTTTTGAACCGTCGGTGTAATAAACCGTTTGTTCATTATACTTGGCTATTTGCTCTGTTGAATATAGTTTGAGGAGCATTTTTGATGTCATTGTTTTATCATATTTCGTCAGTGTGGTGTCAATATTGGGTGTTTGTAATTTTGAATTTGAATTATTTGATTCGTATGTTATTCGCTGAATAAAAAAAGAAGAAATACTCGATAGGTATGCCCAGAATTTGCTTTTATTTTGATAGTTCGTCTTCTGAGACTCAACTTATACTTTTTCAATATCAAACTGAAAAAAAAAAATTAAAGAATTAATAAATTGCTGTAAGTATCCCCCACCTGTAAGAATACAGGTCTCTGTCATTCTTCGTATATTATCACGCACTCTTTGAAATATTCCTGGGGTATTTCTTATCGTGTCACATGAGGTTTTTATTCGATTTTTCAATTCTTCTACAGTGTTCACTGGAGTGGTATAAACTTACCTTTTTAGATATCTCCATAAAAAAGGTCTCAACTATTTAAGTCAGGGGACCTGAGAGGCCATGGTTCTGGCCCAACCCGACTTATCCATCGGTTATTGAATGTATTATTCAAAAATTCCCTAGCTTTTCCACTGAAATGTGCTGGTGCCCCGTCATATATGAACCACAATATGTTTCTCACCAAAAGTGGCACATCCTCGAGCAATAATGGTAACTCCTCCTCAAGAAATTGCCGATAAGCGAGAACGTATAGTCTGTTAGGCAAAAAAACGGCCCAATCGAATAATTTTCAATTATTTCGACCCAGATATTTAGTGAGAATTGTTCTTGATGATGAGATTCTTCAATCAAATGGAGGTTTCTTCAGCCCAACAATGATTATTGTGAAAAGTTCTGATAGTAGTTCTCGAAAAGTTAGCTTCGTCTGTGAACATAATTTCACTATCAAAACGAGCAATTTTATCTAAGAACTATCGGAAAAAGTTCAGTCTTGAAGGAAAATCTAGAGGAAGTAGAGTTTGGACGCGTTGAATTTGAAACGGGTTGAATACAAAGTCCAAAGAATCCTTCAAACTAGAACACGTGATATATTCAACTGATTTCCCATTTTTCTTGTACTCACATGAGGATTCAAATCAATACAATTCAAAAACTGCTTCCTCAATATCTGGAGTTCTCATAATTTGAGTTGCACCTTTTGAATAATTAGTAAAAGTACCAGTTTTCCTCTGTGGATATTTGGAAATGTTCCCCTGTCTGGTGTTACTCGATTTGGGAAGCGCACCTGATATAATCGCCTAGCTTCTGTTGCGTTGTTATCAGCCGATTCGGCATTAGTAAAATTAGACATTTTTTCTTACAGTAATAACTTCAAATGTCTTAAAACTAATTGCTAATTTGATGAACAATTTCAGCAGACACTGGTTCAACTTCAGCAACTGTCAAAATAAATAAATAAATGATAAAAATCCAAGCCTACTAGTGTCTTCAATTCAGAGAATGCATACAATCGTTTAATGATTTTTTACTCGAGAACGATTGGAGATAGGAAAAAATTACAAGTGTCAAAAAAGTTTTTTAATTGAATGAAAATGACAAAAATTGATTATACGTTAATCAGTGGCGTACTGCAGAAAAGTTTGAAAGGGCAAAAGAAGACATGGCTCCCGAAAAGAAAACACCTTGTAGATTCTAGTTAAAATTTAGGACGTGTAATGATGAAGGCTGTAAAAATAGCTTGCATTTCAAATTTGGTCTGAATGTTTCAAAAACTGCAGTAGTTTCGAAGAAAAACCAAATGTTTCCGGAAATTTCAACACCCTGTAGCTCCGTAACGAAGCTTTTGCGGACCTATGTTTATAAGAACTTTTTTCTTAAAATTGCAAGTAGATTTAACACCTCAGGTTGTGTCATACTATTATGTAACACCCATTCAAAACGAAATATAAGGGGCATTAGTCTGATTACAATAACCAGAGAACAGACGAATCTACGTTTATTTCACATTGTATCGAAAATGGCCATCATTTTCCAACCATAGATCAACTTGAAATTATTCAGAGAATACCTAAAGGACGAAAGTTGGATTTCTTGGAATAAATCAAAATTTTCAAACTTCAACAACCCAATAAAGATAATCTCATGAACGACCAGTATAGCTCGGTTTATTCGTCTCTATTTGAATTCTTTGAATCATACCTGCTTTTATCATAATTATTTAATTGCCTTTTGTTTGCACCCCTAATAATTTTGTAACAATCGATTTATATATGTATGTATACTTAACTTTAGTTCAATAATTGTCAGCTGAAGATGGTCGGGAGACCTAAATTTCAATCTTGAATTTCAATAAAATCTCTGGTGATAGTATAATACACTGTTTTAATTTATTACCACCCTCGTTTTTTTTATCAGGACATTCTAAATTCTTTGAAAACAAATATTCTTCCTCACAAATATATTTTTTGTTTTCCGTTCATAATTTAGGTAAATTATGTATTCAGACTCAACTTTTTGATTGAGCTTTAATCACAAAGAAGGTGAGACGCATTTCTCTCCACGAACACCTCTTATCTAACCCCTCTTGGGTGTTTGGACTTACAGTAACACAATTCAGAATGAACCCTCTGAAACATATTCTGGAAACGATTTGTTTTTTTCACTAAGCCACAAGTTGTTTGCCGATGTTGTCCTAGTATATGAACCAATTTTTAAATCTATACGAAACTTTGCCATGTTAAATGTCAATTTTGATTGGACTACAACAAAAAGTAGAATGAGAAAGCTACCACGAGTTTGGCGTATACCCAAAAAGGTATTGATAAAACGAAACAACGTTCTTTTTATGCTCCTGTTTAGAATGTTATATTTGCTCCTTTAACCGAAACAGAGTCAAATTGGTCTATATTAGTATCTAGTAAATATTCTGCAAGAAGTCGTGATCCAATTATTCAAGCATCTATAGATTCTTACAACAAGATAATGAAAAGCAAGAATTGTTGAACCTGGAAACAATGGTCATGCAATGGCTAAGTTTCAAAAGTTCCGCTTTTTCTGTTTCAAGTTTGATCTACATACCGTTCTGTTACATGCCGAGGAAAATTATTGCATAGAGGATTCAATGAATATATCGTAATCTGCAATTTTATCAGTATTATTCTATAATGGCATGAATATTCTTTGAATAGCCTTAATGCTCACGATTAGGGTAAAGTAGTCGATGAATTGACCATCTTCGGGGTATAATATATAAGGAAATTATCTTCATCCATCAACACAAATTAGACTATTTCAAGCACGAGAACATTTGATCTATCGAACTAAAACTGTTCGATTTCATAAAACTTGGCGATATTTTCTCGAATGATCATGCTGTACCCAGTTTTGAGTTCCAAACCTTAGTCTGAAAATATCTTAAGACAATTTAAAAATACTTATTGCAATTATAAAAGTATTGAACTATTTGAAATTGGTAGAGAGAGTCTTAACAACCTATAGATCCCCCAAGGGTTACTTTAACCTTTACATTCATCAAATGGGTGAGATATTTTATTTTTTGAATTGTGGAGGCCGTTACTTGATGTACTTGAACAGAACGATTCCATAAATTTTTTGGACTTAAAAATCACTAAACAAAATAATAATCATGTTCTTTCGGTCTTTCGTAAACCAACACATACTGATACAATTATACATAACTACTCATTACATCCCATTCAACACAAAGTTGCAGCTTTGAACAGCATGGTACATCGGTTACTCAATTTACCTTTATCAGTAGAAGATTATAATAAAGAGTTAAACATCATCAAACAGATAGCCATTAATAATTCATATAATCCGGATATGATAGACCTAATCATTCGTAAAAAACTCTATCAAAAAGCAATAAATGAAGTATATCCTATTCATAAAGACTATAAAATATTCAACAGTTTAACATTCTGCGGTTCTGCAAGTACAAATATTAAATCCTTTCTCGTCAAACAAAATCTTAATATAGCTTTCAAAACTTCTAATAACTTAGGTAAACATATTAAAAATAATAAATCTCGTGTTGAAAAATCAAGTAAATCAGGAATCTATAAACTCAATTGCGGTTCTTGTGATAAAATTTATATCGGTAGGACCTATAGGAGTTTTGGCATAAGAACATCTGAACATAAACGTAGCTTCGATAAAAATAAATCTGATTCAAATTATTCAAACCACCTTATAAAAGAAAACCATTCATTCAATAAAAACTTTGACATATTACATATTAAATCAAAAGTTCAAAATTAGATCTCTTAGAAGCATTAGAAATAAATAGATACGAACATTCGGACAAGCTTTTGAATGAACAGGTAGATTTGAATTACTCACCCCTACTTAACTTGTTCAATTAGTTTTTATTACCTTTCATACTAACTGTACAATGGCTCGGTGTGGATTTTCCTGTTATTCATCCAACTTGTTCTACGATTTGTTTATAATACCATACTCTTCATTCTATTTTTCATTCTTGATAAAGCTGCTGTGTCAGCGAAACGTCGTCGAATTTTTTCAAATAAAGTGTAGATCAAAGTTAAACCTTGTGTTTTTATCTCATTTATATTTTATTTTATTAATGATAAATATAAAACTCAAAAGATTATTTTAACCGGTGATTTCAATTATTTCTTGACAGGAGCTTAGTATTCTTAAAAATTGGCTCTTGACATTTGGCATGACATATACAGGTATATCCACACGTTAAAAACTTTTTGAGTTCCAATTACAATATCAAGATGAAATTTTATACGCGGCCATGACTAGCGATTTCCAATTGAAGTGAAATATTTTCGAATTGATACCAATTCCGGCTATACCGGAAGTGGATCATCACTTTGTTATTTCAAATGACAATCTATCTTTTTTATTATACATCTAGAACCGACATTTGAGCAGAGCATAAAATAGCCAAGTTGTTGGCACCTATCTGTCAAAACTTTGGACAGATTCAATTATTTTTGTTATAAACTCGATTTTTGAGGAACATTTAGAAAGAAAAAGGAATTTTTAAAAAAGTCTACACAAGTCAAATGTTTATTGCGTTGTTTTGTATGATTTTTTCAATTTGGCCTTTTTCAAACAGCAATAACTCAATTTTTTCAAATTGATGAAGCGTCAAATTTCGGATGGAATTGTATCAGCATGTACTATACCCATCTCCGAAATAATTTGGGAATATATTGAATTTTAATGATTTTGCAAGAACTAACAGAGATTGCTTTGAAATATTTGAATCAAGTATCTGAACTGGCTACGCTCACCTGACAGGTGCCTCAAATTAATGTACTTGTCACTTCGTTCATTCGAATTTGATATTTCAACAAGAATTGTTGGTAATTTGAAGTGAGAATTTTTGAGAAACACGAGATTGATAATAAAATGGCTGATTATTCAAACGAGGATAAGTTCAATCTCTTTTTAATTCATGGCGAATGTCAAAAAGTGGTGGATAGAACTTGCAAGCAATTCAATAACCAATTTCCAAATTTGGCGCCTATGAGTAAAACAAAATTTCGAAGGAGTAGAAGCAAAAATACATAGAAACTAGAAGAAACCCAATTCTCGAGGACGACGACAATCAAATTAATACGCTAGTATATTTTCGTGCCAATCCACATGCGTCCATTAAGTCAGCATCAATGGATATTGCATTGAGTTATTCTTCCATTCAAAGGATCCTTAAGAAACATAACATACACCCGTATTCTTTTATTAGACTACAAAAATTGAAATCAACTGACCTTCCCAAGCGGCTAAATTTCTGTGAAAATTTATTAATTCGGCTTCAAGAAGATGAGACAATTCTGCAAACAATTATATGGTCTAATGAAGCCAAGTTCAATGAAAGTGGAATAACCAACAGGAGAAATCGACATTTCTAGGCCACAGAAAATCCTTATTTCATCGAGGCTATTGATTTCCAAAATAAATTCAGCGTGAACGTTTTTACAATTTTAATGAACGATTTGTTGGCTTATCACTTTTATGAGGAAAATCTCAATGGACAAAAATACCTGGAAATTTTGACAGGAACAATAGTAAATTTTTTAGATGGAATACCCCTTAACATTCTGAGAGATTGCTATTACCTAATGGATGGTGCATCAGCACATAAAACACGAGCTGTAGATCGGCAGCTAACAGAAATGTTCGACGATAGATGGTGGGGTAAAAAACTACCAAATTTATGGCCTCCGCGTTCTCCAAACCTGACGCCCCTTGATTTTTATTTATGGGGCTAATTCAAGAATGAAGTGTATCTTATTCCTGTAAGAAGTAAAGAAGAGTTACTAGAGCGCATACATAATGCTTTTCGTAATATTGATCCTAAGCAAACCAGGAGGGCAACCCATCATGTTCGTATACGAGCTGACAAGTGTATCAAGCAAAATGGGGCCCATATTGAACATTTATTCAAATTTCAAATTAGTTTTTTCCTATGATGTTTGCTATCATTTATTCGTATTAATGTAATATCTTCGATGATTGGTTTTCATCGAGAAAAAGTAGCGCATCGATATTGACGTACAAGTTCTCAGGACATTACAATATAAATTGATGAACGAAATGAATGCGAAAAATAAATTCTACTACCTCGAAGATAATACAACTATAAAAAGAAATATTATCTTGTATGAGGGTTATTTTTGAAAAACATAATTCAATTCAGTTTCAAAACTTTCCTGAATAAATGATATATATATATATATATATATATATATATATATATATATATATATATATATATATATATATATATATATATATATATATTTATAAATTATATGAGATATATATATATATATATATATATATATATATATATATATATATATATATATATATATATATATATATATATATATATATATATATATATATATATATATATATATATATATATATATTTGAAAAGAGAGGATTTACAAAATTTGAATAATTGTATTTACAATAAATGCTTTTATCTATAATTTTGGTGTGTTTCAGAAAAATCACAAGTGTGAGCTCAGGAAATGTAACAGGGGAACCATACTATCTTGAATCAATAAACGAGTGAAAAAACTTGAGGAAAAATCTCGTTTCCCTGTCGCTATTGCACTAGCAATAGCTTGTCTGTTTATAATGTGTTAGGGTCGTGTGTACATAAAGATTACCAAAGATTTTTCTGCTTAGCCGCTTCATTCTCTCTTGCATTCCTTGATTTCCAAAAAAAGGGTGAAAGGAAATGGGTTTGGGACAGGAATCTGTAACAATAGAAAGAGAAAACCAGCAGAAAAATATTTCAACAATCAAACTTCTTATATGTATAAACAAATCTAGGAAAATATTTTACATAGCAAGCAAGGTCGTGAAAAGGACTAAGAAAATATTGAAAAAAGAACATAACCTGCGATATTTCCTTAAATTCCTCCTCTGTTTGACCGAGAGGGCCCCGATGGCCAGGTTCAGTCTTCCAAGTGATGCCGATTATGATCTATAGATGTTTTAGAATCATTATGGACCCAATAATCTGGGTTGACATCGCCCATATATTATTTCTTCGTGGAACTTGTTTAATTTAAAGAAAAATTTGCGAAAAAATTTTGACAGTCGTTCGAAAAATATGACAAATGTCATAATAAAAAAATTATACCTGATTTTTCTATCTGCTATGATTAAGACCATTACGAATGATTTTAGGCGTGAACGTAAGTGGTTTTTATGCCTACAGCCTGATTGACGAATGATCCTGTTTTACTTAAGAGCCAATTGTCAATCATATTCGAAAATTTTGAATGAATTTTGGCGTCCTTAATGAAAAATGGCAAAATATTGTATATTTTCGGCGCCAGGAAGTTGAAAGATCTTTGACCCACCGTCTTATTTGCAAAAGGCACCCTCAAAAGTTTACCTCTCATTCGTGTACCATATAAATGTGAATTCGTTGGAGCCTGCTGAATGTTTTTTCGCTGATACATAGCTAGAGACTTGAAAAATAACTGTCTAAATTTCAGCAATTTTGTATCCCGACATAGGTTGTCTGAAGGATATAGATTAGGTTTCCCTAGTATAATTTTCAATATCCATTTCTGATTTATTTCTACTTTCTTCATGTGGAAGTTTGTAACACAACCCCAAGATAAAAGTCCATATGTCAAATGTGGAAGAGCAAGCGCATAATACGCCTTCCTCAAAAAGCGTGCATCACAGAATGTTTTCAATTCTCGCAACTTTGGTGCTATGTTTCAGAAAATTCTGTTCTCTGGTGCGATAATAAGAAACTTAGTTCCCATTGTTCCCCAATGGCGGGGTTGTTATCGAAAAGCACCGATATATATATATATATATATATATATATATATATATATATATATATATATATATATATATATATATATATATATATATATATATATATATATATATATATATATATATAAAAAGGGTTTAACCTGACGAGTTTCCCATATATCTGTTCATGCATTTAAATCGATTTCATAAAAAAATATAAATCCACCACCCGGTAATTAATACCATTGCCAGGCAATGATTATAATGAAAACATACCCTGGAATCATTATATATTAGGATAACGTTAAATGTTATGAGAATATATCAATCTACCAGAATATATACAAACTACAGCATTATCAGACAATGACATCAATGTACCAACGGGTAGTGTCAAAGGCTTTCTTCCCGGAAAAATCCAGTGTACGGACCTTAGTCAAGTAACACTGAATACTACTCATTCATAGTTTTCTTTGTGTGAAGTGATGAACGATCGAATAGAAAACTGCTCTGAATATAAATATGGCCGCTTATTATGTTACATTTATATATACAAATAAATAAAATATGAAATGAAATTCTGAGCAGTATTAACTAAAGAGAAAACCTATGACGCTACCTCATTATTTTTTTCGGAAAGAAACCTACGAATAATATTACAAGATTTGATGACTGTTATCTTATGTAACTGTTCAAACAAATTTTTCTTCAGACCCAAAATGTCAATATTTTTGTGAAAATTCCTAGGAATATCACCTGTTGTAGAAATAATAATCGGTAGAATAAAAACCTGGCCATCGGGGCCCTCTCGGTCAAACAGAGATGGAATTTGAGGAAATATCGCAGGTTATGTACTTTTTTTTATTACCTCCTTAGTCCTTTTCATGACCTTGATTGCTATGTAAAATCTTTTCTCAGATTTGTTTAGACATATAAGAAGTATGATTGTTGAAATATTTTTCTGTTGGTTTTCTTTTTCCATTGTTACAGATTCCTGTCCCAAACCCCATTTCTTTCACCCTTGTCTTCGTTTAGAAATCATGGAATGCAAGAGAGAATGAAGCGGCCAAGCAGAAAAATCTTTGGTACTCTTTTTGTACACACGACACTAACACAACATAAACAGACAAGTTATTGCTAGTGCAATAGCGACAGTGAAACGAGTTTTTTCCTCAGGTTTTTTCACTCGTTTATTGCATCATATACAAGATAGTATGGTTCCCCTGTTACATTTCCTGCGCTCACACTTGTGCTTTTTCTGATACACACCAAAATTATAGATATAAGCATTTATTGTAAATACAATTATTCAAATTTCTGTAAAACCTCTCTTTTCAAAAGAATATATATATATATATATATATATATATATATATATATATATATATATATATATATATATATATATATATATATATATATATATATAAATATGTCTAAACACACTTAAATTTAAGAAAAGATTTTACATAGCACGCAAGGCCATAATAAGGATTAAGGAGATAATCAAAAGTACTTAAACTGCGATATTTCGTCTTTCGCGGAAATGTTCTTCCGTCGCAGAGTGAGTCTCCTGAAAATAATCACTTCCTTGTTCTTGCTTGACAATTTTGAAGTGTAATCGCAAAATCCTTTCAATATTCAAACTCAACAAAAAATTTCCTCTCTGTTTGAGCGAGAGATCCCTGATGGCTAGGTTCGGTGATGCCGATATATATATATATATATATATATATATATATATATATATATATATATATATATATATATATATATATATATATCCTTCTAGAACCAAAGGAAGTTAAAATTACGAAACAGTATTATCGTAACTGGTGTTTGGATATTTTTAGAAGCCGTAAAATATTTTTTCAAGCCCCAATTTGAATTAGACTCGTAGTGAAATCATGAAAACATGAAAACTGCGCCAACAAGCCCTGTTCTCCCCTACGTTATAAAAGATATTTACTTACGTTTAAAATATTAATTATGAATATTTAATTTCAACAAACAATTAATTATTTTTAATTCAATCTTCCACGCAATAATTTTCTGAAATATGTCAACTCTAGTAAAAATTATTGATATACTTATACAGTTTGGTTACCTGATGGTCGAGTTCGATCTTCAAACCATATATAGATATCAAAAAATGTCTAGGTAATCTTATTTCTTCATCAGATTTCCTGATTCAGTCGATTTGTATTGAGATAATGACATCATAAATTATCTTTTTCATGACCTATTAAAATGTAACTTCAGAAATCCAGTAGTTATGTATTAAATATTATGCACAAGAAATCAGAAATTGGAATAGCAACCACCCATTTTCGACTATGAATCATTCGAACTACCAATTTCATGCTCAATTAACCTGTTTTATAGAAACTCTACGTAAGCCCAACTGCAGACTTTGCGAACCTTTAGTAATAATTACAGGAAGAATCTTAATCGAGAAGATTAAAGCTGTATTTCTTCAATCATTTTTATTTATCAGTTTGATTTTTCGAGAATTATTGAATGATATAAGTTGTATGGAAACATGGAACGTAGAACCCTTAATGTCATTCATTTTCTCTTTGTCTAATGAGGGCGATGTGCTGTCGAAATGCCCTACAAATAAAGTAAATAAGTGTAAATCAAATTTTATGTTATTTATTATTTAATATTTCATTTCTTTAATTTACACGTCAAATATAAATATCTGTTGTGCGGACATGACTTAAAACAGGTCGTTCTCGAACAATAATCAAGTTAACATAAAAGCTTCCATACAAGAATAACTCGTAGATCACTGTGATTTATATAACACTCATTTCGATCGATAGATCTCACTATAAATAAGAAGCTCGCCGGAATAATATATGCCCTATATAAAATTTTACTATATAGTAATTCACAAAAAATTGACATGAAAAATAATACCAACCTATTACATTATAGTGGACCCCTAATGGTAATTTTATGGAGCAACTATACCATTCCCATATAAATAACGCCTGCCAAGTGAAAACAAGTCTATATCGAAGAATTCATCAAAATCATCTGGATCAAAAAGTGCTCCAGACGTTGATGCATGCTCATTTCCTATTTTAAATGATCAAAACTAGATATACCAGAAATAATGAACAGACATTGACATGAAGAATGTACGAGGAATACAAGAGAATTCAAAGTTATACTTAGCTATAACGAGATGTAAAAAATAAGAGAAGCTATGTTATTCACCTCATCTCCGAGAATGCTATGGGAATAAATTTGTATTGAAAGTATTTGCATTGTTAAGGTATGTAGCTTGACGTTTGTTGTCAATTTTGAAATACAGTATAAAATTTAGTAGATGCAATGCCGCAAGATTTTCAGATGTTAAGGCTGTTCCATCAAAGACGATAGATCTTAATACGTAGAAAATGATAAAATTCCTTATTGTACACTATATGACAGTTGTCCCTCTTTCATCTTAATGGTAAATCTAATTTTGAACAACAGATTTTAATTTCCCATTCAATTTTGAAAGGTCCTTGTAGATTACCTGCCATTTTTTATATTCAACTCTTGGAAGGAGGTCATGTCTGTCATGCCGCAGCCACACAAAATGATTTCTTAGTTAATAATTTTTCTTGTCCCGCTTCCCAGGAAGGCGAACATGTTACACCATATGAGCGGCCGCCTGGAAAGAATTGAGGTTAGGTGAGGTTAGTTGGACGGAAGCAAGTTCCACAGTTCACCGGCAATGTAATCAAAGGAATTCTTAGAGAGCGAGGTTCTAGGGGTCGCCATATGATGAGAACTCCTTGCCAACCTAGTGTTGCGGGAAAACATGAGTTTTCCCAGAACAAGCTCTTTTAACTCCTTGGAGCATCTTCCGTGGAAGTATTTGTAAAAATAGAGAGGTCAGTAACTTGTTTTCTAAGAGCCAGCGGTTGGAGATCGTGGGTGATCTCCGTGTGGTCCACAGCCCGTTTTTACACACAATCCAACAACTGCAACTAATGTTTGGGCGCAGATTCCCATACATAGGAACAATATTCCAAAGCTGGTCGAATCTGCGCCTTATATTGAAGCAACAGCTGAGTTGACGTGAAGTATCGCTTGGTTCTGAAAAGAAAACTAAAATTAGCTGATGCAGACTCAGCTATTGCTGATTTCATGATCATGTCAGCAAAATCTGGAGTTAACCGTTATTTCGATAAGGTACATCTAATCTTTGGATGCAATTTATAGGCCTTGCATCGATGAGGTTCTCCAACGGTGTCCTTTCTAGAAAAAGTAGTTGCTTGCGTCTTGCTCGCGTTGAAGCTCACCAGCTTCAACTGACCCCACTCCGAGATCTATGGTAAATCAGAATTTAAGTAATTGACTTGCTGACATCTCTGACGCTGAGATTCCGTAGCTGTAGTTGCCGCAGACCACTGAACGACGCAACCAGGGTACAATCGTCTGCAAAACCGTAGGTTCAGTACTCTGTAGACGACAGAAGATCGTTTATCTGCAACAGAAACAAGGTTGGCGAAAGAATGGATCCCTGAGTACTCTTGCTTGCAACTGGTAACAATCAAATTTTATACTGTCGATCACAATTTGTATTAATCTATCTGAAAGAAAGCTACTTACCCAACCCCGAAGTTATTCGGGAAGCCCATATGCAACAAGTTTATTCAACGAAGCTACATGCCAAACCCTATCGAAGGCTTTAGAGATGTCGAGGGATATTGCTCTAGATTCCTTGTACTTTTAGATCGTTGATTTACATACATGAGTGACGTACACATGCAGATCTTCTATCGATCTTTGCCTGCGAAAACCATACTGACGGTCGTTTATAATTCCTTGTAACTCAAGACATTTGATGAGTTCATCGTTTATGACTATCTCCATCACTTTGGATATGATGAGACGAATTGCAACAGGGCGGTAGTTTTGGGGTAAGGACTTCTTTCGTTTTTTGGGAATGGTTGAATTCCATTAATTTTCAGCTGCTCGGAGAAGTCTGGCTTTCATAAGAAATCTGAAACAGACGGTGAAGAAAGGTAACCAGTTTGGGAGCTCACTTTCTCAGGACGAATGGCGGTATTTCGTCTAGACTAACTGCCTCCTTGCAGTGCAGCTGCTCAAGAGTGTAGCGTGCTTAGTGGCCGCTACTACTTGAACTGAATAATCTCTGGATTAACACGGAGAATGTTTAACACAGTGCAAGTCACTTTGATTCTATAATATGTGTTTATTTGCAAGTTTCAACAAAAATCTTTACAAATATTCCTGACAGATGCCATTGCATTCCTCAGGATACTTAATTCTATAAATAAACAAATGGTTGAGGTAATATCTCAGAAAAGGTATTACCTGTAGTTGGTGTACATTTCACTAATTACAAGACAGCCTTTAGTATGATGTAAACAGAAATTGCTGTTAGCACTGTATATAACATTCGAGAATGAATTGATTTAATGAAAGGGCCCATATCGGGTTACAATCGAAAAGTTCAAGTTATCTGTCGAAACCAGGTTGGATGGTCACTATAGGGTCTCAATATCACAATCGGGTTCCAATATCACAGTCGGGTTTCAATATCACAATCGGGTTTCAATATCACAATCGGGTTTCAAAGTCAAAATCGAGTTTGTTTGTCAAAATCTGGTATAAATGTCACAGTTTGGTATATTACAGTAGTTCATGTAGCCCAAGGTTAATTTCATATAGCCGATGCATTTATAATGTTATGAGAAACACTACGGTCATTATTCAATATCCAAGACTTCAGCACATATTTAAAAGTTTTTGGGTTATTAATGGTTTTAATATGGACAGGAATGATTCTGTACATTCTAGGTCCCAAGTAATCTAAATTTCTTGTTCCGATAGTCTCATCTGCTCGCAGAGTGACATAGTTCATATTTTTATTCCTCGTGCCATAATGATGATCAACAGAACACATAGTGTCTCTATTTCTGTTCAAATCGCAAATTATCCTGAAACTATACAGTTGTATTACATCTAGTATACCAGATTCCCCAAACAATGCATCACTTGGGTAAGTTCTACACTTATGCATCATTAGTTTCAAGAACCATTTTTGTATAACATCAATTTTTTTCAGATGACAGTCGTATGCGCTACTCCATGCTAGAATACCATATATTAATTGAGACTGGACAAGAGAGTAATAGAGTATTTTCAATTGTGGCATGTCAAGAAAGTCCTTTAGATATTTAAATGTACTCAATAAAGGTCATATTTTGTCAACTATAAATTGAGTTTGAAGGTCCCACCTCAAATGCTGATCCAAAACAATGCCAAGATATTTGATTGATTTTCCCTCGCTAACTTGTGTTTCAGAATCAATGAAAAGAGGCCCCAACTCAGGTAATCCGCTGCTGTAAGATGTAAAAGGTAGATATTTTGTTTTCTCAGAATTCAGGGTTAACTTGTTATACTGAAACCATTTTTTTATTATTTTTAAGTCGTTCTCTGCTTTATCCTTTACATCTAACCAGTTACTAGCCTGATATAGTATAGCAGTGTCGTCTGCGTAGCTTACAATTTCGCCCTAAATTTTCAACATCAATAGCGAGTTGATGTAGATGGTGAAAATAATGGGTCCAAGAACAGTTCCCTGTGGCACCCCATAAGTAATATGTCGAATTTCACTCACCTGCCCATCAATATCGACGACTTGTTCACGATTCGACAAATAACCTTTCAACAAATCATAAGAGGAGCCCCGAAATCCGTAATTATTCAGCTTCTCCAGTAATCTTTTATGGCATACGGTGTCAAATGCCTTCCACAGATCGATAAACACACATAATGACGGCAACTTTTTATCCATATATTTATACACATTCGAAGTGATCTTTTTAATGGCATCCTCTGTAGATTTTCCTGGTCGAAAGCCAAATTGATTGACCATTCATTCCGTAAATAATCCCCCCTACCATCGGCGACTATTGAAGAATGACAACTGAGAGAACACCGGAGTTCATTCGTTTCCTTTGAAGACTTCGTTGAAACCACTCGAAAGTGTGAATTAATAAATCTGAAAAATAAAAAGGGAAAGTAATAATCCATTGTCATCCGCTTTGTTTCTTTATTTTCTTTTAATATTGTGCCAACATTTAATTAACACCTAGATCCCTCGCACAACCAAGTATTTATTTTCAATTTCCATCTTTAAATTAATATTTTCAACATGTGCATAGATTTCTGAATCTCCGTATTCAGTTATCTTACATTCTCTTCCGATGCATTAACTTACAGCGTGGATCTATGGTTTCTACGTTCTTAATTCTTAATTTCCAAATTGGAATATTTTACTGCTTTGTTCATTTCTTTTCAGCATTACCCAACATCGCTATTTAATTATTTTTCATTCCTTTCCTATTTATTTTATATTTTTTTGCTTATTAAGTTCATTGATTACTTGCTGACCTCTCCCCGGCTTTATTTGAATGGCCTAGGAAATAAGTGATTTTTTTATCATGATATCTAGAATGTCTTTTTATAATTGATTTGCAAGTCTGGTGTGTTCGATCACGATTCTATCTCTCATTTCTTATTATATTTATATCTATATATTTATTTAGGCTATTTTTCATTTTCAATTTGTTAAAATCATTCAAAATTTCAATAAATGCAGAGGAGAGGTCACTTGTACTTATCACCAGCCATTGGTGATATATGAAATTTTTTACAGCTATTTTTTTTTAAAGGAGACGAATTACAAGCTATATTTTTTGGAGAGGACAAAACATCAGTCATATTTTTTTGGAGAGAACAAAACACCAGCTATATTTTCTTTGGAAAGGACAAATTCAACACCTCTATTTTGCGCAGGACAAAGGAGGATGAAAATCATTTTCTTGGAAAGCCACCAACCTCCGTAATTTTAAGAGTAGATTAATCAAGCGGAAACGTAGATTTGCAGAAATTGGCACTGACATTCACTGCTATATACCAGAACTGTCTAGTCCCGCTTGCCTGTTCAAATAGTTTATTAGATACCCCTACGGTGAAATTGGCCTTTGCTCTTACAGTTTTTGTGTTGCATACGTTCCGTATTGGTACGAAAGTTGTTCTTATTTCCTCTTTTGAATTTATCTTCCATGACTTGTAAGCTCTGTCAGTGGCTGCAGAAGCTCTTTCGCAGTATTTGTTGAACCATGGCTTTTGTGCTGTAGTTCTTTTCATAAAATGGGGCACGTAGAGATCCATTCCTGCATGAATGATTTCTGTTACAGATTCAGCGTACATCTTGATATTAGGATCTGAAAAGCAAGCATCACCGAATGGAAAACACGAAAAGAATTCAGCAGTTCATCCCACTTAGCACGGTTATAGTGCCAAACGTATCTGGGTGGTTTAGGTTCTTCGTTTAGCGGCAGCACAATGGTTCCATCAGCTGATATAAGGTTTGAGTCTGAGTTGACTAGCGGTGCTGAGACATCCACTCCAAAATTATCTGGATCTGAAATCAAAAAAAGGTCCAAGGTGTTCGGGAAGTGGATTAGGTGATCAGGTATTCTTGTGGATTCATATATAGAGGAATTTTTTTCAGAGGATTAATATTCTTTAAATCTGGTTTTCAAATTCTTACCTTTCGGCTTAACATAAGCCAACATACACTCATTGCAATTAATTTTGTGAACTCCTGACGTTTGGATTTGTCTGTTTTTTGATTAGCATTGAATAATAATTTGCTATGGTAAAGAACACTTGACAAAGAGGTGGGCATTTCAAACTTTTGAAACCAGATTTGAAGACTATTTAGCCTCGGACAATAATTCTCCAATTCGTGAACACAAGACAATAAAATATTCAATAATATTAGATAATATCAAAATTTTTTAAGATTCTGGTAAAGGAAAGAAAATGAAACTGGAATGTTTGGAAATCAATAAACTGTATAAAAACCCATGTGAAATCACTCTTGATAGCCAGCTAGACATTAATACCTCTGCACTAGTTTATATCGAATTATGCTAGTATCTATTTTTTTTTCTGCAATTTTCACTGCAGAAACTGGTCCTGTTTGTGAAAAAAAATTGTGGAAAGTATATATATAAACTTTTAGGTTTGTCATTCAAGAGTCGCTTGGTAACTTTCAGAAGTGTAAAATAAGAAGATATCATTCAAAAGAGATGAGTTTATGATGGAAAATATTAATAATTTTCGAGTTGATGAAAAATTAAAAAATTCTACCATCTTCAAACATTCGCGATGAGACCAATCAACTAGCATCGAATGGTTACTAATCATTTTCAAAATCGATTGTTTCCTCATCGGACCCTAATTACTGCCAGTATACGTCTCTGAAGCCCCTCAAACAAATTCTGGATGTACTCTGTTACTGAGTTCCAAATTTCAGGAAGCAGATTTTTTAGTTGTTGGAGTGTTCTACAAGGCATCCTACATTGCTGAATTTACCACCCCATGTTGTCCAAAACATGTTCTATGGGATTCAAGTTGGGACTTCTTACTGGCCATCTTAAAATATCAATTTCGTCATTTTGCCAAAACTACTCTAGCTGCATGAGGCCGAGCATGCATATAAATGAAGTTTTCGCCAAACAATGGGCCAAAGGGTACAGAATGGGGTTCAAGGATATCTGCGATGTATCTTGCTGGTGTCATTCTTCCATCATTCACTAGGACCAACTCAGTTCGACCATGGAAAGGAATGCCTCCCCACACCATTGATGAGCCCCCTCCGTTTTCAGTTTGCCGGATATTGCATTGCTGATACCGTTCCCTAGGTCATCTGTATACAGGTATGCATCTATCTTTTGATACTAGACATAACCTGTACTCACCGGAAAAGAGAACATTCGACCATTTTGGAATACCCCAATTTGCATGTTCCCTCGCAAACTGAAGTCTTGCAACTCGAATCTCTCAGGTGAGACGCGGTTCGGTAGAAGTCACCCTTGGTCTGATATCGTCTTCTCTGAGCCTGTTCCTAACAGTTCCCAATGAAATATGCACATTTCTGGAAAGTGCAAATTCATTTTGTGGCATTCTAGCCGTACAGTGCCGAACTCTTAGTGCAGTTAAACGAAGCCAACGATCATCAACTGGTGTTGCTATCCGATTTCTTCCCAGTCCGGCCTTTCTTCTATATTCCCCTGTTTGGCGGTACCGATCATTTGCACTTGAAATAGTGATTTGGTTAACATTCAACGAGTTTGCCACGTAACGTTGGCTCCGCCCCTTCTCTAGAAGTGTTACAATTCTTATCACTTCATGACCCCTCAAATAGCGTCCAGGACGTTCAGCAGCCATTACAATAATAATAATAATAATAATTTATTGATCCCTTAAGACATCACAAGTATGTAGAGGACAGGTCAATAGAAAAGACATTTAGACATTATCTAAATCAACACATAGAAACTCATTCACAGTATAAAAACATTTTGCTAAAAGTAAATTCTTAACTGCTACCTTAAATCTATTTACACTTAGACCCTGTATAGGCCGTGGAAGATAATTGAACAATCTGATACCCTGGTACAGGGGCGACATTTCAAATCTAGAAGTTCTGTGTTTAGGGTTATATAATGTTTCCATATTTCAAGTATTGTGGGAATGAAAGTTAGAAAGTTTAGTCATGTTACTTTCATTCTCTTTAATATAAACGAGGCATCTCAAAATGAAAATAGACGCCAATGTGAGGATACCATTCTTCAGGAACAACGGTCTACATGAAGATTGTGGAGCTGTATCGAACATCATTCGCAGAATTCTTTTCTGGATGATGAAAACTCTACCTACGTCTGAAGAATTTCCCCACAGTAAGATATTATAGGACAGGTGACTATATACCAAACTGTAATAAACGTTCACAAGGAACTTAGAGGTAGTGAACTCTTTATTCTATTTAGGGCATAATAGGAACTATTCAGCCTCTTACAAATCGCATCGATATGTGCACTCCACTTCAGATTCCTATCGATGTGAACGCCGAGGAATTTAGTGGTGTCCTTCGAAGAGATGACTGTATCTAAATACCTTATTGTTATGCTACCCTGATCACAAGACGACAGAGTGAAGTGAATGCATTCCGTCTTGTTGACATTGATCATAATAGCATTAAAATGGCACCATTCTACGAAACTCTCCACCAGCAGCTCGCATAACTTTTGAAGCTCCTCAAGAGTCTCAGCAGTAATAGCTATGGAAGAGTCATCAGCGAACAGTATCAACCAGATTATTTTTGATAATAAATTGCAAATATTAGATTTTCTGTAGAATATTTTTTTCAAATTTGGTAGCAGATCGTTGATGAATAATAGAAATAGAAGTGGCCCCAAGACAGAACCCTGGGGTACTCCTAATTTACAGTACTGTTCATTTGAGAACGAGTCGTGAACCCTGATTGAGGCAGTTCTGTCCTCCAGATAACTACGAATCCGGTTTCAAAGATTCGAAAATCAACACAAACACTGAAAAATTGTTATTGATTTAAAGTGAAAACTGTAGAGAAATTGAATGAATAGTGATAGTCAAATAAACTCATTCTTGTTTCAGACGTGTTTGAGATCATATGAAAACAAATATTACTACATAGATAATTTTTTTCCCCCTCATATATCCAAAAACATATATCGACAAAGAAACTGCGATCGAGCTGCTTAATCGATAGTGGAATTCAGAATACCAGGTGATGCGACAATTTTTGTTGTGTGTATATTCCCATCATCCCTCGAAAATGAATTACTACAAAATTAATAAATCATCAATATCACCCATTACAAATGATAGTTGAAATAATTTTTCAACAATTTATTATTCTTCTTGAAAATCGAACTTGAAGAGGAAGAAACATTTTTATGCATTCAAAATTATTCACATAGCAGCCGTAGTAAAACATTTGATCTACCCTGTACTCTACTTCAAAGTTGTGGAGCTCTAAATTTTGAAAATGTTTTAGAGGTCACTTCAATTGTCAATGAAATCATTTCAGTAGATTTGAAAGATTCTTGTTGTTTTCATCAGTGCTGATTCTCTATTGAATGCAAACAGTGTTAAGTTTATGAAAATATTATCTGAACATAGCGTAACCAATCTCTAATTATCTATGTACCTGTGTGACATTATCTTCATTTTTATAATAATGCAATTATATTTAATTAATGCTAAGCTTCATTTCGCGTTTATAACTTGAAGATTATTCCAATTCATCGACAAATTGCTGTTGGCAACACTCTCATCTAAACTCAAGGAAATTATCAGCGAATACTGAATTATTTATAATAGCTGCTTTGTCTTCACCACAACACAGAAGATTTGCTAAATAACTTTGAGATGTTATCGGATGAGGACAGTTAGTGATTGACCCTCGATCACTTTGATCAAATAGATACCAATGGATCAGAGTTGCGAGATTGCTTTAGAGAACCCGCACTGGCGTTTTTGCTGGTGTCACGATGACTTTTAACTACTGCTATTACGGGTGTTAAGGAGCTGAAATAACTCGTTAAGTCAGGGGAACAAACCACGAGTTGCCTGGTACTCATATCTGTTATTTTCAGTCGAGATAGCGACGGAAAAACTATGTTGCCGGTCGGTTACTAGACTTGATTGCAACGAGATTCTTGCCGTAATCAGGGATGAGAAATTATGATTCGAGATAGAGTGGATTATTACCGATAGAAATTATTGGGAGTTGGTTTCGTTCAGCATGAAAGCTTGTGCGGGGTAGACTGGGTACGGTTGGAACATTTCAGCATACAGTATGAGCTTTATATTCGCTGGGTATACACACAAGTAAATTTATATGGAATCACCCGATATTTTGAATATTACCTCAGGGATTTTGGAAATTTCGAACGATTGTTTGAACTGATCCTGAAATATTTAAATTGGAAAAAGAAATAAATTAAGGTTTATTTTAAGAAAAAACACATAAAAGAAAGTAAGACTCTCTCCGCATGTAGTAACAAAATTGAAAATTGTTTTCTCACAAAGTAGGTGATTTTTCTCGACTTCAGTAGCTTGTATTACCTCTTTTTGCCCTGATCAATCCTGAATTCGTCTAGGAATGCTTTGGATTAGGTTTTCGACCTCCTCTGGGGTGATATTCTGCCACTCTTCTGCGGCGGCTTGGATGAGCTGTTGTGAGGTTCTTGGATTATTCTGCCGCTATCTAATTTTCTTTAGAGATAATGCCATAACTGTTCAATAGGATTTAGTTCTGGGGAGCAAGCTGGCCAGTCCAAAATAGCGATTTTCTCTGTTTCAAGATTATAATAATAATAAGAATATAAAACAGAAACTCCAAGCAAAAGCGAAGAGGCTTTCAAGATACGTCAAGGGTACTGAAGGGAACCCCAAAACGCAGCCAATTTTCATAAGGGAAATAACAAAACTGCGACCAACAATAACAGAGAAGTACCTGACGCACAGTGCTTGACCGACTATTGGTCATCACTATGGTCGAACCCCAAAGAACACAATAGAGATGCGGAATGGATCACGAATCAAAAAGAACGCCTCGATACCAGACATATGGATTTCGATGGAATAACGGAGGAAGAAATCACAACAGTAGTTCGAGCGACCAACAATTGGAAGGCCACAGGTATAGATAATATCCACAACTACTGGTACAAGAAGTTTGATAAGCTCCATGGAGCCCTAGCGAAACAGCTCACGTATGTTCTTCAACATCCCAAGAAAACACCCACTTCCTTCTCAATATAGGCCAATCACTTGCCTGCCAACACTCTACAAAATACTCACCTCATGCATATCCAATCGAATATACCAACACCTTGACGACAACAATATATTAGCAGAGGAGCAGAAAGGATGCAGAAAGAAACACCACGGGTGCAAGGAACAACTCATCATCGATTCTGTGATAATGAAACAGGCACACGTAGGGCATCGGAATGTTTATTCAGCTTTTCTCGATTATCTGAAAGCATTCGATAGTACCGCCCATTTTTGGCTTTTTGAAGTATTGCAGATATACAAAATTCACCCAGCCCTGGTAGAGTTCTTGAAGACAACAATGACACACTGGCGCACGTCTCTGCTGGTCAACATGAACAATCAATCAATTAAAACCGACGAGATACCCATACGTCGTGGAATTTTTCAAGGAGACTCTTTGAGTCCACTTGGTTCTGTTTAGCAATGAACCCATTGTCCTCAATGCTCAATAGAACAGGATACGGATTTAGGATAAAAGCAGAAAGGAATTATCATACAATCTCCCACCTGCTGTATATGGATGACATCAAATTATATGCTTCGAACATGAAGCAATTGGATGATTTGCTGAAAACTGTCAGTGAGTTCTCGGCAGATGTTCATATGAAATTCGGGATTGAAAAATGTAAGACCCTGCACATTCAAAGAGGGAAAGTCATAGATGGTGAAACACAACTCCCAAACGGTGATATTATACAGTGCATGAGAGATGGCGAAACATACAAATATCTGGGATACCAACAAGCCAGATTCTTAGACCAAAAACAATCAAAGGAGAAGATTCGTTCAGAATACAGTCAGCGTCTGAAGTCTGTGCTGAAATCGATGTTGAACTCGGGGAATTTAGTCAATGCAATTAACACCCACGCCATTCCAGTGTTGCTTTACTCATTTGGAATAATCAGATGGACTAAGACAGAACTGGATGATATTCAAAGGCAGACCCGAACGATGCTGACAAAGTACAACAATCATCATCCAAAATCGTCTATGATACGAACAACTTTGGAGCGGAAAGAAGGAGGACGCGGATTAATAGATGTTGTCAATAATATAAGATCGGAGGCAAGAAAGGAATTACATATAGAGCATATTACGTCCGGTTGATGCAAAACAACTGGCCAATACGGACTATCTTCACAGATAAGCATAATCGGAGTATACAGTGCAACATTATCCACAGGCATAATCAAGAAATTATCTTGCACACAAGTACGGACTTCTGAACACCTTCCAGCCATATTACAAGTATCAGCCGGCGCCCGTATTGGAAAATGACTCTATCTGATTATACTACGATAGGCCTGTTATCACTGACAGAACGGTGACGAATAATAGGCCGGACATAGTGGTGTATGATAAGAGAGCCAGAACAGCAATGCTGGTGGATGTCGCCATACCGAATAATAACAACGTGCTGAACAAGTTCCAGGAGAAAAAATCCGAATACACAGACCTTGCTATAGAGATCAAGCAGATGTGGCACCTCGAGAAAATAGATATTGTTCCTGTCATCGTATCCTCCACTGGGTTAATACCCAAAACTTTGCATGATAGCCTTAAGAAATTAGAATTGCATAACAATACCTATATAGAAATGCAAAATGCTGTAATTCCTAATACATGTAGGATAGTTAGGAAATTTATGTCAAGTATATTGTAATCGAGCCTATTCCCTTTAAATGCTAAATCTGGGAAAGGTAAATTATATCCAGCTAACAGCTGAGATAGTGCATAAGTCCACGATAATAAATAAGAATATAATACATGTAGGAAAGTTAGGAAATTCATGTCAAGTATATTGTAATCGAGCCTATTCCCTTTGATTGCTGGATCTGGGAAAGATAAATCATATCCAGCTAACAGCTGAGATAGTGCAAAAGTCCACGATAATAATGATAATGATAGAAAAATTTATTGCACACTTCAAAGGATATGTACAGAAAGAAGACATTCGTATCAACGCTCTTCCATGCCCCCTCGAGTTTATATAAAAATTAGGTATAAAAAATTCAGTATATAACATACACAGTGGTTAAAATATGAGAAAAAAACAACAATTTCACTTTCTTGGATTTCTACGGGTCAATATATTTTTTTTTGGCCTTTGTCAAGGACTCTAGCGAACAACCAAGAAAACTGGAGAATTCTTCTGTATTCGGCAGATGTACTGAACTGTAGGCAAAACATCTCGTGAACTTAGCTGTACTGTGAGGAAAAAAATTTAAACCGATTCTCTACATTTCGCAGTTTTATTCAATGAATTGTTCTCCTTGGTATCCATGAGTCATACAAATATTTTGGCTTTTCATTTGTTGAACACCATCTGGGCCAATGCCGTTTTGGGACGACTCTCGATCTTCAGTATATTTTTGTTATTGTACCATGGGCTCAAGTGTTCATATTTTGGTCATCATCATCATCATCATCGGAATTCACTCGAATTTGAGTATGAATGTCCTCTACTTTTTTTTTCATTTGCTGCGCGATGTGTACCCTGGCATAGCTAAAAGGTCCAATTCGAAAGCCACAGACCCTACCGCACTGGTCACAAACAATCTGATGGATATTCCCTGGCAGCTGGTTATGGTCTGCTCTTATATTTGCTCGCTCTTTTATTTGTCGTCGCATCTCAGTGTAATGCGTTCGTCGTTCCTGTTGCAAATGCTGCACTCCTCTGTAGGTTGCGGGACGCCAGGCGGACCGGTCTGATGCAGATGCCTCCCAGTGGAGATCGTAAATTCCACAGCTTTTTAAATTACGTTTGAGAGACAAATGTCGTTTCGTGAATCACATCAACGATGTAGCTTGATAGGATGCTGAGAAGCGATATGCGACACTGATGAGCTCCTAATAAGGGCGAAACTGCAGTATTCTGCTTCGTTTCTCGGCATCCTGCTTAGTAGCACTATTGTGGCTTTTGGTGGCTGCGTACATGGCAAGCAGGTTTGGGAACTAGCTCTTGTCAGGAAGGGTTATTCATTGATCTACGGATTTTTGAATAATTCTTCTTGTCTCAAGTTTACATATGTAGACTCCTCGCGAAGTTTATCTCGGAAGATATTTGTTCCATAAAAGCATAAAAGTGAAAATCTCACCGTGGGCACCTTGACAGAGTCTCACTTTCGGCTCCAGCACTAGGTCAACGTAATTTCTAGCCGTTACACTCGCAGGAAACCAAATCCAATCTGTTTTGCCTCCCAGCATAATGCCAACCCTACATATCACACTGCCTCCTTGGTATTTCGGAATTTGTCCTGCTGCTCGGAGTTTAGCTTGTCTTCCACGACCCACTTCTGGTCTCATCCGAAAAAAGAACATTTCGCCTATTCTCATTATTTAAATTTTGGTGCTCGATAGGCAACTTGAGTCTGTTAATTTTTTGTTGTCTGGTTAGCTCTGGAACTCTTAATGGTCTTTTGCTGTATAAACTCCTTGAACGAGGTCTTTGATGTATTGTTTCGACTGATACACTGATGCTGGTTGCTTCCAGAAATTGCCTTTGGAGTATGAGATGCGACGCACTAGGGTCTCTTCCTGCAATTCGGCACGTATTTTAAATTTCTAAATTCACAGTTTCAAATCTCATTGACGACTGAATACAATATCCCGAATATGTGGTGATAATTCAACATTTCTCAATATACTATCCAGTTTTCTACAACAAAAACTTCATTCTCCACAAGTAGTAAAAGATGGTTAAAAACAATCAATAATTTGAAATACAGAGTGATTCCATATGAATTTGTTGTGTGTATAATAGCATGTTTTATAGGATAAGTCAAACAACTAGATCAATTTTTAACTTACATCAATAGCATTCATTCCAAAATTAACTTCAAAATAGAGAGAAAAGTCGATAATCACATTATAAACCTAACAATCACGCATGAACACAATAAGTTACCTAGAGCGAAGGGAGCAGTGCGTTAGAGTCGGATTAGTACAGTGCAAAGTGTACAATATGAGGTTCCTCAGAGTGCGGTTCTGGGGCCCCTGTTGTTTACCTTATATATAACTGCAATTTTATCTATTTCTACAACCGGGGAGGTTATTACTTTTGCGGATGATACGGAAGTATTTTATCGGGGTGACTCCAGGGCACAACTTGGACATAAAGTTGAAAAAGATTTTCCTGAAAGATTTTCCTGCATTTATTGACTTCTTTGATAGCATGTTGATGACGATCAACATGGAGAAGACTAAGTTTGTGGAGTTTTCAAATCGGGCACTAAACCTTCCGAGCAAGATAGCGTTTATACGATATGTTCGGCTGAGACCATCAAGTACCTGGGCGTGCATGTAGATAACCACCTGAGATAGGTGCTTTTATACAGAATGTTGCTAAGAAATTGAGAAACCTTATTCCAAAATTCAAGAACCTTAAAACCTATTGTGAAACCGATATTCTAAAACGGGCCTATCATTCACTAGTCAAGCGTCATCTTACTTCTGGGTTGCTGTCTTAGGAATATGTAACAAATTACTATTTGAAAAAATTGGGTTTAACTCAGAAGTGGCTGATCAGGATTATTTAGGATGGACCTTTCCAATATCCCTCGGAAGCAATATATTCAGAATCGGCACTGTTGGATGTGCGACATGTGTTCTTTGTAGCCTTAGAATTTTTTCAATGGAGTGGCCGTCATGAGGCAGCTTACACTTTTCATAATCATGACAGCAGAATATGGGAGAAATTCATAAGGATACCTTTCACTTCGAAAACGGTTGGACAGAAATCACTTGTTTTTCTTGCACCCAAAATTTTCAACATGTTTATGAACAAATATTAGAGAAGCAAAATCAGAGAACAAATTTTAACGTTTACCTAATGAGTGCAACACAAAGATTAAACACCCATAATATTGGTGATATTAAAAATACCTATGTCCATATTTAAGGTTTGAATTTGTTATTTTTGTGATCTATAGAACTCTTTTTTATTAAAATTATTTGATTCCTCACACAAAGTTCAACTACTTAGTAGTTCCACCTTCGAGGTAACTCTGTTTGTTCTAATTTGTACGATATCCTTGAATAAACTTTATTATTATTATCGTGGACTTATGCACTATCTCAGCAGTTAGCTGGATATAATTTACCTTTCCCAGATTCAGCAATCAGAAGGAATAGGCTCGATTACAATATCCTTGACATAAATTTCCTAACTATCCTACATGTATTAAGAAATACAGCTTTTTGCATTTCTATATAGGTATTCTCATGCAATTCTAATTTCTTAAGGCTATCATGCAAAGTTTTGGGTATTAACCCAGTCGAGGATACAATGACAGGAACAATACCTATTTTATCGAGGTGCCAAATCTACTTGATCTCAATAGCAAGGTCTGTGTATTTGGACTTTTCCTCCTGGAACTTATTCAGAACGTTGTTATTATTCGGTAGGGCGACATCCACCAGTATTGCTGTTCTGGCTGTATCATACACCACTATGTCCGGCCTATTATTCGTCACCATTCTGTCAGTGATAACAGGCCTACCGTAGTATAATCTCATAAAGTCATTTTCCAATACGGGCGCCGGTTGATACTTGTAATATGGCTACGAGGAATTCAGAAATCGCTACTTGTGAGCAAGTTTCTAGTGAATAATGTTACATACTTGATTGTGCCTATGGGGATAGTCCCCATCTGGTCGTAATATGCTGTATAGTCTCCGAACTTATATGGCATTTTTGCACTTATCTGTTTGTAATATTTCGTCCTTAATTATAAATTTTTTGTAGTTGTTTGTAGCGATGACTTTGTCTTGAATGGCCATAAGGAATTCTTCTGTTTCCGCGAATAGTTCTCCTTTCATCAACCATTTGTTGGAAGCTTCTTTGTCGATGTGAGGTTGATTAATCCCATGGTGATGTCGTCCATGCAATTCCTTTCTTGACCATTGCTCTTCTTCTTCATTATCTGATAGGAACTGGTAGCAAGATTTAGAGGTAAATATCCCTTATCAGCCAACGATACTACTCTGTGAAGGTCAGAAGTGCAAGCTTTTGCAGAGAAGAATTCTCTGAGATTTTTGATCTGTTCGGTATGTATGTTGACAACATTCATCAATCGACGTCCCCCTTCTTTCCGCTTTGAAGTTGTTCTTATCTCAGACGACTTCGGATGGTGATTATTGTACTTTATCAGCATCGTTCGGGTTTGCCTTTGAAGATCATCCAGTTCAGTCTTAGTCCTTCTGATTATTCCAAATGAGTAAAGCAACACTGAAATGGCGTAAGTGTTAATTGCTTTAACTAGATTTTCCGAGTTCAACATTGAGTTCAGCAAAGCCTTCAGACTCTGACTGTACTCTGAACGAATCTTCTTCTTTGACTGTTTTTGGTCTAGCAATCTGGCTTGTTGGTATCTCAGATATTTGTACGTTTCGCCATCTTTGATACACTGTATAATATCACCATTTGGTGGTTGTGTTTCACCATCTATGACTTTCCCTCTTTGAATGATCAGGGTTTTACATTTTTCAATTCCGAATTTCATATGAACATCTGTCGAAAACTTACTGACAACGCTCAGCAAATCATCCAAATTCTTTTTGTTCGAGGCATATAATTTGATGTCATCCATATATAGCAGATAGGAGATTGTGTGATAGTTTCTATCTGCTTTTATCCTAAATCTGTATCCTGTTCTATTGAGCATTGATGACAATGGGTTCATAGCCAAACAGAACCATAGTGGACTCAAAGAGTCTCCTTGAAAAATTCCACGGCGTATGGGTATCGCGTTGGTTTTAATTGACTTATTGTTCATGTTGACCTGCAGAGACGTGCGCCAATGTGTCATTGTTGTCTTCAAGAATTCTACCAGGACTGGATGAATTTTGTATATCTGTAATACTTCGACAAGCCAAGAATGAGCGGTACTATCGAATGCCTTCAGATCATTGATAAAAGCTGAATTTACATTCCGATGCCCTACGTGTGCCTGTTTCATTATCACAGAATCGATGATGAGTTTTTGGTTATTTTTATCGAGAGCTTCTAACTGAAGATGGTCCAGAGACCGAAATCGCGATTCTGATTTTCCATAAATCTCTTGTGATATTATCACACATAGTTTAATTTCTTATCATGATCATTAACTATTACGTAGTAACGGCGGAATCAATGGACTATTTCTAATATCATATTCCATAACTCATTCATCAGAATTTCAGATGTGCAGTGTTATTTAATTAGGAATGTAATAAGAAATTGTGACAAGAGGATACAGGTGATTCAAGTAACAGAATTCATTTAAGATTTCTCTTTGTAAAGAACTTCAATACGAGCTGCCATAGAATTTGTATCATCCACCAAGAATCTCACAATCTCTAATAAATATAAATACTAATCAATATTCCAAAAATCTCACTCACAATCGTTACAAATAGATCGATAAAATTCACAGTAACTTATTAAAACGGCTCCACAGAGCATGAACAAGTTTATATGTTGTTTCTATACAAAATGTTGACGTTAATTTCGTGAGATTTTCTTTACGATAATACTGGATATCCACCGTTTTATATTCAGATAATCGCACATATTAAATCACCACTGAAATTCACAATCATGTTATTTAAGAAGTACGAAGTCAATGGGACCATTGAAATGGTTAGAAACGTGGACAGTTCGGTTTATTTATATTTATATTATTCTTGAAACTATTATTTGTATAAATGCACTAGGCGTTGCTCAAATTGATTGAATACCGATAAGCTTGGAATGCTTGGTCCTGCATGTCGGATAGCTGCATTAATTTCGCGAATCTATGAATTCCAAGTTACGAGGGTTGATTTTCAGTTGTCCAGAGTAAAATAGAGAAAGAATGGTACAATCATTCTCAATCAAAAATGACCTATACACCTTACTTGCCCTTTGAACAAAACTATCAAGATCTTAACTATTCAAGTTCAAGAACAAAATGGCCTAGTATGTTATTTATTATGTCAAAATAGTACCGGAAATTGATTATTTAAATTATTTGCTCAAAACGATCGTCAAAATTTTCGTTGTTGCTATGTTGGTAGAACTGTTTTCTATACTGACGCGGAGCTTGAACGAGATCTGTCGCTCAGTTTGTTTACAGTGCTCGATTTTGTATGTTGTGCACATGTGTGGTTTGCACTTTTGATTTTTTTGATTTAACAGGCTATGCTTTCATCATTTCGTATTAGAGCAATGCCATTCGGGCAGTGTAAAACTGTTATTACATGGAGTGTGTGTCGTCACTCCGTGTACTCCGTGCCCCTTCTGCGCATGCTATAGATTCTTTGATTTCGGATCGACTCGACAGCGATTCATTTCTGGTTTTTGCCTTTCGAAAGCAACTTCCTTTTCTGCGATTATTTTGGGTTTTATTCCTTTGGGGTTATAGTTTTTGGAATTTTTTGGATTTTTGTTAAACTAAGTCTCGTATTCGGTCAATATATACGAGGTAAGTATAATTAGCATCTGATTTAGTTTCGATGACTTTCGGTTATGGCGATCTTTGCAGATATTTGTTTCATCATTTCAGACCAGATGAATCATAAGACGTCTTGTCTAAATTTTTTGTACTTAACTAGTCTGTTTCAGGCTCAGACACCAGGCCCAAATTCATTTAGTCATAATTTCGTACTTTTCCAGCATTAAGTCCAATTTCCTTATCATTTTAGTACCTAACCACTCATTGCAGCAAATTATATTGATTTTTTTTGATTCTCATATTTATCATTTGCTTATTCTTGTTTCTGAATTCAATTTTTTTTCTCATTGAATTATTTTTCTCTTCAAATGAGTACTAAATTTCTTAAAGTTTTTTCTATGACCGTTGACAATGACAGATGTCAAAAAATTTCGTTGACTGAAAGCTTTCACTTGACAACTATACAAAATTGTCATATTCGCTTCTGAAATAATTAATTCTGTTAATACTTTTTGCAAGAGGCTGTATTTTAACAAATACTTTTTGAAAAAGGCTGTTTTCCAACAAATACTTTTCAGAAGAGGCTGTATTTTAACGAAAATACTTTTTTCAAGAGGCTGTATTTTAACAAATACTCTTTAGAAGAAGCTGTATTTTGACGAGCAAATACTCTTTTTGGGAGAAGCTGTATTTTGCCCAAATATACTTTTTGGAAGAGGCTGTATTTTAGCAAATACTACTTAGGAGAAGCTGTATTTCACCCAATTATATATTTTTTGAAAGAGACTGTATTTTAATAAATATTTTTGGAAGACGCTGTATTGTAACAAATACTTCTCAGAAGAGGCTGTATTTTTACGAAAATACTTTTTGCAAGAGGCTGTATTTTAGCAAATACTTTTTGGAAGAAGCTGTATTTTCACGAGCAAATACTCCTTTCGGGTGAGGCTTTAATTTGGCCAACAAAAATACTCCTTTTTTTTAACCAATACTTTTTGGGAGAAGCTGTGTTGCACCCAAATATATATTTTTTGAAAGAGGCTGTATTTTAACAAATATTTTTGGAAGAGGCTGTATTATAACTAATACTTCTCAGAAGAGGCTGATAATGTAATTTAAGTAATTTGGAATAAATCATAGAGATAAAAGATATTTTATGTATCATTCCTTTATTAGGTAATAATTTATGTGTATTCTTTCAGATTTCTTGGAAGAGGCTGTGTTTTGACTAGTACTTTTGTAAAACTGTATTTCATCCAAATATACTTTTTGAAGAGGCTGTATTTTAACAAATACTTTTTGAGAGAAGCTGTTTTTCATCCAAATATACGTTTTGGAAGACGCTGTATTTGAACAAATACTTTCTGCAAGAGGCTGTATTTTAACCAATACCCTTTGGAAGAGGCTGTATTTTGACCAGCAAATACTCTTTTTGGGTTAGGCTGTATTTTGGCCAACAAAAATACTTTTTTTGGGAGAAGATATATTTCACCCAAATATACTTTTCGGAAGAGGCTGTATTTTAACGAAAATACTGTTTTAGGAAAAGAAGCTGTGTTCTTGAACCGCATAACACCATTAGAAGTATCCCACTCTCTATATAATTGATTCTAATATTATACTCATTTTTTTTCGATTGATTTTCAATTTTAAACACTTCTGTAAAATAACTTTCGGCCTTGTAATCTTTAAAATCATTTTGTACATATATACATTAAATATCATAAATTAATCATTTTAAATTAGTTTTACAGAGTTGACTTGACAGTTTTGCTTCAAATTGTAATTAATTTAGATTAAGCTTTTGGGTGAAGGAAATAGATCCTTATCCACATAAATTAGTTGCTTACAATAGTATGGTACATAGACTGATTAACATCCCGATGTCACAAAATAATTTTATGAAAGAGCAAAATATAATTGAACAAATAGCAGTCAATAACGGTTACAGTCCCAGTATGATTGAGAACATTATTTTACGCAAAAAATTTCAAAAAGGAATCCAGGAAGTATTTCCAAGTATAAAAAGTTCTAACACAAAATACAACAGCTCAACTAATATTGGTATTCCTAGTCTAAAATTAAAATCATTCCTCTCGAATTAAAATTTTAAAATTGCATTCAAAAACTGCGAATCTAAAATTGATAGTGGTAATAAATCCGCTGTTTATAAACTGTCTTGCGGGGATTGCAATAGAATTTATATTGGTAGAACTTTCATAACTTTCGAAGTTAGATTATTCAAGCCTAAACGTAGTTTCCCATTATTCTAACCACACACCCGAAGAAAACCATAGCTTCAATGATAATTTCGAAATTTTACCGAATTGAAATAATAGACTACAACTTAATCTATGGAAAATTTTAGAGATTAACAAAGAAAAAAATTCATGTAGGTTACTTAATGGTCAATTAGATCTAAATCTTTCTTCTTTACTCAATCTTTTCAATTCATGAAGTAAGCAACTCCGGTGGGTTTTCTAACATACCCCTTGTACTTGTACCTATTGTAATATTAAGTAGGAAATAAGACTAATATATATCTATCTGATGAGGCCACAATGTGGTGAAACCGGTCATAGTTTTGTTAATATAGTGAAAATCTAAAAACCATAGTTTTATTTCATTGAAAATATAGATATGTATTTCATTCCATCTATGGTTATACCACAGAATCGCTCTCGTATGTTGAATTGTGATTTCAGCTGAATATCTCCCAATTTGAGAAAATTAGGACCCTGGTTTTCTCAATAACTTGTCTTTGAATTGTTTCAGGAATCGCTCCTCAAAGTGTGTCGTTGAGCTTTGGGGGTATACAGTAGGGTGTATCGTTTTTGACTTTTTTCGAAATTCAAAAAAGTATAGTGCGGAAGAGTTGCATTTGGTGGCACCGAGCATCTGTGATTTTTTTCAGAATTTTTGAACAATACCTAGGGGTCGCGCAATGCCCTTAAAGTTTCTTCTGTTGTATATAGGCAACCCGCACAACAATTTCGCGATTTCAAGTGTTTTCAGAGGTCTAAAGTCGATTTTCTTGCAGTTTGTTTATGTGTATTTGTTGTCTTTGTGGTATAAAGGAATAAAAGACTACGCTGTAACGAATTAGAGGAAGAAAACAAGAAATTATAAATACCAGAGTTCTATTTTTCTCGTATTTGGTTCGGTAAGGTTCTTTATACTAAGTGCGTCAAGCAGGAACAGGCTACTCTTTTCTTATTAAATGTCAAGCATTGGCAACACTGGGAGTGGGGTAGCTGCATCGTTTCTTGGCCATGTTTCACCTTCATCAGGGTCCGCTGATGATATCGTCAAACGTATGCGATTTTTTTTGATCAACAGAAAATCGATATTTCTAAATTAACAGTGCTGGGATGTGACGGCACTAACGTCAATACTGGTCGGATCCAAGGTGTGATGCGACTCATAGAGATAGCTATCAACGCTCCTGTGCAGCATGTTGTTTGTCAACTCTATTTGAACGAGCTACCTTTCCGACATCTCATGCGATATTTAGAAGGAGAAACTAAAAATCCACAAGCAACCGGTGGACCCATTGGAGAAGATATTTTACAATGCGAAAATCGACGAGTGACGAAGTTTGACGCCATCCCCGTTGATTAGATAGAAGACACGGAAGGTTTGACAGATATTAGCACCGATCAGAAATACCTTCTACGTTGATGTACCGCTGTCTCAAGTGGACATTGTCCAAAAGAACTCAGCAAGCAGAAAACAGGCCCTGTTGTACAAACTAGGTGGTTAACAACAGCTAGTAGAGTATTACGATTATACATTAGTACCGAAAAGCCTTCGGAGGCGCTTCGCCAGTTGGCTTCGATTGTAATGAAAGTTTACGCTCCCGTTTGGTACTCAGTAAAAAAAGAACTCTCGATTGCCCAGGGTCCAATACATTTATGGAAGTTGATTCGACTGTCACGCTACCTTCCTCTCAAACTGCGGAATATTGTGGACAAGGTTATTCAGAACAATGCCTATTTTGGACACCCTGAGAATGTACTGTTCCCTATGATCAACGATGGCAATCCCGACACGAGAGCCCTTGCTTGGAGAAGAATAAAAAAGGCAAGATCGACGAAGACAACACGGAAGGGAATACGCGCCTTCGAATTGCCCAAATTAAAGTTCAACGCTGAGCACTACTACGATCTCATAGACTGGTCTTCGCAACCTTCGCAATCTAACCTAACCCGATAACTATCACCCGAAAAAATAGAAGAAAATATTAGGAGTCGAGCATTCTGTGATAAGGAATTAACCGCTTTCCCCTGCCACACTCAGGCTGTCGAAAGGCTGGTAAAATTAGTAACAGAAGCTTCTTCCTCTGTTTTTGGGCCACAATCTCGTGACGCGTACGTAAAAGTAAAACTGGAGTCCAGACAACGGATGCCATCTCTACATAACAAAAAGGACTACGCCGTTGCACAAGAAGAGCGGAAGCGTCCATAGGAAATTCTGATTTTCAAAATTTAATGTTACCAAAGCTGCATTAACGTTAAATTGTATCCATGCTTTATTAACACTTGTTTGTAACAATATTGAATTGGCTTTAATTGTATTAATCTTCCATTATCATTCAACCCCAACAAAGTAAATATTATAATTAAAATTTCAATTTATAATGATGTTTAACTCTAATATTGCATTGTACAATAAAAGTGAAAAAAGAGCCTAACAATACAGCGAAATCCTTCTTTCATTTATACTCCATAAAAAAAACTACTAAAAACAAGAGAAAGAGTTCAGAAATGTGACTTTAGAACCCTAAAACAGCTCGAAAAAGATTATTGTGCGGGTTGCCTATACACAATATAAGAAACTTTGAGGGCATTGCGCGACCCCTAGGCATTGTTCAAAAATTCTGAAAAAAATCACAGATGCTCGGTGCCACCAAATGCAACTTTTCCGCACTATACTTTTTTGAATTTCGAAAAGAAGTCAAAAACGATACACCCTAGTATACAGATAAGAACACCTTACAAATCAATTGGTACATCAGATCAGATGGTGCTCAGCAATACGTTTTCCCCACTTCCAAACACATAAATATGAACCCCTCGTACAAAGTATTTGAATCTACGAGACTCCTGATTACAAGTTATTGAGATTACCGGTAACGATACTTTATGGTCCGAAAGATCATTAGAAACGGTTATTTCTTATAAATCATATTTATGAAAGAAATAATTCAACGCGCAATAATACGGCAAAAATATTGAAGTCGTTTTAGCGGCTTCATCTTACTCTTTTTCTAGCGACTGTGAAATGCAGCAGCACAGTTGGAAGTTGGAATTAAACCTTTTTATAAAATCGATAAAATTAATGGGTCTTCGAAAATGTTAAATGGTCTCAGAATGTCAGAAATGTGAGATCAGCGAAGGAAATTAACTTTCAGGTACAATTTACTGGACTAGTAGTCTTAGGATAATATATATGTAAGGTGATTTTTTAATAAATTAAGTTTCTACCCTTGTACAGTGTGTTTAATCTTCATAGGATTTGTTGGATTCGTCGGTAATATGTAGATCGCTCACAGTATACGCGGCTAATCTAACTGATTATTTTGTTTGACTATCATTATTGGCTTTGCTACATACTTCGGGAATTGATCATTCAGTGAACTTTTTCGGTAAAATTATTGAAGCAATAGTTACCTATAAATTCATCCAATTCCAAGTTAATTCAATCTAAACATGAGTTTTTCAAATGTAGGTCGGTGTTAACTAATTTAACTCCTTACGTCTACACAGACATGGCTAAGGCCTTTGATAAGGTACATCATGTAACTTTGTTGAGGGTTCTGAAGGACTTTGGTGGGGTGGGGTCCTCACTGAAATGGATAGAATCGTATCTGTCGGATAGAATGCAGTATGTTGCACTCAATGTAACTCATTCCGGTTTCGTTCGTGTCACCTTTGGTGTTCCTCAAGGGTCACATCTGGGTCCTCTTTTATTTTTAATTTACATTAATGATATTTCGGAATGTTTTCTTTATACAAAGCATGATTTATATGCGGAAGATCTTAGAGTGTACAGTGCAATTCGGTCCTATGATGATATTTTGCGGTTTCAGAGCGATCTTGACAGACTTTTCTCATTTTATCAGAGTAGGTATTTTCAATTAAATATTAATGAGTGTAAGCATATAAGGTTTATAATAAATGTATATGTCTTCGATGCTTTTTTTTCTGTTGATGGGCTTGTAATTGGGAGGGTAAACCAAATTAAGGATATTGGTATATATCTTTATTCTAAGTTGTCCTTTGAGTATCATATTGATCATATAGTTTCTAAGGCTTTCAAAATGTTGAGCTTCGTTCTTAGAATTACTAAAGTTTCAGTGATCCAAGGTCTTTAAATATGCTATAATTCTCGTTCGTGGGGAGTAATTTGGAATATGCTGTACCTGTTTGGTCCCCTCACTATTACAAGTATATTGACAGTATTGAACGAGTTCAGAGAAAGTTTGTCAAACGTTTCAACTGTAGATTGTTCAGTTCTAACCATGATTATCAATTAAGTTTGCGTCATCACAAAATTTTGAGCCTGGAGCAGAGGAGAGTCCTTCTCGACACTGTATTTCTTCATCGAATTTTAAATCATTCTTTTAGTTTTCCGCTTGTTCATTACCTCACTTTCAATGTTCCTGTGTATCCTAGTTGTCGAAATGCACTCTTCTTTGTTCCGAAGGCCCGTACTAGTTCATTTTATAATTCTATTTTCTTGCAAATTATGCGTCTGTACAATTGGCATATTGCCGGTATAAATATTTTTCATGAACCTCTTTCTTCTTTCAAAAAAAAAAATGTTAATGCATATCTCATTAGATCTGAATCATTCTCATTGTAGTAGTTTTTAGTTTTCATGATATTTTGCTTGATTCTGTAATCTTGAGTGAGTCTTTTTTCTCCCTGAATTTTTATGAAAGTTATATATTTCATTTCGTATGACACTTACACTGTTTATTTTTCTGTTATCATTTTTTGTGAACCCCGGTAATTGGGTCTATCCAGTAGGAGTTTCTATGTTTTGTAACAATAAATAAATTCGAAGCTTTGTATTTGTTAATTTCAGAAGCTCTTCACAGAATTAATATGAAGGCAAGCGGAAGAGCAGATTATGCCCCTTGGACATAAAATTGAATTGAAAAGGTTAATGATACACTGTATTATATCCAATTTTCACTATTTATTGTTTAGGTACACGACTAGTTTCGAATATTACTTCTTTTTCAGGTGTTTTTCTACATTACAGTTTCAGTATTTATATTTATGGTAAGCTCAAGATAGGGGAGCTTATTACAGATTAAGTAATGGGGAATTAGTTCCATCTAATTGATTTTTGAGTGTTAGAAAATGTCGGTTTTTCTAATTGAGTCAATTTATAATAACTCAAAAGATTCAATTTCCTTCTTTATTACGATATGTAGTATATTCAGGTTTTCAGAATTTATAATATGATTTGTAGTTGTGATTTGTTCAGAGAAAGATTTATTTTTACAAATCTAAAAGTCTCAACCAGTTCGGCGTACATAACATAAATAAACATAAATTCATTGTGTTCGATTGTGTATGTTTGTAGATTCCTTAATTTAATTCAGTTTGGCTCTTGAATTAAAGAATAATTTTCCTAGGTTACGTACGCTGTGAAGGCAGTTTTTATATTAAACTAGCTAACCTATCGCGGGTTGATGCGATTTAGAGATAATTTTAAGAAAACTCGATATAAGAAATTATATTTGAATCAGTTTCATTGAGATCAGATTAATTTTGATTTATTTCCACTCTCGTGCTTCAAATGTAGATCTACAAATCGATGCTTCTTTGTGAGGCATGCTTGTGCCTATATATATATATATATATATATATATATATATATATATATATATATATATATATATATAGTAGACTTTTAAATGAGATCTGGTTCCGGCATATAATTTAATATCATCTAAATAAATTAAGTGACTTAATTTGAATTCAGTTAATAAACTCTTTATTTTGAAGCCGAAACTAGTGGCATTTAATTCATGAGATAATGGATTGAGGCAAAGACAAAACCAAAAAGCACTATATATATATATATATATATATATATATATATATATATATATATATATATATATATATAGGGGTTTCACCCCGACGAGTTGCCCATATATCTGTTCATGCAATCAAACTGATTTCATGAAAAAATATAAATCCACCACCCGGTAATTAATACCATTGCCAGGCAATGATTATAATCAAAACATATCCTGGAATAATTATATATTAGGATAACGTTAAATGTTATGAGAATATATCAATCTACCAGAATATATACACACTATAGCATCATCAGACAATGATACCAATGTACCAACGAGTAGTGTCAGATGCTTTCTCCCCGGAAAAATCCAGTGCACGGACCTTAGTCAACTAACACTGAATGTTACTCATTAATAGTTTCCTTTGCGTGAAGTGGTGAACGATCGAATAGAATACTGCTCTGAATATAAATATGACAAAATTGCCAGTTAATTATATTACATTTATATAAACAAATAAATAAAATATGAAATGAGATTCTGAGCAGTATAAACTAAAGATAAAACCTATGACTCTACCTCATTATTTTTTTCGGAAAGAAATCTACGAAGAATATTACAAGATTTGTTGACTGTTATCTTTTGTAACTGTTCAAACAAATTTTTCTTCAGACCCAAAATCTCAATACTTTTGTGAAGATTCCTAGGAATAACACCTGTTGTGGAAATAATAACCGGTAGAATAAAAATTTTTTCATTTTCCACATTTTTTAATCTCGTCGCCAAGATTCCTATATTTAGAAATTTTTCATTGTATTTATTTTGTATTATATGTGTGTCGGGTAACGCAATATCAATTATATATGTCATTTGATTCTGGTTATCAGTAAGAATGATATCTGGTCTATTGCGTTTCACAACCCTGTTGCAAAGAATTGTTTTATCAAAATAAAGTTTATATTTGTCATTTTCACAAATAATCTCAGGTTCATATTTGTGAAATTTTTTTCTTTTGGAAATTAGGTCATGTTTAATTCCTAGATTAGAATGAATAATATTAGCGACGGCATTATGTCTTTCTAAATAATCTGTTGAAGCAAGGACTGAGCAAGATGATAATATATGAAAAACTGTTTCTGAAAAACAGAAACATCTACGGCAAGAATCATCTATATTTTGTTTGATGATGTGTTTTCTATAATTCCTCGTGAAAACAACCTGATCCTGGATCGCAATTGCCAAGCCTTCTGTTTCAGCAAACAATTCTCCAGATACTAACCATTTATTCGATGCGATTTCATCAATATAATCATTTTTCAATTCTTTAGGGTGCTTTCCGTGTAATTCCTTCTGCATCCAACTTTCTTTTTTAGAATTATCATCAAATATATCAAAATCTACCTTTTGCATTGTCAAGTTCAGAGGTGTAAGATTATAATCTGAAGCAACAACAATATCATGTAATTTAGACGTTCTCTGTTTATCATGGAAATGGGAAAGTAGATGAAAAATCTGTTTACTATGAAGATAATTCAAATCAGTTAATCCACGACCTCCAAGATGTCTAGGTAGTATAACTCTCTGAACAGCTGACTTTGGGTGGTGCTTATGATATTTACAAAGTATTTTCCTCGTTTGACATTGTGATTCATTTAGATCAGTTTTAGGCCATTTAATAATTCCAAAAGAAGATGTAAGAATAGGAACTGCATAGGAGTTGATAGCTCTGAAAAGGTTTTTACTAGTTAAATGACTCTTGATGATAATTCTTTTGTAATATGAACTTCTAATATTTTCTTTAGTGCTGCTATGGTTAATTGTCTTCTCTTGACAAAATCCAAGATATTTATAATTATCTCCTTGATGCATTGGCTCGATTTCGATATTGGAAATCTTTATATAATCAGAGGTGATCTTTCCTTTTTCAATAGAAAGATTTTCACATTTTGGAAGCCCAAATTTCATATGAATCTCATTAGAATAGTTGAAAGTAATCTCAAGTAGACTTTTTAAATGAGATCTGGTTCCGACATATAATTTAATATCATCTAAATAAATTAAGTGACTTAATTTGAATTCTGTTAATAGACTCTTTATTTTGAAGCCGAAACTAGTAGCATTTAATTCATGAGATAATGGATTAAGGCAAAGACAAAACCAAAGAGCACTTAAAGAATCACCTTGAAAAATGCCTCTTTTGATTGGAATTACTTCGGATTTTAACGATTGTTTTGAAATATTTAAATGAAGATTGGTTCTCCAATTTTTCATTACAAATTCAAGAAAAAGACGAAGTGTCTCATCAATTTTATAAATTTCCGAAATTTCTTGAAGCCATGAATGTGGAGAACTATCAAAAGCCTTTTGGTAATCAATGAAGGCTGTATGAATATTTCTCTTTTTAGTTTGAGCTTGATTCAAAGCAACAGAATCAATTACAAGCTGCTCTTTAGTACCAAGGTGTTTTTTTCTACATCCTTTTTGTTGTTCGGAAAGAATGTTATAATTCTCCAAATGTGTATAAATTTTTTGGGTAATACATGCAGTTAGAATTTTATATATTGTTGGAAGGCAAGTAATTGGTCTACATTGAGACGGATCAATAGTATTAGCACTTTTTGGTTTTAAATAAGTAATTCCTTGTGTGAAAAATAAAGGAGTAGCTAAGGGGTTCTTTATTATAAATGAAAAATATTCAGCCAATTTTTCATGAACGCAAGAGAATTTCTTGAACCAAAAGTTATGAATACCATCAACACCTGGAGATTTCCAATTTTTGTGTGTTTAATAACTGATGTTATATCTTCGTTTGAAAATTTTTCAAATTGCATGCATTTTATTTTAAAAAATCGAGACTTTTCATTTAAAATCCAACTTGCATTGGAATTGTGTTGCCTTGGCACTGCCCAAATTGAAGACCAATAATCAGTTAGAATATCAATTTTAGGAAATCCATTTCCAAAAATATTTTCATTTGAACCTCAAATAACTTTGTAAAAATGTTTTTCATTATTTTTGAATAGTTTGTTTTGGAATTTTCTATCAGAATTTATTTTATATTCACGTAGTCTAATGGAGTATACTGTCAAAAAGCTCTGAAACCATATTCAGCAGATCACGAAAGAGCCTTCGCGGCGAGAGATGGAGTCGATTCTGGAAGGAGCGTTTGAAAAATACTTTTGATAATAGGATTATTCCGGATGGAGCCTACTTTGAAAGCATTACAATTAATCTGGATGAAAAATGAATGTCTTGTGTTTCATTGACCAGTTCCTGGTACTTTTTTGACAGAATGTATATGCCGCATCTCTTCATTTGTGAGTTCATTCGTAGTGAAGAAAGCAACGTCTTAATTTTTCTCACTCAGTGAGTAATGCACTGCATCAATTTTTCTTCTGAGTCACTGCTTATTATAATGAAACATCACAGCCTTAGTTTCAACAAAAATGAAACAATATAAATTAATATCATCGATGACACTTTGTGGTTGAAGCAACAACTAAAGAAAAAATCCAGCAACTTTCCAACCGTGGGTTTACACTCAGGACAAATTGAACATTAGTTTGTCTGATCGAACTTTAAGATCGTTAAATACCAAATCATCCAAATATGGCCGGTCGAATAGAGATCGATTCACTAGACCACCTAGCTTAAACGAAGCAGCGATTCTAGTTGAGATCACCTTGGCATGTGGTAGGTATTGTTTCTAACTGATTTAGACTGTATTGCAGGTGAAACCATTTCCGGTTCAATCAATTCATTGGATCGTGTTCGGTCAGTAGCTCTTAAAAGTTTTTGCAATTTTCCTCCGTTGTGCTTTCGGTGTAAGAGGTGTGGTCGTAATTACCGCAGGGTAATTAATATCGGCCTCCTCTGATGTTGTATTTATGTAGATGGATCGCCACGATTACGATCGGGAACATTTTTACCTTATGAGCCCGTGCACAAAGTCACGACGAACAGGACCGGGTTAGAAATGACTGCATTGTTATTAGTGTTAGGCAAATATGCATCTTATGAATGATTTAATCAAAATATTGATGAAGTAGAGATAGAAGCGAAATTTTTTCTGATTATTGTTTTATAAGTATGTGTGCATTCCTTGAAATTATTTTCGTACATACAGGGTGTTCCATTTTTGCTCCAGGGACAATCATAGATTCTTTTTGAATAACACGCCCTATATTTTTCATCATATTTTGATTACAATTTGGATGCTCTCTTCAACAATATCTGTTTTGTGCTGAAACAACTATCGGTAGATTTTAAGTTAATTAAAATCGATAATTTCGGGAATTTGGAAGTTTCAAAAGTTCTCAAATGCCTAATTTCTTATAATTTACGCATGATATTTTTTTCTTGAGGTAAATGTGTTGTACCTTATTATCAACGAAGAAAAAAATTTTTTTTATACCGAGTGTTCCTAGTAACCCGGCGAAAATGAAATTTTTCAAACATGAAAAACTTTTTTTTTTTCAAATGTAGCACCCTGTATCTTTTTCACGTGTTTCGTTCCCACTCGAATAAGCTTTAGAACTATACCTTTTTCTCAAAAATCCAATTGAGATTTCCCAGAAAATTTCGAAATTAGTGTGAGGTTTAGGTATTTCTTGCAATAAACATGCTGTTGATAAAATTCAGACATTGAAATATGCAAATTTCAACACAAAATTAGATTCTTTGATGTTCAATGAAACTTAAACATCAAGCCTCTCAAGGTGTATCGAAGTTTCTTCACTAGAAAGGATTTATTTGCGATTTTATCAGTTGTGCTCAGAGCTAAGTCTTCACTTAATCGAAATAACTCAGTTCGAAATTATCTCAATAAATGTTCAAAAAGACAAAATATCGAAAAGATCGAGAATTTCGAAGGTTTTTCAGAACTTCTGACAATCTTCATTCCGTATCATTTAGTACAATCTAAGGAATAAACGGGTGAATCGACATTGTACCACCATAACCTCTTGTCGCGTTCAAAATTTAGGAAGAGGGTCTTGTTCGGAAAGTGAGTCACAGTCTCCCTCGGTTAGCGACGGAAGCAGCGTGATATCGAGTAGGGATACTGCAACACAAAATCAAGACAAAAACAACATCAATACCTCCCAACCGACTACTGATGTTTCAACGGTGGCACAAGCCATTATGCCTACGACCACGAGAGCCGGACTCCCTAGGAAACGCATGAAGTGGACCCAAAAAATGAATTCCTTCATTATGCGTTCCTATTACAAGATTACAAACTAATCGGAAATGACAGGATATCTACGTTCGTAGAAAATACAATTACATATACGAGCAAAGAATTTCGGATCGACGAAGAACGATCGTTAAAAACAGGCTATTTTCTCCAGAAACGCTGCAAATTATACGAGAAAAGGTCATAATGGAAGTGAGAAGTGAAGATGATACTCAAAACGGTATACCTACCGTCAATGAAAGTGTAACAGATAACATCGAAGCCATGGAAACGAATATCAACATGAGCGTCCCCCTGAGATGAACCAGCTGGACGAATGTATGTATTTAGCACGATCAGAGCTCAACACAGCAATAACTGAACTCAGTGGTAGTAACCCAACTAAATGACCTAAACTGCCCAAACTCAAGACGAACAAGAACACTTTGACCACACGAACAACAAGTTTCCACAACTCTGATTAGATCTGAGCCAAAAAGCGTCAGAAAAACCCCATGGCAAAAACGACTGGAGAAGGTGATTGACAATATTAGAGCTGAGATCGGTCGCCTCACAGAGTTCCTGAGAAACAAAAAGCCTTCAAGGCGCTTGAAATCCCATATACGCAAAATTGGTACGAACACAAAACACCCTGATCAAAAACAACATATCGATGTATATATGGACACTTTGAAAAACAAATTCCAAGCAAATGCGAAGAGGCTCTCAAGATACATCGAGTGTACTGAAAGGAAACATCAAAATCAAAGGTTCATCCAAAGCGCGGCCAATTTTCTTAAGGCTTTTTAACAAAACTGCGACCACCAATAAAAGAGAAGAACCTGACGCACAGTGCTTGACCGATTGTTTGGCATCACTATAATCGGACTACAAAGAGCACAATATAGATGCAGAATGGATCACGAAAGGAAAACAACGCCTTGATATCAAATATATGTACTTCGAAGGAATAACGGTGGAAGAAATGACAACAGTAGTTAGAGCGACCAACAATTGGAAGGCCACAGGTTATTATCAACAACTTCTGGTACAAGAAGTTTAATAAGCTCCATGGAGCCCTAGCGAAGCAGCTCGCGTATGTTCTTCAACATCCCAGGAAAACACTCACTTACCTGACACAATTAGGTTGTGTTAGGTAAGAATTGGATGATATTCAAAGGCAGACGCGAACGACGCTGAACAAGTACAACAATCTTCATTCAAAATCGTATGTGATACGAACAACTTTGAAGCAGAAAGAAGGAGGAAGCGGATTAATAGATGTTGTCAATTTACACACCGAGAAGATGAAAAATCTCAGAGAATTCTTCTCTGCAAAAGCTTTCTCGTCTGACCTCCATAAAGTCGTATCGTTGGCTGATAAGGGACATACACCTCTAAATCTTGCTACCAGAGATGACCTGCAAAATCTACCGTTCCTATCAAATACTGAAAAACAAGAGCAATGGTCAAGAAAGGATTTGCATGGACATCACCATGAGATTAATCAACCACACATCGACAAAGAATCCTCCAACAAATGGTTGATGAGAGGAGAATTATTCGCGGCAACAGAAAGATTTCTTATGGCCATTCCAGACCAAGTTATCGCTACAAACAACTACAAAAAATTTATTAGGGAGGACGAAACATGACAAACACATTGGTGCAGAAAATGCCATATAAGATAGGAGGCTATAGAGCATATTACGTCCGGATGCAAACAACTGGCCAATACGGACTATCTTCACAGGCATAATCGAGTGTGCAACATTATCCATCAGAAACTTGCACACAAGTTCGGACTTCTGAATACCTTCCAGCCATACTACAAGTATCAACCGGCGCCCGTATTAGAAAATGACTCTATCAGATTATACTACGATAGGCCTGTTATCACTGACAGAATGGTGACGAATAATAGGCCGGACATGGGGGTGTATGATAAGAGAGCCAGAACAGCAATGCTGGTGGATGTAGCTATACCGAATAATAACAACGTGCTGAACAAGTTCGAGGAGATCAAGAAGATGTGGCACCTCGAGAAAATAGATATTGTTCCTGTCATCGTATCCTCGACTGGGTATTTGCCCAAAACTTTGCCAGATAGCCTTAAGAAATGAGAATTGCATAAGAATACCTATATAGAAATGCAAAAAGCTGTAATTCTTAATACATGTAGGATAGTTTGGAAATTTATGTCAAGTATATTATAATCGAGCCTATTCCCTTTGATTGCTGACTCTGGGAAAGGTAAATTATATCCTGCAAACAGCTGAGATAGTGCATAAGTCCACGATAATAAATAATAATTTAATTTTTTTTCGAATTATTAACAATTAATTTCACACAGTTATAAAGGAGGAGCGAAATCCAGATCCCTGATGATAATCAGGTTGTGTTCATTTAACTCCTTTTGATTAATTCGCAGGACACTATATAGGAAAAATTATTTTATAAAATTCCAAATGACTGAAACAGACTATATCCACATAGCTGAACAAAATCAATTATATAATATCTAGAGTTGGGAGGAAACAAAATATCAAGCAAGGTATTCATGCTACGTGAATATTCATGTGAAATACTATAAAACTTCCAAGGGATTGATTGGATTTCAAACAACTCTTGCCGAACTTTCCTTTTGAAATCAACCAAATTGAAATTTTTCATTGCATGGGGTACGCCATATAGACTTTAAGAGAATTTTACGTGACTGATCTCACATATAACTTAGTACGGTGTTGGGGTGCTGTTATAGTGAAATGCTTACTTCTGATATTGAGATTATTCCGTTCTTTCATCAAATGAATCTTGACTGACTGACTGGCATAGAAGGGTTTACTATAAGAGAGTGGGTTAGTGCAGATAAACGAATTACTATGCCATTCTTCATATTCAACCAGTCAGTTTCACGCAGTTCGTGAGAAATATGATCAAATTTTTTGACATTATACATAAATCCTCAATTAGAATTCTGAACTTTTTGTAGTCGATATAAATCTGAGCAGACAGGGTCCATAGACAGGAATACAAAAATCAAAATGTGATAGAACCACTGCTTTGCACAGTGTACTTTTGGTGACTTTACTCAGCACTTTCCGATGTGGGTAAAAAGTCTTCAGACCACAAACTGTCCAACCAATACATTTGGATAGGTGAGATTTTAATCGAAGTGAGTTGTCTAAAATTAGTCCTAAGTTCCTACACTCTTCAACCATCTTCAGATTAACATCATTCAATTTCACATGAATATTTTCATCAAACTGATTGCAAGCATTTTTCGTCCCGGAGAACAGTATTTGGTTTTAGCTGGGTTCAAACTCAAATCAAATTTTTTGACATTTGAAAAATGTTCTCAAGGTCATTATTTAGACTTTTGACAGCTGTATGCACCTCGTCAGGACGGAACCTAATACTCACTTGAGAATCATCTGCATATGCCAGAACTATAAAATCACCCACATATTGAAGAAAAGGAGACACGAGAGATATAGCGGCCACAATTGGGGTATTTCAAAAACCTACGCCTGATACGTGGAGCTACCTACAATCTCTGCAAAATTGGCCTAGAAGAAAACGTCGGAAAATCACTTCTGAAGAACAAGACCGCTTTTTGAGCCAATCGCACCATATACTCAAAGGCAATTTCTGGAAGCAACATGCATCAGCATATCAGACGAAACGATACGTCAAAGACTTTGTTCAAGGGATTTATACAGCAGCAAGCTCTTAAGAGTTCTAGAGCTAACCAGACAACAAGAAATTAACAGACTTAATTCGTGTATCGAGCATCAATATTGGAATATTAAGATTTGGCGAAATGTTCTTTTTTCGGATGAGACCAGAGTTGGTGTTCGATCAGATGACCGCCGGATTCGGGTTTTGAGGGGTCGTGGAAGACAAGCTAGACTCCGAGCAGCAAGACAAATTCCGAAAAACCAAGGGGGGAGTGTGATGTTTTGGTGTGGCATTATGCTGGGAGGCAAAACAGATTTGATTTCGTTTCCTACGAGTGTAACGGCTAAAAATTACGTGGACCTAGTTCTAGAGCCCATAGTGAGACTCTGGCGAGGTGCCCACGGTGAGAATTTCACTTTTATGCAAGATGATGCTCCTCCGCATACCAGCAACCTTGCGCGGCATCAACTTTAAACAGAGGGAACCGCTATTTTGGACTAGGCAGCTTGCTATCCAGACCTAAATCCTATTGAACATTTCTGGGATAATCTCAAAAATAAAATTAGATCGCACCAGCATAATCCAAAAAAGTCACAATAACTCATCCAAGCCGTCACAGAAGAGTGGCAGAATATCACCCCTGTGGAGGTCGATAACCTAATCCAAAGCAAACCTAGACGGATGCAGACTTGTATCAGAAAAAGAGGAGGTAATGAAATCTACTGAGGTCGAGAAAAAAATACTTACTCCGTGATAAAACAATTTTCAATTTTTTTACTAGATGTGGAACGAGTATCTCATTTCCTTTCATTTGTTTCTTTCTTAAGATAAACCTTAATTTATTTCTTTTTCAAATTAAAATATCTCAAAAGGATTAATTCTAACAATCTTTCCAAATTTCAAAAATCCTGAAGTAATATTCAAAATATTGGGTGATTCCACATAAATTTGGTGTCAATAAGCTATAAGCGTAAAATTTTACTTCAGAAAAATTTTCAAATACATTTAGTTATTAAGTCGTTTTATAATGAGAATAGAAAAATCTTAAGTTAGATGAATAAATTCTTAGTTAAAAGCTCTTATCGTTATTGTTTTGCTAAAAAACCCATTCGAATAATACTTATAGTTTACATATTTTCAAAGTAATCATTACATAAACACCTCAAGAAAGTCTAGGCAACACTTCTGAATATCGATATATCGTATCCAGAACGATCAATATGGATGATTCTTTTTAAGAAATGAACACCTGCATCAATTTCTCACCAAATTATGTAGAGTGCCGCAACAGATTTGTATTCAGTGTTTGGAATCAGTTAGTTGTCACTATGTTTCTGTTGTAAGCACAAATAAAAGATTCAAGTTTTGTGATTCGACCATGAAAAGACGACATTTGGCTAGACAAGATACGTTACGAGCCGTTGGCATGCTCCAAGCTGGGAGCTCACAACGGGGAGTATCCAGGGTTCTGGGAAGTAGCCCAAGTGTCATAAACCATTTATGGTCGCGTTTGAATGAAACAGATAGAGTAGAAGAACGCCATACAGGTCGTTTCAGGATTACTACAGTCGCCCAAGACCGATTTTTGGTTTTACAAGCCAGAAGAGATCGTACTACCACAGCATCTCAATCAGCTCAAGAGCTATCACGAGTTCATAAAGTACAAATTTCCGACCAAACTATGAGAAATCGACTGCACGAAGGTCAACAAAACTCCAGACGTCCTTCAAGAGTTCCACAACTTGGTGATCGTTTAGCAGTGCCAAGAACACGTAAACTGGGATCAAGAGAGGTGGGCCACAGTTCTCTTCAGTGATGAATCTAGATTTAGTTATTATCCCGATTCGGGAAGAATTCGAATATGGAGGGAACCTGGAAAGCAAAACCGTCTCCAGCATGCTCGAGAAGTTGTTAGACAGGGAGGCGGATCAGTGATGTTTTGGGGAGGTATATGCCTTGGTGGAAGAACTGATCTCGTTTTCATACAGAACAACCTCACGGGAAATTCTTACGCAAATGAGATAGTTTTACCTGTAGTGGTACCGTATCTCCAAACAATGGGTCAAAATCCACTCTTCCAACAAGATAATGCCCCTCCTCATCGTGCAAGAGTTGTCTTGAACGTTCTTGAAGAGAATGATATCGATCTTCTACCGTAGTCATCCTGCTCCCCAGATCTGAATCCCATCGAGCATGTGTGGGACACCCTAAAAGAAATCTTCTGCGTCAAAACGTCTTCCATCATGAACAGGAGCTTCGATTAGCAGTTCAGGGGGCTTGGAATGACTTAGGCCAAAATGTAATAGACAATTTAATATTGAGCATGCCGCGACGATGCCAAAGTGTCATTAATAACAGAGGTGAACCTTCTGGGTACTGAAAATATAAGTGCTTTTATTGTTTCGAAAATATTAGTTCAGGTTTTTTTGTGTTTTACCAAATTTCGTCATTTTCAAATTTCAATTTTTTTTTATAATAGGTGCTTTGGAGAAGTCAAATATTATTTTGTTCTCTTTAGAATACATTATATACAATACATCCTAACAAAAACCGAAAGATTTCTATAAATTCGAATCATCAAATTAATATTTTAAAGATATTGGTAAGTGTTCCTAGACTTTTTGAGGTGTTTATCTATGTAAATATTTTCACATTTGGACCTCACAGAAAATCCGCTCTTTACCTATTACTCCTCAACAGAATAAACTTGAGTTAGGGATGATGAATGATGAAAAGCATTGAAGAGAATTAACTTTCGTCCTGAGCTTGAATTTTCAAAGAAAATGTTAAATTAAGTAATAATACACAAATTTTGGTTCTCAATTATTATTGCAGTCTTACAAAAGAAGATTAATACAGAATAAAATGTTATACTATAAATATAATAGTTTTGATAAAATAATATACACATATAAACTTAGATAAAAAAATTTCGTTCAAAATTATATATACTTAATATTGAAAATAGACGTGAAAGGATATTGATAAAATATTGGAATACGAAAATATAGGAAATACTCATAAAATAAAAAACATCGAAAAGGTGACAACAGCATGTTTCAAGAATGGATCATCGTATTGTACCTTTCTCCAATATGCTGATTTTTTTTGGAAATAGAGTCTTTTTGCATTTTTCCTTGTTGTCTGCACCGAAAAAATCCCATATAGCTAAATTTTCATCAGCTCCAACTGACGCTGAAAAAAATGTAAATCTTCAGTCTCTATTTAGTGTCCTTATTTTTGTTCTGCTGTATACAGGGTGTCCGAGATGAAGGTGTCATGAGAAGTTTCTGGGGAACTGGTGTATCCATCAATTTCAAATTTTGGCATTAGAGTTAATGGATACTGATTTACAATTTGCGGATATGTTCAGGGCAGTACCACTTTCGGTCATACCGGACATCGACTATAATAATTTTTGCTTATGAAAATTTTCGAACTTGTATTATATCTCCTTTGCCAACAAAAATTGAAGAATATTTCTTTGAGGAAAACGTACTTTTCCATGCTATCTTATACACAAGGTCCACAAAAATCAATAGTTAAGTCAAGAAAACGTTTTTTCAATTACTGTTTATTTACTGTTTATTGCTTTTAGGTTTCTCGATAGCTGAAATGGCTCAGAAAATTTGAACAGTATTGTTTTGCTTAATTGAAAGTTATTCAAATTAAGTCGGCCGTTTTTTGAATGTGAACGATCAACATTTCGCAGAAATTCTATCCAAGTTTTCGATTTATTCGGACAAATTAATATTCTATAATATCATTGTGAATCATTATTATAACCGTTATCTTCTGGAAATCATGGAGTGCACGATGAGAATGAGAGAATGAAGCTACTAAGCAGGAAAATTTTCGGTACTCTTTTTGTACACACAACACTAACACCATATAAACAGACAAGCTATTGCCAGTACATAATCGACAGGGAAATGAGTTTTTTCTACATGTTTTTTCACTCGTTTATTGAATCATACGACAGATAGTATGGTTCCCCTGTTACATTTCCTGACCTGACACTTTAGGGGCAATCGTAGGAGGCATGTTGCAAGATTAGATGCCAGATTAAGGAACAGGCATGGCCTGTTTTTTCCGCTGGTATTCTTTTTATTCGCTCGTTTTTTAAGACTATGTTTCTCTGACACCAAAATTATAGATATTTATTGTAAATACAATTATTCGAGATATATATACCGGGTGTAACTGGAGAGAGGCTCGCCCCTAAAACTTTTTTCCTATCCAATAGTTTTCAATGAAATTTTCTGAAATTGATTAAAAATTTACTTCAAGTTGAATGGCACTGACAGTTTATCTGAAACGCTTCCAGTTCCACCGGAAATGAAACAAAGTTTCAATTTTTAAATGGCTCACCCTGTATATTTTTTGGGAAATCGAATGAAACTCTCTTTGTCTATACATTCAGTATATTTAAAGATGTATTTGCCGAATTTTTAGATCATTCCTGATAAATTTGTTCTCAAGTCTAGGTGGCTATGACGACTCAGCTGGTTCTGAAATTGTAATGCACACAAAGCATTGACGCAAAACCTTAGCTTTATTTTGGCATGGCGCACAAAACACTAAAATAATGCAGAATACAAAAATGGACCATAACTTCACAACAGGTTTTCGAAGAGACCCCCATTCTGTGCCTGACACAGCCTATTGCGGCGAATGGTAGCCCGTAATACATTATCCATTTGATTTGGAAAAATTTCGTTTATTGCTCTCCGAACTCTATTCTCTAAATCCTCTCGATTTTCTGAAGCAGTTCTATAAACACGATTTTTCACATGGGCCCACAAAAAAAACTAATGGGGACAAGTCGGGCGATCGAGCTGGCCATTTTGTCGGGCCGTTGGTGCCTATCCAACTTTCATTTAAATTATTATTTAGGTATTGAACAACTTCCCTGTAGTTGTGCGCTGGTGCTCCATCTTCTTAGAAAATTAAGTTATTAGCAACAACCAGTGGTAAACCATCAATCAGATCTCTTATTTCGTTATGTAAAAATCCTAAATATCTCTCCCCTGTAAATGGTCCATCAAAAATGATTGGACATATGAGATGTCGCCCTACCATTGCGATCCATACATTAAACCCATCGCTCCTGGAAATTACCCTCACGTACTAAATGCTCGTTTTCGTGAGCCCAATAGCGCGTATTGTATCTATTGAACATTCCGTTGTTAGTAAACCGGGATTCATCTGAATATAAAATTTTATAAGGATACCTTGGATCCATTTCCATCTTTTAAAGAAACTGGTTGCAATATTCCATTCTTCGGCCATTATCATTTTCATAAAGGTGTTGATGAAGATTGTATTTGAACGAGCGAAATTTATGCTTCTTAAGAATTCTCCAAACACTCTGATGACTTATCCCTATTTCTTGTGCGATTTCTCTGGTAAATGCCGTACAATTCAAATTAATGTACGCTAATACATCAATTTCAGAATTTTCGCTTACTATGAACTTTTGATTATCTGCAACAACCGGTTGCTGACGAAACTTCACTTCCAGTTTTAGAAAATAGTGCCTTGAAGGATGTTGCCGTTCTGGATAGCGTTCAGCGTATAAAATTGCTGATTCTGTAGAGTTTTTTCGGCATTCGCCATAAATGAGTAGCACATCTACTTTTTCATTCTGTGTGTACAGCATTTCGTCTGTTTTTCTGCCGTGAAAATTCAATAACTCTGAACAATTTATACCAACTCACCGATTCAGATGCAACACAATCTTATCTTATGACATTTAAAATTGAATACAAAAAATTCTATGATCTGTGATCTATCTGTGATAGGATTTCAATGCATTTCCAAAGCACTTCAGATAATGAGTTGAAAAACGAGTATTATACTATGTCCAGGATTACGAATGGAAATTTTCAACGAAAAATTATCAATTTGATATTAAAATATTGGTAAAAATATTCTGCGTATTATAGTGCTAATGAGCCTCTACTATACCTTGCGGAAATAGGATTTTTTTTAAAGAAACAATGTTTGGAATGTTACGATGCCAATAACAGAAGGAATTCTACAGTTTCAGTGATGAATCCAAATGTACTTGAGTTCGGTCGATAAATCACGCAGTTTTTTGTCGTCATAGCCATCTTGACTTGAAAACAGATTTATCAAAAAAAATTAAAAATTCGGCAAATTCGTCTGAAAATATGCTGAATGTATAGACAAAGAGAGTTTGATTCCATTTCCCAAAAAATATACAGGGTGAGCCATTTGAAAATCGGAACTTTGGCTAATTTCCTTTGAAACCGTAAACTTTCAGAAAAACTGTCAGTGCTATTCAAGTTGGAATAAATTTTAATTAAGTTCAGAAAATTTCATTGAAAAATATTGGATAGGAAAAAAAGTTATAGGGCGAGCCTGTTTCAGTTAGTATATATATATATATATATATATATATATATATATATATATATATATATATATATATATATATATATATATATATATATATATATATATATATATATATATATATATATATATATATATATATATATATATATATATATATATATATATTTGAATTGTGGAGGCCGTTACTTGATGTAGATCCATGATTTAAATGAGATAAAAACACAAGGTTTAACTTTAATCTACACTTCATTTGAAAAAATTCGACGACGTTTCGCTGACACAGCAGCTTTATCAAGAATGAAAAATAGAATGAAGAGTATGGTATTATAAACAAATCGTAGAACAAGTTGGATGAATAACAGGAAAATCCACACCGAGCCATTGTACAGTTAGTATGAAAGGTAATAAAACTAATTAAACAAGTTAAGTAGGGTGAGTAATTCAAATCTACCTGTTCATTCAAAAGCTTGTCCGAATGTTTGTATCTATTTATTTCTAATGCTTCTAGGAGATCTAATTTTGAACTTTTGATTTTATATGTAATATGTCAAAGTTTTTATTGAATGAATGGTTTTCTTTTATTAGGTGGTTTGAATAATTTGAATCAGATTTATTTTTATCGAAGCTACGTTTATGTTCAGATGTTTTTATGCCAAAACTCCTATAGGTCCTACCGATATAAATTTTATCACAAGAACCGCAATTGAGTTTATAGATTCCTGATTTACTTGATTTTTCAACACGAGATTTATTATTTTAATATGTTTACCTAAGTTATTAGAAGTTTTGAAAGTTATATTAAGATTTTGTTTGACGAGAAAGGATTTAATATTTGTACTTGCAGAACCGCAGAATGTTAAACTGTTGAATATTTTATAGTCTTTATGAATAGGATATACTTCATTTATTGCTTTCTGATACAGTTTTTACGAATGATTAGATCTATCATATCCGGATTATATGAATTATTAATGGCTATCTGTTTGATGATGTTTAACTCTTTATTATAATCTTCTACTGATAAAGGTAAATTGAGTAACCGGTGTACCATGCTGTTTAAAGCTGCAACTTTGTGTTGAATTGGATGTAATGAGTAGTTATGTATAATTGTATCAGTATGTGTTGGTTTACGAAAGACCGAAAATATCATCAAACAGATAGCCATTAATAATTCATATAATCCGGATATGATAGATTTAATCATTCGTAAAAACTCTATCAGAAAGCAATAAATGAAGTATATCCTATTCATAAAGACTATAAAATATTCAACAGTTTAACATTCTGCGGTTCTGCAAGTACAAATATTAAATCCTTTCTCGTCAAACAAAATCTTAATATAACTTTCAAAACTTCTAATAACTTAGGTAAACATATTAAAATAATAAATCTCGTGTTGAAAAATCAAGTAAATCAGGAATCTATAAACTCAATTGCGGTTCTTGTGATAAAATTTATATCGGTAGGACCTATAGGAGTTTTGGCATAAGAACATCTGAACATAAACGTAGCTTCGATAAAAATAAATCTGATTCAAATTATTCAAACCACCTAATAAAAGAAAACCATTCATTCAATAAAAACTTTGACATATTACGTATAAAATCAAAAAGTTCAAAATTAGATCTCCTAGAAGCATTAGAAATAAATAGATACAAACATTCGGACAAGCTTTTGAATGAACAGGTAGATGTGAATTACTCACCCCTACTTAACTTGTTTAATTAGTTTTTATTACCTTTCATACTAACTGTACAATGGCTCGGTGTGGATTTTCCTGTTATTCATCCAACTTGTTCTACGATTTGTTTATAATACCATACTCTTCATTCTGTTTTTCATTCTTGATAAAGCTGCTGTGTCAGCGAAGCGTCGTCGAATTTTTTCAAATGAAGTGTAGATTAAAGTTAAACCTTGTGTTTTTATCTCATTTATATAAAAAATTATTTCTGTGAGGTCACTTTATTTTGTCCAATACCATCAGATTTGCGATGATCATCGACTCTGGAATTTGCATTTATGAAATTGAGCACTTTCAATCTTTAATCGATGTTTCAATAGAAACTTAAGTTGGAACATTTGATTTCATAGTGAGATTTCATGAACCTCTGATACATTATCAAATTTTCAAGATCGCAGATCATTATTATTATTGAAATAAAATACCTAATCTCTTTCCATCCTTATCCCAGAGTAGATATGGAGTTCTGGTTGTGTGAAAATTCATGTCATCCACTATTCTATTCAAACTGCTCTGAACCACAATGTTTTGACTATATTGGTCTTCACCTTGTCCCGTCAACCAGAAACTAATCTGAAAAAAAATAATACATTCAGTATAAAAGGTGGAAGACAAACGAAAGTATTCAGAATGACGTTAAAAGATTACATTTAATCTAAAGATATAACGATTGAACAATTGAAGAGAAAACATTATGTTTAAATTTCACAAAAAAATATATATATTTTTCCTGCACCGAATGTACCCGGTAGTTTCATACAGCACACCGGGCAATTTCTTGCCAAGGTGTGCCACAATCCTCACCGTACCCAACAGCACCTCCTTTTGAGCGTTCGAGACAACCCTCCGCTCCAAACCCAAATTCTCTGTGTTTTTTAAGAGATGACTTTCCACCAGACCGTTGATTGTAATGACTCAAGGAATAACTGGCACAGATTCCAGTCGATATACCTCCTTCATTTCGAAAGCCAGATCCTGATATTTCTCCATCTTCTCAGTATACGCCTTCGTTAAATTATCGTCTGCAGGAATCGTCACAATCAAGAGCTGCTCTATTCTTTTTCTTATAGAATATGACGATATCGTGCCTTTTGTGCTGCACTGCACGGTTGGTGATAACAGTGTTGTTCCAGTACATTTTGTAGCCCAAGGTTGATAAAGATGATGCTTAACCTTTTGTTTGAGTAGCCCCAATTTTAGTGCTACTTCTTGGTGGTATCTTTTGGCAACAGCGTTATGCCTTTCCAGGTAATGCTTGGGTGTCAGTATGGGACATGAAGACGCCACGTCTTGGATAGATTCGGTGGCACGAGAGCACTTCCGACAGAGATCCGATGCTATATCCTGTTTGGCTATGTGCTTTTTATGGGCTCTGATTGGCATCACTTGGTCTTGTATGGCTGCCAGGCGCCCCTCCGTCTCCGGGAGAAGATATCCAGCGGTAAGGTAAGTGAGACTCCTTTTTAATGACACGTGTGTTCTTTAGTGCATTTGGGTAACTTCCATGTAGGTTCATAGACTCCCACTCATCAGTCAACTCCTCCGTTGTGCGGTTTTTCAGTTGTAGGTCTCGCTTGCCAGCTGAAGTGGTGAAATGTCGTCCATCTCGCAGATAGACTTGTGGAACCGGAAATATTTGTTAAGGCCAACCACCCTATATATATATATATATATATATATATATATATATATATATATATATATATATATATATATATATATATATATATATATATATATATATATATATAGGGGTTTTACCCCGACGAGTTGCCCATATATCTGTTCATGCAATCAAACTGATTTCATGAAAAGATATAAATCCACCACCCGGTAATTAATACCATTGCCAGGCAATGATTATAATCAAAACACATCCTGGAATAATTAAATATTAGGATAACGTTAAATGTTATGAGAATATATCAATCTACCAGAATATATACATACTATAGCATCATCAGACAATGATATCAATGTACCAACGAGTAATGTCAGAGGCTTTCTCCCGGAAAAATCCAGTGTACGGATCTTAGTCAAGTAACACTGAATGTTACTCATTAATAGTTTCCTTTGTGTGTAGTGGTGAACGATCGAATAGAATACTGCTCTGAATATAAATATGACAAAATTGTCAGTTAATTATATTACATTTATATAAACAAATAAATAAAATATGAAATGAGATTCTGAGCAGTATAAACTAAAGAAAACCTATGACTCTACCTCATTATTATTTTCGGAAAGAAACCTACGAAGAATATTACAAGATTTGATGACTGTTATCATTTGTAACTGTTCAAACAAATTTTTCTTCAGACCCAAAATCTCAATACTTTTGTGAAGATTTCTAGGAATAACACCTGTTGTGGAAATGATAATCGGTAGAATAAATATTTTCTTCATTTTCCACATTTTTTAATTTCATCGCCAAGCATCATATATTTAGAAATTTTTTCATTGTATTTATTTTGTATATTATGTGTGTCGGGCATAGCAATATCAATTATATATGTTATTTGATTTTGTTTATCATTAAGAATGATATCTGGTCTATTGTGTTTTACAGCTCTGTTGCAAAGAATTGTTTTATCAAAATAAAGTTTATATTTGTCATTTTCACAAATAATCTCAGGTTCATATTTGTAAAATTTTTTTCTTTTGGGAATTAAGTCATGTTTAATTCCTAGATTAAAATGAATAATATTAGCGACGACATTATGTCTTTCTAAATAATCTGTTGAAGCAAGGACTGAGCAAGATGATAATATATGAAAAACTGTTTCTGAAGAACAGAAACATCTACGGCAAGAATCATCTATATTTTGTTTGATGATGTGTTTTCTATAATTCCTCGTGAAAACAACCTGATCCTGGATCGCAATTGCCAAGCCTTCTGTTTCAGCAAACAATTCTCCAGATACTAACCATTTATTCGATGCGATTTCATCAATATAATCATTTTTCAATTCTTTAGGTGCTTTCCGTGTAATTCCTTCTGCATCCAACTTTCTCTTTAGAATTATCATCAAATATATCAAAATCTACCTTTTGCATTGTCAAGTTCAGAGGTGTAAGATTATAATCTGAAGCAACAACAATATCATGTAATTTAGACGTTCTCTGTTTATCATGAAAATGGGAACGTAGATGAAAAATCTGTTTACTATGAAGATTATTCAAATCAGTTAATCCACGACCTCCAAGATGTCTAGGTAGTGTAACTCTCTGAACAGCAGACTTTGGGTGGTGCTTATGATATTTACAGAGCATTTTCCTCGTTTGACATTGTAATTCATTTAGATCAGTTTTACACCATTTAATAATTCCAAAAGAAGATGTAAGAATAGGAACTGCATAGGAGTTGATAGCTCTTCTTATATCAAGTTTACTTATGTAGACTTCTCACGAAATTCACCACGGAAAAATTTGTCTCATCAAATATCTACCGACAGGAGGTTTTATCCTGGAAAAAGAGGCCCTGAGCTGTAAACTAACCCAACGGGATTATTTCTCTCGTTTCGTACCGTTGATGTGATTCACGTACCGGCGAAATATGTTCCACAAGTTTGTTATTTATTTGTTATTGTTTGTATCTTTCTCGAAGTCCGATAGTGGGTTCGCCTTCTCGGTCCATAGAGGGCGACTCTCGTACGTATGTACGAGATACGTCCTTTCTGGAATCCTTAGGGTACACCGATGTAGCTTGTTAGGATGCTGAGAAGCGATATACGACACTGATGAGATTCTTATAAGGACGAAACTGCAGTCTGTCATTTCATTTCTCGGCATCCTGCTTAGTTACAGTATTGTGGCTCTTGGGAGCTGCGTGCATGGCGGATAGATTTAGGAACTAGCTCTTGTTAGGAGGGATTTTTCATTGATCTACGGATTTTTGAATAATTCTTCTTGTTTCAAGTTCACTTATGAAGATTTCTAGCGAAGTTCACCGCGATAAGTAATGAATTAAAATGTTATCCCCTGAAAGAAATCTTGTAACACCACAAGATTCCCCGTGAAAAATTCTGTAAGATGCATCTTAAGCTATTGCCCCACATTGAAGGATAACAGAGGTACTAGGGTTACTCGAAAATTAATGATTTTGGAAATCACATTATATCTCAAAAACGAAGGGAGCTATGAGAGTTTTGTCCACTACACCTATTGTTTCTTAAAAAGTAGCAGTACTTTGTGGGAACCGCAACCGTCTCTATTAGTTTCGAAGTTTCCATTCGAGGAATGTGGGACACATTACACAAAGATCAACATAGCTTGCGTTTCTACTATCTCTTGATTCACGAGAAGTATTCGGTACAGAAGACATCAAGCATAAGGAAGCATTCAATATAAAATAACAATATAGAAGGCTACGTTGTATATTTTGGGATACAAGAAATACAACATGTTTGCTGTACAGGGTGTGATGATATTTTGTAGTGACGAAACATCACGAATCTTGACCAAGTCAACTACTGTAGGTGAACATTTTAAGGTGTATTACTTGGCTGTCACTGTTCATTGATTTTCAAGCTTAATTGTTTTTACTCATCCTGTTTCTGAGAGGAAGGAATGGTTTCATAATCTGTTACAATTTTAGACAGAGTACGATGATCATCAAGACTTAACATTTCTAACGTTCATCGCGAGCTTCTTACTTGCTCCGCTTTTTGCGAATCCTTCAGCGTATGAGACATCCAAAGACTAAAAGTTTCGTCATAAAGAGATGCTTATGTACCATTCAACTGAATGTTGCGGATTCAACACCAACTCTATCATTCAATGAGTCAGTCATTGTTGACAGCTACGTCCTCTATTAAGTTCGCTATATCACCGAAATACAGTGGGCTGTGATGGACTCTCATCACCAAATTCGCGTTTCAACCGTTCAAGACGTTATTCTTCAGTTGAACCTACTTTGTTATCGTAGTAGATCATTGCTTGTACATGGCCTCTGAACAGCTCGCTACTACGCTCAGTATATGCGAGCAGCGACTTAATTGAAGTCAGACCTTCACTCATGAAGGATAAGGGTTTTTGATAATGCAAGAACGTTCAAATTTTTCAGAGAAGAACATGCATTGACTTGGCGTCACAGTCAACACCGGAGTTTGCTGACAATACCATGTGTCATTGTCAAATCTGCTTCCGCTAAACTCAGTTTTCATCTGAGGGCTAAGCAGTACGACTTGGTCTGGAATAAAGTTCTTATGTGTGGGGCTCCCCACCTAAACATTCATTGTATCTATTGAACAGTATCTAGAAGAATAACAATGAGCTTCATCGAGCACCCGGAGATTACGCATGACATCCAGCTTCTCGCTCAAAGTCGGAAGGTTGCTGATCATTAACTTCCCCACAGGTACTTTCAAGGTAAATGCTCTGAAGAACTGAAAGGCTTGATTTCAAAAGGAATCCAGTTCTAAAGAAAATCCAGACTCGCGAACACTATCATTAGCGGATGGACCAACTGGCTTCGTCACGTACCTTTATATAAATTCTTCTGTTCCAGTTAGCTGTAGAACTCACTCTTATCGATCACTTACAATTTGGAACTCTTCGAGAAGCGGATAAACACACCTTAAATCATCTTGGACGCCCACAACTATGATATGGCAGTCATTGCTTTATCCCAAAAGTTTAGAAAAAAAAGACAATTTACCAGCTTTCACTAATGGAGCATACAACGTAGTCGTAGTTCTTAAACTTACAGCAAGCTCGGCAGAAATGGGGTTGAATGCAAGACAGTCTATCTTAGGTCTATGTTGTGAATACTCATCAATCACTATGTCTTCAGGATGATTGATATTCCACAAAGTACAAAGACTATCTTTACTTGGTTGACCAATAGCCAGTAGAGACTCTTTCCAAGGATGCCAATCTAAAGCCTGAAATAACACAAAAATTAATATTCCCTAAATACCAATATTATAGATGGCAGCAACTAGATCTGAATGTCATATTTTTCAAGAATTGTTAGTGAGGTTCATTTGGAATTTTGAATACGATAGAATTGCCAAGGATGTACACGTTTATTAATAATTGGTTTTGTGCATCGAAAAGGATAGTAGAGGAAGCATGCTGACTAACACTAAAAATACTCACTAAAAGGGGTGTAGTATTCACAGGAAATATGTAAAACATTTCTTTACACATTGGTAAAGCCCAAATCTTGATTTTCGAGCCTGTTCCATAAGTGGCTAGATACCTCTCATTGCAGGAGACTTTCATATTTAATATATTTGAGTGAGCACCGTATATCGTTTTTAAAAGTAGTAGACTATGGCTCCACGTCTGAATCACGCCGTTATCATCACCTGTGATAAGTTGACGACTGGTATAAACCATGCAAGATACTTGGAAGAGTCGATTTGAAGACATGTGGACTATCTGAAACACAACAGCTGCTGAAAATAGTTTGATGATCGAATATGAGAAATAATCATCAAGTTTTGCGTATAAATCTTGCGGTTTCTCAAGACACAACCTAGAGTTCCACACTTTCGTTTTTATACCTATAGCTTCTCTGGAGTTATCGACTCAGGTAAAAAATTCCATTATTTAGCACCTAAACTTCTTGTTCATTTCCTTCATGCACTTCCTGGAAATGACGATTGGCGATCACTATTGCCAGTTGAACTCTTGATTCAACAGTCTGAACAAAGATGAGGTATTTTGTTCGTGCCATAGGCGGAAATTTTAGCAATGAGGTTCTATTACGTCCTGAAGCCTCTTTTCCTACAGTTTTTCCTTAGATAATAAGATCTAGTAGTTGATATTTGGTGTGCTCCCTTACATGGTCGAAATACAGAAGCTTTAATTTCTTATTAGTGAAGTATGATTAAGATAAAATATGATGAGCTTCTTTGAGATAAACTATTTCATTATTGAGTTTAACAACGGAAGAGGAATATCCAAGATGAATGTGTAAGTAGTACATCAGCACTTACAAGACACGCAATCTCATTTTCTAGCCAACAACTGTCTAAAATTGTCTTGGGTAGTGATTTCTATCATTTAGCACCTAAACTTCTTGTTCATACCCTTCATGAGTATCCTGAAAATGGCGATTGGTGAACACTATTGTGAGTTGAACACATGACTCAACACTCCGAACAAAGATATGGTACTTTGTTCGTGCCATAGGCGAAAATTATAGCAATGAGGTTCTATCAGGCCCTGAAACCTTTTTTCCTACAGTTTTTCCTTAGATAATAAGATCTAGTAGTTGATATTTGGTGTGCCTCCTTACCTGGTCGAAAAACAGAAGCTTTATTTTCTTTTTGGTGAACTGTGATTCTGATAAATCATGATGAGCTCCTTTGAGATGAGCCAATTCATTATTGAGTTTAACAACGGAAGAGGAATAACCAAGATGAATGTGTAAGCAATACATCAGCATTTACAAGACACGCAATCTCATGTCCTAGCCAACAACTGTCTAAAATTGTCTTGGGTAGTGATTTCTATCATTTAGCACCTAAACTTCTTGTTCATACCCTTCATGAGTATCCTGAAAATGGCGATTGGTGAACACTATTGTGAGTTGAACACATGACTCAACACTCCGAACAAAGATATGGTACTTTGTTCGTGCCATAGGCGAAAATTATAGCAATGAGGTTCTATCAGGCCCTGAAACCTTTTTTCCTACAGTTTTTCCTTAGATAATAAGATCTAGTAGTTGATATTTGGTGTGCCTCCTTACCTGGTCGAAAAACAGAAGCTTTATTTTCTTTTTGGTGAACTGTGATTCTGATAAATCATGATGAGCTCCTTTGAGATGAGCCAATTCATTATTGAGTTTAACAACGGAAGAGGAATGACCAAGATGAATGTGTAAGCAATACATCAGCATTTACAAGACACGCAATCTCATGTTCTAGCCAACAACTGTCTAAAGTTGTCTTGGGTAGTAATTTCCATTATTTAGCACCTAAACTTCTTGTTCATTTCCTTCATGCACCGCCTGGAAAGGACGATTGGCGATCACTATTGCAAGTTGAAGTCTTGATTCAATACTCCGAACAGAGATATGGTATTTTGTTCGTGCCATAGGCGAAAATTTTAGCAATAAGGTTCTATTACGTCCTGAAGCTTTTTTCCCTAGTTTTTTCTTAGATAATAGGACCTAGTAGTTAATATTTGGTGTGCCTTCTTACATGGTTGAAATACAGAAGTTGTGTTTTCTTTTTGTTGAGGTGGGATTCTGATAAAACATGAGGAACTCCTTGGAGATACGCCAATTCATTATTGAGTTTAACAACGGAAGAGGAATGACCAAGATGAATGTGTAAGCAATACATCAGCATTTACAAGACACGCAATCTCATGTTCTAGCCAACAACTGTCTAAAGTTGTCTTGGGTATGATTTCCATTATTTAGCACCTAAACTTCTTGTTCATTTCCTTCATGCACCTCCTGGAAAGGACGATTGGCGATCACTATTGAAAGTTGAAGTCTTGATTTAATACTCCGAACAGAGATATGGTATTTTGTTCATGCCATAGGCGAAAATTTTAGCAATAAGATTCTATTACGTCCTGAAGCCTCTTTTCCTACAGTTTTTTCTTAGATAATAGGATCTAGTAGTTGATATTTCGTGTGCCTTCTTACATGGTTGAAATACAGAAGTTGTGTTTTCTTTTTGTTGAGGTGGGATTCTGATAAAACATGAGGAACTCCTTGGAGATACGCCAATTCATTATTGAGTTTAACAACGGAAGAGGAATGACCAAGATGAATGTGTAAGCAATACATCAGCATTTACAAGACACGCAATCTCATGTTCTAGCCAACAACTGTCTAAAGTTGTCTTGGGTAGTAATTTCCATTATTTAGCACCTAAACTTCTTGTTCATTTCCTTCATGCACCGCCTGGAAAGGACGATTGGCGATCACTATTGCAAGTTGAAGTCTTGATTCAATACTCCGAACAGAGATATGGTATTTTGTTCGTGCCATAGGCGAAAATTTTAGCAATAAGGTTCTATTACGTCCTGAAGCTTTTTTCCCTAGTTTTTTCTTAGATAATAGGACCTAGTAGTTAATATTTGGTGTGCCTTCTTACATGGTTGAAAAACAGAAGCTTCATTTTCTTTTTGGTGAAGTGTGTTTCTGATAAAACAGGTTGAGCTCCTTTGAGATAAGCCAATTCATTAATGAGTTTAACAACGGAAGAGGAATAACCAAGATGAATTTGTTAGCAATACATCAGCATTTACAAGACACGCAATCTCATGTCCTAGCCAACAACTGTCTAAAGTTGTCTTATGTAGTGATTTCCATTATTTAGCACCTAAACTTCTTGTTCATTTCCTTCATGCACCTCCTGGAAGTGACGGTTGGCGATCACTATTGCGAGTTGAACTCTTGATTCAACAATCTGAACAAATTTATGGTACATTGTTCGTGCCATAGGCGAAAATTTCAGCAATGAGGTTCTATAACGTCCTGAAGCCTTTTTTCTACAGTTTCTCCTTAGATAATAAGATCTAGTAGTTGATATTTGGTGTGCATCCTTACATAGTCGAAATACAGAAGCTTTATTTTCTTTTTGGTGAAGTGTGATTCTGATAAAACATGATGAGCTCTTTTGAGATTAGTCAATTCATTATTCTGTTTAACAACGGAAGAGAAATAATCAAGATGAATGTGTAAGCAGTACATCAGCACTTACAAGACACGCAATCTCATGTCCTAGCCAACAACTGTCTAAAGCTATCTTGGGAAGTGATTTCTATTATTTAGCACCTAAACTTCTTGTTAATCTCCTTCATGCACCTCTCGAAATTAATGATTGGCGATCACAATTGCAAGTTGAAATCTTGATTCAACACTCCGAACAAAGATAAGGTACTTTGTTCGTGCCATAGGCAAAAATTTCAGCAATGAGGTTCTATAACGTCCTGAAGCCTTTTTTCTACAGTTTCTCCTTAGATAATAAGATCTAGTAGTTGATATTTGGTGTGCTCCCTTACATAGTCGAAATACAGAAGCTTTATTTTCTTTTTGGTGAAGTGTGATTCTGATGAAACATGATGAGCTCTTTTGAGATTAGTCAATTCATTATTCAGTTTAACAACGGAAGAGAAATAACCAAGATGAATGTGTAAGCAGTACATCAGCACTTACAAGACACGCAATCTCATGTCCTAGCCAACAACTGTCTAAAACTATCTTGGGAAGTGATTTCTATTATTTAGCACCTAAACTTCTTGTTAATCTCCTTCATGCACCTCTCGAAATTAATGATTGGCGATCACTATTGCAAGTTGAAATCTTGATTCAACACTCCGAACAAAGATAAGGTACTTTGTTCGTGCCACAGGCGAAAATTTTAGCAATGAGGTTCTATTACGTCCTGAAGCCTTTTTTCCTACAGTTTTTCCTCAGATAACAAGATCTAGTAGTTGATATTTGGTGTGCCTCCTTAAAGGGTTGAAATACAGAAGCTTCATTTTCTTTTTGGTGAAGCGTGTTTCTGGAAAAACTCATTTTTGAGTTTAACAACGGAAGAGGAATATCCAAGATGAATGTGTAAGCAGTACATCAGCACTTGCAAGACACGCAATCTCATGTCCTAGCCAACAACTGTCTAAAGTTATCTTGGGTAGTGATTTCCATTACTTAGCAACTAAACTTCTTGCTCATTAGGTTCTTCTAAATCCTGAAGCCATTTTACCGTCAATTTTTCCTGAGATAATAAGATCTAGAAAATATTCCTCCTTACGTGGTCGAAATACAGAATCTTTCTTTTCTTTCGGTGTAGAGTGATAATGATAAAACATAATGAGCTCTTTTGGGACAAGCCAATTTTTCACTAAGTTTGAAAACATAAAAGGAAACGTAAAACGAAATGAGACGCTTGTGTCACTTTTCCATAATTTATTCAATAATCACGACCAGTTTCGACCTTACGGTCATTCTCAAGTGAATAACAATATAATACATAAGTTGGCAAGTACAAGTACAGAATGAAATTCATCCTGAATATTGAGTAGTGAGGATCTATTATGCTCTAGTTGGATGTTGAGGGTAATAAATTGTGGGTTTTAACATAGGTACTATATAGTAATATAGAGGTACTACGTTGTTCTTCGCGTTTAATGATTGTATTCATCTATTGTGAACGCAAAGAACAACTCAAATACTATATAGCATCGTAGAAACCCCGGAAAAAAAGATACACAAGTCTCAGATACACCGGCGAACTCTTTAACAAAATCAATAACTACTTTTCCAAATTAAAGATAACTACTTCATTTTCAAGTGGTCTCAACTTTACCAGATTACTATTTAATGCCAAACAAAAGAACGATGAATTCAAGCAATCAGGAATTTATCAAATCAAATGCAATGAATGTCAGGTAGCCTAAGTCGGACAAACAGGGTGAAGTTTTGAAGCTATATTGAAGAAACATGTTTCCTCAGATAAAAATTCGCAAATATTGACTACATAAAATCAATTGACCACTCGATATCATTCAACAATCTTAAAATCCATCATAAATGTAACAAAAGGAGAGATATGAAATTTTGTTTGAATTGTGGAGGCCGTTACTTGATGTAGATCCATGATATAAATGAGATGAAAAACACAAGGTTAAACTTTAATCTACACTTTATTTGAAAAAATTCGACGACGTTTCGCTGACACAGCAGCTTTATCAAGAATGAAAAACAGAATGAAGAGTAGGGTATTATAAATAAATCGTAGAACAAATTGGATGAATAACAGAAAAATCCACACCGAGCCATTGTACAGTTAGTATGGAAGGTAATAAAAACTAATTTAACAAGTTAAGTAGGGGTGAATAATTCACATCTACCTGTTCATTCAAAAGCTTGTCCGAATGTTTGTATCTATTTATTTCTAATGCTTCTAGGAGATCTAATTTTGAACTTTTTGATTTTATATGTAATATGTCAAAGTTTTTATTGAATGAATGGTTTTCTTTTATAAGGTGGTTTGAATAATTTGAATCAGATTTATTTTATCGAAGCTACGTTTATGTTCAGATGTTCTTATGCCAAAACTCCTATAGGTCCTACCGATATAAATTTTATCACAAGAACCGCAATTGAGTTTATAGATTCCTGATTTACTTGATTTTTCAACACGAGATTTATTATTTTTAATATGTTTACCTAAGTTATTAGAAGTTTTGAAAGTTATATTATGATTTTGTTTGACGAGAAAGGATTTAATATTTGTACTTGCAGAACCGCAGAATGTTGAACTGTTGAATATTTTATAGTCTTTATGAATAGGATATACTTCATTTATTGCTTTCTGATACAGTTTTTACGAATGATTAGATCTTTCATATCCGGATTATATGAATTATTAATGGCTATCTGTTTGATGATGTTTAACTCTTTATTATAATCTTCTACTGATAAAGGTAAATTGAGTAACCGATGTACCATGCTGTTTAAAGCTGCAACTTTGTGTTGAATTGGATGTAATGAGTAGTTATGTATAATTGTATCAGTATGTGTTGGTTTACGAAAGACCGAAAAAACATGATTATTATTTTGTTTAGTGATTTTTAAGTCCAAAAATTAATGGAATCGTTCTGTTCAATTTCTATCGTGAATTTAATGTTCAAATGGATGTTATTCATCCAACTTGTTCTACGATTTGTTTATAATACCATACTCTTCATTCTGTTGTTCATTCTTGATAAAGCTGCTGTGTCAGCGAAACGTCGTCGAATTTTTTCAAATAAAGTGTAGATTAAAGTTAAACCTTGTGTTTTTTATCTCATGGATATGAATTTGTTGGAAAGTTCGGAGATTAACAAACTATGAAAAACCCACAATTTATTACCCTCAACAGCCAACTAGAGCATAATGGATCCCCACTACTCAATATTCAGGATAAATTTCATTCTGTACTTGTACTTGCCAACTTATGTATTATATTGTTATTCACTTGAAAATGACCGTAAGGTCGAAACTGGTCGTGATTATTGAATAAATTATGGAAAAGTGACAATAGTGTCTCATTTCGTTTTACTTTAAAAATGAATTTCCATAAAATAAATGAATCATCAATACTATCAAATAAAAGGAAACATCATAATGATAGTGGGATCAGTACGCCAGCACTTATAAGACACGCAATCTCATGTCCTATCGAACAGCTGACTCATCCTTACTCTTTCGCAATGCCTATGAACTGCATTCATCAAAACTTCGGTTTGAGGTAGTGCTTTGAGTTTTTCCAGATCTGATTCTATAGAGAAGATACATTGGAGAACGAGGCTTTCGACCTGGCTTCATATTTAAGTATTAACATTTACTTAGTAGCGTTTTTCATGTCCAACATCCAAAGCTTCAAATTCATTCCATCTAATAGATAACTCACCTTTTCTGTTCTGATGTCCCACACACCTATCTTTCCATATTTCAAGGACATAGCCAGCTGTGTCCCATCAGGGCTCCATTTAATACAATCTCCTAAATCTTCATCTGATTTGATAAAAATTCTCCAGTTGGTATCAGGGTTATGGGTATAAATTGAATCCCTATGAATAGCAGCTATGAAACCTGTAGCACCCCAGTCAACTCTCTGATTTCTTCCTAGAAAAGATCACATAAAAAAACTATTACAGATCAGTTCATCATTCCAATGAAAACGAACAACCCTGGTTTGATATTTTTATGAATTTCCTGAACTGGTTGATATTTGGATACGAGTAGAAAACTACAAGTATATAATTTCTTTATTTTCAATAAAATGAAACAAAGTATTTAGATTTTCACTATATTATCAAAGCGATGACCGGTTTCACCACACTGTGGCTTCATCAGATAAATACAAACTAATGCATAGAGTTATTTTTATATACTAGTCTTATTTCCTACTCAATATTATAATAGGTACAAGAGGTATGTTGGAAAACCCATCAGAGTTGCTTATTTTACGAATTAAGTAAAGGAGAAGGATTTAGATCTAATTGACTATTAAGTAACCTACCTGAATTCTTTTCTTTGTTGATCTCTAAAATTTCCAATAGATTTAGTTTCTGTCTGTTATTTTCATTGTGTAAAAAATAAAACCGGATCTATTACTTTTATCAATTTTAGATTTACAGTTTTTGATGTCGGCCTAAAGAATTATCAGTTCGGAATGCTATATTAAAACTATAATGCGAGAGGAATGATTTTAATTTTAGACTAGGATTACCAATATAAGTTAAGCTGTTGTATTTTGTGTTAGAACTTTTATACTTGGAGATACTTCCTGGATTTCTTTTGAAATTTTTGCGTGAAATCATGTTCTCAATCATAGTTGGACTGTAACTGTTATTGACTGCTATTTGTTTAATTATATTTAGCTCTTGTGTGAAATTATTCTGTGACATTGGGATATTAATGAGTCTATGCACCATACTATTGTAAGCTGCTAATTTATGTGGATAAGGATGTGTAAATGAGCTGTGAATAGTGATATCTGTATGCGACAATAAAAGTTCCAAGCACTAGAAGATTTATATATGGGTTTGAAATGGGATGAATATGACGAATTTGATAGCCACAAAGCTATATTTCTTCGTCAACTGAGAAACCGAATAGCATTATAATTTCGATATAGCATTCCGAACTGATAATTCTTTAGGCCGACATATCAAAAACTGCAAATCTAAAATTGATAAAAGTAATAAATCCGGTGTTTATAAACTGTCTTGCAGGGATTGTAATAAAATTTATATCGGTAGAACTTTTAGAAATTTCAAAGTTAGATTATTCGAGCACAAACGTAGAGTTCCAAGCACTAGAAGACTTATATATGGGTTTGATATGTGTTGAATATGACGAATTTGATAGTCACGAAGCTACATTTCTTCGTCAACTGAGAAACAGAATAGAAATTTTAGTGCTGCAGGAGCATATCACAGACTTTTTCGAGGAGAATTATCTTTTAGTTCTTTATTATTTCACATCAATATTCACATATTCTAAATTGACTTCGAAGTTTCACTTTGATAAATGAAACCTGAGTTAAAATGTATTTGATTAAAACAAATTATTGTCTATTATTTAATGCGGACGCCTAGATAACTCTAAAGGGGTTTCTTCTTTCCTGTCTGAATAAGAGAGGCTCTATTCTATTGACTCACCAGTGTCTGAAGCTTCTATCCCCGGCATATCAAGAATTAAATCAGGGGAACCAATCAGAGGTTTCCTTCTGGCTTTTACAGGCCAACTTTCTTCACTCTTCATCCAGTTACTTGTTACATCCACTTTAGCAGCTCTTTGTTTTGGTGAAAAATACAAAACTCTACGAGGACTGCTGAACATCTTATTTATCAACCTAAAATCAACGATATGATTGCAGTTGAAGGGAGAATGACTTTTATACTTACAGATTATTGTATTGGCTTGTTTTATATAAATGCTGCATATAATTAACTCCTGAATCATTCTTTTTGTAATTGTCACAGTAATCATTGCAGGTAACGTTCAAAGCGTTTGGATATACATTTGGGACGCTGATTGGGTCGGATGATCTTCTTCGTAAGGGAATGAATCTGTCCGAGGTAGAGTAGTCAAGCTGAAGAAAATGTTAAGGTTATGTAATTGATTACATACAGTGTGTTCCCCAAGCTTTATGACAAACTTTGGGAGGTCGATCCTGGAGAAATTTTAAGATGAATTAATGGTTCTGTAATCACACTTTTCAACATACAACAGCGATTATGTGAAATGCGTATATTGTTGTACAGAAAGTGGCATCCGTAACCATTGTAAAATGATTATATGAAAGAGAAAAACAGTTTCGCAAAGTATTTTTCTCTTTCACATCTAATAAAGGATTTCCATAAAATAATAATGTCATTAATATCATTAAGTAGTTCACCTTTTCGAGCAGAACTGATAACCATGTACTATAGAGTTCGGATGAACTAAAAGATAATATATATATATATATATATATATATATATATATATATATATATATATATATATATATATATATATATATATATATATATATATATATATATATATATATATATATATGCTATATATATATATATATATATGAAGATTTCATTTTATGTTCGATTTTGTTCGAATGGTATTGTATTAAGAAAGTAAGAATCAACTTCAGCAATTTATTTGGCAGTAAACAGGGGTCCCAATTTTCCATAAAAAATCTTGGGTGGTTTTTTCAGATGGGAAGACCACTTTTTTGTTCAAGATTCAGGAGCGGTCTAAACTCTGCTATAATGTCTTTAAGTATTAAGTTTTTTTGGGAGTAGTTTCATCACAATATTTTTTTTTCGTAAAAATTGATAAGAATAAGGTCTCACATCATCACATTTCTTTCGGCCAGAGACGATGAATACTTTCTTCCTTTCGTTTTCTCATTGCCCAAGGATAGCTTCAATGATGAATTGAAATAGATTATCCTCATTTTGTACAGGAGTGACTCAAAAAAATTATTCAATATTGTAATTTTAAAAATATCATATCTTGATTTTTGAAATAGAACACCCTATATTTTATTATTCATATCAACGCATAAAATATTAGATTATGTATAAACATTTTTCATGAAAATTCTACAAACCGTATCGAACTCATCAACATGCATCAATATTCGCACAGAAGTTTTTTTTATGTAATGATTCAAGTAGTAAAAAATGAAACCTAAACAAGATAATCCTTTTAACGAATGATAAAATCAAGATGATTAAAACGTAAATCGAGGTATGTGTTGATATTTTTTTTATTTGTGCCTTCTGTCAGGTGTCCGGACATATCATGTTCTGCATTTTACATGGTGAACTTATCAGTGTTTCATTATTAAATATTGTTAAAGTGAGGTTTGAACCCAATTTTCCCAATTGACTGCCATAAAGTTCTCCAAAGAAGAAATGGTTGATATGATTTTTATTCTGGGTGAATGTGATAGAAATTCTTCGTTGGCAAGTAGAGTTTATGCACTAAGGTTTCCTGATAAGAGGCATCTTGATGCAAGATGCTTTGAAAAACTCCTAATTAGATTTATCGAAACGGGTAATATCGCTTGCAAAAAACATGAAAGAACAAAATCTGCAACACCTGAAGACAACCAGTTATCAGTTTTGTTGACAGTGACAGAGGACCCATATAGGACCCATATAAAAGCCAAGGAGAGGTTTCTCAGTTGACAGATATAAGTGAAACTTCCATCCAGAGAATCGTGAAAGTAAATAAATTTCATGCATATCATGTGAAGATGCACCAGGAACTAAACAATCAAGACTATGACATAGAATTAATTTTTGCAATTGTGCAAGTGACAAAGTAGCGAAACATCCAAATATGTTCAGCAGAGTTCTTTTCTCGGACGAGGCAACTTTCCACAAGAAAGGGCTTGTTAACAGGCACAACTTTTCATTATTACGCCACGGAAAATCCACACATCATGAGCCAATTAGATCCCCAGCATCGCTGGTCCATGAATATAGGGGCCACTATAGTACTTGGAGATCTAATTGGGCCGCACTTTCTCGATGGGCACCTCAATGGTCAAATGTATTTAGATTTTCATCAGAATCATCTACCGATGTTACTTGCTGATGTATCAGGGCATATAAAACGAAATTTGTTGTTTCAACAGGATGGAGCACCGACACATTACTCATATCAGGTTAGGAAGCATGTGAATCATGTATTTCCAAACAAATAGATAAGACGTGGTGGTCCTGTTAGATGGCCAACTAGGTCTCCGGACCTTACAAGTCTATTTTTTTTTCTTGTGTGGTTATATTAGGGGCATCATCTACCAGATTCCTTCTACAACACAGTTGGATATGAGACAGAGAATAGTCGAGGCTTTTCAGTCAGTTAATCCGCAAATGTTGTCGAGAGTTCAACGGTATTTACCCAAAAGGATTGAATTGTGTCTACAATGAAACGCACAACATTTCGAACACTTATTGAAATACTTCAACACCTTGTAGATCATCTCACCAAAAACCAATCTATTACGTATTCCATACACGACTACCTTAAAATTTCTCCATTTCACTGATCAAGTATAATTATATGTACTAATAAACTCTTCTTTCGCAACCTCTAATTTTATTATTTTATTTTTTTATTTCTAAAATGGTTGAAGATAAAGATAAGGTTGTTTCTGCAAAAATATGGCACAATATATTATGCCTTGACATGAATAATAAAATACAGGATGTTCAATTTGAAAAAATCAGGACATTATATTTTCAAAATTACAATATTCAATAATTTTATGAGTCACTTCTGTATAAAATAAGGATAATCTATTTCAATTCATCAATAAATCTATGCTTGGGCAATGAGAAAACGAAAGGAAAAAAGTATTTATTCTCTCTGGCCGAAGGAGCATGCGATGATGTGAGAGTCTATTTTCATGAATTTTTCGGGAAAAAAAATATTGTGACGAAACTACTCAACAAAAAAACTTATTACCTAAAGAAATTATAGCAGAGTTTAGGCCGCTCCTGAATCTTGAACAAAAAAATGGTCTTCCAATCTGAAGAAACCTCCCAAAATTTCTTATCGAAAATTGAAACACCCTGTTTACTTGAAAGTAGATTGCTGCAGTAGATTTTTACTTTCTAAATATAATACCGTCCGAACAACAATGAAATCTTCAAGAGTGTACGAGCTACAGACAACCACGCCACTGGTGAATAACCTAGAATAAGGATTCCAGGATATGTTTTGACTATAATCATTGCCTGGCAATGTGCCACAATAGTGCAACAAAGCAGGATGTCGAGAAACGAAGCGGCAGACTGTAGTTTCGCCCTTATAAGGAGCTTAATAGTGTCGCATATCGCTTCTCAGCATCCTATCAAACTACATCGGGGTACTCAATCGATTATAGAAAGGACGCGCCTCGTACATACGTACGAGAGTCGCCCTCTATGGGCCGAGACGGCGATCCCGCTACTGCACTTCGAGAAAGATACGAACAATAACCAACAGATGTGAGAACATTAGAAATTCTATCACTGTGATACATCTTTCGCTGGTCCATGAATCAAATCAACGGTACAAAACGAGCAAAATAATTCCGTTGAAATGGTTCTCTGGGCCTCTGTTTCCGAGATTAAACCTCCGGTCAGTAAATATTTAATGAGACAAATCTCTTCCGCGACAAACTTCGCAAAGAAAGAATTATTCAAGAATCCGTAGATCAATGAATAATCCTTCATGATAAGTGCTAGTTCCCAGATCTGCCCGCCATGCACGCAGCCCCCAAGAGCCACCATAGTGCAACTAAATCGGGGTACCCTATCGATTCCAGAAAGGACGCACCTCGTACATACGTACGAGAGTCGCTCTCTATGGACCGAGACGTCGATCCCGCTACCGGACTTCGGTGAAAGATGCATCCAAGTGTTGAAATTTCTAACGTTCTCACATCTGTTTGTTATTGTTCGTATTTTTCTCGAAGTCCGGTAGTGGGATCGCCGTCTCGGTCCATAGAGGGCGACCCTCGTACGTATGTACGATTTATGTCCTTACTGGAATCGATAGGGTACCCCGATGTGGCTTGATAAGACGCTGAGAAGCGATATGCGACATTGATGACCTCCTAATTAGGGCGAAACTGCAGTCTGCCGCTTCGTTTCTCGGCATCCTGCTTAGTCTCACTATTGTGACTCTTGGGGGCTTCGTGCATGGCGGGCAGATTTGGGAACTAGCTCTTGTCAGGAAGGATATTCATTGATCTACGGATTTTTGAATAATTCTTTTTGTCTCAAGTTATAATATATTTAAGGATCCTAAAATTTGTGGTTCAACAAAGAGTGCCTAAATCGGAATTGATTCTCAGCTATATCAAGATTATCTTTCGTGTTAATAACAAAACTTTAGACTGTTTACATTCCCGGATGACTTCTATAATATCTTAAAGAAATATTGGACTCCGAGACCTTGTAATACTCCCTGTGATAGTTTTTTCTCTAATTTCCACAAAACTAAATGTACACGGCAAGTATTCGAAATTAATAAAATTAAATAATATGCCTAAACGAATTGCCACATTTCTGAATCTAAAAACCAGAAAGATATACTGCCCACTGTTTCCGACATAAGTACTTCAGCGACAACGTTAGTTAATGCAGGAACAATACAACAATCAAAAGACATGGAGGCTGGAAATCTTCTCAAGCAGCAGAAATATTCATAGAAATCTCTCTCAAAATCGAATAAATATTGCAAAGGAATTAGTTTCGTTAATTAATGAAGCATCTTCCAGTTTTCCATATTAGACGACTGTTTAATCAACCTCAAATGATCAGTCCGTCTTGGAAAAAACCTGAAAAACTGTCCAATGCACTAATTTTTAATTTCAATAATTGTTAAAATACTATAAATATTAATATTAATAAAATGTATAATATGCGACTTGTTTTATTGCCTTTCAGATTGAATATCTTTGTTTTTCATTCATACTTTACGGTCATGGAGAAAATACAATCTATTACTCGGAAAGAATAAAAAAATCTATACTTGTGGTTTTTACTGGTATCGATTTTTTGCATTCTAACCTAGTTACAGAATATACTATTCAATTCGAGGAAATTAAGGTTCCAAAACAAATAACTTTTTATCGAAAAACATATTCCGAGGCTTACCTATTAAAAGTAACTGAACGTTCTGGTAAATCATTTTACAATTACGTATTTCATTCATATGGTAACACCTCAGAATCACTCTCGTATATTCAAAGTTGTGATTTCAGGATTCATCAGGAAAAAATTTTTGAAGCTGCATATCTTTGAATTTGAAAAGATTGGGAACATGCTGTTTTCACTGATTTACCTTATATTTGTTTTGGGATTCTCCTCTCAATGTTTGTCATAGAGTTTGAGGGACACCCTGTATTTGAATAAACAAAAAGAGATTTTCATGTTGTATGACAAAGTTTTTTTTTTAATTTTTAACATTCACATTCCATTTCAAGCTCGCGGTGTCACTTTAGGAAGAGGTGTTAATGTTTGTGCAGGTCGGAGAACTACACAAAATAATTTATTGTTCACCCATAAACCTGTTTTTAATATTCCTGAATGGGACCCTTCGGTCGAGGCACGTGCCATATCGTTTTGTTTACATAGTCCTCAATAAGACAAACTTGAATGTTGAAGAAGTCTTTCAGAATGACATAATCATAATCTCAATGTATTTGATATTGGTTTTGATAGATTTCTTAATTATTCTCATAGTTAGTAAAAATTGAACACTAGTCGCCGTTACTTGATGCAAATCCATTTCAAATGATAAATAGAAGAAAAATTGCCCTACAAAATTCAATTATAGTCTATTTGGTAAAGACGTAAAGTAATGAAAGCTCATTCAGTATGTAAATACCTTAGAAATAAGGTACGTGGGCAAATTCAAAAATAAATGTAGTTTCTATGATTTTGTACCAATTCACTGTCGGTTCTTTGATAGAAATCCTCGTAGAACATCTCCAGGCTGAACCCTGCAACCTGACTACGATCGTCTCTGTCATTTTTGTTACTTGCAAATATTGCTGTCCTCGTATTGAATAAAATGTTCACCTTATACGTCTTATAGTCGTAGTCAGTAACGTAGATGTGTTTTAGGGTTCTCTTCGAAATAAAGTTGAATCCATTGAACAATAATGTACTCAAAGATGATAATAATTTAATGATGAAACAAATATCTTCCGTGATACACTTCGCGAGGAGTCTACATATGTAAGAGACAAGAAGAACTATTCAAAGATCCGTATATCGATAAATTATCCTTCCTGACAAAAGCTAGTTCCCAAATCTGCCCGCCATGCACGTAGCCCTAAGAGCCACAATAGTGCAACTAAGCAGGATGCAGAGAAACGAAGCGGCAGAAAGCAGTTGCGTCCTTATTAGGAACTCATCAGTGTCGCATATCGCTTCTCAGCATCCTAACAAGCTACATTGGGGTACCCTATCGGTTCTTTTGACAGATTTAATTATTTTTGTTATAAACACGGTTTTTGAGGAACATTTAAAAAATTGTAGCTCGTAGATCTCTTGCATTACAGACACAATTTTTGCTACCCATGTCAAATGTTTATCGCGTTGTTTTGTATGATTTTTTCATTTTGGCCTTTTTCAAACACCTATAACTCGATATTTCAAATTGCATGTGCCAATTTTTATATCGCCATCAGATGAAGCGTCAAATTTCAGATGGAATTGTATCAGCATGTTCTATACCCATCTCTTATAGTTCCGAAATAATTTGGGACTATATTGAATTTTGCAAGAACTAACAGAGAATGCTTTAGAATATTTGAATCAATTAGCTGAACTGGCTACGCTCACCTGACAGGTGTCTGAAACCAAGAACGAGAATGGTCGTTATTTCAGATTGAAAATATCCAAAAAATACAACACATTTGGAATAAAACCACTTTTTATTCAAACGAAAATATATTTAATTTTTTTTTAATTCATTTTAGAATGTCAAAAAGTAGTGGGTAGAAATTGCAGGCAATTCAATAACCAATTTCTAAATTAACCGTCTATGAGTAAAATAAAATTTCGAAGCATTAAAAGCAATTTTCTACAATTCGGATGAATAAAAATTGTAGGAACTAAGCGAAAACCAATCATCGAAGATAAATACATTAATACGAATAAATGATAGCAAACATCATAGGAGAAAACTAATTTACAATCTGAATGAATGTTCAATATGGGCCCCATTTTGCTCGATACACTTGACAGCTCGTATACGAACATGATGAGTTGCCCTCCTAGTTTCCTCAGGATCAATATTACGAAAAGCTTTATGAATGCGCTGTAGTAACTCTTCTTACTGGAATGAGATACACTTCACTCTTGATTTTGCCCCATAAATAAAAATCAAGGGGCGTCAGGTCCGGAGAACGCCAAAAATTTGGTCCTTGATTACCCCACCAATTATCCTCGAACATTTCTGTTAGCTGCCAATCTACAGCTCGTGTTTTATGTGCTGGTGCACCATCCATTTGGTAAAAGCAATCCCTCAGAATGTTAAGGTGTAATCCATCTAAAAAATTCGCTAATGCTCCTCGAAAAATTTCCAGGTATCTTTGTCCATTAAGATTTTCCTCATAAATGTGATAAGCCAAGAAATAATTCATTAAAATTGCAAAATCGTTCACACTGAATTTATTTTGGAAATCAATAACTTCAATGAAATGTGGATTTTCTGTGGCCCAAATATGTCGATATCTCCTGTTGGTTATTCCACTTTCATTGAACTTGGCTTCATCAGACCATATAATTTTTTGCAGAATTGTCTCATCTTTTTGAAGCCGAATTAATAAATTTTCACAGAAATTTAGCTGCTTGGGTATGTCAGTTGGTTTCAATTTTTGTAGTCTGATAAAAGAATACGGGTGCATGTTATGTTTCTTTAGGATCCTTTGAATGGAAGTATAACTCAATCCAATATCCATTGATGCTGACTTAATGGGCGCATGTAAATTGGCACGAAAATACGCTAGCGTATTAATTTGATTGTCGTCGTCCTCGAGAATTGGTTTTCTTCTAGTTCTCATGTATTTTATTCCTCCAAATCGCAGAAAATTGCTTCTAATCCTTCGAAAGTTTGTTTTAATCATAGGCGCCAAATTTGGAAATTGGCTAATGCATTGCCTGCAAGTTCTATCCACCACATTTTGACATTCGCCATGAATTGAAAAGTGATCCTCGTTTGAATAATCTGCCATTTTATTATCAATCTGGTGTTGTTCAAAAATTTTCACTTCAAATTACCAACAATTCTTGTTGAAATATTAAATTCGAATGAACGAAGTGACAAGTACATTAATTTTAGGCACCTGTCAGGTGAGCGTAGCCAGTTCAGCTAATTGATTCAAATATTCTAAAGCATTCTCTGTTAGTTCTTGCAAAATCATCAAAATTCAATATAGTCCCAAATTATTTCGGAACTATAAGAGATGGGTATAGTACATGCTGATACAATTCCATCTGAAATTTGACGCTTAAAAAATTCCTTGATTCTTCTTCTATCCACCCAAGCAACAATTGAACCTGCAGTGCAAAAGATCTACGAGCTACATTTTTTTTAAATGTTCCTCAAAAATGGAGTCTATAACAAAAATGATTAAATCTGTCAAAAGTTTTGACAGATAAGTGCCAACAACTTGGGTATTTTATGCCTTGCTCAAATGTCGGTTCTAGATGTATAATAAAAAAGTAGATTGCCATTTGAGATAACAAAGTGATGACCCACTTCCGGTATAACCCGAAATGGTATCACTTCAATTCGAAGCCGGCTCGGTGGCGTATGGGATATGATGCTCGTCTCCTACGCAGAGTTACCTGGGTTCAATCCCCCCAAAGTCGGTGCGATCTTTCGGATTCTGGGAATCCCTTGAGTGTCCATCTTTCGGAGGAGATGTAAAGCTGTCGGTCCTGTCTAACAGAGATGTGTTGGACATTAAAGATCCCTTCCCTCGACACGAGAGGGGTTCGGCAAAATTCCCGGGTTAGTGAGGTGACAGAATTCCCCGGCGTGTCATTAGCCGAAAGGCAGAAACAGAGCAGGTTAAAGGAAAAACAAACAAACAAACTTCAATTGGAAATCGCTAGGTATGGCCGCGTATAAAATTTCAGCTTGATATTGTAATTGGAACTCAAAAAGTTTTTAACGGACGGTCCCGTTGGATATCCCTGTGTATAATTGTCAAAATTTCTGTACATTCATTAGTCTGAAGAAGTTACGGTGTAGTGAAACGCGTTACAAATCATAATTATTCAGTAAAATTCCTCAAAAAATATTACTTGTTTGTGTTATTTTCAGTAAGCCCAAAAGCCAAATTATTGGCAAAAATATCTGGAAATCATCTTTAAAGAATCATTTTGAATGAAAAATTCTTTAGTTAGATATAATGTTCGTAGGATAATAAACTCTTAAACATTTTCGTCATCTCGTGCACGCCCTGAGAAGTGAAAAAATGATTTTGGAGATGGCTTACCATCAGGAACAATCTGAAAGATCAGACGCCGCAGACCTCTAATAATTACCAAAAATTCTGTATATTTTGTATAGTGGTAAGGTTAGGTCAGCTTAGATTTCACGATCACGAACTTTTATATATTTTTTCAGAGATCAGAATCCATCAAAGATAATGAAATGGGAAAAAACTCGTTTTTCAATATTGGGGGAGAGTTAATATTTCGATGAAGTTCTGTGAACCACCCGAATTGTAATCAAGAGTATGCATATTAAAAAAGTTCCCATCTTTGTTACAAACTTCGATTAAATGTGCTACAGAGGAATGGATAAATCATATCTGAGCTTATTTATTTATTTTAGTAATCCCTTTTGATTTCAAATAAATGAAAATGAAGAATTTCTTGGAAAAAACGGGTAAGTATATATCGATTATTCATAATACCAACAAACAATTTATCTTAGGTCCATATGCAAATTTTAGTCAGTTAGAGAAGTTTGAATATTCTTTAATTATCTCCAGTGTGGTATGAAAACCGGAATGATGTAAAATTATTTGAATCTTTTCCTTTGAAAATCTTAGTGATTCCAACATTATAAATCTCAAGAAAAACTAAAACTTACGGAAGTATTCATTGTAGAGACGAAAATTTTAACAGAAATAAATAAACATAAATCACGAAACGTTCACTTAACACATGACAATTCAATACTGATAATCATATGAGGAAATTATCAATTCATATGTGAAATCGAAACTCTTGAATCTATGAAATCATTTTTTGTCTGCATAGTTTATCGTCAACTAGATATGCCTTCCGTCAAACGTATATAATTACACTGATAAACAGTAAATTTATTAAACGAAATCAAGTCATATTTTCAAACCTACCCGCATATGAACCTCTTAATTAGTTTTGTTTCACCCTCAGTTTTCATAATACATTGACTTACTCGATAACGCGAATTTTGCTTACCGACTATTTTTGAATAAATTAACGAAAAAATACTGAAATTAAAACAATATCTTTCAGAGATTAGTATAATAAATCATACTAACATGGTCTAGAGGATATGATGCTCCTCTTCAACGCAGAGTTACCTGAGTTCAATCCCCACAAAGTCAGTGCGATTTTTCGGATACTGGGAATTGCTTGAGTATCCATCTTTCGAAGGAGATATTAAGCCGTCGGTCCTGTTTAACATAGATGTATTGGACATTAAAGATCCCTTCCCTCGACACGAGAGGAGTTCGGCAAAATTCCCGAGTTAGTGAGGTGACAGAATTCCCTGGCGTGTCGTTGGACGAAAGGCGGAAATAGAGAACTTTAAAGGAATAACAAACAAACACACCCAGCATACCGAGAGTGTGTGTAGACCATCCTGATAACTTCTGTTATATTTGCGATCTACTTAGTCTTTAGAGTCAACGTCGTAGTTTGACACCATTAGTTAAAAACTGTTATTTTAATTATTTTGGTTTTCCGGCGCGAAATTTGGACAAAACTTGGATTCCTAGTGTTTGCTGTGCACAGTGTGTCACTATATTAACATCATGAACTGAAGGATCTTTTCATATTGGATTCCCAGTTCCAATGAAATGGAAGAACCGAAAATTATTTCTGCCAAACTTCTATAAAAGGTATTAACCACAAATCTAGGTACTTTGTGAACTATCCAAATCTGCAATCTGCTCAAAAGACCTATCGCAACCAATGATGATTTACCTGTTCGTCAATCAAGACCGAAGAAAATGTATCCGAGAGTTCAGAGTTCGATCCGACTTTTGATTGATTATTTGAATTGTATATTATTCGCTAAATAAAAAAATATAGAAATACGCAATAGGTATACCAAAAATTTGCTTTTATTTTGATAGCTCGTCTTCTGAGACTCTGATACTTATTCAATATCAAACTATAAAAAAAGAACAACTAAAAACTAAATAAATTGCTGGAAGTGTCCTCCACCTGCAGGAATACAGGTCTCTGTCCTTGTTCGCTTATTATCACGAATTCTTTGAAATATTCCTGAGGTGTTTCTTATCGTGTCACAAGAGGTTATTATTCGATTTCTGAATTCTTCTACAGTGCTCACTGGAGTGGTATAAACTAAACTTTTGTCATGCATGAACCACATTATGTTCCTCAACAAATGTGGCACATCCTCGAGAAATAAAGGTAACTCCTCCTCAAGAAATTGCCGATAAGCGGGACCGTTTAGTCTGTTAGTTGAAACAAATAATTTCCAATTGTTCCGACCCAGACATTTAGTGAGAATTCTTCTTGATGATGAGATTCTTCAATTAAAAGGCCCATTAATTATTATTGTGACAATTTGTGATAGCAGTTCTGGAAAAGTTTCGTATGTGAACATTATTTCACTATAAAAATGAGCATTCTCAATGAGGATTCAAATCAATAAAATTCAAAACTGCATCTTCGATATCTGGAGTTCTCATTGTTTGAGTTGCACCTTTCAAATGATTATTTGCAGTAAAAGTACCAGTTTCCCTCAACCCTCTGTGGATATTTGAAAATGTTTGCCTGTCTGGTGTTACTCGATTTGGAAAGTGCACTTGATATAATCGCCTAGCTTATGTTGTGTTTCCGTCAGCCAGACCGTACATGTAATGGATATCAGGCAAATAAAAAACTAAATGAAAAACAACAAAGCCTACTAGTCATTTTTTTAATTAGAAGGGCTTTCAATTCAGCGAATGCATACAATCGTTTTATAATATTTTGCTCAAGAACGTTTGGACATACGAAAAACTTACAGTCATCAAAAAAGTTTCTAAATTGAAGGAGGATGACAGAAATTGATGATAGATGCAGTGAAAAATAGCTTGCATTCCAAATTTGGGCTGAATAACTCAAAAACTGCAGGAGTTTTGAAGAAAAAAACAATTTTTTCCAGAAAATTTCAACCCCCTGTAGCTCCGTAACGAAGCTTTTCGGACCTATGTTTAAATGAACTTTTTTCTTAAAAGTGCACGTAGATTTAACCCCTCAAGTTGTGACATAATATTATGTAACACCCTATATATGTATAATAAAATTTTTGCTTTTATTTTTACTGATTCAATGTTTTGAGATAAAGAATTGTTCAATTATACCGATTATTGTTTTATAAGTATGTATGCATTTCTTAAAATTATTTTCGTACATACAGGGTGTTCCATTTTTGCTTCAGGGACAAACAGAGATTTTTTTTATATAGCACGCCCTGTATTTTCTATCATATTCTGATTACAATTTGGATGCTCTCATCAACGATATCTGTTTCGTGTCCAAACAACTATCGGTAGATTTTAAATTAATTAAAATATCGATAATTTCGGGAATTTGGAAGTTTCTTCAAAAGTTCTCGAATGCCTCATTTCGCATAAATTACGCATGATATTTTTTTTTCTTGAGGTAAAAGTGTTGTACCTTATTATCAAATGAAGAAAAAAATTGTTTTTTAAACCGAGTGTTCCTAGTAACCCGGCGAAAATGAAATTTCTCAAACATGAAAAACTTTTTTCAAATGTTACACCCCGTTTCTTTTTCACGTGTTTTTTTCCTACTCGAATAAGCTTTACAACGATACCGTTTTTTCAAAAATCCGATGGAGATTTTCCAGATTTTTCGAAGTTAGTGTGAGGTTTAGGTATTTCTTGCAATAAACATGCTGTTGATAAAATTCAGACATTGAAATATGCAAATTTCAACACAAAATTAGATTCTTTGCTGTTCAATGAAACTAAAACTTCAAAACTCTCAAGGTGTATCGAAATTTCTTCACAAGAAAGGATTTATTTGCGATTTAATCAGTTGTGCTCAGAGCTAAGCCTTCACTTAAACCAAATTACTCAGTTGGAAATCTTCAAAAGATGTTCAAAAAGTCTACTGCGCTCAAAACAACCTGTATGCTATTCTCTTCATTGAGTACACGCTTAGCTCTTCAATTCTTCTAATATCCAACTTGTGATTAAACCATAGAGATATGACTTCTATGGGCATGCCATATTAAGATGGGAAATATTGTTCGATAGTCTGTGGTTTAAACCGCCTGTGCCCATAGATCTATTGAAGATTTCGAACAGAGTAATTTCGATTAAGTGAAGACTTAGCTCTGAGCACAACTGATAAAATCGCAAATGAATCCTTTCTTGTGAAGAAATTTCGATACACCTTGAGAGTTTTGATGTTTAAGTTTCATTGAACAGCAAAAAATCTAATTTTGTGTTGAAATTCGCATATTTCAATGTCTGAATTTTATCAACAGCATGTTTATTGCAAGAAATACCTAAACCTCACACTAATTTCGAATTTTTCTGGAAAATCTCCATCGGATTTTTGCAAAGAAGGTATCATTGTAAAGCTTATTCGAGTGGGAACAAAACACGTGAAAAAGATATAGGGTGCTACATTTGAAGAAAAAAGTTTTTCATGTTTGAATAATTTAATTTTCGCCGGGTTACTAGGAATACTCGGTATATAAAAAATTTTTTTCTTCATTTGATAATAAGGTACAGCACTTTTACCTCAACAAAAAAAAATGTCATGCGTAAATTATGCGAAATGAGGCAATAGAGAACTTTTGAAAAACCTTCCAAATTCCCGAAATTATCGATATTTTAATTAATTTAAAATCTACCAATAGTTGTTTGGGCACAAAACAGATATCGTTGAAGAGATCATCTAAATTGTAATCAGAATATGACAAAATATACAGGGTTGTGCCATTAAAAGAAAGTCTATGTTTGTCCCTGGAGCAATAATGGAACACCCTGTATGTACAAAAATAATTTTAAGGAATGCTCACATACTTATAAAACAATAATCCGAAAAAATTTCGCTTCTATCTCAAATAGTTTCCGAGATAAAAAAATTCCTTGCCTTATTGACTCATCCGGTATAAAGTAAAAAATCAATTATGAATAACCAAAGTATATAAAGCATATATAAAATTAAATTATAACTAAGTGAAAATCACGTAGATGAAAATGCTCCTCGATACGTTGGAACATTAATCAAGTATTCCATGACGCGTGGATTATGTCGTCACCGAGAGAAAGAAAGTCCTTCACCCTTCCCTTAATGCATGCCCTCACAACTTTGGTAAGACTTAAAAATACGAACCAATTCAGCTTCCCCTGAGCCGTTTTCGTGGGAATTGAATCTTAAACAAGTTTTTGAAATAGAAATTACTTTTTTAAGAGAGTCGCTGGATAAATCATAAGAATAATTTTTACTTCAAGTTTATACGGTACATTGTTAAGTAGGGTGGATCCCTTGGGTAGACAAAGAGGCATATTTTGAGAGAACTGGTTTATCTTATTATCGGAGACTACGAAATTAATGCCAAAATTTGAAATGGTCATCACACCTTGTATGTTTGACATTAAATGTTGTGATCTTGCGGGAAATGGGACAGTAGATCTCTAGAACATTTAAATAGTTCGAAATGATATTTTTTTTATACTTGTTGAACCTAAGATGGTATGTAAATCAAAGGAAAATAGAGAGCAAAAATATCCGGTTAGTAAATTTGAATTTATAGTAAATATGAAAAGAATTGTCCAAAATGTGCTAAAAGCGAAAAGAAGAAGCAGTCTGTGTTGTAGACAACTACAAATATTTTTCTCCTGTTTTTTAATAGATTTCATACAATAACAAAAACAATTCAGACAAACTTGAGTCTAAGTTGAAATCGAAATTTATTGATGAAATGCAAAGAATGTCAGAGTGATTCTGTACGTTATTTTCGCTGATTATATATATATATATATATATATATATATATATATATATATATATATATATATATATATATATATATATATATATATATATATATACACCTCAAAAAGTCTAGGGAACACTTCTGAATATCGATATATCGTATCCAGAACGATCAATATGGATGATTTTTTTAAGAAATGAACACCTGCATCAATTTCTCACCAAATTATGTAGAGTGCCGCAACAGATCTCAGTTTTTTTATAAAAACTAAAAATGCAGCAGATGCGACGCTGCTTTATAATCATTTCATGTATTCAGTGTTTGAAATCAGTTAGTTGGCACTTTGTTTCTGTTGTAAGCACAAATAAAAGATTCAAGTTTTGTGATACGACCATGGAAAGACGACATTTGACTAGAAGAGATGGTTACGAGCCGTTGGCGTGCTCCAAGCAGGGAGCTCACAACGGGAAGTATCCAGGGTCCTGGGAAGTAGCCCAAGTGTCATAAACCGTTTATGGTCGCATTTCAATGAAACAGGTAGCGTAGAACAACGCCATACAGGTCGTTTCAGGATTACTACAGTCGCCCAAGACCGATTTTTGGTTTTACAAGCCAGAAGAGATCGTACTACCACAGCATCTCAATTAGCTCAAGAGCTATCACGAGTTCATAATGGACATATTTCGGACCAAATTGTGAGAAATCGACTGCACGAAGGTCAACTCCACTCCAGACGTCCTTTAAGAGTTCCACAACTGACTCATGGAAATCGCGCTGCTCGTTTAGCTTGGTGCCAAGAATGCGTAAACTGGGATCAAGAGAGGTGGGCCACAGTTCTCTTCAGTGATGAATCTAGATTTAGTTATTATCCCGATTCGGAAAGAATTCAAATATGGAGGGAACCTAGAAAGCAAAACCGTCTCCAGCATACTCGAGAAGTTGTTAGACAGGGAGGCGGATCAGAGATGTTTTGGGGAGGTATACGCCTTGGTGGAAGAACTATCCTCGTTTTCATACAGAACAACCTCACGGGAAATTCTTACGCAAATGAGATAGGTTTACCTGTAGTGGTACCGTATCTCCAAACAATGGGTCAAAATCCACTCTTCCAACAAGATAATGTCCCTTCTCATCGTGCAAGAGTTGTCTTGAACGTTCTTGAAGATAATGATATCGATCTTCTATGGTGGCCATCCTGCTCCCCAGATCTGAATCCCATCGAGCATGTGTGGACACCTAAAAGAAATCTCCTGCGTCAAAACGTCTTCCATTATGAACAGGAGCTTCGATTAGCAGTTCAGGGGCTTGGATTGACTAAGGCCAAAATGTAATAGACAATTTAATATTGAACATGCCGCGACGATGCCAAAGTGTCATTAATAACAGAGGTGGAACTTCTGGGTACTGAAAAATATAAGTGCTTCCATATCGTTTCGAAAATATTAGTTCAGTTTTTTTTTGTTTTACCAAATTTCGTCATTTTCAAATTTCAATTTTTTTATAATAGGTGCTTTGGAGAAGTCAAATATTATTTTGTTTTCTTGAGAATACATTATATACAATACATCCTAACAAAAACCGAAAGATTTCTAAAAATTCGAATCATCAAATTCATATTTTAAAGATATTGGTAAGTTTTCCCTAGACTTATACTTTTGAAAAGAGAGGATTCACAAAAATTCGAATAATTGTATTTACAATAAATGCTTATATCTATAATTTTGGTGTGTCAGAAAAACACAATCGTAAAAAACAAACAAATAAATAGAATACCAGCAGAAAAAACAGACCATGCCCGTGTCCTAATCAGGCATCTGAACTCGCATCATGCCTCCAACTATTGCCCCTAAAGTGTGAGCTCATGAAATGTAACAGGGGAACCATACTATCTTGCGTATGATTCAATAAACGAGTGAAAAAACCTGAGGACAAAACTCGTTTCCCTGTCACTATTGCGCTAGCAACAGCTTGTCTGTTTATGTTGTGTTAGTGTCGTGTGTACATAAAGAGTACCAAAAATTTTTCTGCTTAGCAGCTTCATTCTCTCATTCTCATCTTAAACTCCATGATTTCCAGGACTTCTTTACGAAAAGAGATTAGCATTGCATAATTTTGTCAACAAATCCCAGGATCTTCTATTAGAATGCTGAAAACTCATACTATTCATCAACTCAATCCATTTATTCTTTCTGCAATCATTCAAAGAACTAAGGAGTGCATCGGCTATCTCTCTGGAAGAATTTTTCTGATAATGCTTATAAAAAACATTTGATTCCTCTGACTACCCAGGTATATAATACTTTCGAAAGCCTCTAGGAATATGTTTTTAGCAGCATTTTTGACAACACCTATGAACCGAGAATAATTTCTACTCAAGGGGAACCCATCTTAAATCACTATCTACCTGTTGAGCGAAAGGATTCCAACGAGCTTTTTCGAAATTCCATCTTGGTTTTTCAATGAATTTGCAAATGTGAATTGAAAACGTAACGATATAATAACTGGCCAGTGTTGACTGTGAGGATAATCTGAAAGTACTTTACGATCAACAGGTAGAGAAACAATTCAGAGTCCTTAGTAGTAATGTTTACAATGATCATTTTCTATCGCAGTGTATCTCTCAAGTAATTATTCTATTTCATTAATTATTATTAAAATTTGTTAATTTTAGTATAGTTCACATAATTAGTTAATTAAGTAATTTACATAACCTCAAAAGTACTCAACACAAAACAATATATATATATATATATATATATATATATATATATATATATATATATATATATATATATATATATATATATATATATATTACTTTTGAAGGTTATGTAAATTACTTAATTAACTAATAATATGTGAACTACACTAAAACTAATTAACAAATTTTAATAATAATTAATCAAATAGAATAATTACTTGAGAGATACACTGCGATAGAAAATGATCATTGTAAACATTACTACTACGCTTGATGCATAAAGAATAATAATGGCCGAAAACTGTGGAGGAAGTGAGAGAAGACTTATAGTGTGAGAGAAACAGGAGACCGGCTTCGGTCTTAACCCTAGTCCGTGCAGTTTACTGGGTAGTGAGACCCGTATAATCTGGCAAATGAGTGTTGATCCACAAAAAAAAGCGCAGGAAATTTAGAAAAGTATTTAATTTGGCTTTGTCGTAAGCTCAGGGAAATTTTAATCGTATTAGAGTGAAAATCATTCACGAAAAGACTATAATGGATCAGTTATCGAGCGGGATAAGAAATGATTAAATTACCTATTAAAAAAATACGGGTTAGTGAAAGAAAGGTGAAAGTTTAGGGTTATATGAATTTTTCAAAGCCACATTATGAAAAAATTAAAATTTGTCCAAAAAATAAGAATGAAATGTTAGGGGAGGAAAACTCTTGTCACTTAGGGGTATAGAAAATAGGTAGTAGCCGATCCTCAGACCTAGTGAATCATATATAGAATTCTCGTGTCACAATGTTTGTAACAATACTCCTCCGAAACGGCTGGACTGATCTTTATGGAATTTATATGAATGAAAAATGATTAAATTACCTATTAAAAATTAAGGGTTGATGATAGAAGGGTGAAAATTTAGGGTTATATGTATTTTTTAATGCCGCATCACAGAAACATAAAGAAATGACAATTTGTCTAAAATATAAAATTAAATGTTAGGGGTGGACAACCCTCATCACTTAGGGGTATGAGAAATAGATAGGAGCCAATTCTCAGACCTACTGAATACGCATATAGAAGTTGGTAATAATCGGTAAATCAGCCGTTTGGGAGGAGTACGACAACTAACATTGTGACATGGATTATACATAGGATATATATATATATATATATATATATATATATATATATATATATATATATATATATATATATATATATCCGTGTTGCCCCACCAAAAACAGTCAGAATGACAGAATTTGTGTTCCGACGAATGAAATCAATAGGAATGTGCCTTCAAATCGTTTGCAGAGGGAAAGACAAAATCGTTCCAGGCATGTAATATAAATTTTTCAGAACAAGGCATAAGATTAGAAACGGAAAATTATTGTCACATAATTCTCGATCATATGTTACCAACTATTGAGGCGTCATCTCCTCAGTTCACTTTCATGCAGGTGAATGATAGCTGTTTTTTGTATGACATGAATAAGTACAGTTGCCACCATCTGAAAATGAACGGTTGAGAAATTGAGTAGCTTTTTGAACGATTTTCATTGGTTTAAACCTTCTTTGGAATTCTACATTTTTTTCCATATTCTTCTGACAACGTTTGTCAAAGAAATGAACAACCAGTAACACTATTTACTCTAAACTGACCGTCAGTGTACAGGGTGTCCCAATCTATTTCAATTAATTGTTATACGGAGCCAGATGTCATACCAGTCACTATACTATGGATTATTTAAGACAACGCGTAGACGATATCATCGAATCAGAACAATGGCCCCCAAATAATCTCGATCTTAATCTGAACGACTATTTTCTGTGGGGTCATTTGGTCGAAATGGTGTATGAAACTGGTATTATTTTTAATAATTGTGAGGAGCAGAGACAAAGAATTCTAGAATGTTGAAACAATCTTGATCAAGAAGTAATTTCGAGATACATAGGGACCTGGAAAAGACGAGTGCGGATGGTTTTGGATGCCCATCGAGGTCATATTTTATTCTTAGTACTTCTTTCTTTTTGTTGAATGTTTCCACTCATGTAATTTGTTGAACAAAATCATGTCGTATTATTATTCTCACAGATGTTTTCAACAGTTGACATCTCTGAGATATTTGGGAAATAGATCATAGATTGTACCTATTTTGTAATTAGGGGCTAGAAACACCAAGATAATTCAAACCAGTTGGCGTCTAAAACTCCATGACATTTCATTATTATTTGTTTATTATAGAGTTAATGCATGCAGTCTATGTTCAGAGCTTTCACAACGGGAAGTGCATATGATGGTGGAAAAGAGAAACATTATTGAGGACAATTGACACAATTCTGAATCAATATTCGAGTTTGACCCCTCAAAATGATAGGAAAGATTCCATTTAGTGATTGAATTACGCAGTTGATTCATTACGACCGCGAAAAATTTCTTAATTCGTGGGGAAAGTTGTTAATATTTGAGGAAGTCGGCCATTTTGAATTCGAACGGAAATCAAATTTTAGGTTGATTTTAGTAAAATATGGTTCTTCGTCTTCTAAGAACATCCATGAAAAATACAACAACTTCAGGAGTACCAACGCCATGAGGTGAAAAAAATATTTCGATTTCAGCTGAAAACCAGAATGAAAAAAATTCTTCACGCTACTGTTTCACCAATTCTTGGAATATTTTTAAGATCAATATGTCAAATTTTTCAGAAAAGACTGAGTTATCAACTGAATGCCCCATTCGAATTATCTAGTGAAGAAAAAACGTTTCAGCGGTCTAGAAATATTGCTCAGTTTCGAATGAGTCAGCCATACTGGATTCCACCGGAAGTGAAATTTCGATACAACTTCTGAAAAACCTAGTAATTAAGATTTATAATGAAGCAAGAACGAATGATCTAGCTCTAAAATTGCGAAAGTTATAACGGAAAAAAGTTGTCTTGTTTTCTCTGTCGCACCCTATATATTGTTGAAAAATACATAAAATAATTTGTTCGAAATCATGGAACGACATGTTCGTTATTATTGAATAAATGTGCAGTTAAAATAATGCGAATAAGAACGAACAAAATTGGAGTTTTTCCACTAGAATCATTGAAGTATTACTGTTCGAATATAAATCGAACCCGTTTTGATAGAACAACGAAATATCTCTTGCGTTAAAATCAATGATCTGTGAATTTCTAACTGATTTTCATTCGCAACACTGTTTAATGACTCGCGAATAGCCTCGGATAACTACCTTTTTTTTGCTGAAATACCAATACATTCCTTCTAGCTTCAACATTTGTCAACCTTAATAACAACCTCCTGTGTATCGAATTATTTTAGAACCAGATTAACGTGCAACTTACAATGTAATAATTTGATTTCAAGCCGAGATGTTTATAATATAAATCAATGATATTATCCACTTAATTAAATTCTCTATTGACTGAGAACAAGAAACCTAATTAGCCGGTGTCTTGTATCTGTTAGAATTTTGTTCCTTTTATAATCAACCCAGGTTGAATCAATATGTGGGAAATCTTAACATTCTTGTATGAGTCCCGATCACGAAAGCCTTTAATCTTTACAAATTACATCGATTTACAGAGTTGGTTAAGGTACGGTATGTAATTCATAATAGTCTAGCAATTTAAATTAAAAAGAAACATTCAAATATATAAACTTATTCCATCAGTAAGCAAATTCATTCATATGGCTGCACGAAATGCTCTCTACAAATCACGTAACTTTTAACTCCCGTGTAACTTCGTTGTGGATAAAACTAGGATATTCTATAATTGCACTGGCCGACAAAAAAAATTGTTGTGGACGTATCCAAATACATAAATGAAAAAAAAATTGTAACACGTAAAGTTTTTCCGTTACTTCAATTGCCGAGGCTTTTACGTGAAAGAAATCCATTTTCACAAATACAAATAAACGATGATTTCTACTAAAATATATTTTAAATGTTCAACGCGTTTTGATACACAGTATCTTAATCAAGAGCGAATGAATACTACAAATATATCTTACTTCCAAATTTTTATATATACTAAAGAGGCAATCCGATCAGAGCTATCCGTACTTGAACTAATGTTTAGGAAATGAATTCAATAAGGGTGAATTATTTATGTCTACCTGATCATTGAGAATTTCCGGTGAATTCCTAAATCTGTTAATTTCAAGTGCTTCCAGAAGGTTGAGTTTTATACCTCTCTTCTCAGAATGTAGGATTTCAAATTCTGAATTGGAAGAGTGACCATTTTTCCTAAGATGATTTGAATAATTTGAATCGGTTTTTCCATTGATGAAACTGCGTTTATGTTCAGATATTCTGAACTCACCCTTATTAAATTTATTTTCTAAACATTAGTTCAAGTACGGATAGCTCTGAGTGGATTGCCTCTTTAGTATATATAAAAATTTGTTAGTAAGATATATTTCTAGTATTCATTTGCGCTTGATAAAGATACTGTATATCGAAACGTGTCGAGCATTTAAAATGTATTTTAGTAGAAATCATCGTTCACTTGTATTTGTGAAAATGGATTTCTATCACGTAAAAGCCTCGTCAATTGAATTTTTGAAGAAAGCTGACTATAGCTTTTTGGCTTTATTGTAATACAAATTACTTCTCCGTGGAGCAATACATTCGCAAAACATTTGGTTCATAACTATGTGTTTGAAAAACGAAGTGATCCCTAAATACATCAACCTTAAAACAAGAACACCAGTGCAGCAGCCATCAAGGAAGTATTGAAAGGAAAGCTGTCTTGGATGAAAGAAGACAGAAGAATCCAATATAACAAAAGGGATATTTGTTATACTTATGTTCAGGTTATTCATTCAGAGCTTCCCCTTAGATTACATAAAATTGAATTCGATATTTTAGACCTGGAAATCAGAAAAAAAGTCAATAAAATTATCCAGAGTAAATATGAAACTCAATAACCTCATTAAAAATGAACCTAAAATTGAAGAAATTAACACCAACTTGTCAAATCATCAATTTTTCAAAAGATTCATAGATTTAACCGAAACAAATTTCATCATTATTGAGACGCGTTATTGGAGAAAGGATTCAAACAGAATATTCATCCTAAACACCATACATCGAATTTTGAACAATTAGCAATAGATACTGAAATTTGCCTCAAAAGTGTTGAAAACAATAATTCCCTGAAACACCAACCTGCGTCCGTGATTAAGAAAGAGCACCTAAAGAAACTTAATAGACCAATTAAAAATTACATATTAATCAACAATATAAAAGTTAAATCAACATCGAATGACACTATTTTCACAAAAGCAGATAAAGGCAATACAGTTATAGCAATAAATAAACAGGATTATATTTCCAAAACATTAGATTTCCAACTGATAAATTCAATAAGGAAGTAAAGACAGTCATTGAGAATTCGAAATCCATCATTACTGATAGCGAAAAATTTAAACTTATCTTACCGAATCCTTTACCACCTCAACTTTATTCTTCAGTTAAATTGCACAAAAATGGTTATCTAATAAGACCAGTGGTATCATTCACACATGCCCCAGCATTCAAGATCTCCAAATTTTTAATACATATTCTGAAAAAATGTTGTAATTTCAAACCGCCTTTTTCTATTCATAATTCAAATGATTTGATAAGGAAAATAGATATTATTGTCATTCCAAGTAATGCAAAGTTAGTCTCTTTGGATGTCAAGAATTTGTTTCCAAGTATTCCACTGAAAGATCCGTATAATATTATCAATAATTTGTTAACACAAAATATGACAAATCCACGAATTAAATATGACATTATGGCTTTATTATATTTGCTTATCTCAAAATTATTTTTATTTAACGATTGTTTTATAAAAGTTATGAGGACTTATAATGGAAAACCCTTAAGCCCTCTTTTAGCAGAAATCTTCATGGATAACATAGAAAAAACTATTCATAAACACCCGCTTAGTAAACATTTTCTATATTTGTATCGATATGTCAATGAAATTATTGTTTGTTTCACAGGAACAAACAGGCAGTTCACTGTATTCGAAAATTTCATCAACAATCTGCACCCAAAAATAAAATTCACTTCTGAAATAGAACAGAACAATTCGATCAATTTCCTAGACCTAACAATAACAAGGTCAAATAATAAACACCTGCAATTTATCCTAAGCCTTCTCATACAGATATAACAATTCATCATACATCGGCACATGAAAAATAAAGTTGCAGCATTTAACAGCTATATACATAGACTCTTGAACACACTGATGTCTAATGATAATTATTTCCTTTGATGAAACAGATCTAAGCATACTACATAAGACAAAAATTAGCTTTACAACATATATATAAAGAAATTCAATAGGTTAACATATATGGGCATTAGCAATAATGTGAAATCCTTCTCAAAAATTCAAATTTAAATATAGCGTTCAAAACATCAACAAATTTATCTTCATTCATAAGGAATTATAAATCTCCAATTAAAAAGAAAATAAATCAGGTGTTTATAGATTGCATTGTGCAGATTGCAACTGTTTTTATATAGGTAGAACAGGAAGAAATTTCATTGTCAGAATCTCTGAACATAAACGCAGTTTCAGCAATGGAAAAACCGATTAAAATTATTCAAATTATCTTAAGAAAAATGGTCACTCTTTCAATTCAGAATTTAAAATCCTACATTCTGAGAAGAGTGGTATAAAACTCAACCTTCTGGAAGCACTTGAAATTAAGAGATTTAGGAGTTCACCGAAAATTTTTAATGATCAGGTTGACATAAATAACTCACCCATATTAAATGTATTTCCTAAACATTAGTTCAAGTACGGACGGCTTTGAGTGGATTGCCTCTTTAGTATATATAAAAATTTGTTAGTAAGATATATTTGTAGTATTCATTTGCTCTTGATAAAGATACTGTGTATCGAAACGCGTCAAACATTTAAAATATATTTTAGTAGAAATCATCGTTTACTTGTATTTGTGTTTTTCCTTTCATTTATAGAACCAGCTGTAATGTTACAATATCTATTCTTTATGGAAAAAATATTATTCAAGTTTTTTAGCAGTATATAATGACTTTATTTACTTTTACACCCACTGAACGTACTTTGCATTCAAGAAAAACACAAAGAATAATAATGTAGACTTGAACTACTAATAGGGTCCGCGAGCTCTAAAATGGGTCATGTCAATCATCCTCTAAGTTCAATATCGGTTATCATTATTCAACCACTGAAAATGTAGAAAACAAAATTTCAAGGTTGCTTTCCAGCAATCCTCGAAGCTTAAGCGAAACAAAACAGTTCAATAATGAAAAAGATATATACGATAACCATTTAAGAACTGAACTGGTCCATTGTATACTAAACTGCCAGGTAAAAAGGGAGATACCATAGACAGCGGTAAAATTAGTTAAAAAAATAGTTTAAACTTGCTTATCACCCAACTATTTGGTCTATCTTGATCGCTAGGTACTTAGTTGAAGTTCATTTACATGCTATTAATTTAAAAATGCCTAAATTTAAATTCCCAATCCTATTTATTATTAATGAAATACAAATTAATAGATTTTAAGACCTGGTAACCTGCATGGAAATAATTATTAAATCATCAAGATGAACAACTTCCTGAATATAATAAAACAGGTAATTTATTCAATTATGAAACAAAACCTATAACAATGATATAGATTTGTCAATTATGGTGATTGAAAATAATTGAAAGTATTTAAGGTTCCCTAAGATTAATTTGCAAAAAAAGTTAATCATCGCCTTCATCTGTGTCCCCATCATCACGGTATTCATAACTATCTACCTTCATCTGGATGAAAAATTTCAGGATCCACATTATCATCATCCGCAATATGATTTTTCCAAATTTTATTCTTCAATTTTTTCAGTTTCTTCATGTATTGACTTGGCAACAGTTGCATATTGCGGATCAGCTTTTTTCTTCGAAAACACAATATTATAATATACTAGCCTGAATCCGTCTAGGCATACTTTGGATTAGGTTTTCGACCTTCTCTGGGGTGATCTTCTGCCACTCTACTGTGGCTTGGATGAGCTGCTGTGAAGTTGTTGGATTATCCTGGCGCAATTTGATTTTCCTTTTGAGATTATCTCAGAAATGTTCAATAGGATTTAGGTCTGGAGAGCAAGCTGGCCGGTCCAAAATAGCAATTCCCTCTGTTTCAACATAATATCGCGCTAGACTGCTGGTATAAGGAGGAGAGTTCTCTTTCATAAAAGTGAAATTCTCACCGTGGGCACTTCGCCAGAGTCTCACTGTGGGATCCAGCACTAGGTCCACGTAATTTCTAGCCGTGACACTCGCAGAAAACGAAATCGCAACTGTTTTACTTCCCAGCATAATGCCACCCCAAAACATCACAATGCCCGCTTGGTATTTCGGAATTTGCTTTGCTGCTCGGAGTCTAGCTTGTCTTCCACGACCTCTCAAAACCCGAATCCGACGGTCACCTGATCGAACACCAATTTTGGTCTCATCCGAAAAAAGAACGCCAATTCTCAATATTCCAATTATGGTGCTCGATACACCAATTAAGTCTGTTAATTTTTTGTTGTCTGGTTAGCTCTGGAAAATTTAAGGGCCTTCTGATGTATAAAACCCTTGAACGAAGCCTTTGACGTATCATTTCGACTGATACACTGATGCTTGTTGCTTCCAGAAATTGCCTTTGGAATATGGGTGCGATGCACTAGGGTCTTGTTCTTCAGAAGTGATCTTCCTACGACTTCTCCTATGCCTATTTTGCAGAAATTGTAGCTCCACGTATTGGGCGTAGGTTTTTGAAATCACCCCTTGTGATACCCGCATTGTGGCCACTATATCCTTCTGTGTTACCCCGAGAGCAATTATTCAACCCCTCTTGCACAGCGGACAATCCAACGTAAAGCATTTTTAATTATGATTATATCTTATTTTAAATTTTGAAATTCACAGTTTCAAATCTCAGTGATCACTGAGTACAATATCCCAAACATGTGGTGATAATTCAACATTTCTTATTAAATAATCCAGTTTTTTCACAACAAAAACTTCATTCTTCACAAGTAGTCAAAGATCCATGGTTAAAAACAATCAATAATGTGAATTACCGAGTAATTGCATATATATTTGGTTATGTGTACTTGGAGCTGAGAAAATAGCGAAAGGAATGTTCACACGTTATTTTTTTGTAATTTTTCTTGCAGCAAACTGATTCTGATTTCACTATCCCGGTCACGAAATATATTTCATGACAATATTAAATTTAAATTATGATTTCTTCCGAATATTTAAGTTGGGATCGGAGAATATTTAAATAAACATTATTTTCTAAGCATATTAAACGACAAATCATTTAGTTCAAACGTTTAAATATGCGATAATATGATAGCATAAATATTTTATCAAAGCTACGTATTGTGTTCTAATAATCAGAAAACTTCATCTCGATGCTGCACGCCAGATAAATACATATTGTAAATTGTATTCAAATCAATTCGTATTATTTATATAGTTCATATGTAAATGGCCGATGTAGATAAAAAGATGTACAGTTTTGTTACTGGAAACAGCCTTGCTTGAGCATAGATGTAAATTAACAAACTACGTTAATTTATTTCTATGAGCCTATATCAAAAACAATAACTCCATCAGGAACTTAATTATAGGTTAGGAGAGAACAATGGCTTTCTTTACTTGGAAAATATGGGTAACATTAAAACTTGCCTTCGGTGCTTTCAGTTTTCGCTCAATACACTATGGTTTCTATCTTGATGACCAATTTAAAAAAGATGTTATTATTCGATCCGAACGAACGAAAAAATTTGAACTTTAGATCCATGATAAAGTGTTTGTAGCTACTCCCAACAATTCATTACTTCGGAAACGTTGGTTACGCTTGCATTACATGAGTTGCTGTTCAACCATCAAATATAGTGAATTTTCAGACAATTTATATATTTTATCATCAGATATATATTCAGTTGAAACTTTAAGGTGATCTGGTTTGGACTATTGAATGAGGCGTAGATCTCTATCTTCCAGGGAGTACTGGGAATGTAGACAAGCAGTGTTTTATGGAAAATTTGTCTCTGAAAGCTGTACAATCCGAAATTCGCAGTCACCCACGTCAACGGAACGCTGGTGTGTGTTCTCGGGTCCAGAAGTTAACCCAGAAGAAACTGAACTGGTTATTTTTACGAGAAAGCATGAAATACCCGAGGCACACTTTCTCTGGATGAAAACTAGACTTGAAAGAATCGGTTGAATACTGGAAAGAGAGTTCAGTCAGGCTTAGCTTCTTAGGGTGCAGATTGGCAGGTTTTTTGCTGCCCTAATAATATGCAAGAGGGCCTTTAGCGGTACATGGGGCTTGAAGCCCCACGTTCTAATGTGATTCTGCTACCCAGAGTCTAATACGCCTTGCTGGTGTGGTGGTTGAGGGAGGGAAAAGGAAAAACAGACGGCTAAGCTGACTATAGAGCGGCTCAGAGCATTGATGGTGAGAAGTATGGAGGATGCTCAAAGAAACACCCTCACTGCGATACAAGGTGCATTGTTAGGGATCGAACCACTACACCTCACAATCAATAACAGGGCAGTTTTCGGGGATTATGCTAGTGGCGGTTGAAAGACACATCCTGTTACTGAAGCTTTTAAGAGCTACAACTTCCTCTGGGTGAACTCAGATAAAATTAGGCTGAGGTTCTACCTCGGTGATAACATCAAAGTGATAATCCCATCCAGACTAGAGTGTGCGAAAAGGGAGGACACCTTGTCAGATGGAGGGTACAACTGGTACACAGATGGCTCGAGGACTTAAGAGGGTCCAGGTAGCGAAGTTCAATGCCGTAGAAATAATAAGAGCTTTTACCTCCCATTATATAATCAGATAACAGTTTTCCAGTCAATGATCATGGCAAAACTTGTGTGTGTTTGAAGGATTGCAGAACTGGGTGTTACTAATGACTGGATTACGATCTGCACTGGAACAAATGGTGGTAAACAAACATGTCCATCTCCTTTGGATTTCGAGTCATACTGAGATCAGAGGAAATAAGACTGTGGATAGACTGGCCTACCTAGGAGCTAAGAAGACTCTAATAAGATCAGGGCCCGCGTTCGGGATTTTGTTAAGGTAAGGCTGAGGAATCGCTAACGAAACAACATAGTGAACAATCAGTCGAAAACAGTGCCGGATACATCACCTGTTAAAACTGGAGAAGGTTGGTACTTGAAGGCCATTGAACTAATGCATGACACCTGGCACAGATAAATACAAGGCATGACATGTTTAAACATCATAACTGCAAGATAATATTAGAGAATAATCGATAAGTAGTGTGAAATTGAGGTCGAAACACCAATTCACTTGCTCACCACATTACTGCTATAAACCTTCTTGGGCGTAACCCACACGGTACGGAAATGAAGGAAGTAAGTGATCTGCCGAAGATACCCTTCTGATTCATTTATAGAAGGGAGACACCAGTGTCTGTGTCGATATCCATCACAGACCCCTTGATATTATCCCTACTCTAAGTTAGCTATTTGGTTCTGGTAGTTGGAAATTCCAATTAATAGTATTGATCATTAACAATGGAGCGAAGTTTACTCTTTTGGGGCAATATTTATTAAGACAATAAACTGAAACTCTCACTTGGAGGAGAAAAATAAGTGAGTGGTTTGAAATTGGGGTTGAAACACCAATTGATTTGCTTACAACATGCCTGATGTAAACCTTCTTGGACGTATCCCACAGGGCGCGGAAATGTAGGAAGTAAGTGATCTGCCGAAGATACCCCTTCGATCCATTGAAAGAAGAGACACACCAGTGCCTGTGTCGATATTCATGACAGACCCCTTGATATTATCCCTACTTTAAGTTGTCTAGGTTCTGGTAGTAGGAAATTCCAATAAATATTAATAAATACTAACAATCGAGCGAAGTACACACTCTTGGGTAATCTTTATTTAGACGATGAACTGAAACTCTCACTCAGAGAAAGTATGTCACAGAGCCAGAGTGTCCTTCAGACATATATCGAAAAATATATGAAAAGTCAACCCAAAGCAGATATATTGGGTATACATTAAGTTAAGTGTACACAGATCACCTATGGTTCTAAACTGAAGTGTATAATGGACCAACAGGTAAATTGCCAACAGAAATCACACTATAATAAAATCAGACCTACTCAATTAGAATGAGAGTATTATGTGGATGGTTTCTCGATCATATTTTCATCTATTACTGGAGAGCTAGGAAAAATTGATAAAATATCAAACAGCTAAATTGATGAGAAGCTCAGAACCAATGGTTGATATACTGGCATACAGCTTCCTGGTTCTGCCCTTAGACTGCCTAAAATAATATGTAAGAGCTTGCCTTCGATGATCTCAGTTTTCGATAAATAAACTACGGTATCTATCTTGATGACCAAGTAAAAAAGATGTTATTATTGGATTCGAACCAACGAAAAAAATTCTTGTTCTTAAGATCCATGTATTTGTATCTACTCCTAACAATTCATAACTTCGGAAACGTCAGTTTACGCTTGCATTACAGGGGTTGCTGTTATAGTGACATCAAATAAAGTAAATTTACAGACAGTTTTTAAATTATTTGGGTAATATGTCGTCAGATATATATTCAGTTGAAAAATTATACAGATGATCTGGTAATGACTATTGAAGAAGGCAACGATTTCAATCTTCCAGCAGGAAATGAGAATAGACAAGGGGACTGAATTAGAAAATATGTCTCTATAACCTCAAAAAATTTCAGAGAACCAGTAAAAGGAAGCTAGGCTCTCGCAACTGTCAACCTGAGTGGAACGGTGGTTTTCGTCTTCAGGTCCAGGGATTAACCTAGAAGAGACGGAACTGGTTATTTTCACGAGGAAGCATAGCATACCCATGTTCGAGGCACATTTTCAACTAGACTTGAATCGATTCAATACTTGGGGATAGTACTGAGTTAAGCATATTGAGATGCAGACTAGCCGCTATGAGACTTGAAGCCACACGTGCTAATGTAATTCTCCAATATCATTCTGCTACCCAGACTCATCTAGGGTAGCAAAGCAGAAACGAAGCTGTGTGGTGTGTAATCAAAGAAACACCCCTTTTGCGGTGCTTGGTGCACTGCTAGTGGTCAAACAATAATTAGTAAGGCAGTTTTGACTACTTATAGGCTGAGAATAAGACTAGTGCGAGAAATACCCTGACCACCTCCTCTGCATGAACTCAGATAGAACTAAAATTCCATTCAGACAGGAGTGGGAGGAAAGAAAGTATTTCTTGCCTGATGGAGGGTATATCTGCTACACGGATGGCTCTAAGAACAAAGAGCACTTGAAGTCAGTCGAACTAATGCACGACACTTGGCACAGATAATGCTAAGGCATGACAAGTTCAAATATCACCTGTGAAAGATAGGACTGAAGATTAATCTCAAGTGGTGTAAAATTGAGGTGGAATCACCAATTCATTCGCTCAACATGGATGTGCCTTAGGCGTAACCGTTTGGGCGCGGAAATGTAGGAATTAAGAATAGGATGTAGTTACAAGGAAGAGGGACACAAAGAGCCCCTTTGTCGATATACATGACGATCCCCTTGACATAATCCGCAAGAAGTTAACTTTTTGGTTCTTATAGATGAAGTTCCAATTATTATTTATTAGGACAATGAACTGGAACTGTCACTTTCAGATAGTTTGTCACAGAACCAGACAGTCCTTCAGGCATATGTGGCGAAATATGAATGGTCAAAGCAAATACATTGGGTATAAACTATAGTCATCAGATCACAGATCACTCCTGTCTCTACAGTGAAATAGGCAAATTTCTGACAGAAATCACACGATCACAGAATCTGGCTTATTTGGCTATTATATCTATGGATACCGATGAGTTCTTAGTCTTCTTTCTCTTCATTATATACTGGAGAACGACGCGAAATTGATTACATCTCAAACAGGAATACTGAACTTCAGGAATAATGCTTGATATACTGTTGATATACACCAGCTTCATGGTTTTGCCCTCAGACTGCTTTAAATAATATGTCGAGGTGGACACTTCCCAATATTCATACCCTCAAATAGGAAGCTTACCAGTTCTGTTTATTGATGGATCCAAACCGGATGCAAGTATGAGTGTAGGAATATTTAGTAGCTAGCTGAGGAGTAGCAGACGATCTTGTCTTCGTTAAGCTGCAGGAGAAAATACTACTTATCAAAGGGTGAGAAAACAAAACCCTTATAGTGCAATTTACTATACAACGGGAGGCACTCGTATCGCCTTGAATCCTGAATGGAGTGTTTATCCTACTTGCGAAAGGAAAAATAATCTAGAAGTTACCTTGAATGGTAAGCTATGTGAAACTGGATAACAACACACAAGGATAGACATACTTTATCGTCATGTCGAAAGACCTGTGCAAAAAAATGGCATGTCCATGAACAACTTTAGTGGCTTTATGTGATAGTTGTAAGATCACGTAATTCTTATATCTGCATTGCTTGGTGGGAGTGCAGTCTTCGGCTATCTGAAAGTTCGCATACGACTCCAGAACTACCTTAGGAGTTGAAGATGGTGTAAACAGTTGAGGAGTGACCAAGGAACAATCTATTTGTCTTGGCAGGCTTGCGAGTGATTTCAAGCAGAAATATAGTTCACAACTGGTTGATTTTCTTCAATTTTTAAATCCTGAGAATTACACTGTCTCCCCCGCCATTGGGACATAAGTAACAGCTACAATGTTTGTGTGTTGTGAACAAAATGTAAAAAATAGAATGAAAACATTGTGTCAGTAATATTGACTGGATTTTAATATTTCAGGCCTAAGAAGAAAAGAATCTGATACAATATGTAGATATGATTATAGGTGTCTCTGTTAGTACTTGTGTGCATTAGTGTAGATAACGAGCTCCTGCATTCGTGGCTGTGACAATATTTCTCTAGGGCACTCCGGATCTGATCTTTTGGCTATTTGTACCTTGTATCAGTTCGAATTTTAAACCTTGGTGGGGACGAAGATTTCATCCTATGGAATGCTAGAAACGACGACCGTTTTTTAAAAATGGAAAAAACTTGAGAATATTTCGTTACCAACATTATGCCTCAGTTCTGGTTGATTATTTTCAAGCAGAAATATAGTTCTATTACTTATGCAGCATTTCATCTCTTCAATTTTTCAAGAAACCCGAAAAACGTTCCATTTCAAATAATCCCTGAACAACGAGACTAACAGGCATCATATCAGATGACCTTGTTGGCCATTCAATGGCCCCTTTGTAACCTACTCAATTACTAATAGGATGTAAACTAATAATTATGACTTTAATCAGAAAAGGTTCTTACTTTGTGGTTTACCCTGCTCAGTCGTTTTAGATGGGTCGTGGATTTTAGTTCTCTTCACAATAAAATGAACGCAATTTATTCAAAATTAGGCTCGACAAAATTTAAGGAATGGACTTATCTTTATAGTGATGTGCTAGCACATCAGAGAGTATCTCAGCAGGCTGGTGGATATCCAAGGAAAATATTGATCTCCTCTAAAAATAATGGAGGTTGGTGGATATCCAAGAAAATGAATAAACTCCTTGGTCCTGACCAAAATGAAGGTGTTAAATTTGTCTCCTCCAAAAACAATATGGCCGTTTCCCCTGTCCCCTCCGAAACAACATGGCTGGTATTTTGTCATCTCCAAAAAGATATAGCTGGTATTTTGTCCTCTCCAAAAAAATTTGACCCTTGTTTTTTCCTCACAAAAAACTGTAAAAGTTTTATATATCACCATGTGCTCGTAATAAGTACAAGTGTTCTCTCCTCTGCATTTATTTGAATTTTGTATGATTTTAACAAACGAAAAATGGTAAATAGCCTAGATAAATATATAGATATACAAATAATAAGAAAATAAAATGGCGATTGAACACACCAGACTTTCAAATCAATTATAAAGAAAAAATCTAGATATGATGATTAAAAAATATCACTTATTTCCTGGCCATTTAAATAAAGCCGGAGAGAGGTCAGCAAGTAATGAATGAAGTTAATAAGCAAAATAAATATAAGATGAATATGAAAGGAATGACAAAATCATAAAAAGCTATGTTGGGGAATGAACAAAGCAGTAAAAATTCCTATATGAAAATTAAGAATTAAGAACGTAGAAACCGTAGATCAATGATGTAAGTAAATGTGACCTAAAGAGAATATAAGATTATCGAGAATGGATATTCAGAAATCTATGCACATGTTGAGAATATAATTTAAAGATGGAAATTGAAAATAATTACTTAGTTGTGCGAGGCATCTAGGTATTCATTCAATGTTTGATCAATATTAAAAGAAAATAAAGAAATAAAGCGGATGATAATGGATTATTACTTACCCTTTTATTTTAAAGGGTTATCAAACAATTCACAAATTCTTATGATTAATTAATTTCGAGTGATTTCAACGAAGAAAATGAATGAACTCCGGTGTTCTCTCAGTCGCCGATGGTAGAGGTGATTATTCACGGAATGAATGGTTATAGAATCAAAGTGACTTGCACTGTGTTAAACTTGCACCGTGTTAATCCTAAGGTTATTCAGTTAAAGTAGTAAAGGCCACTAAGCATTCTACACCTTGTTAGCCAATCCATTTTCCAGAAAAATTCCATAATTCCTTATAGTGTCTTCTGTATACAACCAGTGCTTAAACGGCACACATAGTCATACTTCATTTAGGATCATACAGGGTTGAACAAGAGCTTTATTATGATGCTTTTTAATACTTTTATCGTAGTCGGCGTCATATTTTCGACATCCGTCATTAAGAGAGCAAATGAACGTTATCACAAAGTGAAAAAATGAGGAAACGAAAATCAAATTCAATCTATCTGGATGTTTGCTATAAATCATGGAATCAACCTGATTATTAGTGTAAGTTCAACTTTTTTCCATTCAGTATTACTATTGAACGAAATTATTTCTGAGCGTACCTTTTCTCTCACATAATTATTATTAGTCGAATAAAACTTAAGATGTTACATCGAAGAACATCTTTTTTTTCTGGCAAGTTCAAAACTCGTTGAAAGAAATATCTTGGCCAACATTACAAGCAGACATCAAGATATCTAAGCCACATGCAGAAGCAACAATAATATTTTGTGTAAGGCTCGATTCAAAACTGGTTGATTTTTTCTAAATTTTAATTTCATCAATGCACCCTATTAATCAATGGTAGTCGGCCGTTTGCAAAAATCATCTGGATAATACGATAAAGGGATTTTGTTCTCTCGAACCGGTCTAATAGGTGTCCACGTCTGGTGGATATCCACTCAAACGACACTTATTTATTTTCTAAACATGTATAGAGTGTATTTATGCCGTCCATTATAGCTTAGGGGGAACTGTATTCAAATTTTTGAATGAAGCCGCCGTTCACACACTGCAGGTGAGAAATTCGTGCGGTGAGACACGATCGCCTTTGTTGGAGGACAGGCGCCTTTTTTAAAGGTCCAATGTGCAAGACAGCTCAAGCTTTCATTATCCGGTCCACCAAACGTGTAGTTTTGACACAATCATCAGCTGTTTTTGATGTATTTATAGCGCGATACGTTCACGAACCTTTTAAAGTTGCATTCCCTTTATATTACTTAGGATGTAAGACTGTCGTTGCAATTTTTTCAAGATTTGATCAAAATAATGACAACTTTGTTGTTAAAATTGATAATAAAAAACAAGTACTGTGTTTTAAGGAATTTTACTTAATAATTGCGATTCGTAACGCGTTTCACTACACCGTAGCTTCTTCAGACGAATGATTATGCAGAAAAATGTAAATGAGAATATAACTATAAATGTTCTTGAGTAATTAAAAGCTTATTGGTCGCCTCCTCCTAAGTGGTTATTTATGACAGGTATATCCAATAAAATTAAGGAATAGATTGCTTCAAAAAAAATTGAATCATTTGAAGGGCTTAAATCGACTTTTCATTGATGAGTCTACCTGAAAAATTTGTATTTATTTATTTCTAAATTTTAAGGAAATCTTTACTTTCCAATATTTTCTTTTTAATATCTGTATGAAACCATTTAAAATTGTCTTCAATAATGAAACATTTTAACCTGGTATGAGATGATTGTTAAAATTTGAAATTGATTTTTAAAGAAATTAATGCGTTTATGTACAATTCCGAAATATATTTAACCTTAAGAGTGTCTATGTGATTGAATTATATTAATTTGTTTATAAAAACTTTCACATTTATGACATCAATAAGATTATACGTGAAAATTCCCATATAACCATAAATCAGAAGTAAAATTTATCTGTAATGTACAGCATGTCCCATTTTGGGGTGCCACCAGGAGCATCTCTGTTATTATTTAAGATAGAGAGATGGGGTTTTCACGACCCTTGGCTACTTTTTCGAGACAAATTCATAGAGCTAATCAGAATTATTCTAACTTCAGTGGTTTTTGAGTTATTCGCGAATCTTGAAAATTTCCGGATTTCTTTTTTTCTCGATATCTCGGTTCTTATGGAAGATAATTGAAATCTGTTTTTACGTTTCTGAAACGGTTTTTGAGTAGATTCAGTGACGTACTCGAAGATTTTCGTTTTTCATTAATTATGACAGATATGACATAAAGTTGCATTTTTTAAATACGAACATAGTTTTTTTGGCATATTCCGATTGCCGTTTTTTTTACTTTTCAAAGATATATAACATGATGACAAAATTTCCACCCAATTTGAAGAAAATAACGGAATAATGATTTACCCTGGCTGGGCGAAGGAACACACGTGAGCGGACGAACCATAGAACATTTGTAGTTATTCGATGAAAACGATCAAAACAATGCAAAATCTTCTTGACCGAAATAATGGAGCTAGGCTGCTCCTAAGATTCCATCGTTATTTATGACATCCGCAATTTCCGCTTTTATTTTATTTTTGAGATTGTCGTTTAGTTTCTAGAGTTCTCTGAGAAATACCTACATGAGAATAATAATAAACCTAATAATTTACTCAAATTTACTTCTCATAATGATTTACATATATTGCTCGAACTGATTTCCATCATGTTCTAAACATAAAGTGCATCTTCGGATTATATCTTCTATGGCCCTAGTCAAATGTAGCGAGGATCTCCTCAGATCTTCGAATGCTTCATTTGTTGCTTTCTTCAATTGATCGTAATTGGCGTATTGCCTCCTATATATCTTATTTTTAAATAACCCCAAAGAAAAAATCTAAAACGGATAGGTCAGGAGACCTAGGTGGCCATTGAATTGGGCCATTGGTACCGATCCATTTATTTTCAAAATTTAAATCCAAGTAGTTCCTCACCACGGCCGAATTATGGCAAGGAGCACCGTCTTGTTGGAAGTAATATGTGTTGAATTGAGCAAGAGGAATGTCATCTTGCAGTTGTGGCAGACAAATATTTAAAATTTCGAGATATCTCTGTGCATTCAAGTTGCCATGAAAGATATAGTAGGCTAATTTGTTGCCCATTACGAAACACGACACATTGAAACCGAACCTCCCCGGCTGTCGTCGAGCTACTGCTTCGTGTTGGTTTTCGTTTGCCCAGAATCTATTCGTATGGCGATTAAAGATTCCGGCACTGCTGATTCTTGACTCATCAGACCAAATGATATGTCGCCCAAAACGAGCTTCACCTCTGATTCTCCCGAAATACCAATTGCAGAACGCCGTTCTCCTCTCTGCTTCCCGGCATGGAGATGATGAATTATTCATTATCACCTCTATTCCGTTTATTGTAGTTTTTACTTCTTGGTTTCTCGAACGAACCATAATTGGAAAGATTTGCTTCCATTTTGGCGAAGAACTTCCTGTTTGGTTGAATTCTTTGAGGAAATCTATTGGAGAGTGTCAGTCAGGTATTTAATATTGATTAGAATTACTACTTCCATTTCCATTGTCGAACCTTCAGCATATCAACTTTTCGAAATTTTCGTATTTTCTATATTGTTCCATAGTGTTAATTGCAGAAATTAACTAAACAATCCAAATTCAACAACGAACACAACAATTTTACGAATTCAAATAGACACGAAGCCAATATATCCACAGATAATGAATAATAATAATTATTGGTCGTTCTATGGTTTCTAATGAACGTGCAAAGATGAAGACTTCTGTGTTCACAAAGAGCATTCAGACATAGAAGATATAATCCGAAGATGCACTTTATGTTTACAACATGATGGAAATCAGTTCGAGCAATATATGTAAATGATTAGGAGAAGTAAATTTGAGTAAATTATTAGGTGCCTATTATTATTCTCATGTAGGTATTTCTCAGAGAATTCTAGAAACTAAACGACAATCTCAAAAATAAAATAAAAAGCGGAAATTGCGGATGTCATAAATAACGATGGAATCTTAGGAGCAGCCTAGCTCCATTATTTCGGTAAAGAAGATTTTGCATTGTTTTGATCGTTTTCATCGAATAACTACAAATGTCTTATAGTTCGCCCGCTCACGTGTGTTCCTTCGCCCAGCCATTAGGGGTAAATCGTTATTCCGTTATTTTCTTCAAATTGGGTGGAAATTTAGTCATCATGGTATATATTTTTGAAAAGGAAAAAAACGGCAATCGGAATATGCCAAAAAAAACTATGTTCGTATTTAAAAAAATGCAACTTTATGTCATATCTGTCATAATTAATGAAAAAGAAAAACTTCCAGTACGTCACTGGAATCTACTCAGAAAACCGTTTTAGAAACGTAAAAACAGATTTCAATTATCTTCTATAAGAACCGAGATATCGGGAAAAAAAGAAATCCGGAAATTTTCAAGATTCGCGAATAACTCAAAAACCACTGAAGTTAGAATAATTCTGATTAGCTCTATGAATTTGTCTCGAAAAAGTAGCCAAGGGTCGTGAAAACCCCATCTCTCTATCCTAAATAATAACAGAGATGCTCCTGGTGGCACCCCCAAAATGGGACATGCTGTACATTACAGATAAATTTTATTTCTGATTTATGGTTATATAGGAATTTTCACGTATAATCCTATTGATGTCATAAATGTGAAAGTTTTTATAAACGATTAATAAATTCAATCTTGGTGACACTTTTAAGGTTAAATATATTTCTGAATTGTCCATATTGTTATTATCTTTAACAGTGTTTTAAATTTTCAACACTATTTCATACTTTAATAAACTTATTGAAGAAAATTTTAAATCATCAACCATTAAAGACACCACGAAAAAAGCGATTTCCTTAAAATTTAGTGTATTTTCATTCTGTGATTACTCGCAAACCGTACAACTAAAATGATTCAATATGTTTTGAGGAACGAATATTCGGAATTGGTTCTCATTCATGTATTTGAAAGAAAACTCGTAGATGTGACAAGTAAAGACTCACGACTTGACTTGAAAATTACGATTTTATGTTCAAAAAGAGCGGGATTGAAGATTTCAATGATACTGAATATCGGGAAATATTTAAATGAAATTCAACATAAGAATGTAGAAAGAATTCATAACGTTCTTGAAGGAATCAGAAATGCAAAACAAGAACCAGAATTGAGTGAACATTTTCGAAAAGAAAAGACAATGCATCTCAAAAACGTGAATTAATTTTCTATAAAACAGCCTGCTTTATCAACTCCAGGAAAGTACGCAAAATTCGTCTTTTCGCCATAACTCAGAGATGCTAAAACTTGCACTGCTGGCAATCTGCCTCAATATTTTTAGACTACTTACGATCGAATCTGAGAGGCTGCAAGTATGTGTAATGCAGGGTAGTCGTAAATACACGATACACCCTACATATCTACCTACCTACCTACCTAGGTAGGGTGTACCGTAGCATATATAGGTATTGGCTTTCCGCGCAATATACATTATTTTAGTCAAGGTTTGGGTTAGGTTTACTTAGATTCTGCTCTATAATATCAATGAAAAAACTCATAGTTATTCAAAATTGCGAGTTTATTGGTTGTAATAGAATGAAAGAATTATATATGGTGTTAAACTTAACTAAGGAGTGACTTTGGATGTTGTAGCGTGTCACTGCATGTCCTCTGCATACTTTTCATAAGATGGTACGTAACCAACCACTGAGTGCTAAAGGCAAGCATGATGACATATGATTGTCATGAGTCGATTGCGATATTTTGACTTAATTATCTTCATTTCAGAAAATGCAGACTCGCACAAGTGAAGAAATTTGTATGAGATGCTGTAGCTTGAGATGTAAATCTGATATAATCTGCACCAACTCATTTTCAACAGAACATGAGTTCATATTAAACTGACTTGCTATTTCAGTAGTTAATTCCTCAACGTTTTTACATGAAGAAGGATAACTCATAAATGATGCTATATTAGCCAATTTACTGCAATCTTAAAAACGCATTACGTTTTTAATTTACTCTTGAATGTGTTTACTACGCTAATCATCTTAATAATATTCTTTCCATTACCTTGGAGCTCCAAGTTAATGGTGTTTAAGTGCATTGTGATGTCGGTCAAAAATGCCAAATCAGTCAGCCATTTTTTGTTTTTCAACATATGAGTGTCATCGCCTCTTTTGTCTAGAAAAGCTGTTATTTCGGATAATACTTCTTAAAACCTTCCTAGGAATTTTCCGCGACTCAACCAACTGACGACCGTATGAAGAACTAAATCAGTGTGTTTTTGAAATCTCCAAATAAAGTATCACCCGCTTCTATAAATGCTTCCTTCACAACCGATCCATCTTCGAATGGTTTCTTGTGTTTCGTCAATATATGAGATATTTCAAATGACGCGATCGTAGCAGCTTTTGATTGTTTGGCTGGTCTTTTCAACATGGTTTATTCTTTTTTCAAACGAGATATCAAATCACATACTTTTTGTTTTCTCAATTCACCCTGTGGCGAAAAATCCTTTTCATAGTTTTTATGAACCGTTTTATGATGCCTCAAAAGTTACCACGCTTAGGTATTGCAACTGACGCACGACAAATGAGACAAATGCGCTTATCCTTCACCATACAAAAGAAGAAATCTACCTCCCAATCGTTATTAAAATGATACTATCTAGATTTCTTCGCTGCACTCATTTTGTACTATTTAATAATAAACTTTGTATCGACGTTGTATTGCCTTCAAGCTACAATTCAGAATGACTTCCTGCAAGCATATATATATATATATATATATATATATATATATATATATATATATATATATATATATATATATATATATATATATATATATATATATATATATATCGGATTGAACAAAAGTATCGAATATTCGATATATTATATATATATATATATATATATATATATATTTTCTTTGACAAGTACCGCGCGTTCCTTTGATAAAGCCGCCTTTTGCCGCTTTCAGAGTGTTATTTCATTACGTAATAAATGTTTGTAGTTTAGTTAACTACTTATTAAAATTTTTTTTTCTCAAGATCTATTCAAAAAGCACTCGCACTGCCATAACTTGAAAACTTGAAATCTCAGATACAGGGTCTGTATGAACTTTATTTAGTTTTTACGGCGAATCTAATCAAATTAAAAAAAATATGTGGTACAATTTGAAAAAACATAGTTTTCGATGTTTCTTCGTTTCGAAATGTGAGGCAAAAAAAAGGCACTCTCTAAACTGACTGTGATTCAGTCGGATATGAGTTATGTCCCGCATGGTCTCTTGTTTTCAAACCACCTTTCATTAGTCTAGTAGCTCACGCCGTTCACGGGATATATCAATGTTTCCAAGAAGCAAAAATCGATCATTTCCAAGTTAGACTGAGATAATTCATGAACTAAAGAAGCTAGACTCATGTGTTAGGTATTTTTGTAATAGGAATAACAAGTGTGATCGAACCAGTCATCAAGTGCCATTGAGGTGAAAATATTTTAGAAGTTTCTGACTAGCTTAATCAACTACCAAACTTCAGAACGATAGCATCATTAGTTCTCCATAAATGTCTAATAGGTCTTTCAACTTGGGATACCGTGTAGAAATCTACTTCACGTTGTAGGTAATATCAATATTTGGTTGAGTGTTGTTGCCGAATACAGAACCTTTGCATTTTTGAAATGGCTGCTAGTTGATTTCCACCTTTTCTCCTTTGAATAAACCAAATTCCTTTACGGAGCTTCTTCTATCTACTTATTGCACTGCGAAACGAATTGAATGTATCGCAACCAATTCAAAGCTTTTGTATTTTACCTATATAGGTACGGCAATAAGCTATTCACTTGTAAACTCAACTGTATGCTCCTACAAGTATCAAGGTTTCAAGCAGCTAGCAAAAGCTTGATGTCAAGTCAAGCTTTGGTTTTCAAAATCAAGTTATTTATGGTTCATTTCCAAAAAATAGTGCGTAATAGCTCAAAATCCGTTTCACAAAAAAAATCGCACATACTACGATTCTAAAAATATCGAAACAATTCATACATAACTTCAAGAACAACCAAAATATTGACACTGGACTGATTCTGAAAAGTTTCATAATTTCCATATAGATGGAATATTTTCCTTTATCAGAAATGCAAATCATGGAGTGGAAAAAGCAATAATAAGAATGAAGAACGGAAGACCCTGTGGTCCAGACGAAATAGAAGTAGAAGTGCTGAAACTGTTCAATGAAGTGGGCATGGACCATCTAATCAATCTAATCCAACCTAACCTAACGCAAACAGATCACGAGGAAGGTCATTTTCCTCTATCCACAATATATTACATAGTTGCAGTACCTAAACGTCCTAATCTGTCCATCCTGTACTTTGCTTATATTGCTTTCGTTTTGTTTTTTTGTATGTCGTGATAACAAGCTATTGCTCCCACATGATATCGTGCTTTCCATCAAAATGCACGGAAATTCCTCGAAACAAAATCAAACAAAGATTTAACATCGCCCACATAAATTACCTCTGTATGATTTAGCAGCAGTACTAGAACTACCACTCATTAAAAGCCTAGAATTTATAGCTAATATCCCAATGAATGAACCTATAAATTCCAGATGATCATTTATAAAACGAGTTAGTTTCGTGCTTAATGGATTTGTACGTCGTAAGTTCTCGATCTATCAAGAAATTCCATGTAGATCTTTGCGAATAAGTCTCACGAAGTAATATTATCGGCTAACCGTGAATAAATAAGGTTTTGTCTGAATAAGGACTCTTGAAATAGGAAGCGAGTGAAGAAATATTATTAGATTAATCGTTGGATGAGTAAAAATAAACTTAAAAATTTAGAAATGGGTAGTTCACATTGCAGCTAATTTTCTGAATAAAATGCTGAAAAAAAAATTGAGAAAGATAGATTTGCTTTTCCCTAGAATGAAAAGAATGAAGTATCAGCTATATCCCGTGGTTCAGCTGAAAGTTGTATGCAAAAAGCTTCTTAGATAGATAGATAGATATAAGTTTACTCGTTCAAAAATTGTAAATAAATATACCAATTTATTACCTTTCGGCTTTTGTCAGAAAAAGGGGACACATAAAATGTAAACATACATGTAAAATAATAATATATGAACAGTGCAAACATCAAACATTATATCAGGCATTGATAATTCAAGAAAGAATATTTCCTTTTACATTCTCCATTTCGGAAAACAAAATTATATGAAAAACATCAAACCCATAAAAACAAGAAAAATCTTGGCTGAAACGCATACTTTTAAAAAAAATCATCAATTATCCAACGTGTGTAAATACTATCAATTACAAAAATCATTTTCCCCGCATACCACCGCCCCAGAAAAAATCTGCACCACACAGTTCAAATTATGAGTAGCAGTGATCATTCTGTGAAAATAGATCTAAGTTATTTTTCACGTACAGCCTCGTAGATGAATATAGATGGAAGGGTCAGTATCTTATTTTTCATATAAACATCTTTACAACTGTTTCTGTTATTTAAGCAGGAAATATTCCTCACGCATTTCTTCTGCAACTTCTTAATTCAACATAAGCGTGGTATGCTGTGAGGGCAGCTTCACGAATCACAAGCGAGCGAACCATGCGTAAGCATAGCTTCCTATCTGACTGAGTATCAATGATCACCCCCAAGGACCTCATTTGTTCCACCCATTGGATAGTATTTTCCTTGTAATTGATCACAATTTTATTTTGTTCCGTTCTGAAACCAAATTTTAATAATTGAGTTTTTTCAGAGTTCAACATTAAGTTGTTTTTGCTGAAATAATCCTCGAGATCATTCAGATTTCTCACTATCGACTGTTTCAGATTATCATCATCACTGGAGCTCGTAACAATGTTCGTATCGTCGGCAAATTAAATGACAAGGTCTTTGATGAGTCCTGCCAAGTCGTTGGTATATATGATGTATAAAAGCGGTCCGAGAATTGCCCCCTGAGGAATACCTCTTTTCGAAAATTGTATACTAGACGATAGGGTCCGACCATGTTTGCCTTTTTTTGATACGTATTGTGGCCTATTTGACAGGTAACTTCGGAACATCTTCAGCACAACTCCCCTTATACCAAGTTCCAACTTTTTCAACAGAATCTTCCTATCCACACTGTCAAATGCTTTGGATAGATCCAATGCCATCGCAAATGTTTGTCGATATTAAGTGATTCTAGATCGCATACAAAGCCATGTAAACCGCCCTGATAGTACCCCTTCCCTTTCTAAAACCGTTTTGAGAATTAGAAAAAATCATTTTCTGCTCCAAAAAAAGTCTTTCATTCATTATTTTCTCAAGAACTTTGCTGAGGTTATTCAAAATAGAAATAGGTCTATAATTGCCCATAATATTTTTGTCTCCTTTTTTAAATATAGGTATAATTTTGGCACATTTAAGTTCGTTTGGAAAAACGAGTTTGAATGCTTGGGTTTATTATGTAGGATAATGAGTAAACTATCTGGGGGCTATGTGCTCAATTAGTTTTGTAGGTATTTTGTCTGCCCCTGTTGCAGTTGTATTTTTGGGGGACATCAATGTATTATATATTTAAGCGGGTGTGGCAGGTTTGAAAAATATTGTATTATCATTTTTTCGGATGTTATTGAATTTAAAGTTGCTGCTTGAAAGCTTGATACTTGTAAGAGCTTACAGTTGAGTTTAGAAGTAAATCGCTTATAACCGTACCTGTGCAGGTGCAATACAAAAGCTTTTAGTTGGCTGCAATACATTTAATTCATTTCGAGGTGCAATAAGTAGACAGAAGAAGCTCCGTGAGGCAATTCGGTTGATTTAAAGAAGAAAAAGTGGTAATACACCAGCAGTCATTTCAAAAATGTAAAGAATTTTCATATTCAGCAACAACATATTGATGTTACCTGCAACTTAAAGTAGATTTCTACAGGGTATCCTAAGTTGAGTGGCCTATTAGACGTCTATGAAGAACTTATGATGCCATCATTCTAAAGTTTTGGAAGTTAACATATTTGATTTCACTAATAATCATATATTTGTTTTTTGATGCATTCAAGATGGGATCGTATTCGCTACTTTGTTCTATCGATCGTTGTAACAGTGCATGCATACCCTCAAATGTGTCTGCCAAAAGAATGGTGTTGTCGGCGTATCGAATATTGTTGATGTGCTCTCCATTAATGAATACCCTCTGAAACTTCCGCAAATGCATCGGCAAAGAGTTCCTCCGAGCATACATTGAATAACAGGGGTGATAACAAATAACCCTGATGACTCCTCGTCGAATGTTTATTTCATTCGTCAGTCTATCCTTCACTCTCACTGCATCCACTAAACTTGTACTAGGAAAAGTGCCTCTCTTGTCCCCAATTCATCTCTAAATCCAAACTGATTTCAAGTTTTCTGTATATGCGCTCATGTATAACTCAGGAATAATTTCAATGTATGAAATATACGATTCCTGAAAACCATCATGGTTTCCTTCCAGGTCGTTCAGTGATTACAAACCTGCTTCTATGTATCAACGATTGGGCATAGGCTGTAGACTGCGGGATTCCAATTTATGTAGTTTATTTAGATTTTTCGAGAGCGTTTGATAGAGCCCCACATCGATGACTGCTGTATAAGATTGAACACCTTGGCATAAGAGAAAAGTCTCCACTCAAGCCGGTTTCAAGTGGTGTTCCTCAGGGTTCCGTTTTAGGCCCATTACTATTCCTATTGTATACTGCTGAACTTCCTTCTATACTTTCTTCCACCTGCTCTCTCTATGCTGACGATACAAAATTATATAATAATCCATTTTATGACTTCCACGCCCTTCAACAAGATCTCGATCATCTGTCCAGGTGGTGCACCGACTGGATTTTACCCTTGAATTTGGATAAGTACAAGGTCCTACGTGGACTGATCATATTCAAAGTATTTGTAGCAAGGCTTCTAGACTTTCTTTTCTGCTTCAGAGATCTTTCAAAGGTTGTCAGCCCAAAACTTGTAGTCTCTTATATAAAACTTATATTCGTCCATTAACGGAATTCGCAGGTCCTGTGTGGTCTCCGATTTACAATTAGGAGACGAATTCTCTCGAATCTATTCAGCAGAGGATAACAAGAATTCCGTACGGGCGTCGACGACCAAGTTATTCTGAACGCCTCAAAATATCTTCAACCTTTCAATAATAGACGGCTTCGAGATGATATTATCGTCTACAGGGCCTTGAATAACAGGTTCGGTGCAGATTTATCTCCACTTCTAACGATCAATCACAACAGACATCTACGAGGCCACAGACTGAAATTATATCGAGAAAACTTCAAATTCATCCCAAGACAGAATTTTCTTTCCAATCGTGTCTTTACGGCATGGAATAATTTACCACCACATGTAATTTCTTCTACTTTTGTCAATGCTTTCAAGAATGCCTACGATTCATGGATATTATCTGAAACAGGCAACTGAAGATTTCTAAGTACCTACAACATGTTTTTGATAAGCAATTATTGTATTTCATTTGAGTTTTCTGTTGGTAGGTTAAATGCTTGATCTACTTGCTTTTGAGAATCTTTTTATTTTGTTTTCTCCAGATTAGAATAGCCTAACCTATTTCTTAAGTCATTTTGTATTACTTTTTTTTCACTGTTTTGCAACCTGTTAGACATAATGTAATTTATGATTTTTGAGTTATATAGGCATCACACCTCAACTTTAACTTATAATAAATAATAATAATAATAATAAGTTGACTTATTAAGCTGATGGTTCTAAATTCTTCACATTTCCGCACCGTTTGTTTCTTGGGTAGGACAATAAAGGTCCACTTAAGTCATTCTTCTGGCGGATTGCCGGATTCAAAAGCTTTATTAGATGATGATTCATGCCTTCTTCATTAAACAGTTTCAGCACTTCTACCAGTATTTTGTCTTGACCACAAGCTTTTCCGTTCTTCATTGTTGCCATTGCTTACTCTACTTCATGTTTTGTTATAGTTAGTCCTAGAAGAGTCAATGTTCTTCCATGATTAGCATTTTTGACATCATCAAACAGTTTACTTACGTAGTCTTTCCGTACACTGAGTTTTTCTTTTGTGCTGTTCGCCAAGTTACCAGAGTCGTCTGTTAATACTAGAAGGTTTGTTCGATAGTTTGGAGGATCTTACAAAATGATGGGATATCCTTCGAGTTGCTATTAGTAGGTATTGAGCTCTTTTGTATAATAATATTTTTTCTGGAAGGAACTCGACAAAATTTTCGTTAGCTCATTTATATGAATATTGAGAGCTATCCACTAAAGGCTATATCTGTATTAAAATATTTGAAGCTGGATGTCAATGTGACCGTGTCATTTCAGATTGAATTTTCGTTTCAGTTTATTCAAGAAGAAGTACATTTCTATTCTACAATTATCCAAATTCGAAAGTTAATGAGATTCAATGTGTTTGACAATGTTCAAGTTTGAAGCAAAGAAAATAAGATCTCAAATTTGCACAAAAGGTAATTATTGTGAGTTCCTTCTATGCATAACTCATAGTTACTGTTTCTCTGGAAAATTTATCAAGGTTGTCGAATGAATGACAGGAATTCCTCATTGATTTGAAGTTGAAAGTCTCTCTGTTATAGGTAGCTGATAGTGGGAACATGATGTTCAAATATGGAGAAGTTGCATATAAAGTTTTATTTTGTACAACCACAAATTTCAATCCAATATTTATGAAAGTCACAAGAAACATGCTGCGGCTTATGTGAATCATATTTTGGATAAAATTTGACACTTTTTGTAATAGGTAGTTGTACTATAGATATTTCATATATTTGTGTAAAATTAGTATTTTCTACACGTAATATGAAAATATGAAGTTGTTTTAATGCAATTTCTTTCTTTCATTTTCATTTCATAGTATAGTATAAATTTTCACAAGAAATTAATTGAAAAGAAGTAAAATTGAAGAATAGAAATTTCAATTATCAGAGAGCAAGTTCATAAGAAGCTGAATGCTCGAAACCAATTGCCAACTCGACAGTTAAGGATCTAGGAAATTAACAGTTGCTAGAAACAGTTTCACTGAAACTGATAAATAGTTAACATCATTGTATTGTATATGAGGGTCCATAATGTAATTGACAATTTTATGGACCTCATTTCTGTTTTTCACGAGAGCCCTTCAATTCAGAAGATGTTTGTTCTTTCTGGTAAACAAATTGTGTAAATTTTGGTCAATTTGAATTCATACAAAATAGTTACGTATAATTCAATCACATAAAGTGAAATTTCTATGTATTCAATAGTGTTCTTTTATTTGATTACTAATTTCTCGCTTTTGTCTTTTGGATACTCCCAAGAAATCTGAGTTGATAAGAACTTTTATTTTCTATTTCATTAATATACTTGAGAAGTAATTCTTCTATCTTGCTGTTTCTAGCTCATATAATTCATGAATCTTATTGGATTCTTAACTGATCTAATATGAATCAGAACTGTTGAGTAAAATCTTAAAATTTGAAAACTATAGATCTGCATATATTGATCTTCCTGAAGTATATATTTAATACTTTTGGAACTAAAATTTGGAATATTGTGAATATTAGAGTTGTTGATGATTGAATTTCTATGGCTAAAGGGTGATTGAACAATTTGTTTTTTTGAATCAATGTTGAAATGTTTTTAATTTCATCCTATGCTTTGGAGGAAGTTGAGATTTTCAAATTGGATATTTCCTTTTGGATTGGGATAGTAGTGAATAGTGTTGAAATTTGTGTGGTTGATGAGTCAGTATCCATAAAACAATACTGGAAGCTGCGTTACCCCAAGGATGACTGAGGCAAAGAACTATTAAGTAAAAATATGAATAATGAAGTGAATATAATAAGGTGTTCAGTATAGATAGAGTTGGATATGAAAAGACGTTCAGTATATTAGACGTTTAGTATATTGGCTATTCAGATATAAGAGGTGATCTTAACGGGCTTTCTAGTTCCGTACCCTAATTCCCTAAAAAAAAAAATTGGTGATATTCGATAAACCTGTTTTTCTTATGATCCTGAGTACCATTTTAAAAGGCCACTCTGTATAAATGTCCAGCTGAAAACTTTCTCAAAACTCATAAAACATAGCTTACTTATTGTAGTTCTGAACTGAATAAAAGACAAATCAAAAATCCGTATCGCAACAATATCCTGCGAAGAACATTTTTATGTGGACGCTATAACAATAGAGTATCTAGGTAAGACTTGATATTGTTGCCAACCAGGTTTCTAGCAGAGGGCCGTTCGAAAGAGTTACGGGTACCATAAAGGCACGTTCGTATGGCCACTACCCGCGACCTTGCTTTATTCGTTTCCGCGTTCCGGTCAATGTCACTGTCTGTTTTGCGTCCTCTCCACTGTCTCCCAAGTTCATCGTCATATTCCAAACCGCAGTCACATATGATTAAGGATAACTCATCATTTATGAGCTGCAACGCTTGCTTAACTACGTGAAAAATTGTGTGGAATAATAAACAACACGTGAATGTCCCATTGAATAATCAAACTCAAATAGTTGTTTGTTGATTTATCTGAAGAGAATGGATTATTGTGACTGGAGCTGTGTGGGAAGGGTGGAGACTTCGGAGGCTGAGATATTGGGTGGACCATCTGTTTCAAGTATCACTGTAGCATTTCATGTATTGACGGATATTCAATATTCTAGTCGACAGGTTAAAAATTGTGGAATACTATACAGGGTATCCCTAGTTGAGTGGCCTAGTAAACGTTTATGGAGAACTAATAACACTGGTCTACAATGGTTTTGTTGCCCTAGATATGAAAATGATTTTGGGTCTATTTATGCACACAATTCGTGAAACTATCAATGATTTTGTAGGATTTGCTCTGATTTCTTTTTAAATCTTTATTTTTATTTTACATAACAAAAATCGTAAAACAAGAAACGAAATAACATATATATTTATAATGTCAGTTATGTTTTGAGAAATTCGTATACATCGAAGTAAATAAAAGGAAAATGTCGAAAATATATTTCATATTTCCATAAAACGCCTTTTATGAGCTTTTCTTCTATAATTTTTCAGGGGACAATCTCTTTTCAAAGACCAGCAGTAATCTGCCATCATGTGACAATCCCATCGACCTTGATACCTTTCTTCCATCACTTTTAGATCTTGATGAAACCGCTCTCCCTGCTCCTCACTATAATTTCCTGAATTATCCGGAAATTTATCTAGATGATTGCGGAGATAGTGTAACTTAATACTCATATTTGCTCCTAAAGTCTGAAAGTTTGTCAGCATATTTTGCACAATTTCTTCATAATTTGCTGCTTTATGGTTACCTAGGAAATTTTCGACAACCAACACAAAACTTTTCCAAGCTTTACTTTCCGGAACAGTCATAACTTTGATAAAATCTGAGTCTTTCATCAATTGCCGTATTTGCGGACCATCAAATATTCCACCTTTCAATTTTTCCATACTAAGCTTCGGAAATTTTCTGCAAATGTAAGTAAAACAATTTCCGTCTTTGTTCAACGCTTTTACAAATTGCTTAATTATACCTAACTTAATATGTAATGGTGGAAGTATGATTTTGTCTCTGCTCACCAGCGGCTCCCTTATTACGTTGGCTTTACCGACAGTTAAAGAATTTCTTACAGGCCAAACATCTTGTTCCCAATGAAGTTGCTTTGCTCTACTATCCCACATACAAATAAAGCAAGGGTATTTTGTATATCCACTTTGTTGGCCAAGTAAAAAATTAACCATTTTTAAATCCACACAGGTCGGCCATTGATGCTCAGAGTATTTAATTTTCTCTAAAACTAATTTTACATTTTCATATTCTTCTTTGAGTTCCGTTGAATGGCAATTGGAATTGATGCAAATTTATTTCCATTGTGCAATATGACGCATTTTAAACTTCTTTTGCAACTATCAATAAAAAGGCGCCATTCAGTAGATTTGTACTCTTTTAAACCCATGTCTATAAGCAGCTTCGCGATATCATTACAATACACTAATCCTTCATTTTCACTAAAAAATTGTAATAACTCTTTTTCTCGCGTTCTGTATGTTGTAATTGGTACTGTTGGTGCCAATAAATTTTTTTCTTTCAATCTTGAGGCTAACAGTTCTGATCCTTGTTTTGATAAATTGAGATCACCTATTAAATCACTGAGTTCATTTTGAGAAAATAACTTTGGCGTAGATGTTTCACCTTCCCATTCACTTCCACTAGTAGATGGTCCCGATTTCTGTGAATTTGGTAACATCATTGTTTCTGAGGGCATGCGAATTACTTTTGAAATGTATATGGGCCGAGGGAGATTTTCACTGTGTAGAACCGGACATTTCGTAGACTGTGTAAGTCTGGGTATCTCCACGTTTGATTTCGATTAAAACCTTTAACAATCATCTAAATGATTCGTAGGCTCCATCCAGATCATAGGAATACCAAAGTCTAATCCAGAACGTTCACCTTTTTTCCACAACCGTAAAGACTCAACACAGGACTTACAAACTTTATTAGGAACCCATGGTTTACCTAATTTGTCCATTTTGAAATCAAAATATTCGACATAAGTCTCCTTGACAAAATCTGTGATATTTCTTTTTGTTTTTTGGTATATAAACACCGCAAATATAACAAAATAAATCACTACAATATTTACAATTTCTTCGTGACGAACTCATATTTTAGACTAGAAGACAAATATATAAGAATGGACATTCAGTAATTGAAACAAAATATTAATCCATGACACTTTATCCAGATTTACGTGTATATGTACTTCAATATTGTCAAATAACTGAGATCTCAGCTGTTCTGTGGAGCAAGGGGTCTGAGAGTGGGGATCAGGTGATTTTTGTATGCGCGAAAAAGTTGCGCAGAAGCCTAATCATGACTGGAAAATTAAATTTTATTTCTAACAAGCTTATAATTGTTCAAAATATAAGAAATGCAAAAATCATGAAACTACGAGCACATTGAGAACTTTCATAAATATATTCGTAATCTGGGCACTTGAAAACATAAAAATTTGCGATGATATCCAGGGCAACAATAAAAAAAAGTTTTTTTGTAGAGCTGTATAATGCTTTCATTCTGAAATTTTGGTAGTTGATTCAGCTTATCCGAAACTCTATTTCTGAAGTATTTTTACCTCAATGGCTCTTGTTTATAATGGAAGTGCATACCAACTTTGTTATTTAATATAAGACACCATATATAATGACGATTGGTTCGATAACACTTATTATTCGAATCACAAAAACACCTAACACATAAATCTAGCCTGTTGCGTTCATGAATTATCCCAGTTCTACTTGGAAATTATCGATTTTTTGATTTTTGAAAAAATTGATATAGCTACCAAAATAATGAAAGGTGTTTCGCAAGCAAGAAACCATGCGGAACATAACTCATATCCATATGATACAGCGTGTCATAGTCTATTGTTGGAGAGGTTGCAAGAATGTGGGTTTCGCGGAGTGGCTCTTGATTTGATGAGATTTAATTTGTCAGAGCAAAAGAAATATGTCAAAATAGGTAATAGTCATTGACTGGAGATCTGTTAAGTACAGAGTACCGCAAGGTACGGTATTAGGTCCAGTGTTGTTTTTGCTGTATATCAAGGAATTACTGTATGCTGGTAACATCATGAGCTATGCAGATGATACTGCAGTCTTTTTCAAAGCAGAAACATGATTGGATCTCAAAACTAGTGCAGAAAATCAACTAAAAACTATTGAAGAATGATTAGATTATAACCTTCTTACTATGAACTTAGAGTTCAGCCAGGGACTAAGAGTGGGATCCACCAGTTCAATGACATTACATTACATGACATTGGAGGGGGTTGCTTGGATTTGCAAGCCTTCCGAACTGGACCAACTTGGTCTTTTGTTCGTGACCCTTCTTCATTCACTTCCCTGTAGATCTAGTTCCCTTACAAAATCAAGAATCTCCCTGGGTACTTTCGCTTTTACTTCGTGCGGCTCTAGCTTGTCGCTACCGAAGTGTATATGTCTTTGACTACAGTTGCGATGCAACTGTAAAGAAAGTGTTCGGCAGTTTCATCCCCCTCTTTACACATTCTGCATGTTGCTGTTTCCGATCTGCCCATTTTACTGAGATGGTATCTCAGCGGGCAGTGTCGAGTAAGAAGGCCTGTTATAATCCTCAACTGGTCCCTAAAGAGGTCGAGAAGAAGTTTTGTCTTCTCTGGCGAATAGTCAATGAACTTTTCCGCTTGCCTTTGGCCTGGTGTTTTTCTACCGTATTCTTTTTTGCTAGATTCTTCCCACCGTTCCAGTTGCCGTCGTAAGTGCGGCTTGCTTAGACCGCAGAACAGTTCAGGTCCGATGGGTGGGATTCCAGCAGCTGATTTAGCCAGTTTGTTAGCGGCTTCATTACCTTGTCCATTAAGTCAGCATCAATGGATATTGGATTGAGTTATACCTCCATTCCAAGGATCCTAAAGAAACATAACATGCACCCGTATTCTTTTATCAGACTACAAAAATTGAAACCAACTGACCTTCCAAGGGGCTAAATTTCTGTGAAAATTTATTAATTCGGCTTCAAAAAGATGAGACAATTCTGCAAAAAATTATATGGTCTGATGAAGCCAAGTTCAATGAAAGTGGAATAACTAACAGGAGAAATCGACATTTTTGGGCCACAGAAAATCCTTATTTCATCGAGGTTATTGATTTCCGTAGTAAATTCAGCGTGAAAGTTTTTGCAATTTTAATGAATGATTTGTTGGCTTATCACATTTATGAGGAAAATCTCAATGGACAAAGATACCTGGAAATTTTGAGGAAAACATTAGCAAATTTTTTAGATGGATAACCCCGTAACATTCTGAGGGATTGCTATTACCAAATGGATGGTGCACCAGCACATAAAACACGAGCTGTAGATCGGTAGCTAACAGAAATGTTCGAGGATAGATGGTGGGGTAACCAAGGACCAAATTTATGGCCTCCGCGTTCTCCGGACCTGACGCCCCTTGATTTTTATTTATGAGGCAAAATCAAGAGTGAAGTGTATATCATTTCTGTAAGAAGTAAAGAAGAGTTACTAGAGCGCATTCATAATGCTGTAATATTAATCCTGAGGAAACTAGGACGGCAACTCATTATGTGCGTTTACGAGCTGTCAAGTGTATCGAGCAAAATGGGGCCCATATTGAACATTTATTCAGATCGTAAATAAGTTTTCTCCTATGATGCCTGCTATCATTTATTCGTATTAATGTAATTATCTTCGATGATTGGTTTTCGGTTGGTTCCTACAATTTTTATCCATCCGAATTGTAGAAAATTGCTTCTAATTCTTGGAAATTTTATTTTACTCATGGACGATAAATTTGGAAATTGGTTATTGAATTACCTGCAATTTCTACCAATTACTTTTTGAAATTCTAAAATAAATTAAAAAAGATTATATATATTTCCGTTTGAATAACCAGTGTTTTTTTTCCAAATATATTGTATTTTTTGGATATTTTCAATCTGAAATAACGACAATTCTTTTTGAAATGTCAAATTCGAATGAACGAAGTGACAAGTACATTAATTTTATGCACCTGTCAGGTGAGAGTAGCCAGTTCAGTTACTTGATTCAAATATTTCAAAGCATTCTCTGTTAGTTCTTGCAAAATCATCAAAATTCAATATATTCCCAAATTATTTCGGAACTATAAGAGATAGGTATAGTACATGCTTATACATTTCCATCTGAAATTGGACGCTTCATCTGATGGCGATATAAAAATTGGCACGTGCAATTGGAAAAAATTGAGTTATTGCTGTTTGAAAAAGGCCAAATTGAAAAAATCATACAAAACGACGAAATAAACATTTGACATGTGTGAATTGCTTAAAAAATTTCTGGATCCTTCTTCTATCCACCCAAGCAAAAATTATGTCTGTAGTGCAAAAGATCTAGGAGCTACAATTTTTTTTAAATGTTCCTCAAAAATCGAGTTTCTAACAAAAATAATTAAATCTGTCAAAAGTTTTGACAGAGAAGTGTCAACAACTTTGGTATTTTATGCCTTGCTCAAATGTCGGTTCCAAATGTATAATGAAAAAGGTTGATTACCATTTGAAATAACAAAGTGATGACCCACATCCGGTATAACCGGAAATGGTATCACTTCGAATATATTTCACTCGAATTGGAAATCGCTAGTTATGGCCGCGTATAAAATTTCAGCTTGATATTGTAATTGGAACTTAAAAAGTTTTTACGGACGGTCCCGGTGGATATCCCTGTATATTAAAAAACAGGTCTAATAGGGTAATTAGGTTTACGAAGTTTTATCAACGAATGTAATTCGGGGATTGTGGATTGAACTTAATGAATTTATATTTTCCGAAGTCTGTAATTATTGATTTTGCTGTCGAAATTACGTTTTTGAATTCTATTTAGCGGTAGCATCCTTAGTTGATGTTACATAGTTTCCGGCTGTTAAGAATTCTTCAGTTTTTGAAATAAAATCGGTTTTACTAATCGCGATGACAGTGTTATCTTTATCTGATCTAGTGAATACTATATTGTTATTGGTACTATTTCCACGAATTTTACTAAGTATTTTTTAATCAGAATTTCAATGAGGTGATAATTTCGAAAAGTCTTTTCTGATGATTTTTGTTGTTTTTGTCAACTTCAGGTAGGTACGTAAAATTCGTTTTTTCGCCATAACTCGAAAACTTGAAATCTCAGCTACAAGGTATGTACATTTAGTTTTTCACGACGATTCTAATGAATCGAAAAATTTTATGGGTTACAATTTGAAAAAACACAGCTTTCGATGTTTCTTCGTTTCGAAATGTGAGGCAGAAAAAAGAGCACCCTGTATACTGACTCAGATTCACTCGGATATGAGCTGTGTCCATCGGGCGGCTGTTAACAGGGTACCATGGCGATGATGATTTCGAACGTTCGCTGAGCGAATACTGCACGAGAAAGAAGAAAATCATTCCCCATACTCAGTTTTGGGATTGATTTTGATCATTTCCTGAATTCTGGTGAACAGATTATAATTAACATCTATCTCATCCATTAGAACACCCTTGTAGAATGTTGAACGACAATTTTCCGTAGGCGTTTAAAATCATCTAGTTTCATTTACCGCTTTCAAACCATTCCCCAGAAATCAATTTATTACATGTAATGATATATCTTATAAAGTTTCTTTGAAGGTGAAGATAACTATCACATTATGGATACCCAGATTATGCAAAATGCATTTACTTTTTCTTCTATGAGATGATTTATATGACACATTGCGTGCTACAAACACGGCGAATTGATTTTTATGCGTGCAAGCTAATGACCTGAACATCTTACAAGCAAATAAAAGAAAAACTGTCTTCTCTTTCGTCCTTCCTCGTGAAATAAATTGAATCGATTTTACACGTAGCTTAGTGCATCTTCCTGTTCACTTACTAAGTTTATACAAAGAAATTTACATATTCGAGGTACGTAGATGCCTCTCCGTTAAATTATTCATTCGAGCGGCTGTGTGTAGAAATAAAATATAGATTGCTATGCTCTAGTGGAGATGGATGTGTCCACCATATCATATTTTTATCATTGAAGGCATAAGGGTGGGTGTACATGTAAGAGTTTACTTGAAGAAGTTTAAACTTGATACAATTTCATTAAAATCTAACCAAATTTGTGATGTAAATGAATGTTTTAAAAAATATACAAAAACGCTTAATGAACTGAACGCCTTATATATTATATGCCTAATATACTAAACCCCATATATACTGAACGCCTTTTCACATCCAACTCTATCCATACGGAACGCCTCATATATTCACTGATATTTAGATCTTTATGTTACATGGAACTCTCTCATATAAATCCTCACACATCCTTAGGGTACTGCAGCTTCCAGTATTGTTTTATTGATACTGACTCATCTACCATACAAATTTCAACACTGTTCACCACTATCCCAATTTTCAAAGAGATATATTCAATTTGAAAATCTCAACTTTCTCCAATTGGGCTAGTATAACATAAAATTGAAAAAGTTCCAACATTGATTCGAAAAAACAAATTGTTCAGACACGCTTTAGGCATAGAAATTTAATCATCAATAACTGAAATATTAATTCACAATGTTGGGGAAAATTCAGTTTGATACTGAAACGGTTCACATGTCCTTACGATTGAACTTGAAAGAGGAAAAAAAAAATAAAAACAAAAAAAATTTGATTATGAACTGATGGAATGTAAGAATTAATTAAAATAGGCCGAATCCCAACACAGTAAAGAAAGGATAAATGAACTCAAAAAAGTAACAATATTTTCCTACCTGATGAGCAGAAAATAGATGGAAATGGATCTTGTAGTAGTACTCACCCTTCAGGGACAAATTGATTGAGCTCAACAACCGTAGCCAAGGTGGAAGATCCTTGTTGTGAAAAGGCTGCAAGGTGTCAATCAGAATCCACTTATCCTTAAAAATTGGCACAAAACGCCACTGGTGAACGTGAAGAAAAAAAAACTCGACACGAATCAAAGTCTTTGAAGTCAATATTCAAGGAATATTTAATGTTCTTTATGGAAGCAATTTCGTTTTGATCGAAATGAAGTTCAATGAATGAACGAAAATTTCGACTTTTCGAAATTAAGAATGAATAATTAGGAAGCAGATATAACAGTGTGCATACAGATGCGTATGTCATTCGACTCACTTGAAATAACAAATTGAAAAATAAGGAAAACGTATTTCCTTGTCGGGTGCAGAGAGAGATAACTACATATTTCACAGCTGGATCATAGAAAGAAAAATAAAATGTATGTGTTTATTTACTTTGCGTGAACACACAATATCCTAAATCTTTATTTCCAAAAATATATAATAATGTATACAGATCTATAAAGTAAACTAAATGAGAAACTTTTGTCACTTTTTCACAATTTATTCAATAATCACGACCGGTTTTGACCCTACGGTCATTTTCAAGTGAATAACAATATAATTCATGAGTTGGCAAGTACAAGTACAGAATGAAATTTATCCTAAATATTGAGTAGTGGGGATCCATTATGCTCGAGTTGGCTGTTGAGGGTAGTAAATTGTGCGTTTTTACATAGTTTGTTAATCTCCAAACTTTCCAACAAAGTCATCTCTCTCCCTTTGTTACATTTATGAAGGATTTTAAGATTGTTCAATGATATCGAGTGGTTAGTTGATTTTATGTGTTCAAATATTGGCGAATTTTTATCTGAGGAAATATGTTCCTTGAATCTAGCTTCAAAACTTCCCCCTGTTTGTCCGACATAGGCTACCTGACATTCATTGCATTTAATTTGATAAATTCCTGATTGCTTGAATTTATCCTTCTTTTGTTTGGCATTGAATAACAATCTGCTTAAGTTGGGGCCGCTTGAGAATGAAGTAATTATGTTCAATTTAGAAATGTAGTTACTGATTTTTTAGAGAGTTCGCTGGTGTATCTGAGACTATTGAATCTTTTTTTCTGGGGTTTCTACGATGCTATATAGTAATTGGCAGGTAATACGTTGTTCTTTGTGTTTAATGATTGTATTTAGAAAATGTTGCGGTATGTTGTTATTTGAGGCAATTTTTCTGATGATATTAAGTTCAGTTTGAAAATTTTGTTTCGAAAGGGGAACAGAGTAAGCTCTATGAATCATGGACTTATATGCAGCTAGTTTGTGACTTGAATGACTGAACGAGTCCATTGGAATCGATGCGTCTGTGAATGTTTCCTTTCTGTAAATTTTATAAGTGAGTTGATTATTTGAATTTGTAATGGTTAAGTCTAGGAAATTAATCGAGTTATTATTTTCTAATTCAGAAGTGAAACTGATCGGCAATCTATTTTATTCAGGAAATTTAAAAATTGCTGAATTTCTGTTTGAACCACAAAATCCAAGTAAAATATCATCTACATATCTGTACCAGAAAGTAATATGTTTTTTAGCGAAATCTGTGTTCAATATTGAGTTTTTCTCTGAATTATTCATGAAAATATCAGCTAGTACAGGGCTAAGAGGTGCACCCATTGGAAGACCTGAATTTTGTTCGAAGAATTTGGATTAAAATTGAAATTAACTTTGAGATAGGCATATTTGAAGAAGATTGGTAAATTCATTAATGATATAAGGCGGTGTGTTAGACTCGGATAAGATTACGGTAACAAGGGGTAGACACTCATTCGTTGGAATGTTTAGGTACATATTCTTGACATTGAAAGAGACTAACTTAATATCTTGGGAGATTGTGAGATTTGAAAGTTTATGTATGAGATCTACAGAATTAGATATAGTGTATTTTGCTGTGAAATTCGGGAGGTCTAGAAATTTTTGTTTCAAGAATTTTGCTAGTTAGTTCTTGAATCAAAATATTTTAGACCTCTTCAATTTCAATCTAAATTCTTCAAACAAAATTCAGTTCTTCCAAAGGGTTCACCTCTTAGCCCTCTACTAGCTGAAATTTTCATGAATAAATTAGAGAAAAACTCAATATTAAACATAGATTTCGCTAAAAAACACATTACTTTCTGGTACAGATATGTAGATGGTATTTTAGTTGGTTTTCGTGGTTCAAACAGAAATTCAGCAATTTTTAAATTTCCCGAATAAAATACATTGATGCATCAGTTTCACTTCTGAATTAGAAAATAATAACTCCATTAATTTCCTCGACTTAACCATTACAAATTCAAATATTCAACTCACTTATAAAATTCACAGAAAGGCAACATTCACAGACGCATCGATTCCAATGGACTCGTTCAGTCATTTAAGTCACAAACTAGATGCATATAACTCCATGATTCATAAAGTTCCCCTTTCGAAAGAAAATTTTCAAACTGAACTTAATATCATCAGAAAAATTGCCTCAATAACAACATACCACAACATTTTCTAAATACAATAATTAAAGGCAAAGAACAACGTATTACCTACCAATTATTATATAGCATCGTAGAAACCCCAGAAAAAAGGTATACTAGTCTCAGATACATCAGCAAACTCTCTAACAAAATCAATAACAAAATTTCGAAATTGAACATAACTACTTCATTCTCAAGCGGCTCCAACTTAAGCTGATTGTTATTCAATGCCAAACAAAAGAACGATAAATTCAAGTAATCAGGAATTTATCAAATCAAATGCAAAGAATGTCGGGTAGCCTATGTCGGACAAACAGGGGGAAGTTTTGAAGCTAGATTCAAGGAACATATTTCCTCAGATAAAAATTCACCAATATTTGAACAAATAAAATCAAGTAACCACTCGATATCATTGAACAATCTTAAAATCCTTCATAAATGCAACAAAGGGAGAGAGATGAATTTGTTTGAAAGTTAGGAGATTAACAAACTATGAAAAAACCCACAATTTACTACCCTCAACAGCCAACTAGAGCATAATGGATCCTCACTACTCAATATTTAGGATAAATTTCATTATGTACTTGTACTTGCCTACTCATGTATTATATTGTTATTCACTTGAAAATGACCGAAGGGTCGAAACTGGTCGTGATTATTCAATAAATTGTGGAAAACTGACAAAAGTATCCCATTCCGTTTTACTTTATAGATCTGTTTACATTATTATATATTTTTGGAAATAAAATTTGGGATATTGTGAAATAATATTTCAGTTGTTGATGATTGAATTCCTATGCCTAAAGCGTGACTAAACAATTTGTTTTTTGAATCAATGTTGGAAATTTTTAATTTCATGTTATACTAGCTCAGTTGGAGAAAGTTGAGATTTTCAAATTGAATGTATCTCTTTGAATTAGGATAGTAGTAAACAATGTTGAAATTTGTATGGTAGATGAGTCAGTATCAATAAAACAATACTGGAAGCTGCGGTACCCTAAGGATGTGTGAGGCAATATATGAGAGAGTTCCATGTAACATGAAGAACTTTTAAGTATTAATTTCAGTGAATATATGAAGCGTTCCATATAGATAGAGTTGGATGTGAAAAGACGTTCAGTATATTTGGGGTTTAGAATATCAGGCATATAATATATAATGCGTTCAGTTTATTAAGTGTTTTTGTATATTAGGCGTTCAGTATATTAGCTTTTTAGATAATTCATTTATTTATCATATCAATTATACAGATCTTTAGTTTCAAATTTTTTATTTTTCTTAACTCTTCTGATTCGAATAAGATTCAAGTTCTCCTCAAATCAAAATTTCTTGAGAGTATCCAAAAGACAAAGGCGGAAAGTTAATAATGTAATGAATGACTCCGTCTTAAACAGTGATATTTTTTACCTAGTAATATTCGCTATTCTCATAATAGAAGAAACTGCTTACATTATTATATTATACCAAATAATTTAATAATATATAATGCTGTGCAACTTAATTGATTCCTACTTGGAAAAATTGTATTTGGCATAATATTCTCTAATTCTTCACATATGTTGCATTCACGACTTAGAGAAGAAAACCATTTTCCAATTAAAACATTCATCACATACTTTCGCGCATATTCGCATTCAACTTTACATTAAAAGCATTTTTGTATTTCAACTTTTCTATTTAAAAAGTTTTCCAATCCTTGAAACACTCCCAGTCTCGATAATGATTGAATAAGCCAACCTAAAGTCCTCCTTTTCAGGTGAAAATATTCGTATAGATGAAATGCCAAATGAGAAACTAGCTACTTAGTTAATAATTCAGTTCAAGAATACATAAATGTTATTATGCAATTCATATAATATTACTTTGCGCTAATTGCAGTTTATTAACTGCAAAACTAATTAAAGAAATGCTTCACTCAGCTTTGATTCTATGACAGAAACGCCCTTTTAGTATAATATATGCAACACGGTTTTTTGCAAGTGTTTACCGAGAACATTTTGATAGACAATTATTCCAATCAGTCTTATACAGACCGTTTCAAAATTAGCATGTCAATCTTATAAACGCTGTTAAATCTTGCAAAATTATAGGCGTTTCAATAAGAAGGATAGATGTTATCAGAAACAGCAACCATGAATATGGAATGGTAATTTATATGGGATTATAGGAGATGTACAGATTATCCATGGCTATGCTCCTACTAGAACATCGGAACAAGAAGAAATGAACAACTTCTATGACGATATTCAAGCAGCCATTCGCTGAGAGAATGCACTGTTTCGGGTCCTGACCATAGATTTCAACGGGAAGATCGGCGCCAAAGATGATGAGCCCCCAAATATTGGAAAGTTCAGATTAGGAGAAATAAATTCCAGAGGCTCAATGCTAATGGACTTCATATGCAGTGAACATTTCTTCTGTATAAACACTTTCTTTAAAAAGCCTCAAAGATGGAAATGGGAGTGGATATGCCCGAATAACCGGGATAGAAACGATATTGATTATATACAGGGATATCCACCGGGATGGTCCGTTAAAAAAGTTCCAGTTACAATATCAAGCTGAAATTTTATACGCGGCCATAACTAGCGATTTCCAATTGGAGTGAAACACTTTCGAAGTGATACCATTTTCGGTTATACCGGAAGTGGGTCATAACTTTGTTATTTCAAATGACAATCTACCTTTTTCATTATACATCTAGAACCGACATTTGAGCAAGTCATAAAATACCCAAGTTCTTGGCACTTATCTGTCAAAACTTTTGACAGATTTAACTAGTTTTGTTATAAACTCGTTTTTATGGAACATTTAAAAAAATTGTAGCTCGTAGATTTTTTGCACTACAGATACAATTTTTGCTTGGGTGGATAAAAGAAGGATCGAGGAATTTTTTAAGCAATCTACACATGTCAAATGTTCATTGCGTTGTTTTGTATGATTTTTTCAATTTGGCCTTTTTCAAACAGCAATAACTCAATTTTTTCGAATGGCACGTGCCAATTTTTATATCGCCATCAGATGAAGCGTCAAATTTCAGATGGAATTGTATAAGCATGTATTATACCCATCTCTTGTAGTTCCGAAATAATTTGGGAACATACTGAATTTTGATGATTTGGCAAGAAGTAACAGAGAATGCTTTGAAATATTTGAATCAAGTAGCTCAACTGGCTACGCTCACCTGACAGGTGCCTAAAATTAATGTACTTGTCACTCCGTTCATTCGAATTTGATATTTCAACAAGAATTGTCGTTATTTCAGATTAAAAATATCCAAAAACACATTTGGAATAAAACCCCTGGTTATTCAGACGAAAATATATTTAATCTTTTTTTAATTCATTTTAGAATGTCAAAAAGTAGTGGGTAGAAATTGCAGGCAATTCAATAACCAATTTTCAAATTTACCGTCTATGAGTAAAATAAAATTTCGAAGCATTAGAAGTAATTTTCTACAATTCGGATGAATAAAAATTGTGGGAACTAAGAAAAAACCAATCATCGATGATAATTACATTAATACGAATAAATGATAGCAAACCTCATAGGAGAAAACTTATTTACGATCTGAATAAATGTTCAATGTGGGCCCCATTTTGCTCGATACACTTGACAGCTCGTAAACGCACATAATGAGTTGCCGTCCTAGTTTCCTCAGGATCCATATTACGAAAAGCATTATGAATGCGCTCTAGTAACTCTTCTTTACTTCTTACAGGAATTGGATACACTTCACTCTTGATTTTGTCCCATAAATAAAAATCAAGGGGCGTCAGGTCCGGAGAACGCTGAGGCCATAAATTTGGTCCTTGATTACCCAACCATCTATCCTCGAACATTTCTGTTAGCTGCCGATCTACAGCTTGTGTTTTATGTGCTGGTGCACCATCCATTTGGTAATAGCAATCCCTCAGAATGTTACGGGATAATCCATCAAAAAAATCTGCTAATGTTCCTCTCAAAATTTCCAGGTATCTTTTTCCATTATGATTTTCCTCATAAATGTGATAAGCCAACAAATCATTCATTAAAATTGCAAAAACGTTCACGCTGAATTTATTTTGAAAATCAATAACCTCAATGAAATGTGGATTTTCTGTGGCCCAAAAATGTCGATTTCTCCTATTGTTTATTCCACTTTCATTGAACTTGGCTTCATCAGAACATATAATTTTTTGCGGAATTTTCTTCTTGACGCCGAATTAATAAATTTTCACAGAAATTTAGCCGCTTGGGAAGGTCAGTTGTTTTCAATTTTTGTAGTCTGATAAAAGAATACGGGTGCATGTTATGTTTCTCAAGGATCCTTTGAATGGAAGTATAACTCAATCCAATATCCATTGATGCTGACTTAATGGACGCATGTGGATTGGCACGAAAATACGCTAGCGTATTAATTTGATTGTCGTCGTCCTCGCGAATTGGTTTTCTTCTAGTTTCTATGTGTTTTGTTCCTCGACATTGCAGAAAATTGCTTCTGTTCCTTCGAAATTTTGCTTACTCATAGGCGCCAAATTTGGAAATTGGTTAGTGAATTGCCTGCAAGTTCTATCCACCGTTTTTTGACATTCGCCATGAATGAAAAATAGATTAAACATATCCTCGTTTGAATAATCAGCCATTTTATTATCAATCGGGTGTTTATCAAAAATTTTCACTTCAAATTACCAACAATTCTTGTTGAAATATCAAATTCGAATGAACGAAGTGACCAGTACATTAATTTTAGGTTCCTGTCAGGTGAGCGTAGCTAGTTCAGCTGTTTTCGAAAAATTATCAAAATTCCCAAATTATTTCGGAACTATAAGAGATGGGTATAGTACAGTGCTGATACAATTCCATCTAAAATTTGATGCTTCATCTGATGGCGATATAAAAATTGGCACGTGCCATTTGAAAAAATTGAGTTATTGCAGTTTGTAAAAGGTAAAATTGAAAAAATCATACAAAACAACGCAATAAACATTTGACATGTGTAGACTGCTTAAAAAATTCCTTGATCATTCTTCTATCTACTCAAGCAAATATTGTGTCTGTACTGCAATAGATCTACGAACTACGATTTTCCCCAAAAATCGAGTTCATAACAGAAATAATTAAATCTGTCAAAAGTTTTGACAGATAAGTGCCAACAACGTGGGTATTTTATGCCTTGCTCAAATGTCGGTTCTAGATGTATAATGAAAAACGTAGATTCCTATTTGAAAAAACAAAGTGATGACCCACTTCCGGTATAACCGGAAATGGTATCTCTTCGAAAATATTTCACTTCAATTGGAAATCGCTAGTTATGGCCGCGTATAAAATTTCAGCTTGATATTGTAATTGGAACTCAAAAAGTTTTTAACGGACGTTTCCGGTGGATAACCCTATATATATATATATATATATATATATATATATATATATATATATATATATATATATATATATATATATATATATATATATATATATATGTACTACCGGGATGGAGTCACACACATGGAAACACTGATGGTTAATACAAACACTCTTTGTAAACGTAAATTTCAAAATGAAATAAAAACAGCGGTTTGGCAATATGGCGTGGGTACGGAAATCCGGCTCGTGGCAACGCGTGCTGCAGCCGGTTTTCTAAGACAGTGTGAATTCGAAGAGATCGTTGAAGAGAAAGAGAGGGAGTCTACGAAATACACGGATATTTAAAACCTCGGTCCAGGTAGGCCCAGACTACGTTCTGTGCCTAGCCTGGTCGAAGGGCCTACTAGGCGATCTGTGATTAAGGAAGCGTAGTTAACACGGTAACGCGCTTAGTCGGAGGGGCCTAGAGCTATCTATGGTTAGTTACCGTAGTGGACACGGTAACAGTATCTCAAGGAAAGACATGTGCTCAGATGGGATAGTCCCAAATAGCTTCGACACAGGAAGCGATTACCGCATGATACGTGCAGAGATACAGATTAATATGTAGTTGGAAAAGAAGAAACTAGTTAATAAAGGAGAATTACCCACTTCCCAGCATCTGAACGCATAACAGCAGAAGTACCAAGAAGTCATAGGCAGAAAGCTGAAAGCAATATAGATATATAGGTTATGAGTGAGAGCTGCCTAGCAGCCCAGCCACCGCGACCCACTGGTCTATTTTGGCATACCCAGTCCTAAATTACATCCACAAGCTCAATCCTTCCTGTAAAGAAAATAAACTTTGTGGGTGAAAGCTTATTAAGCTTCAGTTTATTGGATTCGAGTTTCAACATCCTGACTCAGCCCCAGCTGGGATTTCGCATATAATGTGTTCAATTAATTCTATCTCGCCTTCACATAGTCTATATGAAGAATCCTCAATCAATCCTAACTTATTTGGGTGATTTTGGAGGCAACAGTGCCCTATTAATATTTTCAGTAAGAACTGTCAGGTCTAGCTTTGAGAGCTGAGAGATTCGTCCAAGCTGTTCTTCGCAATTTAGACAGCTGATGTTGGTATTGCTTTAAGAAGCTACATTCCCATCGAGCAAGGTATTCGTATGTGATAGTGGATAGACCACGAATGTAACCATTGCAGTTTCTTTGGGGCAAGACCCCATTTCTTTCCACATATCAGTTGACATGCCTACCAGGAATGTATTGTGTTTCCTAGGTGCGAATTCCACGTGAGCTTACTTTCCAAGGTAACCCCTAGATCCAATCCATCAACTGCAGAGATTTAAGTCAAGCAAATCAGCAAGGATCATAGTTCGATTAGAGTAAGAAATATCATGTTGATAGATATTTCTTGTTTCAGCAATAAATTGGACGAACACACGGGACGTACACAATTTGGCTTCAAGAATGGCTTTCGAACAAGAGAGGCACTTTTTTTCAATACGTGTGCTTGTTGAAAGATGTAGGGATGTAGACTCTGATGTATATCTGTGTTTCATAGACTTTCAAAAGGCTTTCGACCTGGTGAAACACGATAAACTAATAGAAATTCTCAAGTCTTGTAACATAGACGACAAAGACTTGAGAATCATATCAAACCTTTACCAAGACCAAAAGGCTAAAATTAGAATCAATAGAGAGACATCTGAGGACATTAACATCGAGAAAGGAGTAAGGCAAGGATGGGTTCTTTCCCCGTTGTTGTTTAACGTTTTTTCGGAAGAGTTATTTAGGAAGGCACTACAGGATACCTCGGATGGCATAATAATAAATGGACATTGCATTAACAACTTGCGATACGCAGATGACATGGTTATTCTAGCAGATAGCGCTGAAGCACTACAACGCCTAATGAACCGAGTGATGATAACATGTAAAGAATTTGGAATGAAACTAAATACAAAGAAAACAAAAACGATGGCTATCAGCAAACACCAAAACAGAAAGGTCGGAATTAGGGTCAACGGAACAGAATTAGAACAAGTTACAAAAAATAACATACCTAGGAAGTAGCCTTGAAAAAGCACAAGCTATATTTTATAAAAATAAAATACTATGCAACTGCCAACTAAATATCTCATTAAGAGTTCGAATACTGAAGTGCTACGTTTTCTCCACCGTGCTATATGGCGTTGAAGCATGGACAATGACGGAAACAACACAATAAAGAATAGAATCGTTCGAACTTTGGTGCTACCGTAGAATGCTCAGAATATCTTACATGAATCATACGACAAACGTATAAGTTATGCAGAGGATGAGAAAGGATCGAGAACTTGTGCAGATAATAAAAGAAAGAAAGACGCAATATTTCGGTCACATTATGAGGAACCAAAAGTTCGGACTGCTTCAACTTATCATCGAAGGAAAAATCAATGGCAAAAGGGGACCGGGAAGAAGACGCAACTCCTGGCTTAAGAACTTACGTCAATGGACTAATATGAGCTCTATAGAATTGTTCAGAGCTGCAACAAATCAAAAAAGATGGGCAAATGTAATCGCCAACGTCCTTGAGGATAAGGTACCATAAGAAGAAGCAATAAATCAACCGATGATATTTTTGCATACAATTTCATGATACAATTCACCACGAAGGTTATCGAAAACTACTTACCCTAATACACGATCATTTTTCAATGCACACCATAATTGAAACCATATCGAACAAGAAAGTTAATATTAATGAGCGATGTGGATTTATATCCGACTAGCAATGTTCATTTTGATGAATGAATTTTCCATCACTATTGATGTGCACTTTATCAGTCTGAAATATTTCTCGGAAAAACAGCGGATTTTCTGTAAGATTCCACTTGACTTTGGAAATCTCCTGACTGCAAAAACTGAAATATTCTGAATTTAGAAGGCTTATATCTATTCTTCTGAGTGCTTTTTTTCAGATGCCTCTGTTTCCAAGTCAATTGGCCTGCTCTAAATTGAAGGATTGGCAGTTACACTACCTATTATATGAATTCTTCCATCTTATCCTCCAACTGCTTTATATTTTTCATAATTGGAGCGTTGAATGAACCATAGTTCATGAGGTTTTCCCACCAATCTGTCAAATTTACTTTGCTGAGGTTGACATATCTCAGGAAAACGATACAATTAAGCTTCTACACCATTTGCATCATGATTTATCTAAATATAACATTCAATCAGATTGAATTTTTCAAAGTTTTCGTACGCCATGGTTGCCTCGATATTACGAATGATACTATATTAACACAAAAGCTATAATTCGAAGAAAAAACATTGGATAATTCATCTGAATTTTCCTTGCAAGAATTAATTTTCGAATTTTCAGAATGGGAGCGCAAAATTTATCTAGGCTATTTCAATCATTAAGGGTAAATTATGAGAATGGAAATAGAGCTACCAGTTAAAATTAGGAAAAAGTTGTACCATTCCATGAAAGAATTGGCTGCATATATCATATATTTTTGAAATGGAAAAACTCAATCCAACCAAATTATTTTTATATAAGTCCAAAAACAATCGAGATATTAGCATTTGATTGATTGCAACAATTTTCAAAATTTTCAAATAACTCGAAAACGAAAAAACCATTTTGAATATATTTGCAACAATGAATTCTTCAAGCGTAAAGAACACAGAGAAGAGGATTATTTTCTTCCCGGCTAATTTTCTGCATCAATTGATATTTTATTTCATCACATTATAGAAATGTGCAGAACATTAGGAACTCCTCTATTTCGGACGCATTAATATTAAATACTCTCAATTAACAGTTCTATAAAATATCCATTGCTCGAATTTAAATTCATATTCTTTCGTTCAGTGATAAGCAGATTAGTTGAAAATTAGATATTGCGTACCATAACTTAAAGGTTATGAATTCAGGGTAATGGAATTATCAAACCGTGAGATATTACACCGTAAATATAATTTTAATTGGAATATGTAATAACTATTTGTTTTATTGTTTTTCGCAGATTAAGGTTTTTCAGTTTATGGTGAATGTCTTGGAAGATTATCTGGACAAATAGTGCAAATATTCATTTTCGAAAAGAATGAACAAATAAAGTTTGCTCAAAAGAAACAGCGGGGATTTTTGAAAATCATCTTGCGAAAGAAGTGAATCAAGAATATATCACATCTGTGAGACAAAGATTTCAGCCAACTACTTCAGTGGCGCACCAAAAGCATCAATTAGCACGTCCTTTAAGAAATAAAACTGTCGAAGTTGAAACATTGGGTCATCTACAAATGGACGAAATTGAGGTCCATTAGGGAATTATCCTATAAAACTGGCGTATCGAGTACAACTGTCAACAGAATAATTCAAAACATAAATTTCTTCCCTACAAAATAAGATGGCACCATGAACTAAATAGAGATGACTATGATCGTCACCTACAATTTTGCGAAAATTTGAGTTCAACACACACAAAATCCCATAAATACGCTTCGTTTGTAGCAATAATTTATAGGCCTTTCTCTCTGCCATTATCCAAATAAAATAGGAGATTTAGATTTGTGTTTTTAGGTTTTAAGGTTACAATAATATTCTCGTTACCATCTTGTAAGATTATTTTAACTTCAGCGGAAAAATTATTAGAAAAAGGTATTCTGAAAAATTTTTGTTATCGTCATTCACAATAGTTTCTATCGTTCCATCATCACTTACAGTCCTACTCAAAATTCGGTCAATTTGTGTAGAAGAATAATCATTTCTTATAAGGATCTCTCGAATTTAATGAAAGTTAGAACTAAGAAAACTGTGATGTGATAATTTTGAAGTTCGGCATTTTATATATATATAAGGGGGTTTTACCCCGACGAGTTGCCCATATATCTGTTCATGCAATCAAACTGATTTCATGAAAAAATATAAATCCACCACCCGGTAATTAATACCATTGCCAGGCAATGATTATAATCAAAACATATCCTGGAATAATTATATACTAGGATAACGTTAAATGTTATGAGGATATATCAATCTACCAGAATATATACATACTATAGCATCATCAGACAATGATATCAATGTACCAACGAGTAGTGTCAGAGGCTTTCTCCCCGGAAAAATCCAGTGTACGGACCTTAGTCAAGTAACACTGAATGTTACTCATTAATAGTTTCCTTTGTGTGAAGTGGTGAACGATCGAATAGAATACTGCTCTGAATATAAATATGACAAAATTGTCAGTTAATTATATTACATTTATATAAACAAATAAATAAAATATGAAATGAGATTCTGAGCAGTATAAACTAAAGAGAAAACCTATGACTCTACCTGATTATTATTTTCGGAAAGAAACCTACGAAATATTTGATGACTGTTATCTTTTGTAACTGTTCAAACAAATTTTTCTTCAGACCCAAAATCTCAATACTTTTGTGTAGATTTCTAGGAATAACACCGGTTGTGGAAATAATAATCGGTAGAATAAATATTTTCTTCATTTTCCACATTTTTTAATCTCGTCGCCAAGCATCATATATTTAGAAATTTTTTCATTGTATTTATTTTGTATAATATGTGTGTCGGGTATAGCAATATCAATTATATATGTTATTTGATTCTGTTTATCATTAAGAATGATATCTGGTCTATTGTGTTTCACAGCTCTGTTGCAAAGAATTGTTTTATCAAAATAAAGTTTATATTTGTCATTTTCACAAATAATCTCAGGTTCATATTTGTGATTTTTTTCTTTTGGGAATTAGGTCATGTTCAATTCCTAGATTAAAATGAATAATATTAGCGACGGCATTATGTCTTTCTAAATAATCTGTTGAAGCAAGGACTGAGCAAGATAATAGCATATGAAAAACTGTTTCTGAAGAACAGAAACATCTACGGCAAGAATCATCTATATTTTGTTTGATGATGTGTTTTCTATAATTCCTCGTGAAAAAATCCTGGATCGCAATTGCCAAGCCTTCTGTTTCAGTAAACAATTCTCTAGATACTAACCATTTATTCGATGCGATTTCATCAATATAATCATTTTTCAATTCTTTAGGGTGCTTTCCGTGTAATTCCTTCTGCATCCAACTTTCTCTCTTAGAATTATCATCAAATATATCAAAATCTACCTTTTGCATTGTCAAGTTCAGAGGTGTAAGATTATAATCTGAAGCAACAACAATATCATGTAATTGTTGAAAAATCTGTTTACTATGAAAATTATTCAAATCAGTTGATCCACGACCTCCAAGATGTCTAGGTAGTGTAACTCTCTGAACAGCTGACTTTGGGTGGTGCTTATGATATTTACAGAGCATTTTCCTCGTTTGACATTGTAATTCATTTAGATCAGTTTTAGACCATTTAATAATTCCAAAAGAAGATGTAAGAATAGGAACTGCATAGGAGTTGATAGCTCTGATAAGATTTTTACTAGTTAAATGACTCTTTTGTAATATGAACTTCTAATATTTTCTTTAGTGCTGCTATGGTTAACTGTCTTCTCTTGACAAAATCCAAGATATTTATATATATATTATCATTTAAAAGCCTTTCTATCGAGTACCGGTGTAAGGCTTGATACAAAACATAATTCTACAATATTCGAAATAAAGAAAAACTAAATCAAAAATTAAATAATGAAAATCAACTTAAATAATTTGCATTCGAAACAATATTTCGCCACTGCCCCCTGTTTTGTGCCATTCTCTTCGATTCTGTCATCTCTAAATTTTGTCCCGCTAGTATCTTCGCTACCACCCCATTCCACGTTTCCCTCGGTCGTCCCCTTTTTCTATTCGTCTTCGTTCGTGTATCCCAAATAGATTTTACCTGTCTTGAACTATCCATTCTGCATATATGTCCAAACCACCTTAGCTGGTTTCGGCGAATTATATCCACAATATTTCTAGCTGTTGTCTTATATCTTGATTTCTTAGTCTATCTTTCTTTGTCACTCCAACCACACCTCTCAAATACTTCATATCTATCGAAACTATTTTGCTTTTCCCCCTTCTACTCAATGTCCAAGATTCAGAGCCAAAAGTAGGAATCGACGCGTATAAGGTCTTATAAACTTTCAATTTCGATTTTCTCCCGTTCCTGTTTCTAAGAAAACTTTTGCTGAGTGTTCTATAAACTTTCTCAGCACTTTGAGTTCTTCCTCCAATTTTCAAATTCTGTTTACCCTTTTTCTCTAGTATACACCCCAAATATTTGAAACTTTCTACTCTTTCTATGATTTTGTTGTTGAGTGTCACATTTGGATTATTTCTGTTATTAGATATAACTATAATTTTTGTTTATCCTTCGTTGATTTTTAGGGATCTTCTCGTAAGGCAGTTATTCCAAACATCCATATTGTACTTGACATCATTTTCATTTCTGGCAAAAATCGCCAAATCATCAGCAAAAGTGCACTCAGTGATGTTAACTGGATAAAGATTTTTGAAACCCAAGTGGAGTTTTCTGACTTCAGTTCTCGCCTCTTTGATACTTTCATCCATGGCTACTATAAAGAGAAGGGGACTCAATACGCTACCCTGTCTCAAGCCTTGTTCAGTGACAAACTCTTCAGATTCTATCCCTCTTACTCTTACCACGTTCCTGCATACAGCATACAAGCTTTTTAGTGTCCCATTTGTCTTCGTGCCAAAATTTTCCAAACTCGATGTCTCAATATCCGATCGAAGGCTTTATCTAGATCAATAAACGCTATCCACACCTCGAGATCCTGAATGAGTATTTTCTCAGTGATCTGATTGGGGCTGAAAATATGATCCTGAATACTGTACCCCTTCCGAAATCCGCTCTGTGAGTCAGCCAGTTGTTGTTCTATTTTCTGTAACAGTTTCCCTTCTAGCACACTCTCATAAACTTTCGCTATAACACTAAGTAAAGTCACCCCTCGATAATTTTGGCATTCTTTCTTGTTTCTCTTCTTGAAAACTGAAATTATTATACCAACCCCTCAGTCTCTCGGTATCTTACCGGTCTTCCACACTCTTGTCAATAACTCAGTTAATGCAATGATTCCTCCTTCTCCCATAGATTTAAGCATTTCTGGCACGATACTATCATATCCTGCACCCCTTCCGTTTTTCATTTTCTTGATGCCCTACGATACTCCACTATAGTGATGTGTTCCACTTCGCTGTTGTCATAATAATCCTCAGTGTTATCTCTCTGTATTGTCTGATTCTCATCTGTACTCAGTATTTCTTTAAAATATTCCCTCAATCTGTGCTTGATATCACTTTCTCCAGTCAATGTTCTTCCTTGTTTATCATTATTCTCTATAATAATATCCTTTTTATCTCGTATCTGCGGTTTCCGAAAGCCCATGACATTTGTTTCGATTTTATCACTAGTTTTTCTCACCTTCTTCCCTTGTATCTTATGTCTTCATGTGCCTCAAGTGTTCTCATACTCAAGTATTTTTTCCATACCATTTTCTTCATTTTCACTTGTTCTTTTCACTCCTTGTTTCACTAAGCTGTTTGTTTTCTGAGATAACAGTTATAATTGTATATGGACCTAACGAGGATATTAGTAAACAAAACAAAAATACTTTCTGGGAAGATCTTTCAATAGAGGTGGAAAATGGAAACGGAAAAATTTTCATATTGGGTGGCTTCAATGGCAGAGTAGAAATAGGAGATAACACGACAAACAACGTACTCGGAAAATGGAGCGAAAAAAAAAACAATAACGGAAAAAGATTGATTGATTTCTGCACAGAAAATCAGTTGGCCATTACGAATACGTTCTACCAACATAAAGACATACACAAGTTCACAAAAGAGGTGATGAGCCGAAACGAAGAATCAATTATAAATTATGTACTAGTTCAAAGACAATACTTGAAAGATGTAAAAGATGTAAAAAGAGGGGTGAAAATAGGGAGCGATCACTTTCTTTTGGTGGAAAAAATAAAAGGAGAGGAAGTTCATGAGAAAAATCGAAAGAATGGGGAAAAATAAGGTAAATTGAGATATGAAACGATGAGAGTATATAAGAATGGGCCCAATATTGCAGCAAAATACAAAGAGAGCGTGGATAGAAGATTGAAAAACGTAGAATATATATGGAAAAGAGGAGATATTGAAGAAATGTGGATAGCATTCAAAGAGGTTTTACACAACTCTGCAAAGGAAGTATGTGGTACAATAAGGTCTGACAACACCAGAAAACAAACAGCTCGGAATTTTAAATTCTCAATAATATTCCACTTTTGTGATAGTGGATGTTGAGAATGAAAGTTTAGAAATCTTTCTGAGAATGTCGGTTTATGATACCAATTTGTTTTCATTTTTCTATTCTCTCTTATGAGCAATACATCCAAAAACGGTAGCTCACCGTCCATTTTCATCTCCACAGTGAATTGCAGGATTAAAACTATTAAAAACATGAAGTATTCCGTTCACTCTGTCTTCAGAAACTGCGGTACTGATATCGTCGACAAATCTTCGATAAAAAGGAACATGAAACGATAATTTATTTAGACATACATCCTGTAGCTCGGACATAAAAATATCAGAAACAACGGGAGCGAGACAATATCTCATTCCTAGACCGAAGGTCTGTTTGTAGACTTCACAATCAAAAATAAAACAAATGTGCTTCACACAAAAATCAAAAAACATGGGAAATTCATCCATAGTAAGTCTGGTATAATCTTCAATTCGGTTCCAGTATTTTTTTATAAGTGATATGGCAAGATCGATAGGTATATTCGTAAATAACGAAATATTATCTAACGATATCACAACAAAGTCATCAGGAAGAGAAAAGTCTTCCAAACTTGACACTAATGTGGAGAATCGATCACATGCTTCTCATCTACCACGAAAATATTCTTTTAAAATTTAGACAAAAACTTACTCAAGTTACTTGACCTACAAAACTAACAATAGGTCGTAAAGGACAACCATCTTTGTGAATTTTGGGTAGAAAATATATTTTAGGATATACTCCATCATAACTTTTCAGATATTTGAATATTATATCATCTATATGTTCTTTTTTATTGAGTTGGGTTATTAATTTATTCAATTTATTCTGTATTGTCTAAGTTGGAGTAATTTTTCATAAGTAGAATGATCATTAAGTAGTATACGTGCCTTAGACTTATACTCATTATCTAACGTCACTACTGTTGAATTACTCTTATCAGCTTTCAGTACCAGAACCTCCTTATGATCAGACAAAAATTTCCCTGATATATTTGAAATTATTTCTATCCCTACGACCACTTTCCGTCCCTGATGAGGATCCGATGAAATTCGTTGTCACATTAATTATTTTATTGCTTTTTTCAATCGCCCTCGTATCATCCGTTATAAAGAGTAAAATGTATTCAACATCTATAAGTATTTGTTGTAATGTAATGTTCTTGTTTCTTAAAGATTTGAAATAGAAATCGAATCTGTTGGCCTTTTAATCAAACTGTTTTTTGTTCAACTGGACCTTCAAACTATCAATAATGAAATAAATCCCAATAAATTTATTTAATTTCATTTCTCATTAGAGGGAATTGCTTGCCAAGAAGAAACGTTTGATTATGTTGACATATGTATGGACATATCCGAAAAATACATGATTTGGTAGATAGCTGGCTAAAAAAAAACTTTATATTTGAATTTGGGAGGCTTTTACTTGGTAAAATTCCATTATCAATAATAAAAAACAAGTACTGTGTTTTAAGGAATTTAACTTAATAATTGCGATTCGTAACGCGTTTCACGACACCGTAGCTTCTTCAGACGAATGAATGTACAGAAAATATAAATATAAATATTCTTGACTAATTAAAACCTTATTGGGTTGCTTCTTCTTAAGTGGTTATTTATGACAGGTATATCCAATAAAATTAAGGAATAGATTGCTCCCCGAAGAGATTCAATAGAGGTGAAGGGCTTAAATCGACTTGTTCATTGATGAGTCTACCTGAGTGTTTGTATTTATTGATTTCTAAAGTTTCCCAAAGATCTACCTTCCAATATTTATTATCTGTATGCAAAATTTCAAACTGTGGGTCGAAAGAGTGATTATTTTCTAAGAGATGATTCGCGTAATTTGAATCTGATTTCTTATTTGAAAAACTGCGTTTATGTTCCGATATTCTAATATTAAAATTTCCATGTGTTCTACCAATGTAGAAATTATCACAGTCATTGCAATTCAATCTATAAACACCTGATTTATTATTTTTACCTGGTTTGGTTTTATTATTTTTTATATATTTGCCTAAATTATCATTAGTTTGGCAAGCTATGTTGAAATTATTGCTACTCAAGAATGATTTCAGTTTCTCACTTGAAATGCCAACGTAGGTTCAAGTGTTGAATTTTTGTTTCAATTTATCGACAGAGTAAACTACGTTCAATGCGATTCTACTTTGTTTTTTATTTAAAATATTATTTATTAGTTTGGGATTGTCACCATTATTTTTGGCTATTTGTTTAATCAAATTTAATTCTTTGTTGAAATTTTCTGGTGATAACGGGAAGTTAATCAATCTATGAATAAAACTATTGAATGCTGACATTTTATGTTGATATGGATGACACGACGAGTTATGTATTATAATATCTGTATGTGAGGGCTTATGGTAAATTGCGAAAACATGTTTTCCATTTTCATTCGAAATTGTTACGTCTAAGAAATTTATCGAATTATTGCTTTCTATTTCGGTTGTGAATCCAATTTTTGGATGTAATGTTTTTATGTGATTTTCGAAAATTTTTAACTGTCTATCTGTTCCTGTGAAGCAAATAATGATATCGTCTACATAGCGATACCAGTATAAATGTTTATACTTTATACATTGTGAGTTAATTTCTTGACACACTCTATATTGATTGGTATTGGCATATTTCCATGGAACTCAATGTTTTATGGAATTTCCAATTTCCTTGTTCTCACGAATGTTTTGACCAAAAACAATTCACATGGTTCAGTTAGGTAGTAACTAATTACTAAAGTACAACAAATGATTTCCTCTATTTAATGATCCCAAAAAGTTGTGTTTTTGAGTTTAACCGTACGACATTATTCATTTAATAATGGATATCAATTAGCGTGCTCCAACAAGAAACAGTTAACGTTATTCAATAAATTAAATCAAAGAATTTATCTGAAAAAACATTTCACTCACATCATTTTCGATATCGTTCGTGTTAGAATTTGGGCAATTTCAAAACCAGTAGCATAGAAAAGTTGTCCCATCAACTCGAACGTGTTCGGTGATTCCATAATATTGGAAATGTTCAATATATTTTATAATTTATGCAGATCTTGTTTTGTAGTAATTGAAAATTAATTCAAGTGTTATTCTGCCGGCTTTACGTAGATGAAAATACAATATTATTTATGGCTTGTGCCTTTTACAACACAACCTAACAGTTACCGCTGTGATTCTGAAAGCTTCTATTTCGAGAACCTGTTAATTGGATTGCTGAAAAATATTTCCAACTAAAGGGCTTCTATCGCCAGGTTTCAATTTCAATTCCAAATAAAACGCTATTATTTTGAGAGAAATGGTAATATTTTTATGTTAATACAAAGTGCAACTCTGAGGTTAATTATGAAACACGATATCAGGCAATTGTCCACCTCGGGCACTTTTACAAATGGTCATTCTTCTCCGCATAATTGCGGTGGTATTCAACGCATAACTGCTCGAATATTGTCTTTGAGTGCCATAATCGTTGTTCGAGCATTGGCGTAGTCCTTATCTTTGACGTATCCCCAAAGAAAAAAGTATAATGGTGGTAATTCACATGATCTAGTGGCCCAATTCACGTTTTCATTGAGATAAATCACATGTTCAGGAAATTGTTGTTGCAATAGAGTCATTGTTTCCCAGATGTGTGGTATGTAGCGCCATCCTATTGAAAATAAACACCCTGCAAGCGAAGATCATCCACTTTGGGCCAGAAAAAGTCAGTCAGCATCGCTCTGTAACGGTTTCCAGTCTGTCTTTCGCGTGCTTGGATCCCCGAATGTGGCAGTTTTGTTTATTGACCCAGACAAATGAAAATGAGCATCTCCAGCACCCAATCAATGAATAAACGGCGTTGTTTGTGTGTAGTCAGTTGGCTTCAATTCTTGTGTTAGCTGCACTTTATAGGAATTATATCAAGATGCAAAATACGGTGCGAAGTGGTTGGGGAAATGCCCGATTCATGTAAACGTCTCAATATTGACAAATTTGGCTTTTCAGCCACACTATCATTACAGATGGGGGAGTAGGTGCTCGACTATTACCAAGAGCAGTACGAACTTTTCGAACTGTGTTATCGAAATTTTTACCGGTTTTTAGTGAATTTTCACTATTTCTAGGCGTTATGCAAGAGTAAATCTTTCCATGATTGAAATTCTTCTAGTTTTGTCTTGTCAAGTCACCATGCATTGACAGTTCAGAAATGGCGGCAAATTTAACATAAAACCTGCCGATGGAAGACCCTTTAGTTTACTTGTTTTGCATTTCCAAATTCTTCTTCCTATTCAGGTGCCATCTCTAAAATCAGAAATTAGCGATCATTCACCGGAACTCTTCTCGATTCTGAGCAAAGTGACAGAGTTGTTCGAATATAAGGTTTGTCTATACCTTAAGGTTGCGGCACCTGGACATCTTTCTTCTTCGAATACCTCGTTTTCCTTCACTTTTAATTTCAATTATTAGTTGAAGATATTCAATTTTCTCCTTGTTAATTATTTGAAGGAGTTGCAGTCTATCTTCATCAGCTGCAGAACCCCTTCATCAACTTTTCTGCTTGTCAAAGATATTCGAAGTATACGTCTAAGCTATATGAAAGAGTGCACCTCGGAAATCTGACTATTGTTTCAATATAGAAAGTTTTATCGTAGATGAGATTTTATTATTTAATGAAAGCTATTATAGGGATGACGATTCTTGTTTTAACCTCCACGTCTGGGTTTGTATCCGCCCTGATGAGGCTACCGAGATATTTGAAGCTGTCGATTCTCTGAAATTTGGTTTAGTATACAGCCTTGTTGAATAAACTTGCTGCATATGGGCTTCTCGAAAAATTGCGGGGTTAGATAAGTAGCTTCCTTTCAAATAGATCAATATAAGTTGTGGTCAACTCTATAACATCTGATTGTCTCCAGTTGCAAGCAGGAATACCTCAGGAAACCATTCTTATGCCAACCATGTTTCTGTTGCAGATAAACGACCTTCTGTCATCTACAGAGAACAAGATTTCGGTTATGCAGACGATTGTGCCCTGATTTCGTCTTGCAGTAGTCTGCGGCCGACTACAGCTGAGGAATCTCAGCGTCAGAGACGTCAACAAAATAACTTACAGAAGATATCTGAGCGGGGTCAGTTGAACCTGGTGGGGTTCAACGCGAGCAAGGCGCAAGCATCTACGTTTTCTAGAAAGGTCTCCGCGGGAGAACCTCCTCTAACGAAGCGAGGCCAACAAATTGCATCCAAAGATTCGATGCAACTTCTTAGAATAACGGTCAACTCCGGGTTTTGCTGGCATGAATATGTATCAGCAATAGCAAAGTCTACATCAGCTACACTTAGTTTTCTTTTCAGAGCCAAGCGATACTTCACGTCATCTAAGCTGTTGCTTCTTTATAAGGCGAAGATACGACCTGCTTTGGAATTTTGTTCCCAAGTATGGAGATCTGCATCCTAACATTCGTTTCAGATATTAGATAGTGTGCAAAAACGGGCTGTGTGCCTCATCGACCACCCGGAGATCACCCGCGATCTCCAGCCGCTGACTCTCAGAAGACAAGTTGCTGAGCTTTCTCTGTTTTACAGATACTCACACGAAAGATTCTCCAAGGAGTTGAAAGACCTTGTTCCGGAAAAACTCATGTTTTGCCGCAGCACTAGGCTGGCAAGGAGTTCGCATCATATGGCTGTACACTTAACGTCCCTCGAACATCTCTCTATAAAGATTCCTTTGTTTACAGGGCCAGTGAGCTATGAAACTTGCTTCCGTCCAACATCTTCCTTACATCCTTCAATTAAAAACAAAATGTCTGTACCTCTTATTTACATTACAACAATACAGTTTACAGGGTGTTCAAAGAGTACATGGCAATATTTAACGAGGTAATTTGTCAAGTCATTTCATGAAAAAAGTTCATATAAACATAGGTCCGCAAATACTTCCTTACATATACAGGGTGTTAAAGTTTAATCGAAAGATGTAGTTAAATTTGAATTTTTAGTAAACCAAGGAGATATTGAGGTAAAACGCATAATTTTCAATACGAAACAATATTTGGATCTCGAAGATGAGTAGATTTTGGAATAATACCTGACCACACATTCTCTGTGTTCCAAGTCTCCATTGTCTCGACCTCATGAATTTATGGTAATTCAACTGGATCACTATATACCAACACACCGTTTTATTCCAGATGCACAAAAGGGTCTGAAATAATTCGCAAACCCGCGTCGGACAATGCCCCCAGCAAAGCGCGAGTTGTTCAGCATCTGGCGACCCCAACACTGGGTAAGACGAGAAACTACCCGCCGAAATCGCAACCCCATTTTCTAAACGGGATGTCCCCTTTTTCTTTTCACGAAAATCTATTAGGACCATCTGAAAATTTGCATTTCCAAAATTCCCTCGCAAAATAACAAAGGGCGATGTATGGACGAAATTAATCAGTGTCAGTCACCCTTTTTCGCGACCCCATGTGGCGTATTCAGATGTGCAAAAGGGTTAAAGCTGGTTTTCGTCAGTGAAATTCATCTACGTGATCAAGGTATCGAAATGATGGATTTTGGTTCGTTCTTCAAACGCGTGTTGTTTCGATTTTATTGGCAGTGAGGGGTTTGACAAATCGATAGATAATTACACGTGTACAGAGTGGACCAGATTCGATGTTTTAGCACGGCAGCTATGTGAATTATTGTATATAGAAAAAAATGATCCCCACTATCTCAAGCTCAGTTTTCGAGAAAAACTCATTGGCCAAAACGGATTTCAGTTACCTTTCAAAGGTTTTGAGTTATTTCGGAGTTCTGGATATTTTGGAATTTCGATATGTGACGATATCTCGTATCCTACTGAAGTTGGGCTTTTTTTGAGAAAAAAATATGAGTCAAACTTGTGTTCTTTTGAATACGAATAAAAAGTGATTGTAATATCAAAATAGGGATATTTTTCTTCCTAAATATACAGGGTGTTCCAGAATAAGTTAGCAATCACCCGGAATTTGATAGATCTTGTCAGAATAATTCCACAACCTCTATACAAAATTTCTTCCTAAAATGCATCTCTGCTGGGCTATTTACTCCAAAAGTTCAAACAAATAATCTATTTCTTTATGATAAAATCTGTGTCTTTCAACGTAATTTTCTGAAATTCAACACATTATTCAAGCAAGTAGTATATTATGTTCTTTTTGATTATATACATACGCGCTCAGGTTGAACTACTTCTAACACCTTTTACCCGATAAAATTTTAGGGGATAAATATTTTACAAATGTAATGAAATTTTCAGATTGTTCAAGTGTTTATGGCAAAAAGCTACACTTGTTAAATCACGACAAAGTGAACCAGTAAAGAAAAAAGCGGACTCAAATAGCAGGGATATTTTCAATAAAAGCATTTGTATTTATTTATACCTTACTACATACATTATTTACATTATCTGTTCAAATTAAAAGCCACCAACTCTTATGCAAGATCTAGCTGTCAAAACAAGAGATCTTTGTATTTTAATATAAATTTAAAGATTGTTTTTTATTTCTTACCTCTATCTCTAATAGATACAGCATAAACTTGGCTTTTTAGATGACCCTAGAAATGAAAATCTAACGAATTCAGGTCTGGTGGCCATGCGATAGGTCCATATCGTCCTGTCCATCGATTGCGATTCATCATATGTAGATGATCTCTAATTGATAAACTGAAATGTGGTGGGGCACTGTCGTGCATAAACTACATATTCTGCCGACTGGCCAGTGGAATATCCTTCAAAAGTTTTGGTTGTTTAAAAGAAAGTCTGAATAACTTGCGCCGTTTAAGCAAGGTACCAACACAAATGGTCCAATGAAATGCTGATATGGGAGATTTCATCCGTACAAAAATGTAAATTATAAGTATGTGTTATGCCATCTCTTCAAAAGCCTGCCCCATCAGAGTAACGAATTGAACTAACGGAAGCATCATGTTGTTCATGTTGCTGTAAAACCAATTGCAAAACTGCACTCTTGCAGGTAAGTCCTCTGGAGACTCCGGTTGAACCTTTTGAAGATGGTAAGGGTGAAGCAAATGACTCTTTAAAATTCTGTGGGCCGTACTTTCACATGAATTAGATTGGTTTGATAATTTCTGAGTACAGATAGAAGGCTTCTTCTAAATTCACTGTATGTGGGGTCTTAAAGAAACTCGAGTTACTTGCATTTTTCTTGAATTGAACCCAATTAGATTTCATATAAAAATGTCAATAATATCCTACAACTAATTACTTGTTTCCTTAACCGATTAGGTAGTCTTCTGTTTGGAAATCGCTCCAAATAAATCCTTGTAGCAAGCAAAGCATTCCCAGGTGCTAGACCAAACAATAAATACATACCTGCATATTCTTGGAAAGTGTATTCTTAAGAATACGATAAATATAAAAATTAAATTCATGAGCTGTCAAATATCAAAAGATGGTCCCCACCACATTTTAGCTTTACGGTTAGAGAATAAGTAGAGATATGCTGCGTTAGAGAATAACTCATATTATTAAAAGATTAAAAATAATCAATAATAAAAACAAGTACTGTGTTGTAAGGAATTTTACTTAATAATTGCGATTCGTAACGCGTTTCACTACACCGTAGCTTCTTCAGACGAATGAATATACAGAAAAATATGAATGAGAATGTAAGTATAAATGTTCTTGACTAAGAAGAAGCAACCCAATAAGCTTTTAATTGGTTATTTATGACAGGTATATCCAATAAAATTAAGGAATAGATTGCTCCCCGAAAAGATTCAATAAAGGTGAAGGGCTTAAATCGACTTGTTCATTGATGAGTCTACCTGAGTGTTTGTATTTATTGATTTCTAAAGTTTCCCAAAGATCTACCTTCCAATATTTATTATCTGTATGCATAATTTCAAACTGTGAGTCGAAAGAATGATTATTTTCTAGGAGATGATTCGCGTAATTTGAATCTGATTTTTTATTTGGAAAACTGTGTTTATGTTCCGATATTCTAATATTAAAATTTCTATGTGTTCTACCAATGTAGAAATTATCACAGTCATTGCAATTCAATCGATAAACACCTGATTTATTGTTTTTACCTGGTTTGGTTTTATTATTTTTATATATTTGCCTAAATTATTATTAGTTTGAAGAGCTATGTTGAAATTATTGCTACTTAAGAATGATTTTAGTTTCTCACTTGTAATGCCACCGTAGTTTAGGGTGTTGAATTTTTGTTTCAATTTATCGACAGGGTAAACTTCATTCAATGCGATTCTGCTTTGTTTTTATTTAAAATATTATTTATTAGTTTGGGATTGTAACCATTACTTTTGGCTATTTGTTTAATCAAATTTAGTTCTTTGTTGAAATTTTCTGGTGATAACGGAATGTTAATCAATCTATGAATAAAACTATTGAATGCTGACATTGATTTTGATGACACGACGAGTTATGTATTATAATATCTGTATGTGACGGCTTATGGTAAATTGCGAAAACATGTTTTCCATTTTCATTCGAAATTGTTACGTCTAAGAAATTTATAGAATTATTGCTTTCTATTTCGGTTGTGAAGGAAATTTTTGGATGTAATGAATTTATATGATTTTCGAAAATTTTCAACTGTCTATCTGTTCCTGTGAAGCGAATAATGATGTAGTGTACATAGCGATACCAGTATAAACAATATTTACTGAGTGGATGATTATGAATTAATTTCTCTAAGTTATTCATGAATATTTCTGCTAACAAAGGACTTAACGGATTGCCCATAATCAAGCCGTCTTCAATAGTATAATATTTGTTATTGAAATGGAAATAATTTTGATCTAAACAAATTTGTAATAATGAAAGAATATCTGATTTAATGATAGTATTGACATGATTCTTTTCTAATAATTCTTCAACTAAGTAATACGTATCTTTCGGAGGAATGTTGGGAAATAGATTCTTAACATCGAAAGAAATGAGTTTGGAATTAGGTGGTATAGTGGTATCTTTGATATTGGCAATAAGTTCGTATGAATTGTTGACCGAAAATTTAGATTTAAAATTGCAATGTTTTATTAGCAAGTCGTTGAGGAATTTTGAAAGTTTGAACGAAGGTGCCGTTACATAAGAAACAACAGGTCTAATAGGGTAATTAGGTTTATGAAGTTTTATCAACGAATATAATTCGGGGGATTGTGGATTGGAGTTAATGAATTTATATTTTTCGTGGTCTGTAATTAATGATTTTGCTGTCGAAATTATGTTTTTAACCACTTTCTGAAATTTTGCGGTAGGATCCTTAGTTGATGTTATATAGTTTCCGGCTGTTAAGAATTCTTCAGTTTTAGAAATATAATCGGTTTTACTAATCGCGATGACGGTGTTACCTTTATCTGCTTTAGTGAATACTAAATCGTTCTTGGTACTATTTTCACGAATTGTTTTTATTATCTTATAATCGGAATTGCAATGAGGTGATAATTTCGAAAAGTCTCCTTTGATGATTTTTGCTGTTTGATGTTTGGCTAAAATATTATCTTTGGAGTTTTTGAGAATGATTTCGGAGTCTATGCCTAACTGTTCAAAATTAGTTTCATTATGTTTTGGATGTAAATTATGTTTGAATCCTTTTTCTAATAGATCTTTTTGTGGTTGTGTAAAATCGGTATCAGTTAAATTAGTGAATCTGTCAAAAAATTTATGGTCTGAAAATTCATCAGTTGAAGGTTTGGGTGGAGAAATTTTGAATTTAAGTGAATTCAGCTTTCTCTGTTGTTGCTGAAACCTTTTATGAATTAAAATTTTGACATCGTATTCAGAGTCTAAAATATCAAACTCAACAGGGTGCAATCTTAACAATAATTCTGTATGGATTACCTTCAAATATATGTTTGCAACGTCCCTCCTGTTGTACTGGATCTTCATATCCTCTTTCAGCCATATGCGTTGGCCTTTCTCGATTGCTCTTCTTGCTGGTCCACTGTTGTTATGTGTCTTCAATCGTATGTAATTGGGAGTCAGCCTGTTTTTCAAGCACATTGAGTAGAACCATATATTCTGTGTGTGAACTGCACATCTTAGTAGTATTTTGAAATACCACAAAGCCAAAAAGCCGGTATAAGCTTTTTTAAAATTTGAATTTGGGAGGCTTTAACTTAGTAAAATTATTATTGATAATAGAATTTTACCAAGTGAAAGACCCTCAAATTCAAAAATTAAAATAATCATCGAATTTATATTAAAATACAAAGATCTCTTGTTTCTATAGCTAGATCTTGCTTAAGAGTTAGTGATTATCAATTCAAACAGATAATATAAACAGTGTCTATGTAATAAGGCTTCAATAATTAAAAAAATTATAGATTGAATAAACAAAATAATTTTAATAAAAATATCGTTAGCTCTTTTAGCCGGTTTTCTCGTTACTGGTTCATTATAACCAGATCTTTTTACGTAGAAAACTTTAATAAATCTATAAATTTTATTTGATTTGTAAAACACTTTTCCCTAACAACTTAGAGGGTAAAAGTGTTAGTGGTAGTTCACCCTGAGCGCATATGAGGCGAACCTAAAAACCAAGAACAACATTTATGAAATATAATTTTTGAATTAATGACATGAATTTTAGAAAATTTCTTTGAAAAACAAAGATTTCATAGTAAAAAACAATTTATAGTTTCAAACTATCGGAGTGAATATCTCAGCAGGGATGCATTCTACGACAAAAAATCATAAGAAGTTGTGGCATTATTTTAACGAGATCTATCATATTCCGAGAGATTCATTTCATATTTTGGCACACCTGTATATCAGATACTAAATTGATTCTTGAAACTAATTCCTTGTTCAAAAAAAATTAAGAATTCATATAAATTCATTAGAAACTTAGCAGATAATCATAATTCTATTATATAAGAGGTTAGTCTGTGTGCGTCAAAAATCCCATTTATTCAATTGTGTTCAATCCTTAGAACCTAGAGTTTTTTCGTAGAATATTTTAATTGTGGACATAAGAGAGATAATATCTTTCGACAAAACTTATAACTTTATTCACAATTAATCGAATCAGTGAACTAATTATCTCATGAATTCGAAAGCATTTCATTTAAAAAGTCTGTCAACACATCTGCATGCGTTTTTATATGAATGTTACTCATATTTTTCAAACAAAAGCTAAAATGTTGTATTAGGTCAGCTTTGTTTTTCATTTTTCTTCTCAAAATGTACCCGGAGAAAGAAATCTAGGGAGTCAGATCTGGTGAATAGGTTGGCCATTCCACCGGTCTGCTAGTTCCATTCGAGTGCGTTTCTGGTGTGATCATGCTAAAAATATATATTTCCTTTCCCTAGTGACAATTCATCTAAATATCCTACCAGTATATTCTATTCTATAATACGATGGTAAATTTCGTCATTAAGGTTGTCGTCAAAAATAAATTCTGCCTATACACGATTATATAACAAAGCACACACACCTAGAAACCATATCGCCCTTGGTATTGAATATTGAATAGTCGATAGGTTAAAATCCAACCAACAGTACTCATTGCGTCTATTCAAAATTTCGCCACTCGGTTCATATAATGCGTCGATGAAATTCTGGGCTTTCTGGTTTCAGATGGTACCAGTAATTAGAATAAAGTGGTCGTTGATTATCAACAAGCGGGAAGAATTTTGATTTTCTCATCCTATTGGGACATAATTCATCTTTATCCTTGAGGGTTTTGAAAGCCCTTGACTTCGAAATACCAGTTTCAATTGCAATTTGACAGCCTGAAATGTCAGGTTAGATTTCGAAGATAGCATATCCTCTATCTTCAACTATATTTTTTCGCTCCTTTGTGTTTTAAAGAACCCCTAGCAATCATATTGTCTTTCAGTATTTTGAAAATAGACTTATGCGGTCGTGTCCTCTCAGGGAATCTGTTGAAGTAAGATTCTTGTGGAACTCCCGAATCATAAATTGTCTCTCTAAAAAAATCCGTACCGTAGTTTCAGCCTATAATAGGTTGAATTTACGTAAGATAGCTGAAATGGGATTTCAGAAGTGCTTTAAAAAATTACCATGAGATATTTGAAATGGGTACCGTTTCCCATAGTCGATCAAATTGCCTTAACGACAATTCATCACTCTTTTCTGCCGTCAAAGCATCAATTTCTTTCATAGTGTTGAATTCTCTTCAACATCTGCATAAATAAATTTGGTCTAGATGTTCGAAAATGTGATGTAGCAAACAAGAAGAAATTCAAAGTGATTCAAATAACCCTCGTCTCAGGACCAGTTCGCTACGAATCACTTTATATTCCCTGCGAATTCAGATACAAAGAACAACAATCATTTAAGTAATTCGCCGAGAAATAGCTACCCTTAAAGAGATCCCATATTCACCATAATAAGTTGTCTTCGAATTTCTAAAAGGAGGGTAAAAAGCACATGAAGTCCAGCGGTAGATGAACAGGTTATGCTGATGAGTTGAAAGAATGAATTCGAAAGCGGTATTTAAGATTTTCATCTAAATGTATTAGTTTAGCATATCTTTCGTATTATTCGATGACAAGTATATGTGGAAATTATGAAAATTTGTGCGATGAGATTATGCGGGACGATTCATGATAATATCATAAAAAATGTGTTTTTAGAAGAAAAGAAAAGCAAAGCTGACGTAAAATTAATGTTTAAGTTAGTTTTACCTGACTTTCGAACTCTTGTTTATGATCGACAATGTTGTGAATTGGGAAAATGAATCCTCGAAGAGAATACTTACTTTAAGAGTCCGTGGTCTAACCTGGAAGCCGTCACTCTGTGCTAGGTTTCATTATTACTGGCGGTCTCTCTTGGTCTGATCATGTTGTACACGCTACCAATAAAGCATAGAAGTTTCTGTATTTTTTAAACAGATCTTTTTCTGGGTGTAATCTGAGCAGTTATAGTATTCTCAGCAAAACATTTGTACGTTTTATACTCTCCTGCGTACATCTGTATTACACAAAGTAGGAAAGTAGGAAGAATAAAAATCTGTGGTCTCTATTTTCATTACCAGTTCTAAAATTATGTTAATAGTGACATCTTGTGACTACATTGGTTAAAACAACAATAAAACAACACGTTTGATAACTGTCATTCTTTTGAAAATGGCGTGAGTTTATCCATATTAATCTTTTCTGTTATTATGTGATTTCATAGTTTTGTGTAAAAACATTTGATAGAAAGAGTTGAATATTCCTAACCTTACCTTGATTTTATTATCTATGTCTTCTGCAAAGTACAAAAGTATGTAATTAATATATTTCTCATATATTTTCCCAGGTACTATATAAATTACGTTCACAGTTTTTTCTTTTTTCAAGATTTAACACCTAACCTTATCGCAAAAGTTTTGAATGACTCCGAGTTCGACTATTCTGGAGATGAGTCAGACGAAGATTCCGAGTTTGAACCACCAAAAACCAAACAAACAGTCCGCGATCACCGTAAAAGTGGTTCCAGTAGTTCAAACGAAGATGAAGATGATTTGGTTGTTTCTGTGCCTTCTCCAGCATCATTAGATAACTCGGTTTGTTCTTCAACTTCGTCATACTTACCACGAGCAAGAGGACGTTCACGAAGAACATCTAGTGGGCAAAGTCGTCGTCGTAGCAGCGGTAGAAGTGACACTCACAATTATTATCTACTCGTCAAGTAGCTATTATAATAACAAAATAACACTGGAATTCAGGATGATTGGATACAAGAGACTTTTGATGCAGAAATGAAGAATGTAATGCAACCTGTCTACATTAAGAAAAATACTGAGGAATGGGAGTGGTACCAGTTTTATGAACAATAGGTAGATGATGATATTTTGGACCACATAGTAAATTGTACAAATAAATATGAGACACCGGAAAATCTATGAAATTTACTCAACTCAACTTAAAGTCTATAAAGGTATTACCATGGTCATGTCCGCATTACAATATACTCAAATTTCCATGTCTAAGAAGTGGAAAAATCCAATGATTGCCAAAGCTATGACTTGAAACCAATTTTTTTACATTAGACTGAGATTGAAATGCGTTTATGACCCTGAAGTGATGCTAGAACGAAACCTCCAAATGATATGGAAAACTCAGCCCTTATTTCATTGCTTATTTGCCGGATGTCATGAACAAAATCGTCCTAAAGGAATGAGTATTGATGAAATGATTATCTTTTTTACTGGGAAATGTCCCATGCATCAGTACTGTCCCGACAAACCCAACCCAACTCAAAGTTTTTGTTATGGTCTCGCCAAAAGGTATGGTTTGCGACATGGCAATGTCAGGGAGACAACACTTTCGCTGACTTAATTAACAAGGGATTTTGTTTGCCAGAAGCATCAGTAATTCATATGACAAGAACTTTATATGTTGCGCAACTAAGTTCTCGCTGTTCGTCAATAGATGGCTCCAGCAGTTAGTTCTGGTCGATTTTTACATATTAAGAACGTCTTTAACAAAGCTTAGACATATGGTAAACAAACCACAGTGACACATTAGTGATTTTGTTTTTGCGTCATATATTTTTAGTTGTGAGAGAATGTCTGATTTTGTGCCAAATAATCGTCATTTGCGGGAAGTGTTGATTTTCTTCTTTTATTCGAATGAAACGGCGCTAAGGCTCATAGAGAGGTCCAAAAAGTTTACGGAGATGCTGCTTCAAGTGAAACAACGTGCCTGGATTGGTTTCGCCGCTTCAAAATGGTGATTTTATCGAGCTCAATTGATGCGATTGAGTAAAGCACTGCGCGAAAAACGGCCACAATACGAGCAGAGACACGAAAAAGTAATTCTTAAGCATGACAACGCTCGACCTCATATTGCCGAACCCCTTAAAACATACTTGGAAACGCTCAGATGGGAAGTCCTATCTCACTCGCCATATTTCCCAGATATTGCACCATCCGATTAATACTTGTTCCGTTCGATGGCACATGGTCTGGCTGATCAGCAGTTCCGTTCATATGAAGATCTCGAAAAATATCTTAATTTGTTGATAGCCTCAAAAGACAAACACTTCTACCGTCACGGTATCCGAGCTCTGCCAGAAAGATGGGAAGAAGTTGTAGCTAGGATGGCCAATATTTTGTATGAATCATTTGTAATCATTTTGCACAATAAAAAAAAACAGCGAGAACTTTGTTGCGGACCTAGTATAGTTCCGAGACACTTACTGTTTTCGATCGGTTTTTGCTACAGCGAAACTTTGTGATGAATTACTAATATTAGGATTTCATGGTACAGGTACTATTTTTCGTATATAATATGAAAAGAAAGCAAGATGGAGTACTGAAGTGAAGTGAAGTGAAATGAAGTGAAGTGAAGTGAAGTGAGAGGAGACCAAAAACTTGCTATGACTATGTGACTGGATAATAAGCCAGTTTTAATGTTGTCAACTTATTATTGCTTAATACTCAAAATGATACATCCAATCTATTATTTGTTACTTCATCCGCTCACTACGCTACAAAAATAGGCTACGTAATTTATGAAGAACATAATAGTTCAATTCCCTTTTTCTTTGTATAGAGCACTGGGAAAACCAGTTTTTCCAGTCCTTGATATTCTCTAATATCTTCTCGTACTAAGTGATACTCTAATAGTGCAATACAAAGTTTTCAGAAAGAAACAATAGGAAAAGGGTGTCTGGCACTCAGGAGGATACTTGACTTTGACGGTACGTATGGAGTCTCTCACTTGCACGCGTCTCTGACTCTCTCGAGAGTATCCAACTACGGGCCACCAGATTTGCGTACGGTTTTATCCATCCCAACTATGAAAAGAGACTGCCACAGATAGACATTTCAACATTTGCCGGCCATCTGAAGCGTGGAGACGTCATTATTATATACCGAGCCCTCCGCGGTCTGTTTGGTATGAATCTGAGTTCACTTTTCCCCATGAATACCAACGCATGTTGTCATTTGTTCTTTAGTCTGAAGGACTAAATCCCCCACTCCTATTTTACTAAATAATAATGATAATAATAATACAAAATAGAAATATATACCAAACAGATACAAAATCTCAGAGAATTCTTTTACAGTCAGCAAAAGCTCGCACTAACCTAACCTAACCTAACCCAACGATACTGACAGAGTACAACAATGATAATCCAAAATCGTCTGTAATAAGAACAACTTTGAAGCGGAAAGAAGGAGGACGCGGATTAATAGATGTCAATTTACACACCGAACAGATAAGAAATCTCAGAGAATTCTTCTCTGCAAAAGCTCTCACTTCTGACCTTCACAGAGTGGTATCGTTGGCTGATAAGGGATATACACCTCTGAATCTTGCTACCAGTAATAACCTGCTGAATCTACAGTTCCTATCTAATACTGAAAAACAAGAGCAATGGCCAAGAAAGGAATTGCATGGACGACATCACCATAAGATAATTCAATTAAACATCGACAAAGAAGCTTCCAACAAATGATTGATGAAAGGAGAACTATTCGCTGAAACAGAAGGATTCCTTTTGGCCATCCAAGGCCAAGTCATCGCTACAAACTATTACAAAAAGTTTATAATTAAGGACGGAACATTACAAACATTTGAATGTAGAAAGTGCCATATAAGATCGGAGACTATACAGCATATTACGTCCGGCTGCGAACAACTGGCCAATACAGACTATCTTTACAGGCATAATCAAGTGTGCAACATTATCCATCAGAAACTTGCAACAAGTACGGACTTTTGAATGCCTTCCAGCCATATTACAAGTATCAACCGGTGCCCGTATTGGAAAATGACTCTATCAGATTATACTACGATAGGCCTGTTATCACTGATATGTGATTAGAATTGCATAAGAATACCTATATAGAAATGCAAAAGCTGTAATTCTTAATACATGTAGGATAGTTAGGAAAATTATGTCAAGTATATTGTAATCGAGCCTATTCCTTTGATTGCTAAATCTGGGAAAGGTAAATTATATTCAGCTACTAGCTGAGATAGTGCATAAGTCCACGATAATAAATAATAGAAGATACCGAACAGATGAAAAATCTCTCATCTTAGTTAGGTTCTTCTCTATAATATCAATGAAATTCAGAATTGCGAGTTTATTGATTTTTACAAAACAAAAGAGTTATATATGGTGTTAAACTTAACTAAGCAGTGACTTTGGATGTTGAAGCGTGGCACTGCATGTCCTCAACATACTTTTCATAAGATGGTACGTAACCACTGAGTGCTAATCGCAAGCATGATGATATATCATCGTCAGTTGCGCTATTTTAACTCAATTATCTTCAATTCAGAAAATGCAGACTCGCACAAGTAAAGTGACCCCAATATTGCCGTCAGTTGAAGGGCGATTTGCCTCAGATTCGGTTATTTATCTTCAGTTATAAAATACCAGAAATTTGTATCAGATGCGGTAGCTAAGGGATGTATAACTGACATAATCTGCACCAACTCATTTTTAACAGAACATGTGTTCATATTGAACTGACTTGCAATCTCAGTAGCTAACTCCTTAATGTTTTTACATGAAAAAGGATTACTGATACATGATGCTATATTTGCCAATTTACTGCAACCATAACAACGCATTTCGAATTTTTCCAATATATTTGATAATTCAGCCTCATACGTATCATTAGTCAACTGAGGAATCCTTGCTTTCAAAGAAAGACGGAAAATGTTTCAGATCCTTTCTTCACAGTTGATCAATCATAAGATGCAATTTACTTTTGAAAGCGTTTACTGCGCTAATCATCTTAATAATAGTTTTTCCTTTACCTTGAAGCTCCAACTCAATGGTGTTTAGGTGTATTCTGATGTCAGTCAAAAATGCCGAATTAGTCACCCATTTTTCGTTTTTAGACATTTGAGTGTCATGACCTTTTTCGTCTAGAAAAGCTGTTATTTCGGGCTATGATTCTTGAAACTTTTCTAGGAATTTTCCGCGACTCAACCACCTGACGTCCGTGTGAAGAACTAAATCAGTGTGTTCAGCTGACTCACTATCTTCCAACTGCAACTTAAAGAGCCGCCGTTGCAAGCTACGTGCACGGATGGAATTCACAATTTTTGTTGCAATGCTCATAATTTCCTCCTTGTTTAAAACTTTTGAACACAAAACTTGTTGATGTATAATGCAATAGAATGAAAAAAATGAAGAAAAATCTTCATTAGCTCGACACAATGCCACAAAACCGTTTTAGTTTCCAGTCATTGCTGGTGCTCCATCGGTTGTAATGCACACTAATTTATAAATTGGTAACTTGTTGTTCTTTACAAAATTGACGAAAACATCATACATATCTTCGCCACGGGTCTTCCCCTTCAGAGGAATGATTGTAAAAAATTGTTCCTTAGCCAACATGACATTGAATACCATCCGAATGAAAATACACATCTGGGCTGTGTCTGTCATATCGGTGGATTCTTCGAAATATAAGGAAAAGTATGTACATTTCATGATATCATGTTTTAGTTCATCTGCCATGTCCTGATTCATGACTTCAATACGCCTTTTGACAGTCGGAAAAGATAACTGAAGTTCTCTAATAGCAGACGTGATTTCTTTTCTATTTTTAAAATCTCCAAATAAAAACTCTCCCGCTTCAACAAATACTTTCTTCATATCCGATCCATCTTCGAATAGTTTCTTGTGTTTCGCCTATATATGAGATATTTTAAATGACGCGATCGTAGCAGCTTTTGATTGTTTAGCTGGTCTTGTGAACATGGTTTGCTCTTTTTTCAAACAAGATATCAACTCACGTACTTCTTATGATACCTCTCTAAGTTACCACGCTTAGGTATTGCAACAGATGCACGACAAATGAGACAAATGCAATTATCCTTCACCCTACAAAATAAAAATTCTTCCTCCCAATCGTTATTAGAATGATACGTTTTAGATTCCTTCGCTGCACTCATTTTGTACTATTTAATGAAAAACTTTGTATCGACGTAGTATTGCCTTCAAGTTACTATTCAGAGTGACTCCAATTCCTGTAGGTGCAACATTTATATCGTCTTGAATGTTCCCGTCAAACGCGCCGCCCGAAACTTCAAGAATAAAAAAAGCGGCTTTTCTTTTACAAGTACCGCGCGTTTCTTTGATAATGCCGCCTTTTTCCACTAGCAGAGTGTTATTTTATTACGTAGTAAACTTTTGTAGTTCAGTTACCTACTTATTAATAATTTTTTCTCCTCGATATCTACTCAAAAAGTACTCTCGATCGACTGGTCGATCACGATCGACCGTTTGAGCACCCCTGCTTCAAAATAAATAAGATACAACATCAACTAACCGCCGCATCCAAAATTGCCACTCTTTTTGTAGTATTAATAACTTACACATAGCCACAAAGGGCATAAAACTCAATTACCTTGAATCAGTGGAAATTTTCAAAGCACTTTTTAATGATAACTTTCAGATAATGAACGACGGCACAGATATGTGTGAATTTTTTCTATGTTTTTTAATAACTCTCTTTCATGTCAAATACTGTCATATTATCTGGTTATTTCCAATTCAAATAACGAACTATTCATATATATTTCATGTCGCTAGCTATTCATACTGTCCGACGATGAACGAAAGTTCGAAATTGCGGTAACAAGGATCTATTAATTCAATTTATTTGACAGTACTAATAACAATGAAAGATCGATTTATATTTAAACAAGGTTTATGTTTACGACAGAATTTAATCTATTTAAGAATATAAATCAATTTCAAGCTAAGTCACAGCTTGAACAATCAAAATAAATACCCAAAAAAGATAATCAAATCAACTTATAATTCGCCTGAACAACCAATTTGTGATGATAGCTGCCGATTGTCGTGAAGACCCACCCCTTGACCAAAACTATCCACAATCGCTTCAACTTGTCTTTCTTCAATCTTGAATGAAATCAAACGGGGTGAGTATACGCTATAAGGTCCGGCATAGTGGCGGGAGCAACCAGTTATGTTATGATGGTCAACAAACAGAATGGGCCTGATCTTCGCACAGCACTCTTGAGCTAGCAGCGCGCTCGTACAGCTAACTACGATCTTCAGTTATTATCCGGTACGTGAATTATGCGGTGGACCCATTGTTCTATTCGATTGGTACTATCTGATAGCATTGTCGGAATGTTGGTGCCGTGAACTTGTGATTGCATAGATTTTTTTTTCGAAGACGTTGAAATTTGGCGAATTTTTGATGACTATTATTTGTAGGGAAAATATTTAATTTGTAATTAAAATTGAATCAAAAATTTGCTACATTTCATCATCATTAATAAATTAATAATTGATAACTGTGATTTGTGTGACCCAAAATGAGTTAAAGACTTGCTTTCTGATGCTGAACTGAAGCTAATGGAATTGGGTATGTATTAAATAACTTTAAATAAGGAAAGAAAGGCCTTAAATATATTGTAGTTTATTTGGAAGGCTTGAGTCATTATTTGGAACTGAAGCTTAGGTTGAATTGATAATTCTTGCTGAGTATCTTTTTACTTCATCTTTGTAATTAAGATAATGTTTAATGCGAATTATAAAATAACTTGAAACTAAATTTTGTTGACAAATGAAAGGATTGTTTGAAAACAATCTTTGCATCATCTTTTCAACGATGATATTTTTCATTATTCATTGACAATTAGTAGATTGCACATTTCTTCCAAGACCATTGATATTTTGAGTTCATTTTTAAGCTGATAATTGTTTTATTATTACATGAAAGTGGAACATCATTATGGTAAAGGAATATAATCTCTAAAAGTATATATTGAACACTAAAGAGAAATATACAGTGAGTTTAATGCAGTAGGTTTTTTTGGAGTAAGAATCAAAAGAGGACCAGAACTTTTTGTTGTAAATCAGCCGACGTTTCGATACCTTTATTGGGTAAAACTATAATGAAAAAACAACATGGTTCAAATATAAACCCTCTCAGTGATATTCTTCACAGCAACAACAAAAATGTATGTGTATATATAAAATAAATTACATGGGTTCGAAAAACCCTAGAAGATTCAACGATGTTTTGTTTTGTGTTTTTGCTTTTCGTACTTATAATAAGTTTGAGTACTACCAACAAACTTTTGGCTTGGGGATGGGCAACTGTCTGTCACCCATTTGTGCGGACATTCTTATGTCCAGACTACAGGAACATTGTTTAAAACTTTTGTCTTTTTCGCCACCATTTTTCTGTTGGTATGTGGATGACATTTTAAGTGCAATTCCACAAAATACCAAAAAATGAGTTCTTCGAATTTTTAATTCTTTTGATGAAAGACTTTAGTTTACAATTGAATCTGAAAGTGAGATGCAGATACCATTCCTCGATGCCCTCGTCATTATTAAAGAAAACAGTAATATACTGAGTAACTGGTATCATAAACCTATATTTTCAGAGAGATTCCTCAGTTTTCGATCCTAGAACAGAAACTCAATGTTGTTCAAAGTCTTATACATAGAGCGATCAACTTATCTAGTGAAACGTACAGAGATAGCAATCTTAAGTACATTAAAAAATTCTAATAAAAAATAATTACCCTATTTTCCTCATTAAAAGTTAATCCATAAATATTCAAGACCAACTTTGAAACACGAATCTATTAATAGCAGCAATCAAACTAAGCTCTACAAAATTCTGTATGTGAGAAGTCTATCTGAGAGAATACAAAAATTTTTGCCAAAAACACGGGCAAACATAAAAATTTGTCTTGTGAGTGAGAATACTCTCAAAATTCTCCTTTTTACAGGAAGTAAAGCAACTGTACCGATCGAACAACAATCAAATGTAATATATAAAATTCCCTGTTTGTCCTGCGAGGCTTGCTATATAGGTCAAACAGGTAGATATTTACAAAAAAGATGGAAAGAACACATAGCAGACTGCGAAAATTTTGGGGATAGACCACACTGCACCGCTTTGGTTGAACATAAAATAAATCAAGGATACAATTTCAACTGTGAAAATGCAAAAATCTTGGGAAAACAGAATTTCTACGGTAAAAGAATTTTTGAAGAAATGCTCGAGATAAAAAAGTATGATGTAGGACCGTGAATAGACGATCTGAAATCGATCTTCTCAGTCGTTTTTATTTTAACATTATTGAAAAATTAAGAACGAAATGAAATTCAAACTAGTCCTGTTTGGTACCTACTTAATGTGTTCTACCCTATTGCTTTCATGAATACAACTGGCATATGATTTCCGCGTTCATTACTTTTTTTTCAGTATCGTTGCGAATTTCAGAATGTGTGTGTTGATGTTTCGATTTCAAATTATGAATTTTCCATTTACGTAATGTTTTGTCACTGTTTATTAGTTTTCAGACTGGGAACTTGTATTAAATGTAATTGATTTTAATCAATATTCATTTTAACTGTTAGATCTCATGTTTTTCGTACCGATGTAATTTATTTTATATATACATATACATTTTTGTTGTTGCTTTTAAGAGTACCACTGAGAGGGTTTATGTTCGAACCATGTTGTTTTCTCATTAAAGTTATCCTGAAGGAGACCCAATTAAGGTGTCGAAACGTCTTAACTAAGATTAATATTAAAACTTTCACACACCAATTTTATTGAGTGTTTTATTTTTTTCAATTTTTCAATATACTCTTTAGTTTACATAATTACGTGACCATCATTGTTGAATTTAAACAAGCAGAATAAAATAAATTTCGTTTGAATATTTCTCATAACTAAAATATAAGATTGTTTAACTTTATTTCATATTTATGGAAAAGAAAAATTCAGAAAATTCATTAACATTGTCGTCACCAATAACAATCCAAAACTTTGTATTGGCATAAAATCTTTGAAAACATTGTTTCTTTAATAAGCTGCAAATGAAACAAAAATTCAAATATGAATTTAAGGTACAGGGTGTCCGCTCTAAAGATCTCATTCTAAATATATAATACACAGGTTTCTCGATCAATTTCGAATGTTGGTATTATAGTAAATTGTTGGAGCGGTACTACTTCTGTTTATACCCCATTTGTTATCTGGAAATTGGTTGCAAATTGAGGTACATTTCGATAAATGTTCTGCAAGTTCGATTTATCATTTGTTGCCATTAACAATAAATAATGAATGAATTCATAATTTTCTCATTTAAGTATTTATTTGCCATTTTATGTAACAAAAAACCATAGAAAACTGCATTTGTGCTATTACAATTTCTAATAATTTTCAAGAGTTAAACTGAGGCACAAATTCGTTGAACCGAACATTGAATAATGTAGAACTTGAAAACTGATATCGGAGTTCAATCCATTATGTTTGTTTCTATTTACCACGGCATAATAATTTAATTTCTATAATAAACAGAAGGTTTTTGATGAAATCGCAAATACAAAGCTAATCAATACTAATTTAGGATACAGTTCTAATGAAGTAAATAAATAGTACTCGCATTTGGAAAAAATGTTCTCTAGACAATTCAGTTCTATTGAGTTGACAGAAGATTTTTGAGCACTCTGTATATAAAATAACATCGAAAAGTACGTCTGTCTCGTTAAATTAAAAAATTTATATTCTTACACCAATCTGAGTCAATCTGTTTAGATAAGGAAGAAGACATTGTAATATTAAATATTTCAATAAAAGAAATTATAACTCAATGATGGTTAATTTTAGTTAGGATGAAATTTGAGAAAAGATTCTTGAACAGGGATATCTTTTAATAAAGACAACAGGCTTCTTGAAATAGGAAAGTTGTAGTCGATGTTCGGGATAACCGGAAGCAGTACCGCTCTGAAAATAATTTAAAATTTTATATTGGTACTCATTCACTCTAATTCTGAAATTTGACATTGATTGATAAACCCATCTCCCAGATAATTCTAATGGGCCCTTTATCGCGAAGTTCCTGTATATATTTCTGGTTTTTATATATTTAAACAATTTGAGATTGTTTGTTTATGGTATTCCAATTTTGGTATCTAATAATGAATAGTCTAGAGGTTATGATCCACAGAATACGCAGTAGGTTTTTTTGGAGTAAGGATCAAAAGAAGAACAGAACTTGTTGTTGTAAATCAGCCAACATTTCGACACCTTTATTGGGTCTTCTTCAGGGCAGCTAAAATGAAAAAAAAAACAAGGTTCAAATATAAACCCTCTCAGTGATATTCTCAACCGCAACTACATAAAATGTATATGTATATACAAATATAAATTAAATGGGTACGAAAAACATGAAATCTAAAAACAGTTAAAATGAATATTGGTTAATATTACTTACATTTAATACAAGTTCCCAGTCTGAAAACTAATAAACCCTGACAAAACATACGTTAATGGAAAATTCAAAATTCATAATTCGAAATCAAAACAACATCACAATCTAACCCTATCTTTTCCGTAGATGAAGTTTCACTTCTAGAAAAGAGTTTTAAATACAATTTAGAGTCAAATAACGCTCGTCTCCAATTCGATCTGCTAGGAATTGAAACCGAAATAGCCCTAAATTATTCATCGCAAGCCAAACACCTAAAACACTCTTCAGCGTTACTACTTCAAAAAGAGTTCAATAATTTTCAAATCTAAACTTACCTAAGAAATTCGAAAATACAACTTTAAAGTTCATTAAATGTAAGTCCGCATCTGAAGTTATCATATTCACCAAAGCCGACAAAGATCATACAGTCGTAGCCCTAATTGAAGCAGATTATTTATTGAAAAATAAAAATTTCATTGAATCAGTTATGACACAATTGATAAAGATCCAACTTATAAATTTTAATCCATTGTAAAAAACACTTTAGAGTATGCCAGGTCTATAATACCTACCAACCAAAAATATAAACTTTTCATTGACAACCCGCAATCACCAAAACTTTACTCCCTTGTCAAACTCCACAAACAGGGCATCCCATTAGACCAGTAGTTTCATATTTTCAAGCTCCAGCTGCAAAACTTTCACGCTTTCTCATAGGCATCATTCAAGAGTACGCCAATTTTGAACCGAAATTTTCTATAAAAAACTCTGCAGTTCTAACAAATAAGATTCAGCACACAATACTACTACCGAACGCTAAACTTATGTCATGGGATGTAGTATATCTCTTCCCTAGTGTTCCACCTAGTGATACAGTGAAACTCATCAACAACGCTCTTCAAATTAATAAAGCCATTCCAGTAATTCAATCAGAAATCTTACTCCTTTTAGGAATTTGTTTAGAATAAAATTATTTTAACTTCAATGGAGTAATATATATAAGTGAAAAAGGTTTAATCATGGGTAATCCTCTGAGCCGTCTACTCGTTGAAATTTTCATGGATAATATTGAAAAAACTATCCAAGAACAAGAACTGACACAAACATAAACCATCGCATAGAGATATTACTATTCACAGCTCATCTACACATCCTTATCCATATAAATTAGCTGCTAACAATAGTATGGTACATAGACTCATTAATGTCCCAATGTCACAAAATAATGTTATAAAAGAGCAAAACATAATAAAACAAAGAGCACTCAATAACGGTTACAGTCCTAGTTTGATTGAGAACATGATTTCAAGCAAAAAACATCAAAATGCAGTCCAGGAAGTATTTCCAAGTATTAGAAGTTCTATCACAAAATACAACAGCTTAACTTATATTGGTAATCCTATTCTAAAATTAAAATCATTCATCTCGCATTATAATTTGAATATATCATTCCGAACTGATAATTCTTTAGGCCGACATATAAAAACTGCAAATCTAAAATTGATAAAGGTAATGAATCCGGTGTTTATAAACTGTCTTGCGGGAATTGTAATAAAATTTATATTGGTAGAACTTTCAGAAATTTCAAAATTATATTATCCGAGCACAAACGTAGTTTAAATTATCATAAATCAGATTGCAATTATTCTAATCACTTACTCGAAGAAAACCATAACTTTAATAATGATTTCAAAATTTTACACAACGAAAATAATAGACAAAAACTCAATATATGGGAAATTTCAGAGATTAACAGAGAAAAGAATTCAGGTAGGTTACTTAATAGTCAGTTAGATCTAAATCCTTCTCCTTTCTCAATCTTTTCAATTCATAAAATTAGCAACTCCAATGGGTTTTCCAACATATCCCTTGTACTTGTACTTGTGTAATATTAAGTAGGATATAAGAATAATATATAAGGAATAACTCTGTTCATTAGTTAGTATCTATCTGATGAAGCCACAGTGTGGTGAAACCGGTCATAATTTATATTTACCATAATTTTATTTCATTGAAAATATTTCACTGATCAATTTCCTCTGCTTTTTTGACAAAATATAAACCATAGTAACCATATTCATCATCTAACGCAATATAATGTTTTCTAGACTTTTTGAGTTGTTTAAATTTTTCTTGCGGAATCCGGTAGCATCTTTGAATACCTATTCAGATTTTCCATAAAAACTCATAAAGATTCAAAGAATAATTAATGAATATTCGAAAAAGATTGTTGATTTTACTAGACACTAGAAACAAATCATGTTTGACGTCAATCAATTCGATAAACCAACCAATTTGATTACACGGTTATCGACCAGGAATGACTAGAAGTTGACATATTATGGCAAGACCAATAAAACTTGCGTCTATTAAAACTATCAGAGCCTATTTCGATGCACCTACAGCCATAAAATTTTGTTGAAATGTCGCTCGGAAATGTTTTGGTGAAGATGATGGGAAATTTAAATGGTGAAGTTGGACATCATTAAATTTTATCGATGAAGTCATAAAAATTTTACGACTTTATCGATATTCGAATACGGATACCAGAAATGCAGTCCCAACATCCAGCCATCAATTGAATGTTCCAAGGTTTTAATCTTGGATAATTTTTACCCTGTAAGTTCAGGTTTTATTTAGATGATCTAATTTATTCACGAGCGGGAAAGTTAGTGAAAAAGCGTGCTGAACGACTGAAGATATTTCAATGAAATTCTGTGGGCGTTGCCCATATATCTGTTCATGCAATCAAATTGATTTCATGAAAAAATATAAATCCACCACCCGGTAATTAATACCATGGCCAGGCAATGATTATAATCAAAACATATCCTGGAATAATTATATATTAGGATAACGTTAAATGTTATGAGAATATATCAATCTACCAGAATATATACATACTATAGCATCATCAGACAATGATATCAATGTACCAACGAGAAGTGTCAGAGGCTTTCTCCCCGGAAAAATCCAGTGTACGGACCTTAGTCAAGTAACACTTAATATTACTCATTAATAGTTTCCTTTGTGTGAAGTAGTGAACGATCGAATAGAATACTGCTCTGAATATAAATATGACAAATTTGTCAGTTAATCATATTACATTTATATAAACAAATAAATAGAATATGAAATGAGATTCTGAGCAGTATAAACTAAAGAGAAAACCTATGACTCTACCTCATTATTTTTTTCGGAAAGAAACCTAGGAAGAATATTACAAGATTTGATGACTGTTATCTTTTGTAACTGTTCAAACAAATTTTTCTTCAGACCCAAAATCTCAATACATTTGTGAAGATTTCTAGGAATAACACCTGTTGTGGAAATAATAATCGGTAGAATAAATATTTTCTTCATTTTCCACATTTTTTTAATCTCGTCGCCAAGCATCATATATTTAGAAATTTTTTCATTGTATTTATTTTGTATATTATGTGTGTCGGGTATAGCAATATCAATTATATATGTTATTTGATTCTGTTTATCACTTAGAATGATATCTGGTCTATTGTGTTTTACAGCTCTGTTGCAAAGAATTGTTTTATCAAAATAAAGTTTATATTTGTCATTTTCACAAATAATCTCAGGTTCATATTTGTGAAATTTTTTTCTTTGGGAATTAGGTCATGTTTAATTCCTAGATTAAAATGAATAATATTAGCGACGGCATTATGTCTTTCTAAATAATCTGTTGAAGCAAGGACTGAGCAAGATGATAATATATGAAAAACTGTTTCTGAAGAACAGAAACATCTACGGCAAGAATCATCTATATTTTGTTTGTTTGTTTGATGATGTGTTTTCTATAATTCCTCGTGAAAACAACCTGATCGTGGATCGCAATTGCCAAGCCTTCTGTTTCAGCAAACAATTCTCTAGATACTACCCATTTATTCGATGCGATTTCATCAATATAATCATTTTTCAATTCTTTAGGGTGCTTTCCGTGTAATTCCTTCTGCATCCAACTTTCTCTTTCAGAATTATCATCAAATATATCAAAATCTACCTTTTGCATTGTCAAGTTCAGAGGTGTAAGATTATAATCTGAAGCAACAACAATATCATGTAATTTAGACGTTCTCTGCTTATCATGAAAATGGGAACGTAGATGAAAAATCTGTTTACTATGAAGATTATTCAAATCAGTTAATCCACGACCTCCAAGATGTCTAGGTAGTGTAACTCTCTGAACAGCTGACTTTGGGTGGTTCTTATGATATTTACAGAGCATTTTCCTCGTTTGACATTGTAATTCATTTAGTTCAGTTTTAGACCATTTAATAATTCCAAAAGAAGATGTAAGAATAGGAACTGCATAGGAGTTGATAGCTCTGTATATATATATATATATATATATATATATATATATATATATATATATATATATATATATTTGAAAAGAAAGATTTACAATGATTCGATTGCTTCTAAAGTGAGAGCACAGGAAATGTAACAGGGGAACCATACCAACTTGCGTATGATTCAATAAACGAATGAAAAAACCTATGGAAAAAAACTCGTTTCCCTGTCGCTATTGCACTAGCAATAGCTCGTCTGTTTATGTTGTGTTAGTGTCGTGTGTACAAAAAGAGTACCAAAAATGTTTCTGCTTAGCAGCATTCTCTCATTCTCTCAAATTTTACTCCATGATTTCCTGAAGACAAGGGTGGAAAGGAAGGGTTTTGGGCAGCAAAAATATCAGAAAAATATTTCATTAAATATACCTAACTCTTATATGTCGAAACTCACTTGAATCTTAGCAAAGGATGAAGATTTCACATAGCAAGCAAGGCCATAAATAGGACTAAGAAGATAATCAAAAAGTACATAACCTGCGATATTTCCGCGTTCGCAGAGATGTTCTTCCGTCGCAGTGTAACTCTGAAGCGTAATCACTTTCACCTTGTTCTTGCTTGCCAATTTTGAAGTATAGTCGCATTTATCCTTGGGAAAAATATTCAAAACTCAACAAAACAATTCCCTTTCTGTTAGATAGCCCCGATGTTCGCTTATGATCTATAGATGTTCAAGATTCATTATGAACCCAATAATTTGGTTGACATCGCCCATATAATATTTCTTCGTGGATCTTGAGTAATTTATAGAAAAATTTGCACAAAAATTTTGACATTTTTCAAAAAATATGACTATTCGGTTGAAATCTAATCTCTAATTCAAAAACCAAATGATTTAAATGAATATTTACATCTACTTTGACTACTTTGACCCACATTTACAATCAACTCTCATAAATAATTTGCATTTTCCTTTTGCCTTGATAAGATCAGAAGAGTTCTTCACCAGCATTGTATATTTTTTCGAAAACATTTCATAATCCGAGCATCTCCTTGCAGTAATTAGTTCGGATTAGGGAGATTGCACTGTAATCATAATACCCGATTGCTAAAACTTTCAAAAATAAATTAATGAGGAGTACTCGTGTAAATCTGCATGATTGAATATTAAACTACTAATAACTGAAGTCATGATATTTGTCATATTTTTCGAACGACTGTCAAAATTTTTTCGCAAATTTTTCTTTATATTAAACAAGTTCCACTAAGAAATAATAAATGGGCGATGTCAACCCAGATTATTGGGTCCATAGTGATTCTAAAACATCTATAGATCATAATCGGCATCACTTGGAAGACTGAACCAAACAGAGAAGGAATTTGTGTAAATATCACACGTTATGTATTTTTTTATTATCTCCTTAGTCCCTTTCATGACCTTGCTTGCTATATGAAATCTTTTCTTAGAATTGTTTAGGCATATAAGAAGTTTGATTGTTGGAATATTTTTCTGCTGTTTTTCTTTTTCCATTGTTACAGACTCCTGTCCCTAACCCCCTTCCTTTCACCCTTTTTTGGAAATCATGGAATGCAAGAGAGAATGAAGCGGCTAAGCAGAAAAATCTTTGGTACTCTTTATGTACACACGACACTAACACATCATAAACAGACAAGCTGTTGCTAGTGCAATAGCGATAGGAAAACGAGTTTTTTCCTCAGGTTTTTTCACTCGTTTATTGAATCATATACAAGATAGTATGGTTCCCCTGTTATATTTCCTGAGCTCACACTTGTGTTTTTCTGACACACACCAAAATTATAGATATAAGCATTTATTGTAGATTCAATTATTCAAATTTTTGTAGATCCTCTCTTTTCAAAAGAATATATATATATATATATATATATATATATATATATATATATATATATATATATATATATATATATATATATATATATATATATATGATTGACGAAATTTATCAATCTTTTGTAACTACGAGTACAAAACTCAAATTTAATAAAAATAATGTACTTACTTTTCTCTGGCACTCTCAAACTCTCAAACTATATATATAAACTACCTATTTATATTTATTTTAAATATCTTCTTAGCACTTTTCAAGATTTTCAAGATTCAGGAAACGAATAAACGTATTTGTCCCACATTCGTATTTATAGAGTGACGAATTGAACAAGTCAGTGCAAGTTAGCGAAGCTCTGAGACAACTCGTACAAGATGATACTGGTATTTTATTATGTGCAGGTTTTTACAAGTTCATAATGTTTTGCGACCACAAAGCGAATGCCTACATCCTACAACTCACACAATTTTATAAAAATATATAATAAATTTTTTACTTCATGGGTACTTTTATAAATGATGTATATGTCTTTATATTATAAGATAGTATGATGTAAGTAAATAGGTACTAGCAGTGTATGTGTTGAGATTTCCCCCCATTTTTCATTTCATAGACCTTCAAACTTTTTTTTTCGCTGACGTAGACCCCTTGAAAGTTAACATAGACCCCTGTGGGTCGATATAGACCACTTTGGAAATCACTGATTTGATGCATTTTGATCTGTCAATACAATACGAGAAAAAGTGTGAAACCAATTACTATTGAAGTGGATTGAATCTGACTTCTCGTTTTTCTTCTTTTCTAGATGGTATTTTGGATTACATCCGCTACTTGTCCGGAAAATCATCTTCGAATTACCAAAAATACTTTGCTGAATGAATCATGTCGATTTTTTATGGTTAAGTGTAGGTACTTTTCAAAATACTGCCATCCGAAAAATCGTATCTCTTCAATTATGCTAAAAATATCAGAGTTTCAACTTGTGATAATATTTGAAATATTCTGCTTCAGGACATTCTGTGGATTTCAAAACATCTAGATCTATATCAATAACAATCCGCAGATGACTTTTCTAACAAGTAACTGATATAATCGAGAATTGCTACTGGAAACGAAGAAAAACGGGATGTCGGATTCAATCCTCCTCAGAGAAATTGATTTCGCACTTTTTCGCTCAGAATTCTGACCAAAACTACTTTGATTAAGATTCCGAGAAGGGACTCGTATTGAGAGAATGAAATGCATTATTTGAAAGATTTCTCGTCATATAATATGCGTATTTCAGGATCCTTGCGCGTAATTTTTGGATAAAATCGCGAATAACTTGGAAACAATGCATTTTAGGTAAAGGAAAACATTTAACAGATCGATGCCTATTAATATTGTTAATTGTTAACCCTCTGTATACAATGAAGCCTCTGAATGCAATGAATTCTGCTGAATGAGCTTTTATACTCACAACGAGCTAAAAACAATCGATATTGAATAATCATCAGTATTTTTGTGATTTATTCTAAGAGATAACCAAAAATCGAAAAAATCCGATTGAAAAATTCATCTTCCTTTCGATTAATTTTAGATGGCAATGATATGAGAACAATTGTTCAGAATTTAATTTAATTTTCTACAGTAAAACAAATAGAAAAATATATAATACCATTTGAAATAAAAATGATGTCAACTTTCGGTACAACCAGAACTGCCACAGCATTGAAAATATTTTCAGAACCCAGTTCAAATAGCATTCAAGGCAACAATAGAAAAGTTCCCACAATCGGTCATTTTTTCCTCCATTTACTTTTAATGTCCCAACTCGCGTGCACACCCTGTATACTTATGTGGAATACTTAAATAATGAAAATTAGAAAAAATCTGGAATTAAATTTTCACAACTCTTTTATGAAGTAAAATTTTTCCTAGAAGAAAATGCGTTTTTTTAGAACAATTCGTTCAGACATTACAAATGATTTTCGAGGGTAGTCCTCTTTTCGAAAAATTTATTCTTCTCAACAATTTCCATATGATTTAATTCCGAACGACCATATTTTTTTCATATGCCATGTTTCGAATTTACAGCTAGTTAATAGCAGGTTCTAAAAAATTAATTTGCAAATACGGTACAAAAAATATGATTTTCATCAGTTTTTTCGATATGAGTGCTGAAATAACATATCATTTTCATTTGTGTAGATTCATAGCAGAGGAAAAACAAGATAATGATGAATAAGAGGAAAAAAAGCTATAAATTTGAAAAACTTAATATGGGAATTTGTTTTGAGATTCATTATCTTTCATTGATATTGATATTTATTATTCTAAATAAAGATCTCATCTTTAAATTCCAAAATGGAATAATTAATATCATAAAATAATTTGTGGCCCGTTATATATGGTATACCTAAATTAATTGAGATCAGAAAAACCATTCAAACTTTCATATATTTAAAAATTAAGATATCGTAAATTTAACATATGCATCTTAAGATTCATTCTATTGAATTTTGCAACCTCTTAAAAACATGTTTAGATCAAAATTATTTCCGGTTTCAAAATGAATTATCTGAACAAAATTCAGAACTTTCTGTGAGATAGTCACTTAGTCCCTTATAGCCAGATATTTTCATGGACAACTCAGAAAACATATCGATATAGAACAGCGACCTATTTAAAATACACATCTTGTTCTGGTATCGGAACGTAGATGATATTTTAGTTGGTTTTAATAACTGAACTAGACAAAAAGATACATTTTGAATTTCCACAATAAAATTCACGGTCATTTTAAATTTACAGTAGTAGTTAAAACTAACAACTTCATCAATCTTATCGATTTAACTATAACGAACATATCCTAACTTGTAATAACTATAAAAAAGAATCGTTCACAGTCGCAACAATGCCGATGGATTCATTCAATCATCAATTCATAAGCTCGCCGCCTACAATTCGATAGTTCTCAGAGCTTCTACAATTTCCATCTCCATTCAAGATTTCGAAACGGAAATAAATACCTAAATAAGAATAGCCTCGAACAAAAATACCACATGTAACTGTTGTGGAACACTCTTTATTTTTTGCTTATTTTAAATATTCATGTCATCCTACGATCTTTCGACATATTTTTAAAAGAAAAACAAACTACAATTTTTTTTTTGCAACTTTCATCTTTCGTTCTAGAAGGCCATGAACAGTGAGAATTGGCTTAGCTCAACGTCTTCTATCACGAATTTAATTGCCCAATTTTTACGGGGTGTCAAAGTTTTTAATTTCAGTTTTTCCTCAAAAAGTAGGTTTTCTTCTGATATCGGGCTAACCGGTATTAATTTATGCCACCGACGTTATTCTATCCTTAACGGTTCCGGAGTTCTAGTGAAAAATACCCAGGCAATTTTTGTCTAGTTTCAGTTTTAGTTTCCCCATTCGCTAATTACAATAACTACGTTGAAGATGAAAAATTTTTGTTGATACTTAAAATATTCTGTGGTAATAAAAATATCAGTGAGGCATGTCAAAATAGCATTGTTGTAAATTATCGACATCGCGAATTAGTGAATTCAGTTTTAAGTATAAATCAACACACCCAAAGTGAAAAAGTCGATATGGTCCTTATTTATGGATAGTGCAGGCAAAATAGCGTTCAAGCTGAACAATTATACAGAGATACCGAAATAGACGTATTGACACTTGTTGATATTAATCAAATCACATCAACAAGGGACATTGCCGAGGAACTCTAAATTAGCAACTGAAGCGCATGGAGATTTTTGAAAAACATAAGTACTGCACATTTAAATATCAAATACACCATATGTGTACACTATATGTTAACAATAGATTTACGCGACTCCAGTACTGTAAAGAGTACCTTAGGAAAATTGAGGGTGATGCTCAATATCCCACAAAGATTTTATTCAGTGACGGATAACATTTCACGAACAATGGGACATTTAATAGGCAAAATACCAAGTACTGGTCGCAACAAAATGAGCACAAATATCGAGATGGAAACGTTTTGGGTTCAATGTCTGGATGGGGATGATAGGAAGATATTCAATAGAGCCTATAAGTTTTGAAGGTTTATTGACAGGAAATATTTGGAATTTTTGAGGACCCAAATACAACATGAATTGGACGAGTTGCCCTTAGCCGTTGTGAATGAAATTTATTTTCATCGTGATGGTGCACCTCCTCACAACACAAGCGAGGTCTCACGGTATCTCTATGAAATTTTTCCCGGAAAATGAATAGGTACAAATGGTCCCATAATAGCCATCTTGATCATCAGATTTTAGTCCACTAGATTTATTCCTGTGGAGCCATTTGAAGGATAAGGTTTACCAAACACCTGTTAGAACCCAACAAGAATTTGAGAACCGTTTGAGACGGGCTATTGCAGACATTACAGCCTAAACAGTTAAATGATGTTTTGAGGGAAACCATAAATCGTGTGCGATGTTGTGTTCGTGAGAATTGTGGAATATTTGAACATTTATTATAATTATTTCGTTTTCACTGTCCGCTTGTATGTTATTAACTTCGGCACGCTTTAAAGATGAGCAATCAAATTTTTTGATACAATCTTATATTTTCGTGATAGGAGATGTTAAGCTTTGCCAATTGTCACTGTTCACTGCCTTCTAAAACGAAATATGAAAATTGCAGAGAAAACAAAGTTCGTGTTTTGTTTATCTTTCGAAAATATGTCAAAAGGTAGGATGAAATGAACAATTAAAATAATAAAAAAGATGCGGGGTGTTCCATTAGAAAATCGAAAGTTGGTATCGTTTCCGGCATACCTGGACATCAAATGTCAAACAGATTAATGTTATCAAAATTCAAAATGATGTCTTCTATCCGATTGCCAAATTTCATCATAATACTCCTAATAGAGAAAAAGTAACAAGGGTGGCCCTAGTTTGAGTTACACCCGGTATACCGACCTCTTTAATAAATGAAATCATTACAAGCAAAGAACAAAATCGAACATCAGAATTATTTCATTAAGAAAACCCGAAAAAAGATATACTATTTTTAATGATTTCAGAACACTATCCCATAAAATGGAACAGTTTTAACAATTCAAAATGAGCACCTCAATCTCAAGTAGTCTCAATCTTAATAAATTACTTTTCAATACAAAACAGAAAACAGATAAACAAAACAATCTGATATTTATAAAATCGAATACAACGAAGGTCGAGCAAGAAGGAATTTCGAATGCAGATTCGAAAAACATAAACCATCAGACAAGGAATCGCCAATATTTGACCCCATTCAACCAACAAAGCACACGATAGTTTCAGACAATTTCAAAGTCCTCCACAATTGCAATAAACGAAGAAGAAAGAATCAGTTGAAAAGTTGGGGAATAATTTGATTCAGGAAAACTCCACTTTGAATTACTCCCCCTACTTAACATTCAAGGAAAAAATATATCTTGTAACATCTTTATACCTTAGTAATCAGCACTTAAAGGATTGAAACCGGACTTCTATTAACGAATTAAAAAAAAAACTGACAAAAGTGTTATTTCTTTTTTAAATTCAGTTGGATTCAGCAGATTTCTCACTCAATTAATCTCTCATCTTTATAATACGTTAATATCTCAAAGCCATCTTTCCAATGCGCAAATATATCAAAGCCACAAGGGCTCTCTAAAAAATCCCAACACCTAATTACCTCGTTTCTTGATTTATCTCTCAAAGGTTTCGCCAAGAGCTTCACTACAATTACAGAGCATGTGATGCATCCGAAGTACTTCTCACACGCATCGTATTTACACATGTCTGAGCCATATCTTCGCCGATATCTGCCCGATAGGCTTTTAATTAGAAGAAAACAACTTAGGAATGCCCAGAACTTAACTGTTGGTATTAAACTGGGCACTCCCGCCACACCCTGCTTTTGACACCTCGATATACAGAAATGTCAGTTCAGATCAGACAATTTTATCAACGAATTTATGGAGACTTTGAAGACGTACTGTTGCTATCTGCTGGATGACATTCGACATAAACGAATTATTCATTCGAAATTATTAATACATGTACAGGGTGGATAGATTTAGTATTGCAGCTATGTGAATTATATCAAAAATGACCCCCCTTCTCAATATTTTTTTTGCGCGAAGAATTAATTGCGGTGAACAAATTCAAGATAGTCTTATTTCGTTTTTGAGTTGTTTGGCGATTTTGGAAGTTTTCGAAATTAGACAAATGCCAATATCTCGATTGATTTCAAGTTATATACAAGATGTTACATAATAGTATGTCACAACATGAGGGGGTAACTCTACAAGCAATTTTAAGATAAAAAAATCAACATCCGCAAAAACTTCGTTACGGAGCTACAGGGTGTTGAAATTTCCGGAAAAAATTGGTTTTTCTTCAAAGCTCCTGCAGTATTTGAGATATTCAGCCCAAATTTGGAATGCAAGCTATTTTCTACAGCCTCCATCATTACACGTCCTAAATTTTAACGAGAAACTACAAGGTGTTTTCTTTTGCACTTTCAACCTTTTTTGAAGTACACCATTGATCAGCGTACAATCAATTTTCGTCATCTTCGTTCAATTTAGTTTTTCGACACCAACCGTTCTCGAGCAAAAAATTATTAAACGCTATATACATTTGCTGAATTGAAAGCACTTCTAATTGAAAAAATGACAAGTAGGCTTTGATTTTTTTCCTTTATTTATTCATTTTGACAGTTGCTAAAGTTGAACCAGTGTCTGCTCGAATTGTTCATTAAATTAACGATTAGTTTTGAGACTTTTGAACTTATTGCTGTAAGAAAAAATGGCTAATTTTACTAACGCCGAATTGGCTGATATCCATTATATGTACGGTCTGGCTGACGGAAACACAACAGAAGCTAGGCGATTATATCAGGTGCGCTTTCCAAATCGAGTAACACCAGGCAGGCGAACATTTTCAAATACCCGCAGAAGGTTGAGGGAAACTGGTACTTTAACTGCAAATAATCATTCAAAAGGTGCAACTCAAACTACGAGAACTCCAGATATTGAGGAAGCAGTTTTGAATTTTATTGATAATAAAAAACAAGTTCTGTGTTTTAAGGACTTTTACTTAATAATTGCGATTCGTAACGCGTTTCACTACACTGTAGCTTCTTCAGACGAATGAATATACAGAAAAATATAAATGAGAATATAACTATAAATGTTCTTGAGTAATTGAAAGCTTATTGGGTTGCTTCTTCTTAAGTGGTTATTTATGACAGGTATATCCAATAAAATTAAGGAATAGATTGCTCCCCGAAAAGATTCAATAGAGGTGAAGGGCTTAAATCGACTTGTTCATTGATGAGTCTACCTGAGTGTTTGTATTTATTGATTTCTGAAGTTTCCCAAAGATCTACCTTCCAATATTTATTATCTGTATGCAAAATTTCAAACTGTGGGTCGAAAGAATGATTATTTTCTAAGAGATGATTCGCGTAATTTGAATCTGATTTTTATTTAAAAACTGCGTTCATGTTCCGATATTCTAATATTAAAATATCTATGTATTCTACCAATGAAGAAATTATCACAGTCATTGCAATTCAATCTATAAACACCTGATTTATTGTTTTTACCTGGTTTGGTTTTATTATTTTTATATATTTGCCTAGATTATTATTAGTTTGGAAAGCTATGTTGAAATTATTGCTACTTAAGAATGATTTCAGTTTCTCACTTGTAATGCCAACGTAGGTTAAGGTGTTGAATTTTTGTTTCAATTTATCGACAGGGTAAACTTCATTCAATGCGATTCTACTTTGTTCCATTTTCAATGGAAAACATGTTTTCGCAATTTACCATAAGCCGTCACATACAGATATTATAATACATAACTCGTCGTGTCATCCATATCAACATAAAATGTCAGCATTCAATAGTTTCATTCATAGATTGATTAACATCCCATTATCATCAGAAAATTTTAATAAAGAACTAAATTTGATTAAGCAAATAGCCAAAAATAATGGTTACAACCCCAAACTAATAAATAATATTTTAAATAAAAACAAAGTAGAATCGCATTGAATGAAGTTTACCCTGTCGATAAATTGAAACAAAATTCAACACCTTAACCTACGTTGGCATTACAAGTAAGAAACTGAAATCATTCTTAAGTAGCAATAATTTCAACATAGCTTTCCAAACTAATAATAATTTAGGCAAATATATAAAAATAATAAAACCAAACCAGGTAAAAACAATAAATCAGCTATTTATAGATTGAATTGCAATGACTGTGATAATTTCTACATTGGTAGAACACATGAAAATTTTAATATCAGAATATCGGTACATAAACGCAGTTTTTCAAATAAAAATCAGATTCAAATTACGCGAATCATCTCTTAAAAATAATCATTCTTTCAACCCACAGTCTGAAATTTTGCATATAGATAATAAATATTGGAAGATAGATCTTTGGGAAACTTTAGAAATCAATGAATACAAACTCTCAGGTAGACTCATCAATGAACAAGTCGATTTAAGCCCTTCACCTCTATTGAATCTTTTCGGGGAGCAATCTATTCCTTAATTTTATTGGATATACCTGTCATAAATAACCACTTAAGAAGAAGCAACCCAATAAGCGTTTAATTACTCAAGAACATTTATAGTTATATTCTCATTTATATTTTTCTGTATATTCATTCCTCTGAAGAAGCTACGGTGTAGTGAAACGCGTTACGAATCGCAATTATTAAGTAAAATTCCTTAAAACATAGTACTTGTTTTTTATTATTGATAATGGAATTTTACCAACTAAAAGCCTCCCAAATTCAAATGAATTTTATTGATTTGAATCCTCATGTGAGTACAAGAAAAATTAGAAATAAATTGAGTATTTCACATGTTCTAGTTTGGAGGGTTCTCCACGACTTTTTATTGTACCCGTTTCATATTCAACGCGGTCAAACTCTATTTCCTCGAGATTTTCCTTCAAGACTGAAATTCTGCCGATGGTTCTTAGATAAAATTAGAGAAAATGATCATTTTGATGTTGCTTTTGAGGGCATGTATAAAAATTTTACTGGAAAACCAAGAGAGATTCTTCAATCATAAACATTCAACACGAAAAACACAATTGGAACAACATATCCCAGCTTAGTATAAATCAAACTGCAATCAAGGCTACCAAACAGATTCAAAAGAATGGACAGTCACAAACTACTACTAAGTCAAGGACATTCCTTACAAAAAAAAGTATTACAGCATAGAAGAATATCTCATTGAAGGTTTCAATAAACTGAGGATTGTGTAGTGTCTAATGCATTGTGATTGTTATGTGTCTAGTCCCACTTACATGCATAGAAAATAAATTATTTATGTAAAATTATATGTGATATTTTTCGACACCCCATATACGCTGTTGATGGGTAAATGTTTCATTCGCATTTCCTTAAAATTTATGATGGTGTAATAAATGAAATAAAAATACAAATCAAATTTTCAGTGAAAAATAAAACGGATTAATAGCAAGTGCTCAAATTAAATTAACTTCTGACACGAATAAAAATATTATTATATAGATTTTCCTCGCCAACATGATTATCCTAGAGGCGGGGCAATATTGAAATTTATAGGATCAAGATGCTTTACCATTTCAAACTGGAACCAACTAATTGAGAATGTTATAATTAGAAATTCGTTAAATAATTTGATATTTTCAGTAGATAAAGTCGTGGTGCTAATGATGTAGTTCTCTTCCTTATTCGTTGCTCTAGTACGGTATGTTGATGGGTAAGTTATATCGTTTATACCGTTATTCATTTTTGTTATTCATGGCTTGTCAACTAATATGGATGATGTCAATATATCAGAACTGGTTGAATGTGAAAATTGAGTAAAAATGCTATTTCCTTTTTAGAGGTTGATATCTCTGACATAATCGGCCGAGTTTGTAATTATTGGAACTTTAAATTTCTTGGATAGTTTCTTAGTCGTACGTAAGAAATATGCCAGAAGCTGTTAAAAGAATTTCAATTAATGTTCGTATACAACAGAAGATTAAATTGGAGCAACAGATGTTATATTTAATGTTTGAACGACAAACCTTGGGAATCATATAATCAATTCCATAAGTGACCTGGCACAATAATCGGAGAAAATGACATTCAGTCAAATTTTGTGAAATACAGGGTGTCTTACAAGCAAAACGAGAAGTTTTGATAGATGGTTGCAGAAGCAATTCTGAGATAAATAAATGAGAAACGCATGGTCCGAATCTTTTTAAATCTGGAGAAAGTCCGCTTCCTACTAATCTTGAAATCCAACTTTGCAACGTACGACAGCTTTTGTGTATCATAGTTGAAGAGAAATACATTTTGTCAAAAAAATACCAAGAATTGGTGAATGAAACACAAGATATTTATTTTTCATCCATATATCTTACATCACCTTGTTGTTTGTGCATTCGGAATTTTTTCCAGAAACCAGACGGTAAATAAAGAATATTACCTGAGCATTATGCCGCGTTTGAGAGAGAAAATTTATCAAAAAACGCCAGATTTGTGAAAAGAAAACTCATAGATGTTGAACCACGATAATGCTATCATTGTGAATGAATTTCTGACCAAAAACTCAACAGATACCATCGAGTAACTATCGTATTCACTTGATAGGGATCTGGCTTACTTTTTTGTTCTTCCAAAACTCAAATTAACACTTCGTGGTACCCGATTTGAATCAAAATAAGACATAAATAGAATTCGAGGCGAAAACTAAAGTAGATTCTGGAAAAAGCATTTGAAAAATGTTTTGATCATTTGATTATACATTGATCTATGTATCGACGTCTAGACTTTTTTCAAATTTTACTATGATCGCTTCGTTTTCATTGAGTTTTCAAGAATCACATAAAATTGATCAATTTTTTTACACGCAATCTGTGGCAGTTACGGAGAAAATGTATATTATAAGAAAGATTGAAAATTTACAAATATTCAATTACCCCTACTGAGAAAAAGTTGTAGGAGTAGAGCACAGCCGACCTCTCTAAAAATACCACCCTGGAGACTTTCGTAATTGATTATCTGACTATGTAGATTCTGAAAAATTGCTTTTGAGGCATATTTGAATTGAGTATCTGAGAAACTATAGTAATCATAAGAAAAAATATGAAGATTTTAACACTGTATTTCGTTTGAATTTGGGAGGCTTTTACTTGGTAAAATTCCATTATCAATAATAAAAAACAAGTACTGTGTTTTAAGGAATTTTACTTAATAATTGCGATTCGTAACGCGTTTCACTACACCGTAGCTTCTTCAGACGAATGAATATACAGAAAATATATATGAGAATATAACTATAAATGTTCCTGAGTAATTAAAAGCTTATTGGGTTGGTTCTTCTTAAGTGGTTATTTATGACAGGTATATCCAATAAAATTAAGGAATAGATTGCTCCCCGAAAAGATTCAATAGAGGTGAAGGGCTTAAATCGACTTGTTCATTGATGAGTCTACCTGAGTGTTTGTATTTATTGATTTCTAAAGTTTCCCAAAGATCTACCTTCCAATATTTATTATCTGTATGCAAAATTTCAAACTGTGGGTCGAAAGAATGATTATTTTCTAAGAGATGAGTCGCGTAATTTGAATCTGATTTTTTATTTGAAAAACTGTGTTTATGTTCCGATATTCTAATATTAAAATTTCTATGTGTTCTACCAATGTAGAAATTATCACAGTCATTGCAATTGAATCTATAAACACGAAATTTTTTCGAACGAAAATGAAAAACATGTTTTCGCAATTTACCATAAGCCGTCACATACAGATATTATAATACATAACTCGTCGTGTCATCCATATCAACATAAAATGTCAGCATTCAATAGTTTTATTCATAGATTGATTAACATCCCGTTATCACCAGAAAATTTCAACAAAGAACTAAATTTGATTAAACAAATAGCCAAAAATAATGGTTACAATCCCAAACTAATAAATAATATTTTAAATAAAAACAAAGTAGAATCGCATTGAATGAAGTTTACCCTGTCGATAAATTGAAACAAAATTCAACACCTTAACCTACGTCGGCATTACAAGTGAGAAACTGAAATCATTCTTAAATAGCAATAATTTCAACATAGCTTTCCAAACTAATAATAATTTAGGCAAATATATAAAAACTAATAAAACCAAACCAGGTAAAAACAATAAATCAGGTGTTTATAGATTGAATTGCAATGACTGTGATAATTTCTACATTGGTAGAACACATAGAAATTTTGATATTAGAATATCGGAACATAAACGCAGTTTTTCAAATAAAAATCAGATTCAAATTACGCGAATCATCTCTTAGAAAATAATCATTCTTTCGACCCACAGTTTGAAATTTTGCATACAGATAATAAATATTGGAAGGTAGATCTTTGGGAAACTTTAGAAATCAATAAATACAAACACTCAGGTAGACTCATCAATGAACAAGTCGATTTAAGCCTTTCACCTCTATTGAATCTTTTCGGGAGCAATCTATTCCTTAATTTTATTGGATATACCTGTCATAAATAACCACTTAAGAAGAAGCAACCCAATAAGCTTTTAATTACTCAAGAACATTTATAGTTATATTCTCATTTATATTTTTCTGATTATTCATTCGTCTGAAGAAGCTACGGTGTAGTGAAACGCGTTACGAATCGCAATTATTAAGTAAAATTCCTTAAAACACAGTACTTGTTTTTTATTACTGTATTTCGTCATTGCATAGCTTAAGGCAGATGTGCTCAAACTTGAACTGCTGGCGATCTACTTCAATATTTTTAGACTACTTGCGATCGACTCTGTGAAGCTGCAAGTATGTGTGATGCAGGGTTGTCGTACATACACTATATACCCTACCTACCTAACCTACCTAGGTAGGGTGTACCGTAGCAAATATAGATATTAGCTTTCCGCACAATACACATTATTTTAGTCAAGGTTTGGGTTAGGTCCAATTAGGTTTTCTCTATAATATCAGTCAGCCATTTTTCGTTTTTCAACATCTGAGTGTCATCATCTCTTTCGTCTAGAAGAGCTGTTATTTCGGGCAATAATTCTTGAAACCTTTACAGGCATGTACCGCGACTCAACTACCTGACGTCCGTATGAAGAACCAAATCACTGTGTTCAGCTGACTCCTTATTGTCCGACTGCAACTTAAAGAGCCGCCGTCGCAAGCAACGTGCACGGATGGAATTCACAATTTTCGTTGCAATGGCCATAATTTCCTCCTTGTTCAAAACTTTTGAATACAAAATTTGTTGATGTATAATGCAATGGAATGAACAAGAACTTCATTAGCTCGATACAATGCCACAAAATTGTTTTTAGTAGCTTGTAGGTTTTTACAAAATTGAAGAAAACGTCATATATATCTTCGCCACGGTTCTTCCCCTTCCCAGGAATGATTGTCATTAAATACCATCCGAATAGAAATACACAGCTGGACAGTGGCTGTCATATCTGTGTATTCGTCGAACTCTACAGAAAAGTATGTACATTTCATGATATCGTGTTTTAGTTTATCTGCCATATTCTGACTCATGACTTCAATAAGCTTTGTGACAGTCGGACGAGATAACTGAAGTTCTCTAATAGCAGACAAAATTTCTGTTTTATTTTTGAAATCTCCAAATAAGTCAAATCTGCTTTAATAAATGCTTCCTTCACAACCGATCCATCTTCGAATGTTTTCTTGTGTTTCGCCAATATATGAGATATTTTAAATGAAGCGATCGTAGCAGCTTTTGATTGGTTGCCTAGTCTTGTGAACATGGTTTTTTCTTTTTTCAAAGAATTCAATTCACTCTTTGTGAACCGTTTTATGATGCCTCTCTGAGTTACCATTCTTAGGTATTGCAACTGACGCATGACAAATAAGACAAATGCACTTATTCTTCACCATACAAAAAGAAAATTCTTCCTCCCAATCGTTATTAAAATGATTTTAGATTTCTCCTCTGGACTCATTCTGTATCGACGTAGTATTGCCTTGAAGTTACAATTTAGAATGTTTCCTGCAGGCTCAACGCTTATATCGGCATGAAGTAAAGTCTCGAATGTTTCCCTCAAACGGGCGTCCCAAAATTTCTAAAAAAGTGGCAAGAATAAAAAACGCGGCTTTTCTTTGACAAGTACCGCGCGCGTTTCTTTGATAAAGCCGCCATTTGCCGCTAGCAGCGTGTTATTTTATTACGTAATAAATTTTTGTAGTTCAGTAGCCTTCTTATTAAAATTTTTTGTCTTCTCGAGCTCTACTCAAAAAGCACTTGCGATCGACCGTTTGAACACCCCTTGCTCAAAGAATCACCTCGCGAAATCTTTCCCATAGATAAATGATAAAATAATAAAAAAATATCAAAAATAACTTAGTAGGAAAAAAGAAACCATCTCTTATCAATAACTCAAATTATCTTGTGAAAACATATCATACCTGAGGCGACAAAAAAACAATAAAAACCTCTGATACCTTGATGAAAGTACTAGAATTATACATTTATAAGGAATTACGATAATTTCTTGGAGTAATATATAATGAACAAGTAGCATCTGCAGCATTTATTTTTTTTATTCAATATGGGAATCAAAAATAAAAGCCTCTTCCACACAAATGTAAAAAAATATGTTTGCTACTGCACATTATCACTATGATTTCATGCTCATTAATGAAATTACAGTGTGAATCACATGATGATTGCCTGAGATGTTCTTATTCATGCCTCTTTGAATTCAAATGATATAATTTCCAGATACTGGAGGTCTCTCAGTTACAGGAGCGAATACTTATCAAATATGCATCTTATTGCATGTCGAATAAAAAACTCAGCATGTGTTACCGGATCTGACTTCAACAAAATTGTCTGCTTTGCATACTGCCGGTATGAATGAATTTTTTATTCGATATAATTGGTGAGGAGAATGAATTTATTAATTATGCCACACAGCTTGAGTAAATCTGAAAAAAGCATATCTATTATTATGCATTCAGATACATGATTCTGACAAATGAATGAGATTCATGTCATGCTGATCCGTTACGTTCGAAGGATCATACAAGGTTTAAAGGAAGAAATACCGGCAATTTCAGAGTTTTTTGAGCTACACGGTGATCAATTAGTGTTAAATTATGTCCAAATACAGGGTGTCCCTCAAGCTCTATGACAAACTATAAGAGCAATTCTAAGACACACTATAGTTTATTTGATAAGAACGTAGAGTGGTAAGACTTCATTGAGTATGCAAATCCCTTTGAAATGTAGTCTTCTTCTTCTTCTTTAAATAGGACGATGTCCTGTTTTTGTGTTACAGCCCCTGCTGCGAACCGGAGCTCCAGCACTCATGCCATCGCTTTTTCGGCCTTCCTATGGGTCTTCTAGTGTTGGGTTTTTGTGTTTTTGCCCACTTCGCCATACGTTCGGGGCCCATTCTGTCTACGTGATCTCTCCATAGGCGTCGACGTGCTCTTGTCCACCTCACCACATCCTGGACACCTAGCTCCCTTAGCGTATCCTCATTCCTTATTCTATCTCTGCGTGTAATACCTCTTATAGCTCTTAGTGTTCTCATCTCTGTTGTCCTCATTAGTTGTTTTGTTTTTGTTGTCTCAGCTCTTGTCTCAACCGCATATGTCATCACGGGTCTCACACAGGTTTTATAGATTCGGACTTTGCTTTCTGTGCTTATGTACTTATTCCGCCAGATTACATCTCTCAGGAAGCCAGATATTCTCGATGCTTTCATTGTCTGCTGTTTTGCTTCTTGTAATAGTTGCCTATCGCTCGATACTTCTACTCCTAGGTATTTAAAGTGTGAAACTTGCTCTATTATATGGTCGTTCACTACTAGTTTGCATCTAATTGGATCTTTCGCTATTACCATCGATTGGGTTTTCTGTGTTGATATTACCATGTTATATTTTTCTGCTGTTACTTTGAACTTTTGTAGTAGGCGTTGTAGGTCGTCCTCATTCTCGGCTATTAGTAAAGCATCATCTGCGTAGCACAGTATTCTCATAGTTTTGTTACCCATCCTATAGCCTTGGTTCATTTGGTTAACACCTGCTATTATTTCATCCATGATTAAATTAAATAGACATGGGCTGAGGCTGTCACCTTGTCTAATGCCTGCGTTAATTTTGATCTCGCTTCTAAGTCCCTGTGTAGTTTTACTTTCGTCTTATTAGAGTTATTTAGTTCTTTGATTATGTTTATGTATTTATTGCTTAAGTTTTATTTCTAAGGATAGTGATCACATCGTTCATTCGAATTCTGTCGAATGCCTTTTCCAAATCTACAAAACATATAAACATCGGTTTGTCAAACTCTATGGACTTCTCCACCAGTTGCCGCAATATAAAAATTGCATCCGTTGTTGATCTATTTGGTCGGAATCCTGTTGTTCTTCAGACACACCTACTTTGTCATATATCTTTTGCGATAGAATTTTAGTGAGTAGTTTCGATGCAGAGTTAAGGAGTGTGATGTCTCTATAATTTGCTGGCTTTGTCTTCACGCCTTTTTTGTATATGGGTATTGTTATGCTCTCTCTCCATTCTTCTGGTATCTCCTTGTTGTTTTCAATTTTTTGGAATAGTTTTGTTATTTCTTTTGTTATTTCTGCTCCCCCATATTTAATTAGTTCGTTATTTATGTTGTTCGGACCGAGTGATTTTCTATTTTTAATTTATGGATTACTTGTTGTACTTCTTCTAGGCTGATAATGTCATTTTCTGTTTCTTCGTAGAGTGTGTTTTGTTGTTCGATTTCTCGTTCCTCATTGTTACCGTTATCATTATCTCCCAGGTATAAGTTCTGGAAATATTTCACCCACTCTTCTGGTTTTATTACATTGATCTGCAGTTCTTCGGTGATTGGTTTTTTCCTGTTTCTCAACTTGTTCCATACCTTTTTCTGTGCTCCTCGTAAGTCGTGTTCCATGTCATTTGTAAATCTTTCCCAATATATGTTCTTTAATTCTTTTATTTTGTTCGTTGTTCTATTTCTTTCTGTTTTATATCTTTGGTACTCTTCTGGTGTTCTGTGATTGACATATCTGATATATGCGTTCTTCTGAAATGTAGTGGGTGTGTAAATTCAGAAATAAATGAAGTTTATATGATTTTGTCTTGGAGCAGGCACCCATTTAATGCTGGGTCTTTAATGAAACCCTTGTACAAATCTCCAGCAAGAACCCAACTACCTGACTACGATCTTCTCTGTCTTTTTTTTTGCGAATATTGCTGTCTTCATTGTAAATAAAGTGTCTAAAAGTCTAAAGTCTGAAATTTGTAGTCAGTAACTTGGACGAATATATATTTCAGGCTTCCTTCGAAAATGAAATTAAATCAATTGAACACCAATGTATTGTAAAACGATAATAATTCAATGTGAGTGTCTAGATAGTTAAGTTTACCAAAAATTATTATTCCATGAATTTCATGTATACTCAACTTACGCTTAATTCTGTACGTTAGAAATATAATAATTAAATAATGTTTATGATATTTAAGATAACTCAAAAATTTCAGTATAATATGGAAAAGGAGATTTATTTTATATTATAGTAGACTTGAGCTAAATTTTAACATTACTCATCAGAATATTAAACAATGTTTATAAATAATTTCATGACTTTATAAATCATTTAGTTCTAAACTAAATTTCTTTCTACGCTAAATTATAAAAATCAAAAAATGCTTGTCAAAATGCTCTCATATCACTTGAGCAGCAATATTTTCATAAAATATTCACAGTTCATCTTTTGAGGATGAATCTTCATTACCTAAATTCACTGAAACAGTTCCCACATTCTATTTTCTTCTTTAATGACGTGGTCTACAGAATTTTTCCTGTTTTGGTAACACTTTTCATTGCACTGTTGAAATAAGGTTCAACCTCTTCTATCTTAAGACTTGTGTTCTTTCTAGCCACTTCACCCTTTACCTGTGCCCATATTAGTTCAATCGTATTCTATTTGCAGTGGTGATATGGAAGGCGGAGTATACTAACTTCCCGGTTTTTGGCCATTTCGTCAATCTCATACTTTATGTATGATTTTATGTAAATTTACATTTGATAATCAGCCATCTTATGATGTCTGCTTTACGCCATGAAGATGTTGGCGTTAATTCAATCTGTCACCAATGGTAGCTTGCGCTATCCATTACTATAACAATTCCTTGTAGAATCAAATCCAACAACAGTTCGAATTATTCTTCCAAAACATGCGCATTCATGTCTTCATGATAGTCTCCAGTACTTTTACTTTGAAATGATAAAAATCTCCATCCAGCAAACCGTTGAAACTACCTATATGCGTTATTATTATACGTCGTCCTTTCAAGAGCTCTTCTTTCTATATATCTATGTAATTATTATCTCTCTTGGGGTTAAATTCGGAGAATCTATTTAATAATAGATATGAAATCTTCCTTACAAACACCGGAAGGCGAACGAGGAACAAATGGATGACCGAAAACATTCTAGATTTAATGGAGAAACGAAGGCAATGTAAAGTCAACAGAAAATACACAGAATATAAAAGTCTCCAAAGAAAAATTCGAAATGAAATAAGAGCAGCAAAGGAAAGTTGGCTGACTGAAAGATGTCTGGAAGCAGAAAATCTGAGCAAGCTGGGAGACAGTTTCCATCTCCATAAAAAAGTCAAAGAAATCGCTGGAATATATAACAATAAGAGTGTAAGTTTCATCAGGGATGAAGACAATAAAATAATATTGGACACCGAAAAACTACTACTAACATGGAGGGAATACACCACTGGTCTTTTCCTAGATGACAGACCAGGAAACCCCGAAAACGAAATAACAACGCTATCAGGACCAAGTATACTAAAGAGTGAAATCAAACATGCTATAACTCTGATGAAAAGCAACAAAGCTCCGGGCCCTGATGATATGTACTCGGAAACATTTCATTTAGTTAGCGAACAAAACCTCGATATCATAGTCCGACTCTTTAACAATATTTACGACACTGGACAAATTCCCGAGGACTGGCTCCGTTCTACATTTGTCGCACTTCCGAAAACAAACAACGCAACAGCGTGTAAAGATTACCGCCTCATTAGTCTAATGAGTCATTTCCTCAAACTCTTCCTTCGAGTTCTACACACGAGACTATACAGGAGGTGCGAGGAAGTGAGTGGTGCCAGTCAGTTTGGATTTAAGAACGGTTTTGGAACAAGAGAAGCCATATTTAGTCTCCAAACATTAGTGCAGAATTGCCAAGACCAAAGAAAGAACGTTTTTCTGTGCTTTATCGACTACGAGAAGGCATTTGATAATGTAAAGCACGACCTCCTCATATCATATCTTAGAGACTTGGGGCTGGATGGAAAGGATATCAGACTTATAGGTAATTTATACTGGAACCAAAAAGCAGAAATCCGAATCCAAAATGCAGGAACAACTGAGGATTTTGAAATAAAAAAAAGCGTCCGCCAGGGGTGTATCTTATCTCCGATGTTGTTCAACTTATATGTGGAAAGAGCTTTCATCGAGTCAATCTCCGACAGTCCCATGGGTATTAAAGTAAACGGAATTCCCATCAACAATATTCGATACGCGGATGATACCGTGATACTGGCAGATAGTGCAAATGACCTGCAAGCTCTACTAGATAAGGTCAATCAAGAAAGCCAGAGATTGGGTTTGAAAATTAACATCCGTAAAACCAAATGTATGGCCATTAGCAGAAACGATGCCCCAAATGCCATAATATCCATAAATGGAGAAAACATTGAACAAGTCACTCAATTTAAATACTTGGGATGCATGATCAACCAAAAATGGGACCCAGATCAAGAAATAAAATGCAGAATCGAGCATGCTCGAACAACGTTTATAAGACTTAAAAAATTCTTGACAGACAAAAACCTAAATCTCAATCTCAGATAGAGGAATGGTAAAATGTTACGTCTGGCCCGTTCTCTTGTACGGAGTCGAGGCATGGACGTTGAAAACAGCAATTATAAATAAAATTGAGTCCTTCGAGATGTGGACTCTACGACAGATGCTGAGGGTATCGTGGGTTGAACATGTAACGAATGAGGATATACTGAGAAGAACTGGTTTGATAGACCGTGAATTTTTCGAAAACATCAAAAGAAGAAAAATTGGCTACCTTGGACATGTACTTCGCGGAGAACGCTATCACTTCCAGCGTCTTATTCTCCAGGGTAAAATAGAAGGAGGAAAAAGAGGAGTAGGTAGGAGAAAACTATCTTGGCTACGAAACATACGACAGTGGACACGAATACAGGACTTCCAGACACTACAAAATGCTGCAATCAATAGAATCATATGATGAGTGAAAGGATGGACGCCTACGCAGGAATCTGCATGGCACTTGAAGAAGAAGAATTTAATAATATACCTTAACCTTAATCCGAGTGTTCATTCGTCTCAATATACGTTGCGGGCGATGGAACCTGTGTTCCTGTGAGTAATTAAAACTGTTTTGTTCATTGTACATCATTTAACATCTATATCAATCTCATATAAAGGTTAGGTTATGTTAAATAGATACGACAGTTTTGTATTGGAGGAGGACCAACCTCAGGTTGGTTCGACCATGTAAAATAAACCCTTCTCAGCAGCTCTTAAGTAGAAATATATTATAGAGAAACTTGGTCGAGCGGCATCATAGGAAAGCTCTTTTAATTCTTCATTCAAGCATTATTTTTATGAACATTCAATATACAGACAGTTGAAATAAAATGAAAGTTTATATTTCAACGAAAATTTGATGCCAAGAATCAAATAAATTCTCGACAAGACCTCATTCTACCTCCATACAACGATACAAACGATTCTTGAATTTTCTTCTAATAATTTTGGACAATGCTTAAGAGTTTTCTCGCAGAAATAAGAGCATCAAGCTTTCAATGGTGATCTATGCCGAGCCTTACTATTTTCGGATATTCTCTTCAATAAATTCTTCGATAAATTGGCAAATCGATATTTCTTTTTTGTAGGAACATTGTGAGTTCAATATTTCGAACAAAAGTAGATTGAGGAACGTTGACAACATCGGTACAAGTTAAGAAGAAAATTATGTAAATTATTGGAAATAATTATATTTATTGCTTTGCAATATCGTTAAACACCTTATAGAAATAAATAGCTTAACTATTTCCAGATTTATACAGGAGGAACTAGCAGATTTTTTTTTCCTGAGACAGTTCCAGTTAATAAAGCACTATTGTTTGGATCACGGCCCCCTTAAAGATTATTAAAATAGTTGCTCGAAATTTCGAAGAAAAGTTCATTGAAGATAGAGTTACTTACAAATTGAAGAAGATTCAATAACATCAGTTGATATAGAAAGAAGCTGGTCAATTTATATAAACAATTACTCAGATAGAAGAATTAATATTCTTGTTGGAAATTTTTAAAAATATTCAATAACTATATGGTTTTATCAGAATGAGAAATTAAGTATTGTTGAAGTAAGAAATAAATCTAATATATTTTATTATTTCATTGTTGAACCGTTTCAGACAGCCTATTTTCTTCATTTCATGTGATATAAGTATTATGCATATTTTGATGAAAACCTTGCATATATATGCGCATATTTCATAATTTATGGCTGCATAAAATCCGGTCTCTAATTATGTATTTGATACTGTATGTATATTTGACATTTTCTATGCCTTGGTGGTCAATGGAGATAAACGATATTTATATTTAAATACCAATTCAAAAGTGAACTATACAGTATATACGCATATTACAAATTTATATAATAAATACACGAAATATCAACGAGAGTATTTCAAAATGTCTTAAAATCCCATTGCACAATTCCACCACGTGCACGTATAAATTTTTCACATAATTATGAGATATGCAAATAGAATCATGCATTATGTACATGTGTAAAACTTCAAAATAAATAAAACACACCTTCGGCGGTTTGAAAAATGGCGGTTTAATTGGTATTGAGTCTAATGCAAGTAATTCATTGATCGGCGTCTTTTCTGATAAAGTGCGTGGTAGCCAATGATTAAATTGCATCACATATAATTGGCACGGAGATTGAAGAGTGGTTGAAATAGATATTCTAATTTTCTTTGACTGGTTTCGAGAAGTTGATTATGAATAGTATCATTTGCCATTCAGAACTTTTTCTTAGCGTACGGAAAATAATAATTATAGTGTAATAATTCTCGTGGTGTCGTAAGATATTGCATTATATTGTTATTGTTTATCGAAAAATCAATATCACAACGTAATAACGAATGATAATATGAATATGAAACGTACATGGTGGTACGAAAGAAGAACAAAATTACAGTATACGCTCTTTATTCGCGGGTATACCACAAATATAGAAACCGTGAATTTAGAATGGTAAATTATATAGGGATACAATCTTATCTGGCAAAATGGAGAAATGGAGAATAAATATATGAAAAAATCAATTCAATTGAAGTTTATGATCATATTGATTGATATTTATCTTAAGACTTAGGCAATGGTTCAAAGAATTTCATAATTTTTTCTTGTTGAGCAGTTTCCAAAAGCTTCTTCAATTCATTCTGAGATTCAACAGTGGCATTAGCATTTTGCTTCTTAAAAATAAGACTTCGTTCCATAGATGTATCAATTATCACAAAGAAATCACAAAGCTCATTTGCCATTCCTTACGAACATTTGTCAAATTAAATGGAACGTTTCCAGTGCTTGTTGAAGCCAAATATTCTTCTTTCGATTGTAGCAACTTCTGAATGCCTCATAATTCTGTCTGTCCGAACAGTTTTTGTCCGACTCTATTCGCAATTTCGGCCATAGTTGCACAAATTCTTGGTCATTTTCCGCAGTCAGAACGGGTTAAAGTTTTGAGGTATATCTGCCCGCCTACTAGTCTATATTATTAAAGCCGTAGGGCCTTTTTCGGGAATAATCCGAGGGGATAGAGGTAGTTTGAACCGGGCAGAGAAGAAGCGACGCGGTGAAAAATTAGTACTTTTTTCCGGAAGGGAAGGGTCTGAGAAAGGTCAGGGCCAAATTTGGAGCCCCTAGCTCGAAGGACGGAGCCCTGAAGATTTTTCGAAAAATTTTTCCGAAACGTCGCCGAGAGCGAAAGGAAAGTCGAAACGGCGAGATTTCTTCGGAATCGGAAACTTCAGTCTTTCGGAAGGGGATCGGAACAATCGACCGAGCGAAAACTCATAAAGAAAGCCCCAAAAAGCGAAAATAATTCCCGTTAGACGACGGGAAAACTGGAAAATCTTCGATTCAACGAAGGGCTATCGGCAGACTTTTGCAAAATCTCCCTTCATTTTCCTTATGCCGAATATCGCTGATATGAATATTGAAAGCTATCCACTAAAGGCTATATCTGTATTGAATTATTTCAAACTGGATATCAATAGGAATAAGTACGTTTCTCTTTAACAATTATCCAAATGAGATTCAATGTGTTTGACAATGTTCAAGTGAGAACCAAAGAAAATAAGATCTCATAACTCTGTTCTTATGTATCTTTGAAAGCTAACCTAACCTAATATATTTTGAAAATATGAAAGAAATACATGAGAAGTATGATTCATTCATTTCAGTTGAATGATCCTTTTGCCAGTGATTTGATTGTGAGCTGTTATTTTCAATACAAATTTAGTAGTTATTATTTTTAGAATGATAGGTTGGAAAATAAAATGAAAAATAATATTTAACCTATTATATGGGACCACTTAATGGTAAAATCCTGAGAATAAGCAAAGAAGATATTGAGTAATAATAAGAAAGTTACGAGTTAATGTTATACATCTCTGAAGCAAAGAGATGGAGTAGAGGGCTTGAAATTTACCTACGACTCCTACAATGAACAGAAAATATTTTGTTTTCATAGTTGGCCTCAGAACTTGATTGTCTTCTGAATACACAGATATTCTTCTGTGTCATCTCCATTTGCACAAAAGGTAATTATTGTGAGTTCCTTCTATTCGTAACTCAAAGTTACTGCTTCTCAGGAAATTTTATCATGGTTCTTGAATGAATTACAGGAAATCCTTAGTGATTTGATGTTGAAAATTTCTCTGTTATAGAAATCTGATTGTGGGAAACATGATGTTCAAATATGTAGAAGTTGCCCACAAAATTTCACTTTGTACAACTACAACTTTCAATCCAAGATTTATGAAAGTCACAGGAAACATGCTGCTGGTTATGTGAATTATATTTTGGAAAAAATTAAACTACTACTCGGAGAATGCTATGCAATTTGACATTTTTGTTATAGGTAGTTGTACTATAGGTATTTTATATAATTGTGTAAAATTAGTATCTTCATCACGTAATATGGAAATATGTTGTATGTGAAATTTCTTCCTTTCATATTATTTCTTCCTTTCATTTTACAAGAAGCTGACTGAAGCTCGAAACCAACTGTCAACTCGACAGTTAAGAATCTAGGAAATTAACAGTTACAAGAAACAGTTTCACTGAAACTGATATATAGTTAATACCACTGTATTGTATATGAGGCCCCATAATGTAATTTTCAAAATTTGTGGATATCATTTCTGCTTTCCACAAGAACACTTCAATTCAGAAGATGTTTGTTCTTTCTGGTAAGCAAATTGTGTGAATTTTGGTCGATTTGAATTTATAATAAATAGTTACGTATAGGGCAATCACATAGGGTGAAATTTCTCTTTTCGATACTTCCAAGAAATTTTAATTTGAGAAGAACTTTCATTTTCTATCTCATTATTATACTTGAGAAGAAATTCTTTCATCTTGCTGTTTCAATCTCATATTTGTTGTTTATTATAATTCATGAATCTTATACGATTCTCATCTGATCTAATTTGAATCAGAACTTTAAATACAAATTAAAAATTCTATGTTTAAAGGGTGATTGAACAATTTGTTTTTTGAATCAATGTTGGAATGTTTTTCATTTCATCTTATGCTAGAGAAAGTTGAGATTTTCAAATTGAATGTATCTCTTAGAATTGGGATAGTAGTGATTAATGTTGAAATTTGTGTAGTTGATGAGTCAGTATCCATAAAACAATACTGGAAGCTGCGTTACCCTACGGATAACTGAGACAATATATGAGAGAGTTCCATGTAACATAAAGAACTGTTGAGTATAAATCTCAGTGAATATAATAAGGCGTTCAGTATAGATAGAGTTTGATATAAAAAGGCGTTCAGTATATTGCCGTTTGGTATATTAGCTGTTTAGATATAAAAGGCGATCTTGAAGGGCTCACTAGTAGAACTTAAATCCTTAAAGGATTATTTCTTGGTTCATATGTTGAAGCAAAGACGTCGTGTTGGGAAGTAAAATGTTACTTTTATATTTCGATAGAACAAACAGGAACATGTAATTCTTCGTGAATTTATACAATAGATTAAAAGGCTATAAAATCTTCGAGACAAAATTCACTTATGAATTTGTGCCTCTAATTGAAGGGATTTTATTTTACATGATCTCTTCGATGAAAGTATTAACACTTATTCACATTTTCAAATTCTCTTAGATCTCCTTAGCCTTATGCTACATGAAATAATATTTTCCTAAGTCTAAAATTCATATCAAGGAAGTAGCAGATATATACCTTCCGGCTTAGACTAACTTATTTTCCCACAAGCTAGGCTTGACTTGATTTCGTAGCAGTTAATCCAGTTGACATAATATTTCACACAGTCGTACATCGGCTCTTCAAGAACCATAACGCTTCGCCTCTAAGTAATACCATTACAATTAGTTGTGTATGTGCTTGTAGTTACGTATGTGTACCTGAAAGCGTCAAATCGTTTGCCTTCGTTTATATGTACACTTTTAACTAAACAGTAAAATTGAAAAGAACACTATCGGGTTAACCAATGAGAACGCTAGGATTTCAAAATACAATAACAATAGAACGCCTGAAGATTTTTTCATTCTTTAGGTAATTTAAAAATAATATAAATATAATAGTTTCAATTATAAAGTTCAACATCTTTCATATGACCGCCTTGTCAGCGCATGAATCTAATTCCTCCCAACCCAATTCTTCAAGGCTCTCAGACAATCAATTGACTCTATTTCATTGATACCGCTTCCAATATTAGTTTGAAGTGTACCCAAAATTATGGGTATGTTAGCGTAAGCCATTAATTCTATGAAACCTTACAGAAAAAAAGTTCAGCGGCGTGAAAACAGGCAATCGAGGTGGCCGTTTGACTGACCAATCTTTTGAGATAACTCTATCACCGAACTTGCTCTTCAGAAAATTGATTGTTTCGGTCGCTATAGGGCATTTGGCGCTGTCCTGCTGGAATCACGTGTCCAGTTCATCAATTTGTTCGAACAAGAACTAACAGATTATGCCTCGATATCACTCGCCAATTACGGCGCATACGTTATCATCATAACGAAAAAAATATGGCCCAATGATACCGCCAGCATTAATTTTGCACAAGACCGTCAGTTTTTGTGGATGCAATGGCTTCTCCAATATCTCTTTTGGGTTTGACTCAAACCGAAATCGACAATGTTGTTTATTGACAAAGCCATTAACCCAAAAATGAGCTTCGTCAGTGAAAATGTTTTTCTTTTAAATTTTTATCTTCCTCAAGATACCGCAAACACCAATTTTTCGAACACATGGCGCTTTTGGGGTCACCCAGCAACACTTTCTGAGTGAGTGAGAGTATGAATTGAGGTCCAATCGTTTCTTCAAAATATGCCACACAATCAATTGTGAGAGTCCCAGCTCTAGCGAACGATGCGGTATCGACTGTTTCTTTTTCTCGTGAACACCAGACTTAACGGCTTCAATATTTTCAGCGCTTCTTGCATTTCTTGATCTTGTAGGAGGCTTTATGGATATAAAATTCACGCTATTGGATAATAGCGTGAATTTCGATTGAAACTTCTTCACTAGGCACAATTTAGCCGACTAAGAAGGGCGAGTACTAGCACCGAAATATTCACGAAGTGCACAAAAACACTGTTTTGTATATCGCTTATTTTTGTAATAGGATTGTATAATTTTGAGAAGCTGTTCATTTGTGTAGGGTGGCAACAGGAATTGTGGATGTTTCCTGAAAAACAAGAAGCTTGATAGATGACGTTAGCTCAAAACTGAGAGTTTTCATGACGTTATGAACTCCCAGCGTCCCTGTTGAAACCCTAAATTTCAAAATCTTCATTGCAACTCACAATATAGACAGTATTTTAGATAATATAGGGAAAAAGATAGAAAGTTTTATATTTCTCACTTCTTTAGGTTACCAGTGTTGAATATTGAAAATATTACTGCAAAGATCGATTTTCAATTATAATTCGACAACCTGTTAATGGAATTTTGCTCATTTGGCTCGTCTCACTAAATTGACTCACGATAGAAAAATAAAAATCAAGGTCCGTACTCAACTCAAACTACATAATTTCGGAAAAAAGTTATAGACACCCTGTATATGGATAATTTGATCTTTTTTGTACTCCGAAGCTATGGTTCATAGCGGTCAACACATATAATGAAAATCATAACTCCAATTTCACTATCCATGAAATTAACAAAGAAAACATGTTAGGTTAGATTAGGCAGCTTTGATGTTAGATTTTTTAAATTTTCTTTTCAATTCGGCTCATTTCAGTTCTTCTTTAAGAAAATTTTAAGCTAACATATACCAGTAATCAAATAACCACACGAAGAAACATTTAAAAATGTCAAATACACAAAAGGTTTTTTATATAAGCGAAGAATAGAAAAGAAAAATGCGGGATACAAATTGATGAATTTGAGAAATCTATTTTCGAAGTTGACTCCGCCGAATTTCTTGGATCGTAAAAACATGATGCTTCTTCGAATCACTTGCTCGTCATTTTGTATATAATAATAATAATAATTATAATTATAATTATTACATTATCCACCAGAAACTTGCACACAAGTACGGACTTCTGAACACCTTCCAGCCATATTACAATTGTTGTAATATATATAATAATATTGTTTCTGTCATCGTATCCTCGACTGGACAGATGAGTGCAGAAAATACCATATGAGATCGGAGACTATACATAAACAGCATATTTCGTCCGGCTGCGAACAACTGGCCAATACAGACTATCTTCACAGAGATAATCGAGTGTGCAACATTATCCATCAGAAACTTGCATACAAGTAAGGACTTTCGAATTCCTTCCTGCCATATAACAAGTATCAACCGACACCCGTATTGGAAAATGACTCTATCAGATTATACTACGATAGGCCTGTTATCACTGACAGAATGGTGACGAATAATAGGCCAGACATAGTTGTGTATGATAAGAAAGCCAGAACCGCAATGCTGGTGGATGTCGCCATACCGAATAATAACAACGTGTTGAACAAGTTCCAGGAGAAAAAGTCCAAATACACAGACCTTGCTATTGAGTTCAAGCAGATGTGGCACCTCGATAAAATAGATATCGTTCTTATCATCATTTTTTCTACTAGGTTAATACCCAAAAGTTTGCATGATAGCCCTAAGAAATTATAATTGCATAAGAATACTCATTTGGAAATGCAAAAAGCTGTAATTTTCAATACATGTAGGATACTAAGAAAATTTATGTCAAGTATATTGTAATTGAGCCTATTCTCTTTGATTGCTGAATCTGGGAAAGATGAATTATATCCAGCTAGAAACTAAGATAGTGCACAAGTCCACGATAATAAATAATAATAATGTTTATTGCATCGGAGGATAAAAATACATACAACACACCGAATACAAATGGAACAGAGTTCTTCCACTCGTCCTTAAAATTCAAATACTCCACATAAAACTAAACAACTTATCAAATTAAATATCCAACCCAAAACAAGAAGCTGAAACACCGAAGAACAAAGGTAGGCAAAATATATGGTTGACATGAAGATCCTACACAGTGTCTGCCAAGTTCAAGTAGCTTTGCTTTGAAGCACCCTTTGAAGGACATGGAAAACTTTCAAATGCACGTTGAAAATTGTGGCAGAGACATATTCAAAATTATTCTCGAATTTAGCAGTTATGTGTAAGGGAATATATAAAAGATGGCCATGTCAGACATTTGCATTGTGACACTGGTTTCTTCTCGCGATCATCTCACTCAAGAAGCAAGGCTCAGAGAATTTAGAGACCTTGAAAACAATCAAAACATACTGAAAAAGAAACACATATTCACACTTAAACAACCCAAGAGTTATATAGTGGGGTAACATGTTTGCGAAGCCCAATATCGTAAGAGTAAGGCAAGCATCGCTTATGCAACCTCTGAACAGAAGACCGCGACACTCCAGTAGGAAATGGAAAATAAACGGAACTACAATAACTGAATAGACACATAATCAATGCAAAAGTTAGTCCCCACTTAACAGCACTGCACAGGAACGATTTGTAGCTGTAGATCATCCTGAACTTTATGCATGCAGCCCTTAGCAAGTTCTTGATCTACATTGTTTAGCTCACCATCAAATAGTACACCCATATTTTTTGCACAGTCACTCAATTTCAATATAGAGCCCTTCAGGATGACATTCACACTTACCAGTGTGGGTGTAAACTTCTTAACCAACAAATGTTCATTTCTTTCAATTATTTTTGAAGAGAAAACATAAAACCTGCTATTGTTAACGAGACACTAAAACACTGTGTGCCACCTATTGGACTGTGGCAACTAAGGCTCCAACACAGTGTGGCCGCGACCGTTCCAGGAGTTATAGAATTTTTCCTTCGCTCGCGTTGCCACTAGCGCACGCATTGTGTATGCAGTTACATAACCTAGAATACGGGAGCAACAATCGACCACAAACTACACCTAATTCCTAGAACGGTCGCGACGACAATCGCCCTATGAGTAGGAGCCCTAATTATTCGAACGCGTTGTGAATTGGTAGTTACTGTAGTTGGGGCGTATTTCCCGTTGGATCGTATTACACAATTTTACCCTATCGTCTGTCTCGAAAATGATTTCGTTCTCAACTAAACATTCTTGGTCTTCTTCTTGTCCAATTCATTTATTCTAAAATTGGAAACATTGCTTTTGTTCGTTCTCGTAAGAGTATGAAACCGTATATCTGAAGCGAGTGTAGAAAAAAAGGTAACGTTAATATTCAGGTGGCGTTCATCGAACCTCAAATGATAACAATTTATGTGCACGCTCCTAAATTAGCATAATAACTAAATTACACTTCACATTATATAGAAGAACGTCTTATCAGAAGCTGCCAAAGAGCTAAGTAGCGCAAACTAGAAGACCCTACCTATTCGTTGCCGGATTAATGTTATAGAAAAGATCCACTAGCAGAATGTTCACTCATAAACAGAGCGAACGTCGTCAAGATAGTCACTACAAGCCGTTTGACTCTGTCTTTGAGTGTAAATTTTACGGCCCCCTTATAGAATTCTCACTCAAGTAAAACACATTAACCGTAAATGATAGCAGTCAGTTTAATAAGCTGATATATTTGTGATAATAAATTTATCCTTTCAAGACTAAACGCTTACATGCCCGCTTAAGTTGTAACGATGATCACAACGGTCCACGATGATAAAATTTTTATTGGTTTTTTCAACCGTACGTTACGATTGGAATTTCAATAGTGCAAAATTGGTTTGCACCGTATTTTTACTCCTTTTGGAGTGATTCTCACATTGTGTCGCTGAGATATATTCATGAATTTTCTTAATGTTCCATATAGAAATTATTTAGTTACCACACAAATGATGATGTGTATGCTATGTCCTCATAAAAAAGAGATTAAGTGGATGGAATTGAATTCATGACGAGAAATTGTGAAATTCCTGAATTTCATGGAGAACAGCGGTTGAAATTATGACAAACATGTGAAATCAAGACCAAGTGAGCTCTTTCAGTCATTATTTTCGGTAAGATGAATGACTCATGTCATTTTATGTTAACTTATTAAACCTCTCTGATTCTAAATATACTCTCATTTTATTTCTAACAGTTCTTGTGCACGAGCCACAGCTTTCATTAGAAATCACTTAATTAGTTAGTTAATCAAGAAATATTGATTTTATTTTTTTTAATTTATTTATTGTTGAGAAACATGGAAACCCCTACAGGATAAACCCAATTAACAGGGATCACAAAAAATGATAACAGGAAAATAAACATAAGTGAAACTGTCATACCAAATGAAACTTCCATAAAAATTCAGGAGAGGAGAAATAGACTCACGAAAGATTACAGAATCAAGCAAAATATTATGAAAACTAAAAACCACTACAATGAGGATGATTCAGATCTAATGAGATATACAATAACATTATTTTTGAAACAAGAAAGAGGTTCATGAAAAATATCTATTCTGGCAACATGCCAATTGTACAGACGCATAATTCGCAAGAAAAAGAATGAAAAAATGTACGGGCCTTCGGAACATAGAAGAGTGCATTTCGACGACTAGGATACACGGGAACATTGAAAGTGAGATAATTAACAAGCGGAAAACTAAGATAATGATTTAAAATTCGATAAAGAAATACAGTGTCGAAAAGAACTTTCCTCTGCTCCAGGCTTAAAATTCTGTGATGACGCGAATTCAATTGATAATCATGGTTAGGACTGAAAGATCTAAAGTTGAAACTTTTGACAAACTTTCTCTGGACTCGTTCAGTTCTGTCAATATACTTGTAATAGTAAGGGGACCAAACAGGTACAGCATATTACTCATTACTTCTCACCAACGACAAATATAGCATTTTTAAAGACCTTGGATCACTGAAACTTTCAGTAATTTTTAGAACGAAACCCAACATCTATATGATACTCAAAGGACAACTTAGAATCAAAATATATACCAAGATCCTTAATTTGTTTTATCCTCCCATCAATAGAAGAAGTAGCATCGAAGACATTGACATTTTTGTGAACCTTATATTCTTACACAATGTCAACAAATGCTTGTTTTATATATCATAGTAAACAGATTTTTCATCTACGTTCCCATTTTCATGATAAACAGAGAACGTCTAAATTACATGATATTGTTGTTGCTTCAGATTATAATCTTACACCTCTGAACTTGACAATGCAAAAGGTAGATTTTGATATATTTGATGATAATTCTAAAAGAGAAAGTTGGATGCAGAAGGAATTACACGGAAAGCACCCTAAAGAATTGAAAAATGATTATATTGATGAAACTGCATCGAATAAATGGTTAATATCTGGAGAATTGTTTGCTGAAACAGAAGGCTTGGCAATTGCGATCCAGGACCAGGTTGTTTTTACAAGGAATTATAGAAAACATATCATCAAACAAAATATAGATGATTCTTGCCGTAGATGTTTCTGTTCTTCAGAAACAGTTTTTCATATATTATCATCTTGCTCAGTCCTTGCTTCAACAGATTATTTAGAAAGACATAATGCTGTCGCTAATATTATTCACTTCAATCTAGGAATTAAACATGACCTAATTCCCAAAAGTAAAAATTTCAAAAATATGAACCTGAGATTATTTGTGAAAATGACAAATATAAACTTTATTTTGATAAAACAATTCTGTGCAACAGAGCTGTAAAACACAATAGACCAGATATCGTTCTTAATGATAAACAGAATCAAATAACATATATAATTGATATTGCTATACCCGACACACATAATATACAAAATAAATACAATGAAAAAATTTCAAAATATATGATGCTTGGCGACGAGATTAAAAAATGTGGAAAATGAAGAAAATATTTATTCTACCGATTATTATTTCTACAACAGGCGTTATTCCTAGAAATCTTCACAAAAGTATTGAGATTTTGGGTCTGAAGAAAAATTTGTTTGAACAGTTACAAAAGATAACAGTCATCAAATCTTGTAATATTCTTCGTAGGTTTCTTTCCGAAAATAATAATGAGGTAGAGTCATAGGTTTTCTCTTTAGTTTATACTGCTCAGAATCTCATTTCATATTTTATTTATTTGTTTATATAAATGTAATATAATTAACTGACAATTTTGTCATATTTATATTCAGAGCAGTATTCTATTCGATCGTTCACCACTTCACACAAAGGAAACTATTAATGAGTAACATTCAGTGTTACTTGACTAAGGTCCGTACACTGGATTTTTCCGGGAGAAAGCCTCTGACACTACTCGTTGGTACATTGATATCATTGTCTGATGATGCTATAGTATGTATATATTCTGGTAGATTGATATATTCTCATAACATTTAACGTTATCCTAATATATAATTACTCCAGGATATGTTTTAATTATAATCATTGCCTGGCAATGGTATTAATTACCGGGTGGTGGATTTATATTTTTCATGAAATCAGTTTGATTGCATGAACAGATATATGGGCAACTCGTCGGGGTAAAACCCCATATATATATATATATATATATATATATATATATATATATACAATCAGTAAGACTTATCTTGGTGAAATAGATGAGGTAGGGGTCGTCTATGTTATAGTCCCCAATCACTTAGGGAGTTCAAATTCCAAAAAGTTCTTGTATTTTACTGCTGCATATGAGAGAAAAGCTCTATTTCTGCTTCGGATTCATTTGGATTTCTGGACTCCAGATAGAAGTTATATCTCAACCTCTGAGCTCCACATACGACTTTCCATCTACGGCTCTCCACCTAGGAATCTCCATCTGGGATCTATATTTTTTTATATAGGTCTTTACACAGTATTTAAGATAAAGATATATCTCTAATTTTCACTATAGAATTTTGATATAATTTAATTATTTCAAATAATATTAAAGAGGATTTTCGAGAACTAATTTGCTTGAAGATCTACGACAGAAAGAATGTGCTGGGGAAAGTTCAGAAGCCGGTAAGACATATCATCTGATAGCCGGATTATGCGCATCAGACTGTTAGACAGTGGCGTGACATAGATGGAAAGTTGACTAGAATCAGGTGTTTTAATTCAAATGGTTGTGACGTTATTTTAGCACGTCACAAATCAATGCAATAAATCCATATTGAAATATGTGTCGTTGTATATCATTCACCGTTTCGCCAGACGTAGAGGAAACTTTTCGTTTCGTCACATATTTGACCATTTCAATTGAATTTTTTGACCAACTTTTTACCGTTATCTATTGATTGAAATTAAACACGGAGTGCTTGGGATGAGATAGTTTTTGTATGAACTTATTTGCTTTTATTACTTCTCTAAAAATTTCAATAACAATGAAGCTCTGTGTGTTGTATTTTTCACTGAGGCAATTACCATACGAACTGGATCTAGTTCATATGCCACGGGATGCCGTGCAGCTCATTTGACACTTTCTTCAAGTTAAAACCTTCCCTAGGATAATTGTAAGTTTATGGAGTCTTGATTTTTCCGTCGTAATTTTTATTACATTTAAATATTTATGTGTGTAATTTTGCGTTTTTATCAGCTGGAGGAGCCTAGAGAATCTATTTTTTGAATGATTTATTCAAGGTAAAATAATTTAATGGATGGTACGGAAGAAGCTAAAAAATGAAAATCATACCAGTTTTAAATGATACAATATCGAGACATAATTGATAAGAATAATGAAAATTAATTAATAAACCTTTAAATGAAGTATTAATTGAACTGTTATCATAATTTTATAGCGACGGAGTTGTAAGACATTTTGCAACTATTAGGCTTCTTCTTTGGTCACGACATAAAAATCGTTGGTATGAAGAATCTATTCTGTAGTCAGGAATCAGGATTCAAATAATTGTTAGTAAAAATTGTTAAACCTATTTATTATTTAATTTGATTATGAATGTCTTCTTTTACATACACTAAACTTTATGACGCACCCTGTAGATTAAATTTCTAATGACGATTTCTAAGATGCATGTCCGCAGGTAACGCATCAACAACTTATTTCTGTGCGGTATATCTTGTTTGTTGGTTAATAATGTTCTTAAGTTCTTTATCGATTAACCGAAGCATGGAAATCTCGAATATTAACAAAGATTATAGTATGAGCCTCAAGGTATTTCTTAAAATGATAATATAGCGATACCGCTCTTCATTCACGTGAAATAGATCCTTCAGTCAGAATGGAAAACAAGGTGGAAAAAATCTGTAAACATAATTTGCTTACAATACAGTCATTATTCTATATTTATGCAATCTTGTAGGTGTTTCTCTCTAACAAGATTAGCAAAGAGCTTGGCGAAGGAATTAGATCTAATTTATCGGCGAACTAACGCCCAAAGTATCATTCTAATCTAGGCGTAGGGTTAACGACCACTACTGTAAATTCTCTGGAACTTGTGACAGGTATGAATAAATCTGTTGAGGCTGAACCTTTATCTGCAGCATTTGCATCAGCAAAAGGTAGATTGATGTCGAGATTTTAGAATTCCAGCAAGGAATATCAAGTCCGTATGGAGTAAATAACAATTTTTCGATAGGGATATGGTATAATAAATATTTAGAGTTATTTGACTAAGGTGGGAAAGGGATAGGGAAAAAGTTTATGGATTTGATTGCACTCGGCAATATTATTCTCACGAAAGTGAACAATTGAACAATTTGGAATCATAATTAAAACAATACGATTTATATTTAGGTATTTATTCCTAAAGCATTCAAATTTTCATTTATATAATAAACAGTGAAAGCATCATATTTTTCAAGGCGTATAATTCAATCTTTTATTTATGATGAGTAAATATATTTGTTACGACCTTATAAACACCTATTTACGCTATTCAAATGTGAAATATGTCACTCGCAATTCAAAAAGCCTTCAAAGAACTTCAATTTAAGAATATAATGAAATAAGATCATTTTTAAAGAGAAGTTGTGTTTTATGGTAAAATGGGCCATTTTCTAAATTAGAGCTGATACAGAAGTTTCAATCAAATCGTCATTAAATATCGGGATAATATGATGCTATGGATCCATCAACTATCAAATTTGTTGTTGAGTGGTGTAATTATTTAGCGTTTACATTCATTGTGATGGTACTACCAATGAGTTTTCTATTCTCATCTACAAGTTAATTTAATTTTAGTAAAAAGGAATTAGTGAGTATAACGTATTCAACTGGAAACAGCTATGGAAATTGCTTTTTTTGCTTCTTTTATATGCGGCCACATGTCCAGTAAGGTGACATCTTCAAGTAGAATGTATTGAAATTTGGAATCGACGCTTTGAGGTAACTGAAAGCGTTGATTATGAGAAAACACCTTGAGCGAAATCGGTCTTAAATGAAGAGAATCAATTGCGACTTAGCCTGGCTGTGGTGAAAAATCCGGAAGTTAGAACAGACTATAAATAATTTTCAGTATCTAAGACGTTGGCAGGTGGCTATGATATGAGAAAAAATTTTTCAGAATTGTTCAGAATTCAACTTATTTCTAATAATATCCAAGAAAAAGAAAAGTTTTTCTCCAATCGGTCATTCCTTTCTTCATATACTTTTAATGCCCCATCTCTCGTGGACACCTGGTATGTATATATATATATATATATATATATATATATATATATATATATATATATATATATATATATATATATATATATATATATATATGATTCACCAGTGGCGCGGTGCTCTGTAGCTCGTGCACAATATTTTATTTTGGTTCGAATGGTAATGTATTTAGAAAGTAAAAATCTACTTCAGCAAATTATTTTGAAGTAAACAGGGTGTCCCAATTTTCTATAAAAAAATCTTGGTAGGTTTTTTCAGATAGGAAGACCCCTTTTTTTTGAAGATCCAAGAGCGTCCTAAACTCTGCTATAATGTCTAATGTTTTTTTGGTGATTATTTTCGTCACAATATTTTATTTTTCTGTAAAAATTCATGAAAATAGGCTCCCACATCATCGCATGCTACTTCGGCCAGAGATGATGAATACATTTTTCCTTTCGTTTTCTTATTGCCCTTTTTGAATTTGGGAGGCTTTTACTTGGTAAAATTCCATTATCAATACTAAAAAACAAGTACTGTGTTTTAAGGAATTTTACTTAATAATTGCATCAAGAAGCTACGGTGTATCGAAACGCGTTACGAATCGCAATTATTAAGTAAAATTCCTTAAAACACAGTACTTGTTTTTTATTATTCTTATTGCCCATGGATATTTCCATTGATGAATTTAAATAGATTATCCTCATTTTATACCGGAGTGACTCAAAAAATTAATCGAATATTGTAATTTTACAAATATCATATCTTGATTTCTTCAATTGAAACATCCTCTATTATATTATTCATGTCAACGCATAAACTATTGTGCCATATTTTTGCAGAAGTAACCTTATTTCTATCTTCGACCATTTTCGAAATAAAAAATAAACTGAAATAATAAAATCAGAGGTTGCGAAAGAGGAGTTTATTAGTACATATCATTATACTTGATAAGAGAAATGGAGTCGTGTATGAAATACGTAATAGATTGGTTTTGGTGAGATGATCTACAAAGTCTTGAACTATTTCAATAAGTGTTCGAAATGTTACCCGTTTCTTTGTAAACACAACTCTATTCTTCTGAGGAAAGACCGTTGAACTCTCGACAACATTTGCGGATTAACTGACTGAAAGGCGTCGACTATTCTCTGTGTCATATCCAACTCTGTTGTAGAAGGAATCTGGTAATCGATGGCCTTAAGAAAACCCAACGAGCAAAAATCTAGACTTGTAAGGTCCGGAGACCGAGCTGGCCATATGACAGGACAACCACGTCCTATCCATTTGTTTGGAAATACAAGATTCAAATGCTCCCTAAACTGATGTGAGTAATGTGCCGGTGCTCCATCCTGTTGAAACCACAAATCTTGTCTTATATACTCTGGTACATCGGCAAGTAACATTGGTTATATGATTTTGCAGAATATTCAAATATATTTCACTATTGAAGTGCCCGTCGAAGAAGTGCGACCTAATTAGATATCCATCTACTATAGCGGCCCTTATATTCAAGGACCAACGATGCTGGTGATCTATTTGTTTCATGAGGTGTGAATTTTCCGTATGGCGTATTGATGGAAGTTGTGTCTGTTAATAAGCCCATTCTTGTGGAAAGTTGCCTCGTCCGAGAAAAGAACTCTGCAGAACATATTTGGATTTTCCGCTACTTTGTCACTTGCCCAATTGCAAAAATTGATTCGATTTTCATAGTATTGATTGTTGAGTTCCTGTTGCAGCTGTCATGATATGCATGAAATTTATTCACTTTCAAGATTCTCTGGACGGAAGTTTGACTTACATCTGTTAACTGAGAAATCTCTTTTTGGCTTTTATATGGCTCCTCTGTCACTGTCAACAAAACAGATAACTAGTTGCCTTCAGCTGTAACAGTTGTTGGTTTTGCATGTTTTTTGTAAGCGATATTACCCATTTCGATAAATCTAATTAGAAGTTTTTCAAAGCATCTTGCATCAGGATGCGTTTTATCAGGAAACCTTTGTGCATAAACTCTACTTACCAACAAAAAATTTCTATAACACTCACCCAGAATAAAAATCATATCAACCATTTCTTCTTTGGAGAACTTCATGACAGTCAATTGAGAAAATTGGCTTCAAACCTCACTTTAAACAATGTTTAATAACGAAACACTGATATGTTCACCATGTAAAATGCAGTATATGCTATGTCCGGACACCAGACAGAAGGCACAAATAAAAAAAATGTCAACACATACCTCGATCTACGTTTTACTCATCTTGATTTTATAATTCGTTAAAGGAATTATCTTGTTTAGGTTTCATTTCTTACTACTTGAATCATTCCAGAAGAAAAATGTGCGAATAATGATGCATGTTGTTGAGTTTGATATGGTTTGTAGAATTTTCATCAAAATTTTTTACAAATAATCGAAAATTTCGAAAATGATCGAAGATAAAGATACGGTTACTCCTGCAAAAAATACAGCACAATATTTTATGCGTTGACATGACTAATAAAATACAGGTTGTTCTCTTTGAACATCAAGATATGATATTTTTAAAATTACAATATTCGATAATTTTTTCGAGTCACTCCTGTATAAAATGAGGATAATCTATTTCAATTCATCAGTAAAGCTATCCTTGAGCAATAAGAAAACGAAAGGAAAAAAGTAATCATCCTCTCTGGCCGAAGGAGCATTCCTTCTTCCAATCTGAAAAAATCATCCAAGATTTTTTCATAGAAAATTGGGACGCCCTGTTTACTGCAAAATAAATTGCTGAAGTAGTTTCCTACTTTCTAAATACAAAACCGTTCGAACAAAAATGAAATCTTCAAGAGCTACAGAGCACCGCGCTCTGGTGAATCACCCAGTATATTTTTAAGATGTATCTATCTTATTTTTATATATTGTGGATACCCTGTACGCTTCGGAGTTATTGAACAAACATGCAAGTTATCACCACACGGTTTTAAGTCGAAACATATTTCATTTTCATTTCATGTTACGCTCCCTATTTAATTTTGCCCTCTCTTTGCGCCCTTTATCTTTAACTAACTCTATGAAGAGAAACTTAATAATTCACAAGCGATTGAGCTTGATAAAGTTTTGTGAGGTGAGGAAATACTTGATCACTCTTTCTTAAAACCCAAATCATTCTGAGAAAAAAGTATCAACGACCCTACGCAAATATTTCAAGAACAATTATATCATGATCGTCTTGAACATTCAAGATCGTTACGGTAAAGCTTTTTCCCAATATTCTGTAGCCCGTTTTTCAGAGCACATTTAGTGGTATTTCGTCGTCATTATGAGTAAGCATTTCGTATGTTGGAACTTTTTTCGCCGTTATGCTTCATTGGCCTCGGCGGCCTCGTTTATACTGAATAATTAGATTATTAATGAGTAAAAAAATTTAATGAGTATCTTCTGCGAAAAGGAAAAGCAAATAGTTTTTTCCTGATATACATTAACGTAAAGTGAGACTACATTGTAACCGAAACGTAAAATAAAAAGGTGAACGATACTGACCCTTATGAACGTAGAAAGATTTTAAATACCTCATTTGTATAAGTTTTTATTGTGGTCGTTTACGAGCTTCTCTTGGACGTTTAAGTATGAAGCAGATATCTAACAAAATGGGAATGATCTGAACCAAATATCTCGGTATTCGGTTGTTAATTGTAACAAAATTTTTCCTCAATATCAATAAAGTGGATTACTGTTCACCCCATAATTGAGAATCACTTTTAATCATCATGGATGTATGATGATAATGGCAAGGACGAAAAAGGGTTACAGGGTGGAGTATCGAAAGAGTTTATTTCGATTCAATTGTAAGGTAAATGAAAGATTCAATATTTAGTAAGAATGAAATAAATACATTAATATCATTAATCAGAAATAATAGTCAAGTAAAACTGATGGTGTGGTACGAGGTTAGATAGTCACCATAAATCAAATATCAGGACTCAAACTGAATCCCAATGATTTGTTGATACACACCGGGTATTCTGAATTCCACAATCGATTAAGCAGCTCGATCGCAGTTTCTTTGTCGACATATGTTTTTGGACATATGAGGGGGAAAAAGTCTTATCTATGTAGTAACATTTGTTTCCATATGATTTCAAACACGTCTGAAAAAAGAATTAATTTATTTGACTATCAGTATTCATTCAATTTCTCTTCAGTTTTCACGCTGAATTTATGAAAATTTTCTGTGTTTCTTGTTGATTTTCGAATCTTTGAATTCATTGTAATGGCTGCTGAACGTCCTGGACGCTATTTGAGTGATCATGAAGTGGTAAGAATTGTAACACTTTCAGAAGAAGGGCCAACGTTACGTGGCCAATTTGTTGAATGTTAACCAAAGCACTATTTCAAGAGCAATTAATCGGTACCACAAAACAGGGGAATATGGAAGAAGAGCCGAACAGGGAAGAAATCGGATAACAACACCAGTTGATGATCTTTGCCTTCGTTTAACTGCACTAAGAGTTCGGCACTGTACGGTTAGAATGCTACAAAATGAACTTGAACTTTCCAGAAATATGCATCATTACAAACTGTTAGGAACAGGCTCAGAGAAGACGATATTAGACCAAAGAGGTGGCTTCTACCGGCCCATGTCTCACCAGATAGCATCGAGTTGTGAGACTTCAGTTTGCGAGGGAACATGCTAATTGGGGTATTCCAGAATCTTCAAATGTTCTCTTTGCGACGAGTCCAGGTTCTGTCTAGTATCAAATGATAAACGCATGCCTGTATACAGGGGAACGGTATCAGCAATGCAATATCCGGCAAACCCAAAACTTCGGAGCGGTCCCAGTAATGGTGTGGGGAGGTATTTCTTTCCATGGTCGAACTGAGCTAGTCCAAGTGAATAATGGAAGAATGACAGCGGCCTGATACATGGCAGATATACTTGAACCCCATGTTGTACCCTTTGTCCCATTGAGTGGCGAAAACTTCATTTATATACATGATAATGCTCGGCATCATGCAGCTATAGTAGTTATAGAATTTATGCAAAATGCGGAAATTGATATTTTGAGATGGCCAGCCAGAAGTCCTGACTTGAATCCCATAGAACATGTTTGGGACAACATGGGGTGGCAAATTTAGCAACGTAGGATGCCTTGTAGAACACTCCAACAACTAGAAAATCTGCTTCCTGAAATTTGGAACTCAGTGACTCAAGAGTACATCCAAAATTTGTTTGAGGGGCTTCCGAGACGTATACTGACAGTAATTAGGACCCGGGGAGGAAACACTCGATTTTGAAAATGATTAGTAACCATTCGATGCTAGTTGATTGGTCTCTTCGGGAATGTTTGAAGACATCCGTCGTACATTCAAAACATAGCAATATCTCACTAAACTTATGATTCAACAATGAGTGCAACAACGAAAATAAATCGCAAATTACATTCAATTCAAATTTATGGTCAACAGTGAAACCACCTCCACAATTAAATCAAAAAAATTGATTTTGTGTGGATAAAGAAAAAAATCAAAAGATACCACAAAATACAGCAAATCAATTGAAGATGACTTGATTTACTTTTTACTTAATTTCAAATTGGATTGTTTAGAACACAAGATCTTAATGCAAGATTTGTGATTTTATTAAAATATTCACATCACTAGAAATCAATAAACTAGCATTTCCAAGTGCTCAACCCCAACTATCAAAACACAGAAAAGTCAAATATCCACCTCTACCCCAGATCCATTAATCTTTCCACAAATCAGCTTTTAATGAAAAAGTGAGACACAATGAAGAATCATTCGAAGTTCTAGCTGAACTAAACATCCAACGAATCAAATCCAGTTCTTCACAAACCTAATATCAGAGAAATCAGTAAAATACCCAACTTAAAACTGAGTAAAATTACACTGAAACAATACAATCTATTGCAACCAAATCAGATAATGAATATCAAATTGTTACGAAACTTGATGAAATAGTATAGTTTGTCTTGAAAAAACAAGTACTATCATGGATACCTCGAACGTAACAGAAGTTGCACAAAACAATTCATCAAAGAAAGAAATCCAATGGACCCCCAGCTTCAGAAATATACGGATCAATCAAACTACGCAAAGAGAAAAATCTCATCAGGCCAATTCATACATTAAAATATCTGTAGATAAATTAGCAAGCTACGTAAACCAAGTATTCATATAATTCACAAATTTTCATCCGCAATACACCATTTCAAATCATCAAGAGCTGAAAGATAATCTTTCGACACTTTGTTCTTTTTGAAATCAAAATATTTACCAAAATATTCCAACAAATGGGAGTCCGCCTCTAATGAAAAACCTCTTCAATCAAAATACCACTTCACCACACATTAAAAAAGAATTTTGTAATCTCTTAGAGATATGTTTGTCACAAAATTATTTCGAATTTGGGTCAACATTCTTCCAACCAATAAACGGACTCCCCATGTGATCCTCATTAAGCCCCTTATTAGCAGATATTTTTATGAGTAATCTTGAAAAATCTAAAAAAAATAAGTAGCACAAAACATATCATTTTTGGTACAGATTCGTTGATGATATTATTCTGGGTTTTCAAGACATAAACATACAAAAAGACCAGTTTTACAACATCCAAACAAAATGCATAATAAATCTATTCCATAAATGTTTTTAACATAACCAACATTAAACTCAATAATTATCTCACCTTAGGGATATATAAAAAACATTCATAGACTCACTCATCCCAATGGACTCTTTCAACCGCATTACAAAAACATTAGCCGCTTATAATTCAATGAGTCATAGAACCATTTCCATTCTCCTATCACTAACAGATTTTAATACTAGCCCCAGGGAAATCAAAAGCTGTGCTGGCGACATCGACTTTGGTACTTATATTAGGCCGACTGCCGACCGAGCTTGAATAGCGGTCGTAGGGACGGTGGAAGAGGTTGCTGTCCCAGATCCTGTATTTTCGGTCTTTTCCTCCAAGTTCTAGGTCTTTCAAACCGTCCCAAAAATTAAGTCGTACATTGATGAATCCTGATCTCCCCGATTTCGAGATATGTAGGAATCGTTCGACAACCGAATCTTTTCTCCCGCTAACCCCGTATAATTAGGATGGACGAAAGAAAATCCCTCACTTTGACAGTTCGACGTACGTTAATTTCTGGCCGCCAGAGTTTCTCGGACTGAGGAAAATAGAGAGAAATTTTGCAAAAGTCCGCCGATAGCCCCTCGTTGCTAAGATCGAAGATTTTCCCATTATTCCGGGTTTTCACGTGAACCAAAATATCGCAGCGCAACATGCAAAACTTAAGTCTTATATTCGAAACGATCGAACGCGATAGAAAAATTTGTATAGACATAAAAATCCGATGAACTATCCCCTCCACTCGCGAAACATCGAAGACGTTTCTTATTTTCACTTTTTCGGGACTTTCTCTCGGAATACAGCTCATGTGAACAAACAGGTCGAAATTTTGAATTGAGATTCAAATAACATCTCTCCTGGGATAACAAATCCGCTGTTTTTGAACATTTTGAATCTACAAATCACATAACTAAACATAGTTTAAGAATTTTCCACAAAGTAATAGAGGGGTTGTCCTTGATAGAAAATTGGGAAATCAATTTGTAAAAAACCAAAATTCATCACTCTGAACTAAAATTGACTGACTACTCAATATTAAAATAATCTTTGTCATAAATATTGGCTCAAGACCCTTGAAAATGACAATAAGAGTCGAAACCTGTCGTATGTATTAAAAATGAATATTGTGGACATCAGACAAATTTCCATGAAACAATACATCAACAATATCATCAATTATTCAAAATTTAGTAGGAATCGAGTGATACTTTTCTTTTCTCTTGAACACTTTTATTTTCGATTCAAGTTATATCTTGATTTGATTTGAAAGCATACCTTTGAAAGGAAATTAAATTCCTTTCAAAATAGAGAGTCATTTGGCCTCTGATAACAACCAAAGGTTGGATGAAAACAACCACGTCAAGAGGGTTTTTACTCTTTAGAAAAAGGTTAATGATAATGTGTATGAAGGACAATTATATTTATCAAAAATTGTTCGTTCCTAGTTCAAGCGAATAATTGGAGCATGTAACAAGAACGAGTCATTTAAATTCTGGAGAACTTAGGCGCTCTTTACTTTCTTCTGATTTTCTGCATCCATTCTAAACCAGCAAATCTTCTTCTAACCAATGAATACTGCATATTTTCTTAGTGTAATCAAGCAGTATATCTTCAGTTAGCGTTAAGATGCACTTCCTGAAAGGAATTTTACATTCACATTGAAGAGAATGTGGGCGTTTCAATCCAGAAGATCCAATAAATACACGCACAAATGCTTCGGCGAAACGAAAAGAATGGAACTTATAAAAAGGCCATTAAGGCCGCAATCTCTAATTCTATTATACCCACTAATAACGGGAATACCATTAACAAGTTTAATCACCAATAAAGAATCGGAACAACCCCGATTATGCAAATCCGAACATTTAGTTTTATTCGCATGCTAAATCTTGACCAGGAACGTCCATATTAGTCTGTTGTGCTGCTATAAGGCATGCTCTACACCGTGTATACAACCTAAATAAATATGGCTGGATCGTAGGAAGTTGGAAGAGAGAGAAAGAGAAACGTTACGTGGTGTAGCAGTGTTTTTATCATTGAGGAAAACTCACGTGGATGTTATATATGGGAACAAACTTTTCTCGTATCAAAAACTAGTAGATAATACATATCATTTTGGATTACAAGACGCCTACAATTTGTCTTCGAGCAGATAGTCTATTTGTAGATTAAGTCGCCATAGTCATTTTAATTTCCTGTTTTAGATAACTGACTAAATTGGTTGCATTGACTTTACTTGCATTTCGCAGTAACATTTTAACAACATCGTCATTAATTTCAACCTATCAAAAATGTAACATGTAACATCAGAATAATTGGGTTGGATTGCAATAAAGTAAAATGGAGGATTTGTTGATATATATTCTGTCAAGAAAATATTGGAAATTGATCATTTAAGAATTCTGTTTTAAACGATTGTCAAAATTTTTATTCTTGCAAAATTGACACTACTGTTTTCTATATCGATGCGGAGTTTGAACGCGAACTGTCTTTTAGTTTGTTAACATTGCTCGATTTTGTCAGTTCTCATAAGTGTGTGCGATTTTTGCGAATCGTCGGTCTAGAATTTACAGAATTGAATGCAATAAATGCCTTACAGCTTACGTAGAACAAACAAATGGAAGTTTTGAATCTAGATGCAAAGAACATTTCTCCTCAGACTACAAATCACATTATTACATAATATAATTCAAAAATTATTCACAAATGCTACAAAGGAATGACAATGAATATCTTGGAGAGTTTGGAAATTAACAACAAACTTTAAATACAAAATTCTCGAATACTCAACATTCTAAATAGGTATATTTACACATTCTTCCTCATAACTGTTAGACACTTGAAAATGACGTAACTGTCCAAACCGGTCGTGTGTATTAAAGATGAGCATTGTGGAAACCAGGCAAAAATGGTTCTTTTCATTTATTTTAATGTATTAATTATTGAGGTTCTCAATTTTCAATAGTTTCAAGTAAGAGTTCATCAAGTCATATTTTCGAGCTTTTGTACCTTTCAGCATATTGAAATCGCATCACTAGATGACTATAACCGAAGAAAGTAGTCTTCACCCCTACTTCACCCTAGTAAACGAAAGTAGGAATGAGGACTACTTTCTTGCTTTTCTATACAATACATGCAACTTATGCGTGTATCCCGTGATTGCTTCAATATTATTAGTGTTAGCAAGAAATCGAATGTCTTTAATAGGATTGCTTTTACCATAAAAATTATAACGTAAACTTTAGACAAGAAAAATTATTCACAAATCCGTAGATCAATGAATAATCATTCCGGACAGTAGCTAGTTCTCAAATCTGCTTACCATACACGCAGCCTTCTACAGCCACAATAGTGCAATTAAGCAGTAAGCCGAAAAACGAAGCGACAGACTGCGGTGTCGTCCCTATAAGGAAGTCATCAGTGTCGCATATCGCTTTTCAGCATCCTTACCAACCACATCGAAATACCTAATGATTCCAGAAATGACGCATCTCGTCTCGAGAGTCGTCCTCTATGGACCGATATGGCAAAACCGCTACCGGACTTCGAGAAAAGCAACAAACAGATGTGAGAAAGAAAATATTCCAACATTTTTAGACCATCTGTGAATCGCATCACGTTTTAAACGAGTGAAATAGTCTCGTTGGCTTCGGTGCTCTAGACCACGACGTTTTCGGAAGAATCCTCCTGTCGATTAATATTTGATGAAGGGAGATATATATGTTAACTTGAGATAAGAAAAATTATTCAAATAACAATGAATGATCCTTCCTGGCAGGAGCTTACCCTCTAATTCTCAATTTTTTCGCATCCCGCTCAATTGCACTATTATGGCTCTCGATGAAAGCGGGCCTCAATTTTATATATAGGCTCCAAGTGAAAATTATCGCAAGAGATATTTTTTTATAGAATCATAACGTTAAAGTAATAACGCAAATAGCCCACATTATTAAACTACCAAGAAAAATGCATTCTTTCAGACATTACTTGAATAAATATATCTATGAAATCCATCTTATGTTTAAGTCTTAACATTAAAGAGAGCAAAATACAGTATCATTATGTCTAAAAATAGAGTTATCTAAGATGTTGAGATAAGGTTTCAAGTTCCTCATATTTTTTTCACACATTTAAATTATTATGATTAGTTCAGATTAAGATCATAACCCATGCCTAGCCTTTTATTTTCATTTCCTGATTCCATGATAAGCTCACAGATGTTCTTAATTTATACATTTGGGTTACCTACTAACTTACAATTAGTGTTTATGGCAAGTACCAGGATGTTCAATATGTAATCGTCAGTTGTAGGTGCACTTCATTTTGAAAGCTGTATTGTATACAAACAAATTTGACGTTATTGGAAGTTATAGTGCAAAAAGGAGCCACTCGTATTGAAAAATACTGGATCTATCCACTATACGAGGGATGTCTTCTAAGTTTTGTATATAGAGCCAGAATGAAACAATTGAAGACTTCACTGTTTTTCAAAGTATTTTCTGCGAAGATTCTGAATTCGTCCGAAATAATTCTTGTAACAGTTATTCCAATTGTTTGCTACTACATTCAAAATTGCCTTCACGAAGGCATCAACAGCTGCTTCTGAAGACTGAAACCTTTAACTAGCAGTCCGTTCTCGAGTTTGCAAGAAGTAAAAAATCTTTGGAACTCAGATCCAGACTATGCGTGAGTTAAATATTCATTTGTTTTCCCGGCTCTGTGCAAACTTGCATTGTTTTTGTGAAGGATGATTCACCCTTCCAGGTTGGTTTCTGTTGCATGAACTGTTTCTAAAACAAACGGTGCGGCCATGTACTTGGGGATACTCGGCTACGGATGACTCTTGTCGGTTCGGCTTCCCCTTGGAACACCCAAGAAGAAATTTGGCGCTCATTTTTTAGCTCGTTTGAATAAATAACAGATTCACCACTACTGCTAAGGTTAAAAACGCTTTTAGACTTTCTAAAGATGAAGCGATCCAGAGTTTTTGACGCCAATTCACTTTCGCAGCTTCGTGTTCTTCGATTAACAGATGGGGTATCTAACGGAAAACTAATGATCAGTGATCGACAATATGTTTTCTGTAGATAACAACCAACTGGCGACCTCCTAGCATACTTTACGCACTTGCGAACATCAACAATTGAAGAGCCATGATTCAGAAGCCATTGCTCGTGATTTCTCACTTTCGATAGAGCACACAACCTGATGAATGAACTATGAATGTACATTCCGCAAATTGCGACTCAGGTGGTGGTTTATGGTGAAACGAGTGAATATTTAAGGTAAATGTAGGAGTACCCCAGGGTTCTATACTCTGGCCAACTTTTTTTCTGTTGCAGATTAATCTGTTCTTCCCCACCGAAAACAGAAAATTTGGGTTAGTGAACGACTGTACCTATTATTCTAGTCAGCATTCTCTGATGGCTCAGGTCTGTGGTCTTTTAGTTTTGACGAGGACCGGACTATCTTTCATTTCTTCTCTTCGACTTTGTTTCGCCTTTCTCGATTGTTTTCCTCTTGTTGTCTCGATCAATTTTACTTTTATCTACTTATGGTCTTGGGCTCGAGTGTGGATTACTGTGTTATCTTCCTACTTCTGTTCTCTTACACGGAAGCAGGGTAAAGCGTTCATCCACTTTCTTTGCCTTGGTTTCGATTATCTCTTTCATTTCTAAGTTTTTGCGTTTCTCTTTTTATTCCAAGAATTTTTCTGTCTTCTTGATTATCATCTCTATTAGCATCGTAACGTTTTCTCGTCTTATTTCTTCGTTTGATATATTCCAGGGGCTCCCAATTGCCTGACTATCTTAATGGGTGTATCTTGTAATATATTTACAATCCTGAAGCTTGCGTTGTCGTTGACCATATTTCAACAGTTGAGGGGACATACCGACAAAAATCCCAACAGAGTATGTCACTGCCTTGAGACATATAGAAAATATTAGAGTGGGGCCAATTAAACTTGGTCAATTTTTACGGAAACGATACCTAGCTAACAAACTTCTCTAGAAAAATCACAGCTGCAGAATCACTCTAATCTTGCAATGACATTGAATTTCCACAGGAACAGATATGCAGCTACTCGGTATCACAGTCAACACCGGACTGGCCAGCATGACCAAATCTGCTTCTGCTGAATTCAGTTTTCTTTCCAGGGCTTAGCAGTATTTAACGCCATCATAGCTGATGAAATTCTGTTTCCATGTGTAGCGCTCGACAACGAAACATCTGAAAAGGGAAGGACCCCGTCATTCACATTTTGGGGTGAATCTGATTTGAAGTGGATTCGCTAAGACTTTAAGGAGTAGAATCCGATGAATCGCTCTGTTTTGGGGAATAACCTCGTCATCTCAGCAGAAAAGTGGGTTAAATATTAGCTCTTCCCTGGAAAAATCCCGTCGTCGACACCGCGTGTTGAGGAGAACCTCGTCAGTGCAGTTTAAAGTCCCCACCCAACGCTGCGCCGTGGCGTGCGCTGCTCGTCATCTTATGCGTTCATCTTATGTTATATGTTTTATAGTGTTTTGTGCATGAAACCCTCAAATTATATTTTGCGTGTAATTATAGTGAGAACGGGCAGTGATGCTTCAAACTATTCAAAGTTGAGTGATAGTGGTGATAGAAAGAAGCATTCAACCAGCAAGAAGTGAAAGAAAATAGTTAGAATGAAAGATGTAATGAAGGTGTTAAATGCTGAGAGCCATAAACTCAAGTCGGATTGTTGTTCCAACAAACTTCGCTGTTTTGAAGCAGTTGCTAAAGATCAGCGCAAAATGATCAATCGAGAATTCAATGCTCTGTGGGATGTCAATAAACAGAATTCGTATTTAGGTGGTCTCATTAGTGTGATGCGAAGAGGAAGCAATAAGGATTAAACTAGGTTTAACACAGCTTCCTCTGCCTACTGAGTGTATTGGTGAAAGTGTGATTGGAAGCGTTCGTATCCCGGAAGACAAAGTGCGGTATATTCGAAAATCTCTCGTTGAAACGGTAAAAACACCTACGGACGTACCCCATAGGCTATCAGAAGATACTAAGGTAAAAATGCACACACTTTTGCAGTCAGATCAGTACCCAGAAAATAGTGTATCGTATGATTCTTTTCGTGAATATTTTGAAAACAAATTCAACTTCTCCTTCGGCTATCCTCGTAAGGTTACTTGCAGACGTGCAACTCTCTCAAGTCTGAGATTTTCAGGTAAGACCCTTGCAGATTATGCCCTCAGTTATCTACGAAGATGGAAGAAAGGGAAATCTAACCTAAAAAAAAGTGAGTCTTTCCTTGAATTGAAAATAAATTTTCGAAAGAAGGCTGTTGAAGCTACTAACCGGGATGGGGGTGACAAACACGAAGAAAATCGTCGATAGTTAACACAAACTCATGAACCAAAATTTAAAATTAAATAAAACACGTGGATAGCAGGTAGACCGAGGCTGTGGCAACGCGTGCTGCAGACGATCTTTGGAGACGATGTGAACTTGATGAGGACGGTGAAGGAATAGCGTGCGAGTCTCAGAGATGCACAGATATTAAAAAGGTAGACCTATAGTAAGTTCTGTGCTTAGCTTGGTCGGTGGGACCTACTAGGCAAACATCACTACGAATGATGTCTATTACAGACGTCAACTTAATTCAGTCAGTTTCAACATTTATGTCCTTTCAACTGAACAGTCGATTTTCTACAAGTACGACGAGGATGTAGCAAAGAAAGGAGCCGACGAAGTTTGCTCCATGCTTCATTATCTCATCTGCAACATTTTTTCCTCAACAGTGAAGGAACTATTACGCTCTCACTCTCGATTGGTAGTCGACTGACGTCACAGCTAGTTAATAAAGAGATAATACGAAACCCGACCAAAAAGAAGAAGATACAATTCTTCCACCTACTTCGATATCCCTTTCACACTCATTTTCACGTCATGTCATTTTTGTTCAATCAGAGGTTATAAATATCAGAACACGTAAAAATTATTCCTTTCCATTCTGATAATATCGCAATAGTTTGCGATAGCTTCTGTAATTTAAGAATAATTAGAATTCTTTCTCGTCAAAAGATGGAGTAAAAAGGGCATCATATATCACAACAGATATTCAATTTTAGTGAACATCTTTGAAGGCCTAGAGCTGATTTGAAGCTATTCATAGAGCTAATTGAACTGGGTAAGTTTTACTTTGAAACGAAAGGAAATGTGGTCTGTTTGGGGAATGGTATATCCCTGCATGTTCTTCTCTATCTTACACAGGTGACAGACCTGGAATTTGAGACCACTCTTAGAACTTGTTTGGAACTGTATAACTCTTACAACTCTTGAAACTCTTACAATTGTCGAACTGGCCAAGACGACAGCTTTAAGTTAAGAAAAAAGTCCAGTAGTCTCGCGGAGAGCCAACCAGCCGACAACCATCCAAGGAAGTATCGATTCATTATTATTTACTCGTAAGAGCCACTAGTCCAACTGAACTTATTTTAAATATTCCATATTTCACATATTAATTTATTATACTCTTTTATATATTTGTTTTTTCTTTTCCTAAGCGCTACCAACTAAGCAATTCTTAGCATAACTACCAAAACTTAAAATCGACCCATCCGGTCAAAATATAGACCGTAATAGAACTTACGATACTTTGCGACTCTTGCGGAGGGCAAAAGAGACAAATGAAAATGATTGAGGTCATTTTCGCGAGACGAGGCCACTTCTACTTGGAATGCGACCGGAACATGAAAACCAGTATTCATAAATTGAAACTCCTAAGGACTACAGAGATGTTTTTAGGAACGCCTGTGTGAAACCGACTCCTTTCCGAATAGTGGATTGTGGAGAGGACCTGGAGAATTTCTAAAATTGGAGTGAACATCTGTCGCGTTCATTTACATGAAAGAGACGTGTAATTTCCCCACCTGACTAGTAAAAGTACTTAAAATAAGTGCAACCCGTAAGAATTTGGTTGTCCATAAGGAAACCTATTCCGGCCGGTAGACAGCTCACCCATAATTGGTCACAACGCCTAGGGAAACGTTTGAGACACCAACTTCAAAAACTCCGAAGCCAGTCGTGAAACTGAAGAGGTCTCACGATGGGACGATCCCAATCGACGCCGTCAAGCATAGAGATCTGTTTCACCTCTGACAGTTTTTGGATGAACCTGATGCAAGGAGTTTCTACAATAACTTAAGTTCGGAAGGATGTGCAATCGACGCCGTCAAGCATAGAGATCTGTTTCACCTCTGACAGTTTTTGGATAAACCTGATGCAAGGAGTTTCTACAATAACTTAAGTTCGGAAGGATGATTACATTAATGACTATTCCGCTGATGCCGGATACATTTTTCGTGATGATACATGATGTGAAAATTTTTGTATTGACACTCATTTTGTGAATATTAAAGAACACCTTTGCGTTCTTTAAAATATTCTTCTCCCCATTGTTTGATTTAGGGGGAAATTCTCATTTTAACTTAAAAATTTTGTATGAAATATCACTTAATCAATAGTTTGAAAAATGGTTATGTGAGAAATACGAGGTGTGTCAATTAAGTTCGCGGAAATCTGCCCGGACGGTCCGCAAAATACTTAAATACTTGAAAATACCTTATGTTCCTTCGCAATAGTCTCCCTCGAGTTCGATAAATCGGTGCCACCTTTGAACCCACTGTTGAAAGCACACCCTGAACCCCTCCCGAAGATATGTTCCTTAGAACCTCTGCCGTGATGATCTGAACTTCCGAAACTCCGTCATATCTGTTTCCTTCGAGGTACGACTTCAACTATGGGAACAGATGGAGGTCATCAGATCTGGACGTAAGGGGGGAGGTGGAAGTGTTGGAATGCCGTTTCTGGTTTTTGGAGCATTGTCATGATGAAGCACCCATCCGCGGTCCGCCAATTAGGGTCATTTACGAAACACACGGGCTTTCAGACGTTCCAAATCTTTAATGTAGAATACTGCGTTGACTGTCTGATCTGTTGGAACGTATTCGTGGTGTACAACTCCATTAATATCGAAAAATGTGATGAGTAAAGATTTAAGTTTTGATTTTGACATTCTAGCTTTCATGAGGCTTTCGAGGTCGTATTCGAACATCCACCAGTGATGACATTCGTCAATTCGAGAAATCATGTCTTGGCAGATGGACAATTAGAGCTCTCTTTGCTCAACTGTGAGCACTTTGGTAACCATTTTCGCATACAGCTTAAAAATCCCTAAATCTTCGTGTAGCATCTCATAGTTGTTGCCCTACTCGTCTCTCAACATTCTAAGGTTTACCTTACGATCTCCAAGCACTCGCAAACGCAGCCGATTGAGGTTTTGTGCGTTTTGAGTGGTGGAGGGAGCTCCTTCGCGCAGATCAGCCTCCACTGACTCTCTGCCGCTTCTGAACCGCTTTGCCCAATCATAGACAGCTGATTTTTTCAGACAACCTTCCTTATACATGTGTGTTAACTGCTGCATAATTCTCACGGAAGTTTTGTCGCGTTTCACCAAAAACTTAATCACTATTCTTTGCTCAGTTATTTTATCATCTTCGCGACGGTAGGTCAAAATAGGTCGATGTTTAAAGGACAATAAAAGACGAAGTATACAACAGCTCAACACGAAACTTACACAGACTGATTCAGAAATGAATTTGGTTTCGAACGAAACCAATGCGAACGCTACAGAGTCACCAACCGCGGCAGCATTTCCAACTTCCGCGCGAACTTAATTGACATACCTCGTTTATTGAAATTCTGTATAGTTGATGGTTCAAATATAATTACACTGGTCTACAATGGTTTTGTTGCCCTAGATATGAAAATGATTTTGGGTCTATTTATGCACACAATTCGTGAAACTATCAATGATTTTGTAGGATTTGCTCTGATTTCTTTTTAAATCTTTATTTTCATTTTACATAACAAAATCGTAAAACAAGAAACAAAATAACAGATATATTTATAATGTCAGTTATGTTTTGAGAAATTCGGATACATCGAAGTAAATAAAGAGGAAAATATCGAAAATATATTTCATATTTCCATAAAACGCCTTTTATGAGCTTTTCTTCTATAATTTTTCAGGGACAATCTTTTTCAAAGACCAGCAGTAATCTGCCATCATGTGACAATCCCATCGACCTTGATACCTTTCTTCCATCACTTTTAGATCTTGATGAAACCGCTCTCCTGTTCCTCACTATAATTTCCTAAATTATCCGGAAATTTATCTAGATGATTGCGGAGATAGTGTAACTTAATACTCATATTTGCTCCTAAAGTCTGAAAGTTTGTCAGCATATTTTGCGCAATTTCTTCATAATTTGCTGCTTTATGGTTACCTAGGAAATTTTCGACAACCAACACAAAACTTTTCCAAGCTTTACTTTCCGGAACAGTCATAACTTTGATAAAATCTGAGTCTTTCATCAATTGCCGTATTTGAGGACCATCAAATATTCCACCTTTCAATTTTTCCATACTAAGCTTCGGAAATTTTCTGCAAATGTAATTAAAACAATTTCCGTCTTTGTTCAACGCTTTTACAAATTGCTTAATCATACCTAACTTAATATGTAATGGTGGAAGTATGATTTTGTCTCTGCTCACCAGCGGCTCCCTTATTACGTTGGCTTTACCGACAGTTAAAGAATTTCTTACAGGCCAAACATCTTGTTCCCAATGAAGTTGCTTTGCTCTACTATCCCACATACAAATAAAGCAAGGGTATTTTGTATATCCACTTTGTTGGCCAAGTAAAAAATTAACCATTTTTAAATCCACACAGATCGGCCATTGATGCTCAGAGTATTTAATTTTCTCTAAAACTAATTTTACATTTTCATATTCTTCTTTGAGTTTCGTTGAATGGGCAATTGGAATTGATGCAAATTTATTTCCATTGTGCAATAAGACGCATTTTAAACTTCTTTTGCAACTATCAATAAAAAGGCGCCATTCAGTAGATTTGTACTCTTTTAAACCCATGTCTATAAGCAGCTTCGCGATATCATTACAATACACTAATCCTTCATTTTCACTAAAAATTGTAATAACTCTTTTCTCGCGTTCTGTATGTTGTAATTGTTACTGTTGGTGCCAATAAATTTTTTCTTTCAATCTTGAGGCTAACAGTTCTGATCCTTGTTTTGATAAATTGAGATCACGTATTAAATCACTGAGTTCATTTTGAGAAAATAACTTTGGCGTAGATGTTTCACCTTCCCATTCACTTCCACTAGTAGATGGTCCCGATTTCTGTGAATTTGGTAACATCATTGTTTCTGAGGGCATGCGAATTACTTTTGAAATGTATATGGGCCGAGGGAGATTTTCACTGTGTAGAACCGGACATTTCGTAGACTGTAAGTCTGGGTATCTCCACGTTTGATTTCGATTGAAACCTTTAACATCTACTACGCAAAAGTAACAATCATCTAAATGATTCGTAGGCTCCATCCATAGGAATACTAAAGTCTAATCCAGAACGTTCACCTTTTTTCCACAACCGTAAAGACTCAACACAGGACTTACAAACTTTATTAGGAACCCATGGTTTACCTAATTTGTCCATTTTGAAACCAAAATATTCAACATAAGTCTCCTTGACAAAGTCTGTGATATTTCTTTTTTGTTTTTTTTTTGGTATATAAACACCGCAAATATAACAAAATAAATCACATATTTTAGACTAGAAGACAAATATATAAGAATGGACATTCAGTAATTGAAACAAAATATTAATCCATGACACTTTATCCAGATTTACGTGTATATGTACTTCAATATTGTCAAATAACTGATATCTCAGCTGTTCTGTGGAGCAAGGGGTCTGAGAGTGGGGATCAGGTGATGTTTGTATGAGCGAAGAAGTTGCGCAGAAGCCTAATCATGACTGGAAAATTAAATTTTATTTCTAACAAACTTATAATTGTTCAAAATATAAGAAATGCAAAAATCATGAAAATACGAGCACATTGAGAACTTTCATTCTTAATCTGGGCACTTGAAAACATGAAAATTTGCGATGATATCCAGGGCAACAATAAAAATTTTTTTTTTTTGTAGAGCTGTGTAATTAATGTAGTTTTTTAACCGTTTTTGAAGTTTCTAGTAGTTGGTAAACACACATACATTGAATCATCTTGAGCATGGTAGGCATCGCCTACTCCGAAGAGTGGAGAATAAAAAAATATCTTTATTATCTAATATAAAACAGTCGAGTAATATTATTTGAATAACTGGAACTAGGAAAACTACGAAATATTCATGTACGAACTTTTCGTCTGCATAATTGAATGTTCTGAAATCATACAGCGAATAATTTTTCACTTTCTATCTCAAATTGATTAACATTATATTCTGCTGTTGTATTCATTATATCTCATGTAAATTTTAATAGGAAATAAATGTATTATAAATTTATTATTACCTAGAATAAACTGGGCAATTTAGGCGTTATTATGCATTGCTTACTCGATTTTTCTCAATAATGATATCAGTAATAGGCTAAAGAAATTATAGGGAAGAAACAACGAATAAGTAACTCGTTAAAAATTTACACTGTTCTGAGCCTGCATATTATAAGGTTTTTCGATGAATACATAATTATTAATTGGTTGTCTTGCTGCGAATTAATTCAGTTTATAATTTTGTTTCAGGAGCCATGAAGAAAATGAAGAAGATTGCAGTATTTACTGAATTATGTGCGGTGAGTCTTTTTTCTTATTAAGTCTCAATCAGAGTTCGTCAAGCGAAATGAATAAATTAAAAACTTACTCAAGTATGAAAAATTGGAATGATATCAAAAGTTTGATATAAATTTCATAGTTTCGTCGATATGGTTAAGCGAAAATTGCTTAGACATTCGAATTGATTTAACTTTTAATGAATCAATTTTGGGCGTCTTGATAACAATTTAAGGTATCTCATGATAAATGCAAGATATGAATTGAATAAAAAGATTTTATCAAGGTGTCAATAGCAAGAAACTCTATATTTCTTATGGCGTAGTGATTGGTGAAATTCGTGGAAACACGTCGAATAATTTCATTTGGAAGACACTTTCTGACGTAAAGTTGAGGCTTCAACGAGAAATCCAGTAAAAGGTGGCGCTTCAAAACCTCTAAATTGAAGAGGACAAAAAGCTCAAGCGATAGCTTATTTGAGGTTTTTCGAATAATGTTCACAACGGAGTATGAAAACAGTAGCTTTGACGACGAGACTTTTCCGCAAAAAAATCATTTTTTACTCGAAACGAGCCACTTAAAGTTTTATATAACAAATGTAGTTTAATCTTTATTGAAATGAAAAAATCAACCCATTCTATAATAATAATATCGAGGAAGTAGAATTGAAACCAAACATGAAAAATAAGAATTTTTCTCAAGCCAATTCAACAAAGAATTGATGGACCCATTTGGGTCCATTGCAACATTTAGGAGCCAAGCGAATAATTCTTGATTGAAAAAAGCTTACTAAAGGCCAACCAAACAAATCCTGCTAAGAGGACGTGTGATGAAACAGTTGCATTTTAATCATAACGTGACATTGTATCTGACACATTTCAAAGTGCTTTGAAAAGACAAATTTTACACCGTAATTGTTTTTCAATTTTTACCTCTTCTTGTATAATACTCTTGGGTGTGAAATCAGAAGGTCTTCTCTTATAGTGTGCAAAAGCAAAAATTGACAAATCTTCTTTCTCCTTATAAACCACTGTATGAATTTTCTAACCATTGATGGTAGCCACGTTGACCATATGTGTGAAAAGAGACCACTAACATTTCATCCCCAACTAGATATTCTGTACTTGTTAACACTTTGATCCAGGAGATCCACACCCCCCATGAAGGTATTATATTTGGAAGAGAGAAGATGATGTTAAACATCAAACTTTTTCTTTCTAATTGAAGACCATCTCTTTACTTTTGCCAGTGGTTCAACCACATGGTAATTTGTTTCCATTGTCACAATATTGTTGTCTTTCCATTTGATAAACAATACTTTATTTGTTAAGTCGTTGTTGTTATTTGTAGGAATTGATTCGTGAGCCACAAGAAGTTCATGACTTATCTCTCTCAAACCTAAATGACGTTTCCCAATTATCATTTCCTTCACTTTGTCGATGTTAACTTCTGTTGAAAATGTTTCTAATAGAAGACATTCTTTGTACTTTTGCCAGTGAATCAACCGAATCGTAATTTGTTTCCATTCTAAAATTGTTGTTATCTTTCCATCTGATGAACAGTACTTTATTTGTTGGGTCGTAAATGTTGAAATAACGTAACCTACGTTCTTCTCTTGGTACGAATTGATTCGTGAGACACAAAAAATTCATCACTTATCTCTCTCAAACTTAAATGACGATTTTCAATTATCATTTTCTTCATTTTAACGATGTTAACTTCAGTTGAAAATGTTTCTAATTGCCAGTGGTTCAACCGAATCGTAATGTGTTTCCATTATCACAATGTTGTTGTCTTTCCATCTGATAAACTACACTTTATTTGTTGAGTCGTATATGTAAGATGAAAACACCTTTGTTCTTCTTTTTTCTTTTGGGGAACTTATGATGAAGATGAATCGTTGAAAATGATAAGAATTGATTCGTGAGACACAAAAAGCTCATGTTTTATCTCTTTCAAACTTAAATGACGATTTTCTATTAGCATTTTCTTCACTTAATCGATTTCAACTTCAGTTGAGAATGTTTCTAATTGAAGACCATCTTTTTACTTTTGAAAGTGGTTCAACCGCATCGTGACTTGTTTCCATTGTCACAATATTGTTGCCTTTCCATCTTATAAACAATACTTTATTTGTTAAGTCGTTGTTGTTATTTGTAGGAATTGATTCGTGAGCAACAAGAAGTTCATGATTTATCTCTCTCAATCCTAAATGACGAATTTCAATTATCATTTCCTTCACTTTGTCGATGTTAATGGAAAAGTTTCTAATAGAAGACCATCTTTTTACCTTTTCCAGTGGTTTAACCGAATCATAATTTAAATGAGATAAAAAACACAAGGTTTAACTTTAATCTACACTTTCTTTGAAAAAATTCGACGACGTTTCGCTGACACAGCAGCTTTATCAAGAATGAAAAACAGAATGAAGAGTATGGTATTATAAACAAATCGTAGAGCAAGTTGGATGAATAACAGGAAAATCCACACCGAGCCATTGTACAGTTAGTATGAAAGGTAATAAAACTAATTAAACAAGTTAAGTAGGGTGAATAATTCACATCTACCTGTTCATTCAAAAGCTTGTCCGAATGTTTGTATCTATCTATTTTAATGCTTCCAGGAGATCTAATTTTGAACTTTTTGATTTTATATGTAATATGTCAAAGTTTTATTGAATGAATGGTTTTCTTTTATTAGGTGGTTTGAATAATTTGAATCAGATTTATTTTTATCGAAGCTGCGTTTATGTTCAGATGTTCTTATGCCAAAACTCCTATAGGTCCTACCGATATAAATTTTATCACAAGAACCGCAATTGAGTTTATAGATTCCTGATTTACTTGATCTTTCAACACGAGATTTATTATTTTTAATATGTTTACCTAAGTTATTAGAAGTTTTGAAAGTTATATTAAGATTTTGTTTGACGAGAAAGGATTTAATATTTGTACTTGCAGAACCGCAGAATGTTAAACTGTTGAATATTTTATAGTCTTTATGAATAGGATATACTTCATTTATTGCTTTCTGATACAGTTTTTACGAATGATTAGATCTATCATATCCGGATTATATGAATTATTAATAGCTATCTGTTTGATGATGTTTAACTCTTTATTATAATCTTCTACTGGTAAAGGTAAATTGAGTAACCGATGTACCATGCTGTTTAAAGCTGCAACTTTGTGTTGAATTGGATCCAGGTGATGTCAAAATATTAATCGAAAACATGTTGAATTCGAATCATGTTAACCACAGCTTCGATAAAAATAAATCTGATTCAAATTATTCAAACCACCTAATAAAAGAAAACCATTCATTCAATAAAAACTTTGACATATTACATATAAAATCAAAAGTTCAAAATTAGATCTCCTAGAAGCATTAGAAATAGATAGATACAAACATTCGGACAAGCTTTTGAATGAACAGGTAGATTTGAATTATTCACCCTTACTTAACTTGTTTAATTAGTTTTTATTACCTTTCATACTAACTGTACAATGGCTCGGTGTGGATTTTCCTGTTATCCATCCAACTTGTTCTACGATTTGTTTATAACACCATACTCTTCATTCTGTTTTTCATTCTTGATAAAGCTGCTGTGTCAGCGAAACGTCCTCGAATTTTTTCAAATTAAGTGTAGATTAAAGTTAAACCTTGTGTTTTTTATCTCATTTATATCATGGATCTACATGAAGTAACGCCCTCCACAATTCAAATGAATCATAATTTGTTTCCATTCTAAAATTGTTGTTGACTTTCCATCTGATGAACAGTACTTCATTTGTTCAGTCGTAAATGTAAAACTAACCTAACCTACGTTCTTCTCTTTTCATTTGGAGAACTGATACAAAGAAAAAAAAGAGCAATCGTTCAAAATTCTTGATTCGTGAGACACAAAAAATTCATTACTTCGTTTTCTTCTCTTTAACGATGGTAACTTAAGCTGAAAATGTTTCTAATTGAAGACCATCTTTATACTTTTGCCAGTGGTTCAACGGAATCGTAATGTATTTCCATTATCACAATGTTGTTATCTTTCCATCTGATAAACAACACTTATTTGTTGGGTCGTAAATGAAAAAGAAAACACTCACGTTCCTCTTTTTTCTTCTGAGGAACTTATGATGAAAATGAATCGTTGAAAATGGTAAGAATTGATTCGCGAGACACAAAATGTTCATGACTTATCTCTTTCAAACTTAAATGACGATTTTCTATAATCGTTTTCTTCCTTTATCGATTTTAACTTCAATTGAAAATGTTTCTAATCGAAGACCATCTTTCTACTTTTGCCAGTAATTCAACCGAATCGTAATTTGTTTCCATTATAACATTGTTAATTTATGAGGGATAGACATTCTGGGATACCGAAATATAAACTCAAAATCACCAAGTACTTAACAAATAGAAATCTGCAATATAAGATGTTTTCGAAAACTGACGGATCATCTTTGAATATCAAATCAACGCAAATATGCCTGAATATAAGACACGATATTTTCCAACCAATTTGACACAATCTCTCGTTAAATAATTACATCCGACATTGATACATTGCCACGCGAATGACAGCATATTTTCTCGGTCGAGAACAGGCCATCTTTCAAACCTTCAAACTATAAATACGCGTTTAATGGTTCCACGCCAAAGACCACAATGGGAATGGTCATAATGGTATAATCATAATCTTTATCAACGCCCATGTAGGTAATATGGGATAATTAATTGATGGTTACCATGGAGTCATTCGAAACGGTTTTATCTCAAATGATAATCACCTTATTGCTCACCAAAATTAAGATTAATTCTTACTGTTATATCGTGCGGTAGCCAACGGACAAGTAAAACTGGTTTTTTCATCAAAGAGAAGTTATTTGTTTTTCTTGTAGGATAACTGTGACAAATAATTGTCAGCAGAGAATCCATCAAATATGTTTGGTTGTTTTCGAAATTATAAGAATTCCATGAATCTTTGTATCCATTTATTGGTTGAAATAATCATTGAAAGATAGTTTTTCAAATAATTGTTTTAAAAATATAGGTTTGTTCTTCAAAACGAAAAAAATTCAATCATGTGGATATCGCAAAATGAAAATACACCAAATTTTTGCTGAACTTCTTTTTGTGGTTAACAATATATAAAAATTGCTTCTTCGGTGTATTTCTAACTAAACCAGATTAAAATATTTTACTCGTGTATCTCACTTTAAATGAAAACAGAAATTTCAGTCATTTCATTGTAAGGAAAAAGTACGGGAGATTGGTAATTGCAACACAACATAACTTTTCACGAGTATTTTGTAAAATTTTGTAATATTGTAATAACTATTCCGATATCAATAAAAATGGAAAATATCAACACCCTGTAGCTCCGTAACGAAGCTTTTGCGGACATATGTTTATAAAACTTTTTTCTTAAAATTGCACGTAGATTTACCCCTCCAGTTAGATTATAATGTCTACACTTTTCAGATAGTTTGAATTTTGTTTGAATGATTCGATAGACGTTGCGTGCTTGTCTGAAAACTGGATTACTGAGGACAATCAGACGAACAGCATGAACATGGCATGATATGTAAGTGCAGACAGGTTTTACCGCAACCTACATGGAGGCACAGTTATTCTTGTCAAAGAGGGTACTGAGTTTAATATAATAGAAAGCGTTAGAGATTTTTCTGAGGAATCTGAATCAGCAGTAGAGTTTCCGAATTTCTGCATAGCAATTTTGTCGGTCTAGAGATCACCTCTTTGGAATCTGCAGACTTTTATTGACAAATTACTGTGTACTCGAAGCATTGGAAAGGTGCAACATGAAATATGTCCTGGAGGAACCCTCCAGAGAAAGTCAACATAGTTCCACCTGCATGGACAATATTTTTGCTTTCAAAACCAACAAAAACTTATCATGAACTGTGAACCTTCATCCGGGAAACTACGCAAAACACGAAAACTGGGTATAGTACTATCAAAAAGAGGAAAATATCAAATGATGCAATATTCAACAGGGATTGTATGAAAACCAATGCGATTTGATACTGGAAAATCTGTCTGCTGGGGAATCTTTCAATGAATTTTTTGATATTCTCAATTGGTTGTTTCTATGCCACTATCCCGAAAGGGACTTCAAATTGGCGAATGATTATCGCCAATTTATATTACACAAGAAACAAAGTGAGTCAAAAAGAACCTCGATTCATTGCCTACTGTGCATCTTTAGACCCTACAAGAACTCAAAGTAATTCTACCAGCAATCATTGGAATATTACAGGTAATAATTTGGAAAACTCCACTGATAAAAACAAAGCAATTTCGGTGGTGATCAAATCCCAATGGTGAATAAACCAACTAGCACCACAGAGAACTCAATTGGGTAAAACCCTGAAAATGTTTTTCGCAAATATAGGGAAGAAGTGAATGATTATTTGATTGGATGTAAAAAAGATGCCATAGAAAAGTTGTGGCCTTTAAAAATTGCTTGCAGATCGTTTTGCTTTTTCTCCTAACTACTAAGGAAGAAATTTCGAGAATTATCAAGTTATTGAAGAGTAAAGGCACACCTGATATCTTTGAAATGAAATTAAAGATATAGATAATTAAAACAAAATTTAGTCAGAAATTACCTATCTATTAACTGAGATAATAAATAAATGTTTGTTGGGGGGGGGGGATATTTCCAAATCAGTTTACAAGGACGAAAATAATTCCTATTTACAATGAAAGAAACAGAGAAGACCCCAGCAATTATATCTGCATAGTCAAAATATTCTTGAGTCAATTATAAAATCGAGACACATTGCTTCTTTTGAGATGAGTAACCTTTTCAACGAAAACTAACATAGATATCGACGCAACAGATCGACAATTTCTGCATTGGTTGGCATGATTAATGATGGGAAAGGCGCTATGGATCATTGAATTATGAGCTGCTAGCATATAATTCTGCAGCTTATAATTCAATGATCCATAGGGCATTTTCCATTCCACTGTAACCGACAGACTTCAAAATTGAAATGAATACTATCAGGAAAAAAATCTTCAATGAAAAAATTCCCCCGGTATTTATAGACAAAATTATTCAACGTAAAGGAAAATATTAAATAACACAATTATCGTATTCCATGAAACATATTTCCTTGTTTTTTCAAGGTTTCAACTATGCTGGTCCCCCACCAATAACTTACGCCACTATTTTTCTAAATTGAAAATAACCACAAATTGATTTTAACTTGAGTAAATTATTATTCAAAACTAACAAAAAACAGACAAATGAAAAAAATCAGGAGTTTACAAAATTGATTGCATTGAGTGTACGGTAGCTTATATTGGGCATACAAAGGAAATAAAAATAATCTGTTAGAATGTATGGAAAACATTAAACGTTCTGAAAATCCCTGTGAAATCACCCCTAATAGTCGCCTAGACATAAATACCTCTCCACTACTTAATATTTAGTTAGGTTAGTGCCTATAGAGAGATCGAAACGCAAAAAGAGGTCAATATTTGTTTCAAGGGGGAAATCTCTTGGGGTACAAAACTTGCCTGAAATATCAACCCCCTGAGCGGGGTTTACAATCCTTGAACATTTTGAATAGAGAAGATGGGTCGAGTGATGACTCAAAAGAAAGGTGGTATCTTTGTCTACTTTGCCTTGAACGAATTTCTATTTTTAATTGAAAACTGTAAAAGATACAGGATGAGTAACTGAAAGATAGGAAAACTATTTTTCTGAGACCATTCAAGTCTCAGTGAAGTAAAATAAAACAAATTCATGCTGATCAATGGCAGTCATCATCAAGTACCATCACCATCTCGAATTTTAACCCTTAGCGCAGGGGTGACCACCCTTGAAAATTTGAAAGAGGGTGGATGGGTCGAGTGATACCTAGAAAGAAAGGTATTATCTTTGTCTGCATCCCCGTGAACGAATTTTCATTTTTGATTGAAAACTGTAGAAGATAAAGAGTGAGCTACTCTAACTCCTATGGAACTCAATGAGAAAAGAATTATGCAGTCATGAAGGCAATCGAAATCCTTTACTTGAAAGGTATCACTGGATCGAAATATTACCCCTGCTTAGGGGTTGAAATTCGAGATGAGAGTGATTTCGGAAGATGACAGCTTTTGATCTACAATGAATCTATTCCAGTTTTTCGCACTAATACTCTAATAGTCTCCTCTATTTTTCAGTAGCTCACTCTGTATCTTCTACAGTTTTCAATCAAAAATGAAAATTTTTTCTCGGGGATGCAGACAAGATGAGGATGGTACTTGATGATGACTGCCATTGATCAGCATGGATCTGTTCCATTTTACCTCACTGAAACTTGAATAGTCTCAGGGAAATAGTCTTTCCTATCTTTCAGTTGCCCACCCTGTATCTTTTACAGTTTTCAATTCAAAATGGAAATTCGTTCAAGGCGATGTAGACACAGATACCACCTTTCATTTGAGTCATCACTCGACCCATCTTCTCTATTCAAAATGTTCAAGGATTGCAACCCCCGCTTAGGGGCTTGATATCTCAGGCCAGTTTCGTACCCCATAAGATGTCCCCCTGGAAACAAAAATTGACCTATTTCTGCGTTTTGTTCAGAAATGAATATCTTGGTAGATATAGCCTCAGTTTAGTTTTTGTTGAAGCACCCTGTATAAGTAAGCTCATTTCCTGTAGTTGAATACTTGAAAATGACCTGTAGGTTGGACCAGTCGTGTTCATAAAAATGAAATTGTGGAAAGTATAAAAATTTTACTTCATCTTCGTTCTTGAAATGTGTCTTAGAATATTGATTGAAAACTGCTTCATCGTAATGAACAAACAGAAATATACATTGACAGATTAATAATTGTGCGGGATTTGTTTAGTTTAATTTTAACTGCATTAAATGATTCAATTTAAAAATTCTCCAACATCAAATTTCCACAACATCAATATAAACGTCTAGCAAATCATATTTCTTTTAATTAACAAATATGGGAGATACAACACGTAAATCAAACAGGAAACATTTATACGCGAATAGTACCACACATAAATTATATTCGATTAATAATAATAAAATGTCGTAAAAATTACGTTATTTATTACAACGTTATGTTGGCTCTATTTCCTTACAATGTCGTACGTTTTTCCAAATGAATTTAATTTCTTCGGAATCCCCGAGAACGATGATGCTGTAATTTTATTAATTGAAGATTTCGAATTCTTTTGCTACAAATATGTTGGTTGGGTAAAAATTATAATTGCACAGAAATTCCATCATATTTTCTTGGGAATATACAGTGAATTTTTTTACCTGCTAACGCCGTAGATGTGCACACGTGTTGTTAGTCGTTCTTGAGTATTATAAAAGTTGAGATTTAATATGGGGAGTTTGAAGCTACACTTATGCATATACAGGGAGTCCGAGACTGCACTCGTAAGACTCTTGTTAATTAACGTTTTTACAATCGAACAATGACATGGGTTTGTATGAACTAATTCATTACTTTTTGCCAAACGACTACAGAAGAATTAGAGGAGCGCTTTTTTTCTTACGAATTCAAAAGCGATTTTCATTTTATGAAAAAACAGTGACATATTAATTTCTATGCAGTTTCGTGCGAGTAGAGACAAGAAGAATTATTCGAATATCCGTATATCAATAATTCTTCCTGACAAAAGCTTGTTCTAAAAACTGCCCGCCATGCACGCAGCGTCCAAGAGCCACAATAGTGCAACTAAGCAGGATGCCGTTCTTATTAGGCGCTCATCAGTGTCGCACATCGCTTCTCAGCATACTAACCAGCTACACCGGGGTACCCCAGAAAGGATGTATCTCGTACGTACGTACGAGAGTCGCCCTCTATGAACCGAAAGGGTGTTTATCACGGAAAATATTGGTCTCATCATATATATATATATATATATATATATATATATATATATATATATATATATATATATATATATATATATATATATATATATATATATATATATATATATATATATTCAGGGTGTTTCCGAATAAGATGTCATAAATGAAGGATGCGAATCCCTGAATGATTTGAGCAAGAAAGTTCGAAGAACCAATGGTCAAAAATGCCTCGTTGCCGAGATACAGGGTGTTAAAGTTGAGAAAATTTTTCGATTTTCGCTCGATAAAACCTAGACTTCTCAAGATTTCGGGCTCAAATTTTCCACATAAGCTATTAAACACAATCTGAAACACCAGGTGAGGCCAAATTTTGAAACAGTATACAGGGTGATACTTTTTCATGGGCCATGTTCCATTTTTACCCTCGGAACTTTTTTTGGTACGCCACTGGCACTAACAAAAATAAAATCGAATAGATCATTCAATTTGAAATTTTTTGACTCTTGCATTTTGATCGTAACTATCACCGTTTCTGAGATATTAATTATTGAAAATAATCCAATAGTTTTCAATATCGAAGCCATGGATATTGATCAATATTCCATAATCTTAATAACTGATGCAATTTTTCAGGAATTGAGCTAAAATTTACATCAGATATCTCCTTATTGTATGTTTATAACAAAATGAGGCAAAAATTCTGACAGTATACTGGGTGTTATTTTTTCACGTGCATTTTCCTCTTTTTCCCCTGAACTTTTTTGTGGTGCGCTACTGGTTTATTTTGAAAACAGAATCAAACAGATTTTTCAATGCGAAAACTTTTCTGTTCCTTGTATTTTTCCGTATCTGCCACCATTTTCGAGATATTAATCAAGAAAAGTAATCGTATAGTCCCTTCCGTATTGAAAGCTTGAAGATATTTTTCATGTTATTTCGGCAATTTGTGAAGACCTTGAGCTCGAATTTCAAACGAAGTTCACATTTTAAGATCTGCACCACTAGATTGGTAGGATTTATGAGAAAGTATAAAAAGGGTGATATCATTTCCTGATCATTGAATTCGAATTCAAAATGTGTTTTATTGAGTGTATAAATCGGAAGTAAATGAATAAACAACATAAATAATCGCGAATGATTTCAATAACAAAAACTCATAATGATGAAAACAAAAATTGAACAAACAGAACAAATCAAAGAAGATGTTGAAAATGGTGGCAGATACGGAAAAATACAAGGAACAGAAAAGTTTTCGCATTGAATAATCTGTTTGATTCTGTTTTCAGAATATACCAGTAGCGCACCACAAAAAGTTCAGGGGCAAAAACGAGGAAAATGCACGTGAAAAATAACACCCTGTATACTGTCAGGAATTTTTGCCTCATTTTGTTATAAACATACAATAAGGAGATATCTGATGTAAATTTTAGCTCAATTCCTGAAAAATTGCATCAGTTATTAAGATAATATCTCCATGGCTTCGATATGGGAAAACTATTGGATTATTTTCAATAATTAATATCTCAGAAACGGTGATAGTTACGATCAAAATGCAGGAGTCAAAAAATTTTAAATTGAATGATCTATTCGATTTTATTTTTCATCTTAGTGCCAGTGGCGTACCAAAAAAAGTTCCGTACCAAAAAAAGTTCCGAGGGTAAAATGGAACATGGCCCATGAAAAAGTATCACCCTGTATACTGTTCCAAAATTTGGCCTCACCTGGTGTTTCAGATTGTGTTTAATAGCTTATGTGGAAAATTTGAGCCCGAAATCTTGAGAAGTCTAGGTTTTATCGAGAGAAAATCGAAAATTTTCTCAACTTTAACACCCTGTATCTCGGCAACGAAGCATTTTTGACCATTGGTTCTTCGAACTTTCTTGCTCAAATCATTCAGGATTCGCATTCTTCATTTATGACATCTTATTCGAAACACCTGTATATATATATATATATATATATATATATATATATATATATATATATATATATATATATATATATATATAAAATATCACTAAAAATTTCATTTTTAGTGATATGTTCTTAACATTAGTCAATATTAGTGAAATTAATAAAATTTCTATTTACTTTCTGATTATATTTGACGAAAGAAACTCTCTATTTCCATTTACCTGAGATAATTGAAGTGTAGTTGTAAAATCTCCCAAGAAAATAAGAAAATATCCCGATGATCAATTCTATTTACATAGCAATTCATTATTGTTTATCATTATTTATATGTATAGTAATTTAGTTATAAATGCTTCCTGTATAATTTATGTGTGTACCTCCCATATCTATTAATTAAAATGGGCAATATTTACCTGCCATTTATATTATAATATTGCTATACGATCCAAATACCAAATAAAAATGTGTTAACTTATTATTTCAATTTGTGAGAGGAAGTAATGATGCAGATATAAATTGGAAAATATCCTGTTACCATTACATAAGTAATCATGCATGTAAACTAATTTATCTAACTAGAGATGTATTCAAAACTGAAAAATAAAATATTGGGCGTTCTAGAGAAAGCTAAACTATTACATTTAAATTGATATGCAACAATTTGTTTTTTTTCACTGAAGCACGTAATTATGAGTGAACAGATGAGGAATTTTAATAAGACGTCAGATTTGAAGTGAAATTTTCTTTAAATTAATCTGATTGAAATGATTATAATGTGTCACATCTTCCTTTTTCTAGTAAGTGAGACCACATTGTTCTGTTATCAAGGGTTCAATTAACTTTCCTCAAGCTGTGCGAAAGGGAGTATAGAACGATTGAAACTGTCTATTACCAGAGAATAAGCTCACCGAAATCAGCTGAAACAGTTTATGCTGTACTACTGTAGAAAATATGTGGTTCAAATCTCTTATGATTTTCCAAAGCTAGATTGATACTTGAACTACTTCACGCGGTTCCTACTAAGCCCTGAATCCACATCAACACTTCAAAAATGGTCCAGAACGGAAAGTCAATGTGGCCTCGATATAGCTGGAACAAACTTTACGACGATTACCTTGCCCATCGTCAGTATTCCAACTTGTCATCATCCACCCAGCTGTCTGCTAAAGAAAGAGTTGAATTGGACTTACCTCTTTCTTGGAACGGAAATGTATTTTCAAGCGTTTGAGGTCCAATCTTTAGTATAAAGTGGACGTGGCAAGAACAAACAAGGTCACATGTGCACTACTTCCCTTGCTATCGCAAATATATTATCTAAAACGGTCGTAGCTTCCTTCACAGACAAGCCAGACATTCTTCCTAGTTCAACCACCTGTCGGTATCTTGCTACATTGAGTGATATAAATTTTTACACCAGTATTAGTGAAAAACAGGTTGAAAAATCTTTCGCAACGGGTGGCTATGGTATTTCGGTAGCAACTTTGAAAAACTCCACGTCACTAGCTCAACGTTTGTCTCCTTTCCAAATATTTGTTATCCTGTTTTTGCCTTCAGTTTGGCTCTGTGTCCTAATGGCACCTTGAAAAAAACAACTGGATGCCGATCAATTACGTCCCAATTGTGACTAAGATAATTGAGAAAATTATTCCGGATCAAGTTGCACTGACGATCCTTTCGTAATTACAAACCTGCTTGAATGCGTCAACGAATGGATGCATGATTCGATCGTATCCCGTACAAGAGACTCTTACATCAACTGCAACATCTAAGTTCAATAGAAAACTTGTTGCTATAGGAAGGGTCATACTTAAGTGTTCGTACTTTTCGCGTCAGGTTTGGTGATGTTTTGTCCGTTCCAAACTAGTTATGAAATATCTTCCCCAAGGCTCTGTTTTGGGTCCCCTCCTGTTTCTTTTATATAACTCCGGTTTGTCTGGTTCTCTTAATTCAAAATGTTTCATGTTCCTTGACAATCTTCGACAATTCCCTTCCATGGTTTCACGGAATTTGAAACGACCTCGACAAAATTGTGAAGTGGGCAAACCAATGCCCGTTGCCGTTAAACTTAGGAGAAAACCATGCCCTGCAGCGCACGTTGGACTCCACTCGTTACCGGATGAGGTCACAAATACGAAGAAAACGTCGGTCGTTCACACGAAACGCCTGATGTGATGAAGTTGATGTGGAACTGAATAAAACATGGGGTTCTATAAAGTTGACTCATGCTGCAGACGATCTGCGGAGACGATATGACCTCGAAGAAGTCGGCGAAGGAACACAGAGCGAGTCTAAGAAGTGTCCGGATATTTGAACCCTCTGATCAGATAGAAATAGAACACGTTCTGTGCTTAGCTTGGTCGGAAGGGTAGAGCGATCTATAGTTTTGAAACATAAAGAAGTTGTTGTTGAAAACTTTGAGTTTATGCATCATAACGCCAGAATTCACCAAGCTTATATCGTTAGAGCACTTCCTTCAAGATTAAAAAATCCTTCAGAACATTCTCAATTGAAGATGAGGAAGCTAGCAAAATCAGCTTGCTACAGTGAATGAGGATCGAAATAGAATAATCTAACTTTCTCCTTATGGAAATATTGTCAGATTTTTGGAGAATTTTTCCAACATTTTATATTTTTCATTATAAGTTTTCTTTTCAATTTCTATGACCGAATACACCAACAAATCAGGACGAAAATTTGAGAAGGTACGGAACCTTTAGGAGACCTTAAGTTATATATATATATCTTTTGAAAAAGAGAGGATTTACAGAAATTCGAATAATTGTATTTACAATAAATGCTAATATCTATAATTTTGGTGTGTGTCAGAAAAACACAAGTGTGATCTCAGGAAATGTAACAGGAGAACTATACTATCTTGCGTATGATTCAAAAAAAAGTGAAGAAACCTGTGGAGAAAAATCGCTTCCCTGTCGCTATTGCAGTAGCAATAGCTTGTCTGTTTATGTTGTGTTAATGTTGTATGTACTTATAAAGAGTACCAAAGATTTTTCTGCTTACCAACTTCAATTCTCATCTTGCACTCCATGATTTCCAGACGAAGACAAGGGTGAAAGAAAGGGGGTTTGGAACAGAAATTTGTAACAATGAAAAAAGAAAACCAGCAAAAAAATATTTCCACAATCATACCTAACCTAACCTGACTCTTATATGTCTAAACACACGTGAATTTAAGAAAAGATTTTACATAGCAAGCAAGGCCATGAAAAGGACTAAGGAGATAATCAAAAAGTACATAACCTGCGATACTTCCTCTTTCGCGGAGAGTTCTTCCATCGCAGTGTGCGTCTCCTGAAACATAATCACTTCCTTGTTCTTGCTTGCCTATTTTAAAGTATAATCGCAAAATCTCTTCAATATTTGAACTCAACAAAACAATTTCCTCTCTGTTCGACCGGGAGAGCCCCGATGGCCAGGTTCGGTCTTCTAAATGATGCCGATTATGATCTATAGATGTTCTAGAATCATTATGAACCCAATAATTTGGATTGACGTCTCCTATCAATTATATATTCGTGGTTCTTGTTTAATTCAAACAAATATTAACGAAAAAATTTTGACAGTCGTTTTAAAAATATGATAAATGTCATCATTAAGTTATGGGGCGTAAATTTGAAGAAGATGAAGTGATGAATATGCTTTCACAAGTATCAAAAAATCCTGAAACGTCATTTATAGAGATAAAAATAAATATATATTCATCAGTACAAACTGTGAGCTTAATTTAAAATGAACGTAAATTCAATCCATCCATTGCACAGTAATCGCAGACTTTTATTCAAATGCGAAACAAAAAAATCACAATTTTAGAAATAAGTTATATGTACTGCTGAATTGTCCATTTAACAAAATTTGCATCTTCAACTTAACCATAGAAGCAGGGAGTCAGAAAAACTGACATTAATTAATAAATAAAATAATTAATTTTTCGAATACAGATGAAATGAGATTTCAATCATTATAGTGTAATTTGGCATAGATCCACTAGATCTTAATGAAAGAAATTCTAAAGTAAATAACGTAATAGTGTACAAGTTGAATGAGTCCAATAGTCAAAGCCTAAATGAGAGAATTCTACATGATAAGGCTGAGGTTGTGAAGATTCTAGATATGATAGATATCAAAAAAGATGTTATTGAAAAGGTAATACGTGTTGGTAAAAAAGGCACTAAACCAAGACCAATGAAGGTTGTCTTGTCAAATTCAGGTATTGCTAGGACTGTTTTCAGGAATAACTCAAGGATAATGGAAGGTTATGGTCGAGATATTTCAGTGGGTCCTGATCAGACTGTTATGCAGAGAACTCATTTGAAGAGAGTTTTCGGGAAGTTGGAACAACGTGAAAAAGATGGTGAAAAGGATCTTCTTCACAGATCGCTCTGTTGCTATTGCCAACAAAATACACACTCAGGTTGATCTCTTTGCTGTTTCACTGCGTTCATTCAAAAGGCGATTGGCACTCCTTTTGTAGCGGTGGCATTCATGTTTTCGTTGTTGATTGCTTGCTTTCATTTCGCGTCTCATGGATTGTCATTGAAAATTTCTGATGTTTTATGTAAAGTTATGTTTTGTTCAATAGTTGAAATTATTGTTATGTATTTTTTATTCGACATTAGGATGGATTGGGGGTTTCCCGTTCAACTTTATACACATATAATGTCAATTATGATGTATTAAAGTATAATAAATAAATGAATAGATGAAATTGAGGTGGAGATATACTCATAATTGTTCAAAATAACACGTTTTGAATCGGAAATGTGAGTGTTTCTAAATATTTATAAATTTCCAAAAAAAATATGTTTGAATTCGTGCCTTTCGCTGAAAAGAAATTAATTCTTTGCTAATCATCAAATTTCAGCCAGCAGCCGCAGTTAAACATTAGACTTGGCACACTCTGTATACCAACATATCGGCTACTTAGAAATTTCTGCAACGTATCTGCAAGACCTGCAGTAGATTTCCTCGAATTGACATGAGAACCATCGAGCTAACAAAGCTCCTTCGGATGAATGAAGCTTGATTGAAAATCGAGCAATTGTATTTCGCCTACAAAGAATTAACTGGCCGATTCAAAACGGCCGCAACGCTAGCATAAAGAAACTCCGTCACGGATACTCTGTGGCATAAACAATCCCGTGGTATAAATCCACAGAACAAATGGCTACACCGATCTGTGGGACCCAATCAATGACTTTTAGACGTTTTCACTGCATCAAAGGGAAGGGATCACTCATTGTGGACTGATCCTCTCTTACATATTCTATGAGCGTACACAGAATACTCATGTAGAATAATCGAGTAAAGTTGTTTCGAGGGAATGTAACTGGCGCCTGCGTTCCATTCAGAATAATGAAAATATCGCCTGCGCGAATGTGTATCAGATGATGTTTTTTCTTTGTCGATTTTAAGGGTGCTTTGGCTTGAATGAAAGAGAAAGATATCTGCCAATCTGTCACACAGGATTTTCTGGAGCACAAGATACAGTAAAAAATCAAAATGTTTCATTACCATTTTTTAATTTAATGAATAACGATGCACTTCACCATACTCTTCTTCATTTATTACATTTGAAGAGGATGATGTGCCTTATATAGGGTATTTTTTTATGAGATTCCGTAAAGGGTAATCCTTGAGTCGAGAAAAAAGTTCATAGAAACATGGGTTGAAAAATGCTTCGTTTCCGAGACGACATCCTTAAAAATATACAATTTAGTACCGACAAAATGTTTGTAATATAGAGTTGTTCGTTTTTTTCTGTAGAAATGAGGGACAGTTTTCGTGTAATAAATAAATACTCTATTAAATGATATATATTTGCGTTCTGGTCCAACACCTTTTGCCATCTTTTTGGTAGTAGCTTAATTCCACGCTCATAAAATGTTTGGTCTTTACTGGCAAAAAACTGATCGACGTGGTTTTTGACATCCTCCTTTGAGGTGAAGGTTTTACCGTCGAAAAACTTTTGGAGTGACCGCAACAAATGAAAATCCGATGGTGCCAAGTCTGTAGAATATGGCGGGTATGGCATTATATTCCATTCAAGCTGTAAAAGCTTTTGGCGAGTGACCAAACTTGTGCGAGATCTCGCGTTGTCTTGGTGAAACACTACACCTTTCCTGTTGATTATTTCTGGCCTTTTCTGTTAAAGTGCATCATTTAGTTTGCCCTGCTGATGACAGTAGACTTTCAAATTAATCATTATAATATCCGGTAAAAGCTCAAAATAAACAAGTAAAACGAAATGACACACTTTTGTCACTTTTCCACAATTTATTCAATAATCACGACCGGTTTCGACCCTTCGGTCATTTTCAAGTGAATAACAATATAATATATGAGTAGGCAAGTACAAGTACAGAATGAAATTTATCCCAAATATTGAGTAGTGGGGATCCATTATGCTCTAGTTGGCTGTTGAAGGTAGTAAATTGTGGGTTTTTACATAGTTTGTTAATCTCCAAACTTTCAAACAAATTCAACTCTCTCCTTTGTTACATTTAGGAAGGATTTTGAGATTTTTCAATGATATCGAGTGGTTAGTTGATTTTATGTGTTCAAATATTGACGAATTTTTATCTGAGGAAATATGTTCCTTGAATCTAGCTTCAAAACTTCTTCCTATTTGTCCGACATAGTCTACCTGACATTCATTGCATTTGATTTGATAAATTCTTGATTGCTTGAATTTATCGTTTTTTTGTTTGGCATTGAATAATAATCTGCTTAAGTTGGGGCCGTTTTAGAATGAAGTAGTTATGTTCAATTTAGAAAAGTAGTTACTGATTTTGTTAGAGAGTTCGCCGGTGTATCTGAGACTAGTGTATCTTTTTTCTGGGGTTTCTACGATGCTATATAGTAATAGTAGGTAATACGTTGTTCTCAATATTATAAAATATAAAATAATTCGTCCTGAATTGAACGAATTATTTTATATTTTACATAATATCGAATTTGAGTGTCTTGAATATAAAATCAACAACCTCAGAAAACAAAAAGAACAACAGAAGCCTCAGCAACCTATGATCCAAACAGATGTTATCGAACGATTAGATATCACCTTTTATCCTAGATTCATGAATCTATCGAACAAATTATTTGATGAAGTTCAAACGGATCTGCTGAACAAAGAACCAAAATTTACCCCGGAAAACGGCAAATTCAAAACAGACAAGGAAATAACCGGAGTACAAGCAGAGCTGGCCATCCAAAAACATAAAGATATCATCACCAAGCCAAGCCTCCATAAACACAATCTCACCGAAATTATCAGAAAATCTGACAAAATCTAACAATCAGAATCAGTTGAAAATAATAAAGTCCATATCAAGCAAAATCCAAGCCGAAGATCTCATAATGACTAAAGCTAACAAAGGCGACTGTATAGTATGCCCCAATAAAGAAGAAAAGATGCAGGATGTACTGAAGACAATGGATATCACCGAAATACCAAAAGATCCAACCAAACTTTTCACAAAAAGAAATCAAAGAAGAGCTAAGTTTGTCAGAAAACCTAGCACACACAGAATGGGAGAAGAGTAAACTGATTCCTATGAATGTTCAAGCTCCAAAAATGTACGGATTGATTAAACTACATAAGGAAGAAAAATCTGCAAGACCTGTAGTGTCATATATAAACACACCATCAGGTAAACTAGCAAAATTCTTGAATCAAAAATTTCTAGACCTCGAATTTTCAAGCACAATACACTATCTCTAATTCTGTAGATCTCATACATAAACTTTCAAATCTCACATTCTCCCAAGATATTAAGTTAGCCTCTTTCGATGTGTACCCGAAAATTCCAACGAATGAGTGTCTTCCCTTGTTACAGATATCTTATCCGAGTCTAACACACCGCCATATTTCACGAATGAATTTAGCAATCTTCTTCAAATATGCCTATCTCAAAGTTACTTTCAATTTCAATCTAAATTCTTCAAACAAAATTCAGGTCTTCCAATGGGCTCACCTCTTAGCCCTCTACTAGCTGACATTTTCATGAATAATTTGGAGAAAAACTCAATATTAAACACAGATTTCGCTAAAAAAAACATTACTTTCTTCTACAGATATGTAGATGACATTTTGGTTGGTTTTCGTGGTTCGAACAGACAAATTCAGCAATTTTTAAATTTCCTGAATAAAATACATTGCCGCATTAGCTTCACTTCTGAATTAGAAAATAATAACTCAATTAATTTCCTCGACTTATCCATTACAAATTCAAATAACCAACTCACTTATAAAATTTACAAAAAGAAAACATTCACAGATGCATCGATTCCAATGGACTCGTTCAGTCATTTAAGTCACAAGCTAGCTGCATATAACTCCATGATTCATAGAGCTTACTCTGTTCCCCTTTCGAAAGAAAATTTTCAAACTGAACTTAATATCATCAGAAAAATTGCCTCAAATAACAACATACCACAACATTTTCTAAATACAATCACTAAACGCAAAGAACAACATATTACCTACCAATTACTATATAGCATCGTAGAAAACCCAGATAAAAGATACACTAGTATCAGATACACCGGCGAACTCCTCACAAAATCAGTAACTACATTTCTAAATTGAACATAAGCTTGATTCAAGGAACATATTTCCTCAGATAAAAATTCGTCAATATTTGAACACATAAAATCAACTAACCACTCGATATCATTGAACAATCTTGAAATCCTTCATAAATGTTACAAAGGAGAGAGATGAATTTGTTGGAAAGTTTGGAGATTAACAAACTATGTAAAACCCACAATTTACCACCCTCAACAGCCAACTAGAGCATAATGGATCCCCGCTACTCAATATTTAGGATAAATTTCATTCTGTACTTGTACTTGCCTACTCATGGATTATATTGTTATTCACTTGAAAATGACCGAAGGGTCAAAACCGATACTGATTATTGAATAAATTGTGGAAAAGTGACAAAAGTGTCTTATTTCGTTTTACTTTAAAATGAATTTCCATAAAATAAATAAATCATCAATACTATCAACTCAAAATAAACAATTCCTTTAAAATCCCACCAAACAGACAGCATCACCTTTTTTGATGAATATCAGTCTTGGAAATGGTTTGAACCGGTTCATCTATTTTGCTCCATGACCTCTTGCATTTGACGTTATTGCATACAACACATTTTTCATCCCCAGTGATGATACGCTTCAGAAACAGATCATTGTCGTTACGTTTGAGAAGCGAGTCGCAGGCGTCAATGCGGTGACACAGATTTCTATCTGTGAGTACATGTGGAACCCATACATCAAGCTTCGAGGATAATCCCAGCCCTTTCAGGTGGTCCTCAATTGTTGAATTTGATGAATTCAATCTCAATCCGATACCACGTTTTGGTATCCAACGTTTCGCTTCAACTAATGCCTTTATCGGGTCTTTATGAGCTTCAACCGGCCTTCCCGAACGTGGTGCATCTTCGTCGTTAAAATTGACGTGTCGAAATTTAGCAAACCAGTTCTGGCACTGGCGTACTGTCAACACACTTTCTTTATACAAATCGGTCAATATCTTTCTGGCTTGAACAGCATTTTTACCCTTTATGTAGTAAAACAGTGAGATATGTCGAAAATTCTGCTAACCGCTCTCCATATCAAAAGAGGCATCAACCAAAAACTGTTGTGTAAAATTAATTGGAATTTTTCATACACAAGCTTTGCTATATGAGCTCTCAAATCATATACAAATTATATGGCTTACGAGTAAAGTTACTGTCGGGAAAAAACGAAATGACTTTCCGAAGAAACAATGGTATCCAGAATGATGTTTGATGGATCAGGCTGCCTTTTTTCACCCAACTTTAGTTCTACCGATATAAATTTCATTACAACCTTCACAAGATTCATTTACTTAATGAATTGTCGGCTTACAGTTTTCAATTTATCTGTCTAGGGAATTATCCGTTCTGAAAGCTATTTTAAAATTAGATTAGACGTATACTTTAAAACTCCGACTGGGTTTACTAATGTAAACTGATAAATTTGATTTTAAATAATCTCTCTTAAACACTACGGAAAACTACATGTATTATATATTGAAATTGTTCACGAGAAAGCATACTGTCAATCATATCAAAATTAAATCCATATTGACCGTTTTTTTCATTTATATTATTAAGTTTTTCTGAGAAATTCCTTTCTGACATCGTTTTGAGTCTATGTTTTTACTGATATGAGCAGCTATTTTATGTTAATATGAATATACGAAGGAAAAGTTAAAAGTAATGTCTATATGAGATAAATGAAAATTAGAACTTAAAGTGAAATCTAATTGATGGAATTCTCAGTTTGTACTTACAAATTGGACTAATATTAGGGTTCATTGAATTTATGAAGTCATAAAGAAATCTAATTATCCATTTGTACAGATAGACATTATGTGATCTACATATTCAAATCAATAAAAGCAGTGTTTCAACAGCAGATGACTGTGAACTGTTTCTTCAATTATATCCATGAAAATTTCAGCTAGTAAGGGACTAACAAGCTTACTCATGATCTAACTGTTGCAGTTTATGTAAATTTTATTACTGAAGTTGAAATTATTGTTTTATTAGCAATTGATGTTGAGTTTTTCCATTTAAACTAAAATTAAGCAACTCATCGGTTTAAAATTTTCTCTATATTTGCACTTTCAATGCATTGTATTGTCCAAACATCTCCTCTTCCACATCAGTTTTTATCTTATTCATCAGTTCGTTCGTATACTTATTAATAGCATTTTTTCAGCAGTAGCCTACAGGTTAATGATGTTTTGCAAGTAGTACATCATTTCAGTAGAAACCCAACCTCACCTTACCTGGAAAATTGCTGGCACAATCCCATTTTGCTTCGTTCAAAAGTATTTATGGGTATATTTGTTTCATTTCACATTGAAGCTTGCAGTCTCATCTCAAACAATTTCCTCTCAGTTTGCCTATCGAGGAAAACACTGGAACCGAATAAAGTTTCGATATGCAGCCGGATTTGTGGTTGTGCTCTTTAACCTCTTCGCTCGATGTGAATTTCGGTACGTGTAGTATTCTGATTCTTTTGGATATTTCTCTTGTAGTCTTGGAAACAAACATCAATTTACGTTCAGCAATCTGGAAAATATAATATGTATATCCTGAGCAGTTCTTCATAGCAGAATCAGTATATTTTCTGATTATACTGATTTATGTTTATGTTTGCAAGATCCTGCGTATAGTTTCTGATTTATCTGATTCATAGTTATGTTTGCGAGATCTTCAGTATAGTTTCTGATTTATCTGATTCATGGTTATGTTTGCAAGATTCTCAGAATAGTTTCTGATTAATCTGATTCATCGTTATGTTTGCAGGATCCTGCGTATAATTCCTGATTTATCTGATTCATAGTTATGTTTGCGAGATCCTCTGTATAAGTTCTGATTATTCTGATTTATGTTTATGTTTGCAAGATCCTCAGTATAGTTTCTGATTTATCTGATTATGGTTATGTTTGCAAGATTATCAGTATAGTTTCTGATTAATCTGATTCATCGTTATGTTTGCAGGATCCGGCGTATAGTTTCTGATTTATCTGATTCATAGTTATGTTTGTGAGATCCTCAGTATAAGTTCTGATTTATCTGATTTATGGTGATATTTGCAAGAAACAGTTGATGGCAACGTAGTTTCCTTGATTGATTGTTGAAAATTCTATTAATTTGTTGGACTGGAATCAAATTAGAATTGAATACACTTCATTTTAATGTTTCGCCATTTCTGTTTCGCGATAATTCACTCTCTAGATAGTTCAAGTTCTGAACTCTCTAGTTTTCAATTACGTTGACCTATTGAACTATACTCTCTGTAAAAAATGGAATAAACCCCTAAGGTCTTACCGTTGTATTATTCGATGCCAAATGTCGAGTGAACGATTTAAGGTTAATAACAATAAGGAGTATTTAATTTCTAATAAAATTTACCCTCTGGAGATACGAATGATCTATAATTATGTTCGCAGGAAATAATTTAACTTGTTTATTATTTATCAAATTTACCATATCGATGCGAATAAATAGCAGAACAGCTAGTAGGCTAGACGTATCCGATCGCATGTTAACAAATAATCACTGCAGTTGGTTATGAGCGATTTGTTGAAGAGATTTCTTGAAATAAAAACACATTAATGTATTTTATGAGTGTTAAGAGGCATGAACGACTAACATTTTCAGTTAATTAAATTCCTAAGATCTGAAGAATTTAACAAGCATGGTGGAGATGAGTTATCAAGCACGTCAACAAATTTTTTAGTTGATTTAGAGAATTTTGCTGATATTGGATAGTAGTTAGTTTGAAGATGTAAAGGGTACAAATCAATAAATCACTGAGTTTATTCATTTATTCATCTTAATTGAAGAGAAACTTTCAAAAACCCTTTTCGTCAGAGCCTGCAGGCATAGGTTTATTTAGGTTGCTAGTTTTGAGAATCAGCTTATCAAAACTGTATGGACTGTATCAAATTATTCAACTTTTGATGTTTAGGTGAAAAGAAAGCAAAACTTTTCTGAAAAGGTTATTTGATTATAATACTCCTAAGGTTAAAATGAAAACCCTCAAACAAGAATCTCGGATATTATCAGATCAACTGATCAGTTACGTTCGAGACACCGTCTACCGAACGCCTGAAGAGACAATGGACAACATGTCGAAACGTCGCCAAATTCAAGATGAACCACGGAATGAAACCCTTAACACATCAAATCATAGATATATATATATATATATATATATATATATATATATATATATATATATATATATATATATATATATATATATATATATATATATATATATATATATTAGATTTGCACGGAAATATCTATGACTTAATGTGTGGGTCTTATTCCGTGGCCATTTTGATTTTTGCGACGTTTTGACTAGTTGTGCCTTGTCATCTTCAGGCGTTCGGTAGACGTTGTCTGAAGCGCAATTAATAGCGGTTTGCAAGTGGTTTTCCCTTAGTACTCTCACTTGTTACTCGAAATTTGCCATAAATAGATTAGCAATATCTGGGTACAGAAGAGATCCTATGGAGCTCCTAATCGTTGCTTGTAACGTTTGGTTTTGTGAAAGAAATATGTAGAATTCAGGCAGTGTTCGGAACAGACTATAATGTCTTTATGAAAACTTTCTTTGAGTCCTTTTATCTCCTCTTACCTGGGAACGTTTGGAAATACCGAAGCTACGCTTCCACAGAAAGCCTGAAGATGACAAGGGACAACTTGTCGAAACGTCGTCAAAATTACATTCTGAGCAATATAAACTGAAAAGGAAACTTAGGACTCTACCCCACTATTTCTTTCGGAATAGAACCTCGGAAGAATATTACAAGATTTCGTGACTGTTATCCTACTATTCAATTAAACGTCGAGTTTCAAAAATAGCAACCTGTTGAATAAATTATTTTTCTTCATTTTTCACATGTTTTTCATTCCGTCGGAAAGTATCATATATTTCAAAATTTTTCATTTTGTATTGTTTAATCATCAAAGATTATATCTGCCGTTTTCATAAATAATATCAGGTTCATATTTGTATTATTTATTTTTCTCAGGAATGTTAACATATTTTGTTACTGATGTAAAATTAATATTAGCGCTGGCATTGTGTTTTCATAAATAATCTGTTGAAGTAATGATTGATGATGAATCTGTTGAAGTACTATTTGCAAATCTGAAGAAAAGAACATTTTCGTGATGATATATTTTCTATAATTTCTTGTAAAGACAACCTGATCTTGGATCGCAATTGCTTATCATTTTGTTTCAGTGAACAACGCCCCAGATACCAACCATCTATTGGAAGCGGTTTCACCAATGTAATCATTTTTAAACTCTTTAGGATGCTTTTCGTGTAATTCCTTCCGTAGACAACTCAATTGCTCATATTCATTATGCAATATATCAAAATCAACCTGCTGCATCTACAAATTCAAAGGTGTAAGATTATAATCTAGAACAACAACGTCATGCCATTAAGACGTTTTGTGTTTCTTAGGAAACTTAAAAAAAAATCTGTTTGCTATAAAGATTGTTCAAATCTGTTAGTCCACGATCTCCAAGATGAGTAGTAAGAGCTGACTTCGAGCGGTGTTAATGATATTTGCAAAGTATTTATTTTATATTTTTATTCGTTCAGATCTGTTTCAGACCATTTAATAATTACGAAAGGGATACTAGAATAGGAACCTCATAGGAATTGAAAGCTCTGAAAAAGTTTTATTAGTTAAATGACCCTTTATAATAATTATAAGTCTTATATAATATACAACTTCTAATATTTCCTTTAGCAGGCTACGGTTAATTCTATTTTCTTGCATAAAACATTTATATGTATCTTCTTGATACATTGCTTTAATTTCGATACTGGAAATGTTTATATTATCAGAGGTGATATATGTTTTTCGATAGAAATATTAGGAAACCCAAATTCCATATGAATATCAATGAAAATGTTCATAGTTATCTCAATTTTTTAATGAGACGGTTATTATATATTATTCATAAAAAATTGTTTACTATAAATGAAGATTGTTTGATCAGTTAGCCTCGTCCACGACCTTTAAGATGTCTAGGTTATGTAACTCCCTGAATTTCTGTTCAGTAATGTGTCCCAAGAGGAGTGTTTCCATTTAAATTCTTCAAGTTACGATGCGAAATGGACAAAGGGTACATTTTGACTCATAAAGTTCACATGTTCCTCCAATTTTGACATTGCAATATTTCTTGAGATATCTTGGGTGAACACATCTCAAAATATAACTAGGTAGAAGTTATTCACATCATTTCAAACTGAAATCACTATAATATAAAAATGAAAATCTTGTTTCAATGCAAATTGAAGTAGCGATAATGTTTCACAGCAGGACAACGTTTTCTGTGTCTGTGAGTTTTCAATAAATTTAATTAACATCAAGAATCGTTTTTTTTGATTCATATCAACTTGTGGCAATCATTCCAAGGAGTTACAGTTATCTTCTGGATGGCCAAAACGTTATTCACTAATAAGTTGTTGCCATTATAAACGCCCACTTTATTTTCAAATATCTCAACTGATTATAATACTGAAGAACGTGTATTTCCTTCAGAAACATTCTTGCATACATTAGATCTATTTGCTTAAACCATAATCACCAGCTAAGAAACACAACTCTATATCAATAGCCTTAAGGTTCCCACTAATTCCACAGATGGCGTCAAACTATTTGCCATTAAATTCAAAAGTTATAAAAAAAAGATTCCGTTGTAATAAGCACTCGTTCCACATTTCTAATAAATACGAATTATATTGGCTAAAAATGTATCATATAATCAAGACATATTTGAATATATTATTCCAGGCTAAATCGGTACGTTTATTATCTGACAAATGCCAGATATGTCCAAGCCCGAACGATTAACTGTAAGTGAAATAAATTTGGACCACCCAATTAAAATGGGGCCGTTTTCTTTAAGGAATGCTCATTCTTCTTCAAGATAAAAGTTTGATATTTCATTCAGGACTAAACATTTTGATTGCTTGTGTGAACATTAAATAGATTGCAAAATCGAATTTGAATGTTGAACAACTTAATTGGAGTCTAAAAGCTACAAATAAAAAAACCTCATCAATAAAATCTAAATCAACGAATTTCAAAGAACTTGATAACCAAATAACTTTTAATCGCTATCAAATAAGCAAGCATGCATATATGTGAATTTCAGGACGCGGACGCAATGACAAGAACGTTTCCCGTTGCTATTAATTACCGAAGGTTTCCCAAGTTAATATCAGCAAGACAGTTACCCGAACAGGTACACATGTGAGAAAATACGCATTTGCTAATGGCCGAGTGACTCAATAAAATTTTGGAGAAGGAGTGAAATGGTACCACTGTACATTTCGATATTCGTATGTGACCATATTTGGAAAATTATCAAGTCAACGAATCGACTAAAAAAGAAGATACTAACAAAGAAAAATCTTTTAACCATAATCAATACGCCAATAGCTCATATACAAACTTGAAAGTACAATGCTAACTGAATATTCCAACTAAGTGCATTTTAAACTATGAGTAGGCATTTATTTATTTATTTATTCATTCATTATATGGAAAAGCGGACATAGTCACTTTTTAAAACATTACGATTGCAATAGAATCAATGTAAAATAAAATAACAATATCAAAGTTAGAATAAAAAGTAAAATCAGTTCCACATCAAAAAGAATGGAAAGATCACAATTTGAGTTGAATCAATGCATAAAGTAGTAAATAAGTTTGAAAACCGTTAACAATTTACGATATACAACCCAAAGCATTACTCGCCCGCCATAAAGGCAAAACAAGTAGGAAAGAGTAACGAACAAACTAATAAAACCAAAATAATTTAATTTGAATATATAAATTTCAATATTATTTTAATTACTGTTAAAATTCAACGTCAGTACTCCATAACTCAGAATAGTGAAGCGATACATTGGTGAATTCATTTGTGTTCCTCAATGGTTAGTGAAAAAGTACTGATGACGGAAATATCAGTTCTGCACAAGAAAAGTTACTAATTTAAAAATATTCTTACAATCGAGTATATTATGAATAAGTCTACGTATGAACAAAATGTCCGTATCTTTTCTACCAACTACAAGACTTTGTTCTCCTAAATAAAGGTAGCCCAACATTCTACTACTAGAATTAACAACATAGTCGACATCACCACTATACAAGAGCTTTGAATCAAATACCACCCCCAGATCTATCAAAATATCGATTCTTGGTTATAGAGTGCTATTTAAAGTGTGAAAATGTCTCAAGACATTCCTCCCACAAAAATTTTTGACAATTTTTTCAATTCAAATTATTACTGTTATCCTCAAAAAGAAAAGAGAAATCGTCCAATTAAATCTACAGAGTTAGACAGTCCTGAAACTGATTAATATTCATGAAACTATTAAGGTCATCAGCAAATACTAAAATTTTGCTTTCATGAAAACATTGGAATATATTGTTTATATTTATATAAAGAAAGTGTTGATTTTCATTATGCCTATCACTGACTAACTACGCATTACTAAACCAATTTTGATTCTACGACAGTACCGTGAAACTTGAACTGGAACTAAAATATACAGTATATCACATAGGTGCCGTACTAGTAGACCGAAATTGTACTAAATCTCGAATATTTCAAAATCCGTTGGGTTTTCGTATAACAATTTCTTCGGAGAATAACATTATTTCAGTATGAGAAATACAATTATGATGTTTTCTTTCAATGAAAACTTTTGAAATAAATCTCTGAAACGAAACACCCTGTATTTTCAAAATAATTTTGAAATATTCATCGGTTAAAGATCTGTCTACCCTCCCTTCACACTTTTCCGTTACAATGTACAGTTTCAAAGCACTGAAAGGACATACCATTCACCTGAATATCATGATCTGAAGGAGAGACTTCAACGTTCGATCAAGCGAGAAACTCAAATATTGATTTTCATTATACCTATTCAATGATAAACTAACTACACATTACTAATCCATTTTGATTCTACGACAGTGTTATAAAATTCAAACTGGAACTAGAATATACAGTATGTCACATAGCTGCAGTATTAATAGATCGAAATTGTACTAAATCATATCATGAATAATTTAAAACCGTTGGGTTTAGGTACAATAATTTCTTGGGAGACTAACATTATTTCAGTATGAGAAATACGAAAATGATACCAAAATGATTTATTTTTTCAATGAGAACTTTGATAAATCTCTGAAACGGAACTTCCTGTATATTCGAAAATAATTTTGTAATATTCATAGATCAAAGATCTATCTATCTCCTTCACACTTTTTTACAATGTACAGCTTCAAAGCACTGAAAGGACATATCATCCACAAATACAAGTAAATGATGATTTATAATAAAATATATTATTAAATGCTTGACTAGTTTCGATGCACAGTATCTTTGACAAGAGCGAATGAATGCTACAAATATATCTTACTATCAAATTTTTTTTTATATACACTAAAGAGGCAATCCACTCAGAGCTATCAGTACTTGAACTAATGTTTAGGAAATAAATTCAATAAGGGTGTGAATACCTAAATCTGTTTATTTCAAGTACTTGCAGAAGGTTGAGTTTTATACCCCTATTCTCAGAATGTAGGATTTCATATTCTGAATAGCGAGAGTGACCATTTTCCCTAAGATGATTTGAATAATTGGAATCCGTTTTTCCATTGAAGAAACTGCGTTTATGTTCAGAGATTCTAACATTAAAATTTTTTCCTGTTCTACCTATATAAAAACAATTGCAATCTGCACAATTCAATCTATAAACGTTGATGTTTTGAACGCTTTATTTAAATTTGAATTTTAAGAAGGATTTCACATTATTGCTTATATTGCCTATATATGTTAAACTATTGAGTTTCTTGTCTTGGTGTTCACCCATTGGATATATATGTTGTAAAGCTAATTTTTGTTAACTAACTAAATTTGAAACATAACCATTATTTATTGCGATCTGTTTTATCAAATTCAATTCCTTGAAATAATTATCATTAGACATCGGTGTGGTCAAGAGTTTTTGTATATAGCTATTAAATGTCGCAACTTTATATTGGTAAGGATGTGCAGATGTATAATGAATTGTGATATCTGTATGAGAAGGCTTATGATAAATTGAAAACTGGTAATTAATATTTGATCTTGTTATTGTTAGGTCTAGGAAATTGATCGAATTGTTCTGTTCTATTTCAGAAGTGAATTTTATTTTTGGGTGCAGGTTGTTGATGAAATTTTCGAACCCAGTGAACTGTCTGTTTGTTCCTGTGAAACACACAATAATGCCATTGACATATCGATTCCATGTAGGAAATGTTTACTAAGCGGGTGTCTATGAATTTTTTCTGTTACCCATGAACATTTTTGCTAATAGAGGGCTTAAGGGGTTTCCCATTATAAATCCCTCATCACTTTTATAAAAACAGTCATTAAATAAAAAATAATTTTAAGATATGCAAACATCTAATAAAGCCATAATGTCGTATTTAATTAGTGGATTCGTCATATTTTGAGTTAACAAATTATCGATTATATTATACGGATCTTTTGGATCCGTATAATATGTTTGGAGGTATTGTTTTCAAATGCCAATACCTATGAGCAGCTCTTGGACTATTTTCCCTGCCACATCTTCCTTCTCGAATATCCTATTTTGATGTCTTTTTTCCTTTTAGGTCTCACCTGAATTTCCCAGATATTTCAGAATTTTTTTCTTTACGCGTCCCTTCACCAGCCCTAACAAATAACAGAAGTTTAAATATTGACTTCCGTTGCACAAACTATGGTCTCAATCACCTATTTCTAGAATTTGGGGCTGCATAATTTCTGTGAGAGATGTCGATCTTTTCTTAAGCTGCATCTCTTATCCGGTCTAAGTATATAATCATTAAAATGGATTATTATTTTTGTAGGTTCTTTCAAAGGATGATTTTTTCATTGTACAGTATATGATTACTTAGCCACTGTACCTATCTATTTGTATATTCAAAAATTTTTGTTAATAAATTATTATTATTTTTTATCGTGAACTTATGCACTATCTCAGTTGCTAGTTCGATATAATTTACTTTTCCAAGATTCAGCAATCAAAGGGAATAGGCTCAATTACAATATTATTGACATATATTTCCTAACTATCCTACATGTATTAAGAATTACAGCTTTTTGCATTTCTATATAGGTATTCTTATGCAGTTCTAATTTTTTAAGGCTATCATGCAAAGTTTTGGGTATTAACCCAGTCGAGAATACGATGACAGGAACAATATCTATTTTCTTAAGGTGCCACATCTGCTTGATCTCAATAGAACTTGTTCAGCACATTGTTATTATTCGGTATGGCGACATCCACCAGCATTGCTGTTCTGGCTCTCTTATCATACACCACTATGTCCAGCCTGTTATTCGTCACCATTCTATCAGTGATAACAGGTCTATCGTAGTATAATCTGATAGAGACATTCTGCAACGGGCGCCGGTTGATACTTGTATATGGATGGAATGTATTCCGAAGTCCGTACTTGTGTGCAAGTTTCTGATGAATAATGTTGCACACTTGATTATGCCTGTGAAGATAGTCCGTATTGTCCAGTTGTTCGCATCCGGACGTAATATGTCTCCAATCTTATATGGCATTTTCTGCACTTATCTGTTTGTAACGTTCCGTCCTTAATTATAAATTCTTTGTAGTTGTTTGTAGCGATCACTTGGTCTTGGATGGCCATAAGGAATCCTTCTGTTTTTGTAGTTGTTTGTAGCGATTACTTGGTGTTGGATGGCCATAAGGAATGAAGATGTGTGGTTGATTAATCTCAAGGTGATGTCGTCCATGCAATTTCTTTCTTGGCCATTGCTGTTGTTTTTCAGTATCTGATAGGAACGGTAGATTCAGCAGGTCATCTCTGGTAACAAGATTTAGAGGTGTATATCCCTTATCAGCCAACGATACCACTCTATGGAGGTCAGAAGTGAGAGCTTTTGCAGATAAGAATTCTCTGAGGTTTTTCATCTGTTCGGTGTGTAAATTGACAAAATCTAATAATCCGCGTCCTCCTTCTTCCCGCTTCAAAGTTGTTCGTATCACAGACGATTTTAGATGATGATTGTTGGACTCAAAGAGTCCACTATGTTTGACTTATTGTTCATTATTCATATATCATATATTCATACTATTTGACTTATTGTTCATTTTGACCTACAGAGACGTGCGCCAGTGTGTTATTGTTGTCTTCAAGAATTCTACCAGGGTTGGATGAATTTTGTATATCTGCAATACTTCGACAAGCCAAGAATGGGCGGTACTATCGAATGCCTTCAGATAATCGAGAAAAGCTGAATGAACATTGCGATGCTCTACGTGTGCCTGTTTCATTATCACAGAATCGATGATGAGTTGTTCATTGCACCCGTGGTGTTGCTTTCTGCATCCTTTCTGATCCTCAGCTAATATATTGTTGTCGTCAAGGTGTTTGTATATTCGATTGGATATGCATGAGGTGAGCATTTTGTTGGCAGGCAAGTGATTAGCCTATATTAGGACGGATCCTGTGTTCTATCGCTCTAAGTTAGCATATATTAAGCCTTGTGTTAGCAAAGTGGGTGTTTTCCTGCTATGTTGAAGAACATACGTGAGCTGTTTCGCTTGGGCTCCATGGAGCTTATCGAACTCCTTGTACTAGAAGTTATGGATATTATCTATACCTGTGGCCTTCCAATTGTTGGTCGCTCTTACTATTATTGCGATATCTTCCTTCGTTATTTCTTCTAACTCCATATGATTGATATCGAGGCTTTGTTTTTCATTCGTGATCCATTTGTCATCTTTATTGTGTTCTTTGGGGTTCGACCATAACGATGACCAATAATCGGTCAAGCACTGTGGGTCAGGTACTACTCTGTTATTGTTGTTCGCAGTTTTGTTATTTCCCTTATGAAAATTGGCCAAGCTTTGGAGGAACATTTGGTTTTGATGTTTCCTTTCAGTACACTTGATGTATCTGGTGAGCCTCTATGCTTTTGCTTGGAGTTTCTGCTTCAAAGTATCCATATACACGTCGATATGTTGTTTGTGATCATGGCGTTCTGTGTTCGTACCAATTGAATTTTGCGTATATGGGATTTCAAGCGCCTTGAGGGCTTTCTGTTATTCAGGAATTCTGTGAGGCGACCGATCTCAGCTCTAATATTGTCAATATCCTTCTCCAGTCGTTTTTGCCATGGTAGTTTTCTGACGCTTTTTGGCTCAGATCGAATCAGAGTTGTTTGTGTAGTCGAAGAACCGCTATCGCTCCACAGTAAATCAAAGTGTGAATTTTCTCCAAGGTGTTCTGGTCAGTGTATTCTTCGAACAATGAGTTTATGCTTGCTAGGATGATATTGGTGTTCTTGTTCGTCTTGAGTTTGGGCAATTTAGGTTGTTTAGTTGGGTTACTACCACTGAGTTCAGTTATTGCTTTGTTGAGTTCTGTTCGTGTTAAATACATAAATTCGTTCTGCTGGTTCGTCTCAAGGGGACGCTTTATGTTGATATTATTATTTCAATTATTAAATTATTATCATCATCAGAATTACCGTGAATTTTTCAATATTGAATTCCACTTCTACTGAAAAATTAATATCGTATCGAAAAATTTCGAAGCAATGGTACCATCAAGTCATTTCTAATTTTAGATTTGCCACATCAATTATCATTATCATATTCGATTAAAACGACATCTTGCTGGCAACCTTATATAAGCGTACTCAATTACGTTCTTGAGACTTACTGTCGTTCAGTTATATATAAAATAAAATTAATAAACATTGAAAATCATGAGACATGCATGAAACGTTACAGACCATTTCCATATTTATGGGCATAATATTCTAGATGAAATTCTTTTGCGAAGTACATGTTTTATGACTGAATTATTTTCTATGCATATATTGGAACAGGATTTATATTGTGACATTCCAAACTTCAATTATTGCTAAGAGAAGGTGATCTTTTACCCTTATAATTGAGAAAATTATATTACGGTGTGTTGTTATGCTAGAGCAATTGTCATAAAATATTTAACGATATTTGAACTAACTTCAATTATTTTCTATATTATTTGCGTTCAAATTATGTATACTGACATAAAGCACAGATTATATGAATTTCGAAATGTGTTCCAGCTTGATGTTCTTGCTTGAAAATTTTCGTTCAGAATATTCATTCAAGGGATTATGTTTATGTTTGTGTAATTGGAAAGAGCAACGCTCTTAGATGCCAACTTATACTGTGTGTCCATTTATGGCGTATTTGCTCAATAGCTCTGAAACTGTACAGGTTTTCCCAAATTTTCCCAAATTCGATGGTTTCATGTAGCAGCTATATGAAACAATGCAGATTGAAAAAATAATCCCCTGTTTCTCAGTATCGATTTTCGAGAAAACCTTATTGGTGAAAACCATTTACAGTTTTAATTATTTAACGAAATGAAGTGAAATATATTTTAAACTTTCCACAGTTATATTTTTACAAACACGACCTGCTTCGATGGGCAGGTGATTTTCAAGTGAACTTAGTCATAAGGACACTAGCCTAATTTAATATTAAGTAGTGGCGAGGTATTAATGTCTAGCTAGCTATTTAGGGTGATCTCATATGGGTTTTTAAAAGCTTATTGACTTTCAAACAGTTGGACCGATTCATTTTCTTTCCTTTGACGCAATTATGAAGAATTTTGATATTATCTAAGGTTATTCAATATTTTGTTTTTGTATGTTCACATTTTGAACAAATATTGTTAGAGGATGAATGTTCTTTATATCTTCTGGTTTCAAAACTACTACATGTCTATCCAACATCAGCTACCCTACAATTATTGCAAGCAACTTTTTAAACCCCCGACTCTTTGAATTTGTCTGTTTTTTGCTTAGCATTGAATATTAATTCGCTCTCAAGTTCAGACCACTTGGGAAAAAGGTGGTTCTTTTGAATTTAGGATAAAATTTTATCATAAATTTAATAAATTGAATATTATTCAATTCTGAAGTCAATCGGTGACAGTTAAATAGAACACGCTTTATGGATCAATAAATTATAAGCTGTTAGGTTAGGTTAGATTTCAAAGTCAGTGACAATTGAAAATTTTGTTCAGAATATTCATTCAAGGGATTATGTTTATGTTTCTGTAATTGGAAAGAGCAATGCTCTCAGATGCCAACTTATACTGTGTGTCCATTTATGGCGTATTTGCTCAATAGCTCTAAAACTGTACAGGTTTTCCCAAATTCGATGGTTTCATGTAGCAGCTATATGAAACAATGCAGATTGAAAAAATAATCCCTGTTTCAGAGTATCGATTTTCGAGAAACCTTATTGGTGAAAACCATTTATAGTTTTAATTATTTAACGAAATGAAGTGAAATATATTTTAAACTTTCCACAGTTATATTTTTACAAACACGACCTGTTTCGAATGGCAGGTGATTTTCAAGTGAACTTAGTCATAAGGACACTAGCCTAATTTAATATTAAGTAGTGGCGAGGTATTAATGTCTAGCTAGCTATTGAGGGTGATCTCATATGGGTTTTAAAAATCTTATTGACTTTCAAACAGTTGGACCGATTCATTTTCTTTCCTTTGACGCAATTATGAAGAATTTTGATATTATCTAAGGTTATTCAATATTTTGTTGTTTTTGTATGTTCACATTTTGGACAAATATTGTTAGAGGATAAATGTTCTTTATATCTTCTGGTTTCAAAACTACTACATGTCTATCCAACATAAGCTACCCTACAATTATTGCAAGCAACTTTTAAACCCCGACTCTTTGAATTTGTCTGTTTTTGCTTAGCATTGAATATTAATTCGCTCTCAAGTTCAGACCACTTGGGAAAAAGGTGGTTCTTTTGAATTTAGGATAAAATTTTATCATAAATTTAATAAATTGAATATTATTCAATTCTGAAGTCAATCGGTGACAGTTAAATAGAACACGCTTTATGGATCAATAAATTATAAGCTGTTAGGTTAGGTTAGATTTCAAAGTCAGTGACAATTGAAAATTTTTGTTCAGAATATTCATTCAAGGGATTATGTTTATGTTTCTGTAATTGGAAAGAGCAATGCTCTCAGATGCAAACTTATACAGTGTGTCCATTTATGGCGTATTTGCTCAATAGCTCTGAAACTGTACAGGTTTTCCCGAATTCGATGGCTTCATGTAGCAGCTATATGAAACAATGCAGATTGAAAAAATAATCCCCTGTTTCAGAGTATCGATTTTCGAGAAAACCTTATTGGTGAAAACCATTTATAGTTTTAATTATTTAACGAAATGAAGTGAAATATATTTTAAACTTTCCACAGTTATATTTTTACAAACACGACCAGTTTCGATGGGCAGGTGATTTTCAAGTGGTGCACTACAGGAAATTAACTAACTCATAAGGACACTAGCCTAATTTAATATTAAGTAGTGACGAGGTATTAATGTCTAGCTAGCTATTGAGGGTGATATCATATGAGTTTTCAAAAAGCTTATTGACTTTTAAACTTTTCGACCGATTCATTTCCTTTCCTTTAACGCAATTAAGAAGAATTTTGATATTATCTAAGGTTATTCAATATTTTGTTGTTTTTGTATGTTCACATTTTGGACAAATATTGTTAGAGGATAAATGTTCTTTATATCTTCTGGTTTCAAAACTACTACATGTCTATCCAACATCAGCTACCCTACATTTCTTGCAAGCAACTTTTTAAACCCCCGACTCTTTGAATTTGTCTGTTTTTTGCTTAGCATTAAGTAATAATTAGCTCTCAAGTCAAGACCACTTGGGAAGAAGGTGGTTCTTTTAAATTTAGGACAAACTTTTATCAAGTCATTGGAGAGAGAGAGAACCAGCGTAGTTGAATCTATCGTATTTTTCCAAGGAAGTATCTTTTATTGAATATTATAATTGTGTTTTTTGATTTTTTTCTTCACGCTTATTTAAGGCCATTCTGATAGTATTTATTTCAATTTCGAAGTTAGTCGGTGACAGTTGAATAGAAAACGCTTTATGGATCAATAAATTATAAGCTGTTGAGTTAGGTTAGATTTCGCAGTCAGTGACAGTAGAATAAAAAGGTCCTATGGATCATTTAATTATATATATATATATATATATATATATATATATATATATATATATATATATATATATATATATATATATATAATATATAGGGGTTTTACCCGACGAGTTGCCCATATATCTGTTCATGCAATCAAACTGATTTCATGAAAAATATAAATCCACCACCCGGTAATTAATACCATTGCCAGGCAATGATTATGAGAATATATCAATCTACCAGAATATATACATACTATAGCATCATCAGACAATGATATCAATGTACCAACGAGTAGTGTCAGAGGCTTTCTCCCCGGAAAAATCCAGTGTACGGACCTTAGTCAAGTAACACTGAATGTTACTCATTAATAGTTTCCTTTGTGTGAAGTGGTGAACGATCGAATAGAATACTGCTCTGAATATAAATATGACAAAATTTTCAGTTAATTATATTATATTTATATAAACAAATAAATAAAATATGAAATGAGATTCTGAGCAGTATAAACTAAAGAGAAAACCCATGACTCTACCTCATTATTATTTTCGGAAAGAAACCTACGAAGAATATTACAAGATTTGATGACTGTTATCTTTTGTAACTGTTCAAACAAATTTTTCTTCAGACCCAAAATCTCAATACTTTTGTGAAGATTTCTAGGAATAACGCCTGTTGTAGAAATAATAATCGGTAGAATAAATATTTTCTTCATTTTCCACATTTTTTAATCTCGTCGCCAAGCATCATATATTTAGAAATTTTTCATTGTATTTATTTTGTATATTATGTGTGTCGGGTATAGCAATATCAATTATATACGTTATTTGATTCTGTTTATCATTAAGAACGATATCTGGTCTATTGTGTTTTACAGCTCTGTTGCACAGAATTGTTTTATCAAAATAAAGTTTATATTTGTCATTTTCACAAATAATCTCAGGTTCATATTTTTGAAATTTTTTTTTTGGGAATTAGGTCATGCTCAATTCCTAGATTGAAGTGAATAATATTAGCGACGGCATTATGTCTTTCTAAATAATCTGTTGAAGCAAGGACTGAGCAAGATGATAATATATGAAAAACTGTTTCTGAAGAACAGAAACATCTACGGCAAGAATCATCTATATTTTGTTTGATGATATGTTTTCTATAATTCCTTGTGAAACAACCTGGTCCTGGATCGCAATTGCCAAGCCTTCTGTTTCAGCAAACAATTCTCCAGATACTAACCATTTATTCGATGCAATTTCATCAATATAATCATTTTTCAATTCTTTAGGGTGCTTTCCTTGTAATTCCTTCTGCATCCAACTTTCTCTTTTAGAATTATCATCAAATATATCAAAATCTACCTTTTGCATTGTCAAGTTCAGAGGTGTAAGATTATAATCTGAAGCAACAACAATATCATGTAATTAAGACGTTCTCTGTTTATCATGAATATATATATATATATATATATATATATATATATATATATATATATATATATATATATATATATATATACAGGATATCCACCGGGACCGTCCTTAAAAACTTTTTGGAGTGAAATATTTTCGAGGTGGTACCATTTCCGATTATACCGGGAGTGGGTCATCACTTAAATGCATGACGGGGCACCAGCACATTTCAGTGGAGAAACTAGGTAATTCCTGAATAATACATTCAACAATCGATGGATAGGTCGGGGTGGGCCAGAACCAAGGCCTCCGAGGTCCCCAAACTTAAATGGTTCAGACTTTTATAATGGGGATATCTCAAAAATTTAGTTCATACAACTCCAGTGAACACTGTAAAAGTATTGATAAATCGAATAATAACCTCTTGTGACACGATAAGAAATACCTCAGAAATATTTCAGAGAGTGTGTGATATTATGCGAAGATGGACAGAAGCCTGTATTCTTGCTGGTGTAGGACACTTCCAGCAGTTTATTTGGTTTTTAATTGATTTCTTTAGTTTGATATTGAATAAGTATAAATGAGTCTCAGAAGACGAGCTATCAAAATAAAAGCAAATTTCGGGCATACCTATCGAGTATTTCTATTATATTTTTTATTCAGCGAATAATATACAATTCAAATAATTCAAATTCAATAATTTTTCACTCGAAAACGGTTGGAGATACGAAAAATTTACAATTGTCAGAAGAGTTTCAAAAATGAACGAAAATGACGAAAATTTATTGTACGCTGATCAGTGGCGTACTGTAAAAATGTTTGAAAGGGCAAAAAGAGACATAGCCTCGAAAAAGAAACACCTTGTGAATTTCAGTTAAAATCTAGGAAATATAATGATGGAGGCTGTAAAAAATAGCCTGCATTCCAAATTAGGGCTGTAAATCTAGAAAACTGCAGGAGTTTAGAAGAAAAAACTGATTTTTACTGAAAATTTCAACACCCTGTAGCTCCGTAACGAAGCTTTTGCGGACCTATATTTATGAAAAAAAATTTTCCTTAAAATTGATCGTAGATTTACCCCCTCGAGTTGTGACATACTATTATGTAATACCCTGTATATGTACGTAATATTTGTTCAAGTTTCCACATATGAATAATTCCAAGAGTTCCTACCTACCAATTACATCATTTTCCCTTACATTTTCCAAAGCGATCCTTTTTCTCTCAATTTCTAACGAAATTTACCATTTGCACGAAAGCATCGGGAGATACTGACGATATTCGATGATTTGGAATTCTACGATCTGGATAGCTTCTTCGATATTCCTTTTCTGCTTCTAGTGATTTACAGTAAGTAAAACCATAAACTAATATCATGTCAACTCACTCAGCATATATAAAAACGAACATCTATAGAAGATTAAATTTCAAATAATTTAATTCAATTTGTTATATCACAGAGCTATTCAACAACAATCATAACAAAAATAATGGCTTTCATCATTCATTGATTCATAGAAATGATGAGGCGAGTAAACAAATGAAAAATCATACCGATATTACACGTAAGCAGTATGACAATTGAGGTTGTATTGAGGGTGGTATTTTTGAACATTTGTTGTACTTCGTTTTTGATTCTTGATTTTTCTCCAATAGAGAATGTCTTTTCTGTTGATGTTCCTGATTTTTCTTCATAATAAAAGAAAATACGTCTTTGATACGAATAATATCGAATATTTAAGAAAATGTTTCAAAATAGTCGGTTTTTATTAGCTTCTACGCACAGAGCCGTAACTGGAACAAGATACGTGAGATAGTATTTCGAATCGCTATAAATTTCTTTAATCAAGTGCGACAGTTGAATAATTACTGGCGATAGATGGATATTTTTATTGTAGTTTGGGCGATAATGGAAAAGTACAGGGTGTGCAATTTAATAAATGATGAAAAACTACATTCTCCCAGTACCTCTTTGTAAAATTCCATTAATCTTCGGGTGAATTCTTGATGTACGAGTAATTAACACTTGTACCAAATCTTACATGAATCAATCACAAGATTCAACAGTTGTAATATTGATTTGCTCTGATTAATAAACAGCCTGTATCTTCGGAAACAATGGCCTTCGTTACCTAGTGTTTTGAGTTGCACTTACTAACTAGGCGTCTTGTATCTACCACAAAAATCTTTGCTTTCATTCCTGAAACATCCTGTTTGCAGTGTTTCCAAAACATCTGGCATTTGTTCTTCATAATGGTCTTTACTGATGCATATGATGCTGTTGCTACCAACTCCTTCTCTGAACTCGAGCGAATGACTATTCCACGCTAAGCAGAAAACGAACGAATAAATTCAAAAAGTCAGGTGTTCGAAAAATTGCTTACAAGAGTGTACGATAGCTTATGTTGAGCAGACAGGTCGGAATTTCGAAACCAGATTCAGATTTTGACAATAATTCTCTAGTATGTGAACATATAGAAACCACAAAATATTCAATAATATTAAATTATATCAAAATTCTTCATAATTGCGACAAAGGAAAGAAAATAAATCTGTTGAAATGTTTGGAAATCATAAAACTTTGTGAAAATCAAAGTGAAATCACCCTTAATAGCCAGCTAGACATTAATATCAAATTGGGGTAGTATCTACATATATAAGTTAATTTATTTTCTGTACTTGATCACTTGAAAATAACCTGATGGTGGAAACAGGTCGTGTTCATAAAATAAAATTGTGGAGAGTATAAAATAAATTTTACTTCATCTTCATTGAAAATTAATTTCCATATAATATATAAATCAATATTTGATTAGTTCTACATATTGCTCCAAAGGATTGAAAACTCAATAATAGAATGAATGGATATTTTCAAATCACTTGTTAACGATAACTTTCATATAATGAACGACCAGACCAATTTATGTAAATCACAAATTTTCCATATATTCAAATAATAACTCCCTTCAAATGTGAACTGCATATATCTGGTTTTCCCAAATTCAAATAGCGACTCATTTATAAATATTTCATGGCAATTTCTACTTCATCTAAATACTATCCGAAGATGAACGAAGTTCAAAACTTCGGTAACAATCATCTATAAATTGAATTTATTTGTTGTTTGTAAAAACATTTATTTTTATGCAAATATTCGAAAGACTCTTAAAATTCTCCATTTTAATCAGAAATCAGCATGGAAAAGCATGAGAATATTCATCTCGTAACGTTGATAACTTCGAACAAGCATTGCTACTCTAAGTTCATCCAAACCCATATCGTAAACCACGGGAACCTACCGGTTCTCAACCTCTTTGTTCAGCTTCCGTTCACAGCCTCAGTGGGGAACTTTACAAGTCGTTGATAATTAATATATAATTAAATAAATTGCAAAAGGCGATAAGCAAAACGATCGTGGAAATATTCTTAAATCAGTCCTTTACAATTGAAGTGCCACCGCCACCGCCTGACACGGTCTTAATATAGAAATCTCGCGAAGCAGCGAATATCTACGTTCAGTAAATCCTTCCACGGTATTTATTGAAATCCATTTACATAGAACACACTTCTTCACTAAAGTGGTACTGATTTGTGCTCGATCCCCCTCTATTCATATCAATTATGGTGCATTGTATCATGAAGGGAGCTATATATGGCGGATGAACTGGAGGCATACTGGTCCTGACAATATTGACTAATATGCTGAGGTTATAAACACTTTATACATCTTTTGTTAAATCCTTTCTTCGTTCAGTTAACACCTAAAATATATCTTACTTATTTTCTTGATATATATTTGTCTATGATGAGCAGTAAATATAATTTTTCATCTTATATTTTCAAGTCGGCTGCCCTTGTATACCGTGTGTCTATTTCATGGATCATCGGCCCAGAACTTCATTCCTGTTGTATATACAAGGTGTGTTAATAAAGTAATGAGCCTTATTTTTTATTCGATTATATTTATATTATATATATATATATATATATATATATATATATATATATATATATATATATATATATATATATATATATATATATATATATATATATATATATATATATATATATATATATATATATATATATATATATATATATATATATATATATATATATATATATATATATATATATATATATATATATATATATATATATATATATATATATATATATATATATAGGAGGATTTTGTTCTCTGATAGGAGATGATTTTGTTTCATTTCACCAAATAAAGTTTCACCTGCTTCAGTAAATGCTTCCTTCACAACCGATGCATCTTCGAATGGTTTCTTGTGTTTCGCCAATATATGAGTTATTTTAGATGACTCGATCGTAGCAGCTTTTGATTATTTGGCTGGTCTTGTGAACAAAGATTCTTCTTTTTTTAAACAAGATATCAAATCACGAACTTTTCGTTTTCTTAGTTCACTCCGTGGCGGAAAATCCTTTGCATACTTTTGGTGAACCGTTTTATGATGCCTCTCTAAGTTACCATCATTAGGTATTGCAACTGACGCACCAAATAAGACAAATGCACTTATCATTCCCCTTCCAAATGAAAAATTCTTCCTTCCAATCGTTATTCAGATGACACGTTTTAGATTTCTTCGCTGCACTGATTTTGTACTTTTTAATAATAAACTTTGTATCGACTGAGTATTGCCTCCAAGTTACAATTCAGAATGACTCCAATTCCTGCAGACACAACATTTATATCGGCGTGAACGAAAGCCTCGAATGTTCCCTCCAAACGCGCCGCCCGAAATTTATAAAAGGTACCACGCCTTCTTTTTGAGAAGCCGCCTTTTGTCGCTAGCAGTGTTTTATTTTCTTACATAATAAATTTTTGTAGTTTAGTTACTTACTTATTAAATAAAAGAATCTCAAAAGATACCATTATACTAAAAACTCGGGAAACAACTATACCAAACTATCAGAAAATTTAAGACTTGTCCACTAATTGTGCATGGTCCTTCGTTAGAAATTGAATTTTCAAAGAAATTAAACATATAACGTGTTGAGTTTAAGCATTTATCATCAAATCTTCCAATCGGATGTCCGATATATCTACCATGTCACATCGAACGACTTAAAGGTCAACTAATTACACTAGAAGGAAACGGGGACTTAGATTGATAGACAGAAATGCTAATTCTTCCACCAGTCAATTCTTTTGAAATTTTGTTTTCTCTGTGAACTGGGAGTAACAATTCAAGGCGTGTATAGTTTAATGCACATTTAATAGTTTACGAAAGGTCTAACATTTAATACCTCTTATATTTTTTCTTTAATTTGATGGATATTGAAAGTGAATGTTTAATATTGATAAGATATCTTTATGTGAGGAAAATTGTTTTAATATGATAGAGATTGAAAGGGTGCGATAAAGAAGATCTTTATTGTAAGGTTGATTCATGTTCCTCCTCTTTAAACTATCTCAGTAATAATTCCCTATCAGAATCACATTCTGATGAATGACGCGCATAGAAAAGAACCCATTATTCTTCGTTAAGTGCAATTTCATTCTGATGACAACATAGTCACTAAAAATTGTTAGTGTTTTGATAAAGAGCCATAATAAAGCTTATATAGTTTTTAGTCTTAACTAAATATTATGTTGTAGTATGTACTATAGTATCGAGAAATTCAGAATATTCAATTCAATCAAATTCTTTCAAGAAAGCCATATGAATTAATGAATATAAGACGAAAATCACGTGAAATATAAACATTATACAAGCCTATCTTCAAACAAACAGAAAACATTTTGACTCTATCAGGAACGATTTCCAGATCGTGCAAGTTTACCATACTCGAAACGAACTCGAAAATTTGTCATCCTCTTGCAAATAAACTATATCGTTTCACAAAAATTTATTTTACTCGAAAGATCGCAAATCAAGTTGTACCTTTAATTACAAATCGACAAGAATATATGTGCGGTTGAGATTCTTGTAAGATGCGCGAAAAACAAAAGAGATAGCAAGGGGAGGAAGTAAGATGAATAATACGTTCTGCAATGAAATGTCAAATAGCTATCAGGGTCAGCGTAAGGGCTTTCTGAAAAAATTATCACTCTTAGGCATATGGCATTTCAAGGTACTTAATCATTTTAGTTTCTATTACAAAGAAGTAAGACTCATTACCAGTTAGACTGCAGGAAATTTTCGAGGCAGGGTTTTTTCTAACTGAACCTTCATAATATTTGATTTCGCAATTTTAGAGCTAGATCATTCGCTCTTGCTTCATTGGAAAGCCAAAAGACTAAGTTTTTCAGAAATTGTATTGAAATAATAATAAATGTTTAGCTGAAGCAAAAGTACCAGAGTCTGGGCATAATGCTATAATAATAATTATGTACAAGAAAGGAGACCCCACAAATCTCTCGAACTATAGACCTATAAGCCTTCTATCGCACTTATACAAACTCTTCACCAAAATAATAACAAAGCGCCTCACAAACAAACTGGACACCTACCAACCTCGAGAGCAGGCCGGATTTCGGGCAACATTTGGTGTTAATGATCATCTCCAAACTCTCAAGACTTTGATTGAAAAGAGCATAGAATACAACTTGCCTCTGGTTCTCATATTCGTGGATTACGAGAAAGCCTTCGATACCGTGATACAGGCGATTATGCTTAAAGCGTTGGCTGACTGTAGAATAGATCATAGATACACTGCCATCATTAAATATATATATGAGCATGCCACTTCACAAGTGTGCCTTCACAATTCTACAGAAAAATTCAGGATCGGACGTGGAGTAAGACAGGGTGATACTATTTCCCCGAAGTTGTTCACAAACCTATTGCAATATATGTTGAAGCAATTGGAATTGGATCAGAGGGGAGTAAATGTGGATGGTGAGCGATTAAGTCATCTTCGTTTCGCCGACGAAATGAGATGCTCTTGCAGTTGTTTAAGGAATCCAGTAAAATCGGATTGAAGATAAATATGTCGAAAACTAAGATGATGACCAACTTAGTACCAAGCCAACCAGTTTTCATCGATGGTGAAATTGTTGAACAAGTAACGTCATACAAATATCTGGGGCATGAGATAACTATAGGCAGGGACAACCAAACAACAGAAATAGGAAGGCGAATAAGGCTGACATGGGCTGCATTTGGAAAACTGAGAGATCTGTTCAAATCAGAGATACCGATTTGTTTGAAACGTAAAATATACAATCAATGCGTTTTACCAGTTTTGACGTACGGTGCAGAAACCCTGACCCTAACAAAGAAATCAGCTAATGAAATATGTGTTGCTCAGCGTAAGATGGAGAGAGCTATGTTAGGCATAACACTACGGGACAGAATTCCCAACCATATCATACGCCAACGAACTAGAGTCCAGGATGCTCTCGAGAGAGTTGCTAATTTAAAGTGGAACTGGGCTGGTCATCTAGCAAGAACCACGAACGGTAGATGGACAAAGCGTCTTTTGGAGTGGCGTCCCAGAGATGAAGCCCACAGAAGTAGAGGACGTCCACCAGCTCGTTGGAAAGATGATATCAAGCGAGTGTGTACGAACTGGATAAATCCGGCCCAAAATCGCGAGGAATGGAGATCGTTGAGGAAGACCTATGTTCAGCAGTGGACTAGGATGGTTGACAGATGATGATGATGATGATGATGTATTGAAATTTCACTTCCTGTGAAATCCAATATGGCTGATTCATTCAAAAATGAGCAATATCTCAAGATCGCTGGAACGTTTTTTTCACTAAAAAATTCGAATGGGTCATAAATCGATAATTCAGTCTTTTCTGAACAATATGACATATTGATCTTATAAATATTCCGAGAATTGGTAAGAACTAACGTGATGAATTTTTTTCCTTCTGATTTTCAGATCGATATATCGATTCAAATCGATATATTTTCTTTCCCTCATGTTGTTAGCACTCCTCAAGTTGTTGTATTTTTCATGGATATTCAGCGATTTAAAAAAGTTTTCGCGGTCGTTACGAATCAACTGCGTAATCCAATTAATAGATTGAACCTTTCCCATTATTTTGAGGGGTCGAATCCGAATATTGATTCAAAATTGTGCCAATTGTCGTTAATAATGTTTCTCCTTTCCACCATCATCAAACCTCATGTTGTGAAACCTCTGAACATAGACTGCATGGATTGACTCTATGATAAACGAAAAATATTGAAATATCATCGAGTTTTAAACGACATCTGGTTTGAACTCGAATTTTATCTTGGTGTTGCTTGTTTTCGACGTTTGGAATTGTTAATAATGGTTTTAACAAATGAGGATAAGCGTTTCATTGAATGTTCATTTGTGCATGATTATACTGCTAGGTGAATATCACGCCAATTTCCAGCCCCTTATACAATCTATGATCTGAAGGAAAAATTTCAGACAACAGGGTCATTTCTTAATGACTTCTTCTTAGAAGATGAGGATGACTGTTTCCCAGATATCGCAGAAATGCCAACGTTAAAAACAAGAAACACCAAGATAAAATTCGAGTTCAAACCAGATGTCGTCTAAAGCTCAATGGTATTTCATTATTTTTTTTTTTTTGAAATTGTCATAAAATTTATATCGGTAGGACCTATAGGAGTTTTGGCATAAGAACATCTGAACATAAATGTAGCTTCGATAAAAATAAATCTGATTCAAATTATTCAAACCACTTAATAAAAGAAAACCATTCATTCAATAAAAACTTTGACATATTACATATAAAATCAAAAAGTTTAAAATTAGATCTCCTAGAAGCATTAGAAATAAATAGATACAAACATTCGGGCAAGCTTTTGAATGAGCAGGTAGATGTGAATTTTTCACCCCTACTTAACTTGTTTAATTAGTTTTTATTACCTTTGATACTAACTGTACAATGGCTCGGTGTGGATTTTCCTGTTATTCATCCAACTTGTTCTACGATTTGTTTATAATACCATACTCTTCATTCTGTTTTTCATTCTTGATAAAGCTGCTGTGTCAGCGAAACGTCGTCGAATTTTTTCAAATAAAGTGTAGATTAAAGTTAAACCTTGTGTATTTTATCTCATTCATTATTTTTTGTTTATCATAGAGTTAATGCATGCTGTCTATGTTCCGAGGTTTCACAACGGAAAGTGCATATGATGGTGAAAAAGAGAAACATTATTGACGACAATTAACACAATTCTGAATCAATATTCGAGTTCGACCCCTCAAAATAATGGGAAAGGTACAATCTATTAATTGAATTACGCAGTTGATTCAATACGACCCCGAAAACTTTTTTAATGCACGGGGAAAATTGTTAATATTTGAGGAAGTCGGCCATTTTGAATTCGAACGGAATTCAAATTTTAGGTTAGTTTTAGTGAAAATTGGTTTTTGACTTCCAAGAACGTCCATAGAAACACAACAGGAGTACCAACGCCATGAGGTGAAAAAATATTTCGATTTCAGCTGAAAATCAGAATGAAAAAAATTCTTCATACTACTTTCTTACCAATTCTTGGAATATTTTTGAGATTAATATGTCAAATTGTTCAGAAAAGACTGAATTATCGACTGAATGCTCCATTCGAATTTCTCAGTGAAAAAAAAACGTTCCAACGATCTTGAAATATTACTTATTTTCGAATGAGTCACCCATATTGGATTTCACCGGAAGTAAAATTTTGTTACAATTCCTGAAAAACCTAGTCCTTTGGCTTTCGAATGAGGTAAGAACGAATAATCTAGCTTTAACATTGCGAAAGTTATAACGGAAACAAAATTGTCCGGTTTTCACTTGCGCGTCCTTTAGTTTGAATAAGAGTTTCTCGCTTTGTCGGACGTTGAAGTCTCCCGTCATTTCAACATCATTCAATTAAACTGGTGAAGAAACTTAACTTCAATTATTATTTTCCCCAATTTATTTAACTAAACCGAAAATTTAAGATTCGATTAAAGGTTCTTTATCAGTTCATCGACAATTATCGAATTTTTGAGAACATCACCTTGAAGAAACTTTAAGTACCACAGAAAAACTACTGGGGATTGAGTTTAATAGCTTTGCGGGACGTTGAAGTTTATTCTTATTGATAATTAAATCATGATTAGGATGGACTTGGCAAAGATTTGAAAATATTTTCGAAATGTATTTTGTTAAACCCATATCTAACCCTGAATATTCTTTACTATTGAATTGCTAATTTTGCAAAATTTCTGAGTGTTCTTTGATACCACACATACTAAATAATTACTAGTAGGAATCACGTTATTCTATAGAGAAATTTTTTCATTGTGGAAATCAAATAACTTGAAATACAATGCGTCGAGGAATGTACTGAAGTAAGTAACCATCACTAATGCCGAAGACATAATCTGTAAACTTTAATAGCATCAGTAATTTAATGGCCGATAAATTAACAATTACGAATGAAATGCAAGCAATGTTTACTGTGTGGGTGGCAAATATAAATAAATAACAACATGAAAACAGTTTTTTAAGAATTATACGATCATTTGATTAAAAGAAAAATTTTATACAACAGTACTTACGATAGTATTCAATTGTATTCTCCGATGTTAATTGCATGAATAGCTTTCTTTAACTTAAAACTAGAATAGTATATTCTGTAACAAGTTTTTTTTCAATTTATATCACAGTGAAGTATTCGTCTTCGATTGATATCTTTTAAATGTTGCATTAATTATCTTTTAAATATTATTATTATTATTATTATCGTGGACTTATGCACTATCTCAGCCTTTAACTGGATATAATTTACCTTTCCCAGATTCAGCAATCCCAGATTCTTATGCAATTCTAATTTCGTCAGGCTACCATGCAAAGTTTTGGGCATTAAACCAGCAGTCGAGGATACGATGACAGGAACGATATCTGTGGTCTGTGTATTTGTACTTTTTCTCCTGGAACTTGTTCAGCAAGTTGTTATTATTCGGTATGGTGACATTCACCAGCATTGCTGTTCTGGCCCTCTTATCATGCACCACTATGTCCGGCCTATTATTTGTCACCATTCTGTCAGTGATATCAGGCCTATCGTAGTATAATCTCATAGAGGAATTTTCCAATACCGGCGCTGGTTGATACTTGTAATATGGCTGGGAGGCATTCAGAAGTCCGTACTTGTGTGCAAGTTTCTTCTGGTGGATAATGTTACATACTTGATTATGCCTGTCCGCATCCGGACGTTATTTGCTGTATAGTCTCCGATCTTATATGGCATTTTCTGCACTTCTCTGTTTCTAATGTTCCGTCCTTAATTATAAATATTTAGTAGTTGTTTGTAGCGATGACTTGGTCTTGTTTTGCCATAAGGAATCCTTCTGTTTCCGTGAATAGTTCTCCTTTCATCAACCATTTGTTGGAAGCTTCTTTATCGATGTGTGGTTGATTTACCTCATGGTGATGTCGTCCATGCAATTCCTTTCTTGACCATTGCTCTTGTTTTCAGTATCATATAGGAACGGTATATTCAGCTGGTCATCACTGGTTGCAAGATTTTGAGGTGTATATCCCTTATCAGCCAATGATGCTACTCTGTGGAGGTCAGAAGTGCGAGCTTTTTCACGGAAAAATTCTCTGAATTTTGATCTGTTCGGTATGTAAGTTGACAACATCTATTAATCCGCATCCTCTTTCTTTCCGCTTTCGAGTTTGCTCAAAAAATGTCTGCTAGTAATGGGCTGAGTGGGGATGTCATAGGGAGTCCAGAGTATTCGAATATTGATTCAAATTGGAAATGATTTTGTGACAAATATGTCTTTAAAGTATGACAAATCTTATCAAAAGTGTGTGGTGAAATATTATTTCAGTTTAGAGTTTTTTTTTATCAAAGGCAGACATTCAACGGATGGAACGTTTGGGTATATATTATTCATAATTAAAGAGGCAAATTTGAATTGAGACTAAAATTGTTAATCGTCGATAGTTTATCTATGAGATCTATACAATTTGAAATGGTGTATTGCGGATGGAATTTGGTGAGTCCATTTAGGGGTTCTTTAAAATAAATAATGTATAAATTAATCAATACACAGAAAAGGTAAAACCCCACGAGGTCAGTTGTATCCTACAAAAACACAGCTGCAAGTAAATTGGCAAGCCTCTTAAATCACTAACTTTCATCACGCATAAAATAAACTCATCAACAATATCAATAAAGATAGTAGACCTGTGTGATATATTTTTTACATTTTCCGAAAGAAACGCATTTCAAAGATATGCTCTTAAATTTTCAGACCGAAATTTAGAATATTTTCAAAGTTATAGGCAAAACTGGAGAGGGCGCCGTAGTGAGTATGAAAGTTTGTTGATACGTCAACGGCAGCTGCTCTGACAGTTCCTCTTTTCCAACCATTATTATTGAAAGATACTCAGGTATACATATTTATCGAAGCAAACCTTTTCAATTGACTAAGATGAAATATAAGAGTTTTGTACAGTATAGAAGAAATATTTTCGAGTAGTTCATTAGTTAGCATTTTTCGCTTGACGAATGCACTGCTCTGGGGGAAAAAAAATCATTTCATGGGAATCAGTTCACAGTAAAAGCTGATATTATTTTTGTGAGTACAAGTACAGAAAAACTGACAAATAACAGCGAATTTGAAGTATATCATGACCATGGTCTCAAGTACATTCAAATCAGTTTCGCTGTCGTATTAAGTAAATTAGAATCGGTGTCAAAATGTGAACTTTGCAACAATGATATCAAAGTTTGCAAATATTCACCTAGAGGATTAAGATTTAAATTGTGTGTAAAATGTTCGTGCCAATATTATCTGATTGATTCATGTCCAATGATAACTAATGCGTATGAAATTAACCGACGATTTACATATGTGATGAAGTTACTTGGTGTAGGTTACGCTTGAATTAATCTTTTTTGCTCGTTAATGGTCTTGAATATTTTTCATAAGTCTCTCTGTCATCAGGTGATATAACAAATAAGAGTTGCTGTTAAATCTATTACTGATGTTGTGTTTCAAAAAGCAATAAAGGAGGAAAACGAAGAAAATGAGGAAGAAGGTTACTCAAAAAATAACTTAACAGTTTCAGGAGATGGCTTGTGGGCTAATAGAGGTTATTCCCCCCTCTTGGGAATTGTGTCATTGTGTCCCTGATAGGAAAATGTTCCAATAAAATTGTTGATGTCATAGTTGAGACAAGTATATGAGAAGGATGCCACTATTTTGCAACGGAAGGCCCCATCGATGCCGGTTTATTTGATGATCACAAGAACGAATGTACAGCAAACCACGAGGGCAGCAATGGTAAAATGGAAGTCAACGGGATTTCGGAAATATCAAATGTTCAGAACAGCGTTATGGTGTTGAAAAAGTAAGGTCTCTCGGAGATGGGGACAGTAAAACCTACAAAGATTTGATTGATGGTAAACTTTACGATGGCGACCCAGAAATAGAAAAGCAAGCATGCGTATTACACATGAAGAAACATATGTACCGAACATTTCAAGGTGTGAAAAGAACTCTTAATGGGTACATGAAGGCACAAAAACAACTAGAAGGCTGCAGAAGAGATGAGCAACGTCGGAAGTACTTCGAAAGAGCATAACACGAAGAGAGACCACATGACATCGACAGACGAAAACGCTCAGCACTTATACTGTTCTGATTCTTGGTGCTAATATCAAGAACTGAAAACGGAAAATGAAGAGAGCACTTACGAACACACAGTAACATTTGAGGAGCAAGTTATAGATCTTATAAAACCAGTTTAACCGACTTCATCATCTGATGACTTGTTAAAACGATGCTGGGAGGAAATTATTATATATGGAATTTCGCTCCGAAGCATATTTTTACTGGGAAAACAGTTTGGGAAATTGCTACTTATACAGCTGCCTGCATCTTCAGCGAGGGTTTTCTACCTGATCTCAAAATTATGGAGGTGATGGACGTCACAATAAATCAGACAGCCAGGAATTACGACAATCCGGGCGGACAAATAAACTGCAAATAAGCCAGAACTTTACGCAGGGCTTTCAAAGCTGCTGAAAATGACAAGTTTGAGGAAACGGAAGAATTGCTCTATACACTGGGCATAGCTGTTTAATAGATGTTAGTAATATTTGTTGTCGAAACTTTAAACGCACTTTTCTCGAAACCATATTTTCGTAATTTCGGGAAAATACTGACTCAAAACAATTCAACCGATTTGGCTTAAATTCAACAAGTTATTCTATATAATATAAAAACTCAATCCTCTAATGATTTATATAAGAAAGCCAAATCCTATTATAAATCCTTAATCCTAAGAACCAAATACAATTTTCACAGTGAACTTATTGATAAATCTGTAAATAAAAATAGAACTGTGTGGAATCTAGTAAATACTATGACTGGTTGAAAACGTATGGAACAAAATTCTATTGCACTGGTTATTGATAATGTTACGCATAACGATCCCAAGGATTTGGCTGAGATTTTCGCTAATCATTTCACTACAGTTGCCGAATCTTCCTCAACAGTTATTATAAAGACTCAATGTCATCCTCATGTACGACGTCACGTATGTTAGACACAACCTTTTCTTCCACCCAGTCCTGGAGCATGAAATCCATGATGTTATAAGATCACTCAAAAACAACAAAGGTTCTAGTGTTGATTTCATCTCAGCACGAATTCTGAAGATGATAGGTACCGATATCAGCCGACATTTCGCTCATGTTATTAACCTGTCAATTAGCACAGGCGTATTTCCTCGTATTCTGAAAAAGCAATCGTCATTCCTATTCATAAAAGGATGATGTACACGATATCATGAACTATAGACCTATATCTATCTTAAGTGTCTTTTCCAAGGTTTTTGAAAGAATAGTGTTTGATAGAATGATGAAGTACCTAGATAAATTTCAAATACTTGATACTGCACAACATGGTTTCAGAACCGGCCGCTCGACTCAAACTGGAGCATTGCAGTTCGTGGAGTTCGTCTATCGATGCCTTGATAATGGTCAATATGTTGCTGGATTGTTCTTTGACTTGTCTAAAGCGTTTGATAGTCTTGCTATCCAGTTTATATTGGATAAATGTTATAATCTTGGATTCAGAGGCGTGTTCTTGAACTGGATTCGTAGTTATCTGGAGGACAGAACTGCCTCAATCAGGGTTCACGACTCGTTCTCAAATGAACAGTACTGTAAATTAGAGTACCCCAGAGTTCTGTCTTGGGGCCACTTCTATTTCTGTTATTCATCAACGATCTGCCACCAAATTTGAAAAAATATTCTACAGAAAATCTAATATTTGCAATTTATTATCAAAAATAATCTGGTTGATACTGTTCGCTGATGACTCTTCCATAGCTATTAATGCTGAGACTCTTGAGGAGCTTCAAAAGTTATGCGAGCTGTTGGTGGAGAGTTTCGTAGAATGGTGCCATTTTAATGCTATTATGATCAATGTCAACAAGACGGAATGCATTCACTTCACTCTGTCGTCTTGTGATCAGGGTAGCATAACAATAAGGTATTTAGATACAGTCATCTCTTCGAAGGACACCACTAAATTCCTCGGCGTTCACATCGATAGGAACCTGAAGTGGAGTGCACATATCGATGCGATTTGTAAGAAGCTGAATAATTCCTATTATGCCCTAAATAGAATCAAGAGTTCACTACCTCTAAGTTCCCTTGTGAACGTTTATTACAGTTTGGTATATAGTCACCTGTCCTATAATATCTTACTGTGGGAAATTCCTCAGTCGTAGGTAGAGTTTTCATCATCCAGAAAAGAATTCTGCGAATGATGTTGGATACAGCTCCACAATCTTCATGTAGACCGTTGTTCCTGAAGAATGGTATCCTCACATTGGCGTCTATTTTCATTTTGAGATGCCTCGTTTATATTAAAGAGAATGAAAGTAACATGACTAAACTTTCTAACTTTCATTCCCACAATACTAGAAATAAGGAAACATTATGTATCCCTAAACACAGAACTTCTAGATTTGAAATGTCGCCCCTGTACCAGGGTATCAGATTGTTCAATCATCTTCCACGGCATATATAGGGTCTAAGTGTAAATAGATTCAAGGTAGCAGTTAAGAATTTACTTTTAGCAAAATGTTTTTATACTGTGAATGAGTTTCTATGTGTTGATTTAGATAATGTCTAAATGTCTTTTCTATTGACCTGTCCTATACATACTTGTGATGTCTTAAGGGATCAATAAATTATTATTATTTATTATCGTGGACTTATGCACTATCTCAGCTAGTAGCTGGATATAATTTACCTTTCCCAGATTTAGCAATCAAAGGGAATAGGCTCGATTACAATATACTTGACATAAATTTCCTAACTATCCTACATGTATTAAGAATTACAGCTTTTTGCATTTCTATATAGGTATTCTTATGCAATTCTAATTTCTAAAGGCTATCATGCAAAGTTTTGGGTATTAAACCAGTCGAGGATACGATGACAGGAACGATATCTATTTCGTCGAGGTGCCACATCTGCTTGATCTCAATAGCAAGGTCTGTGTATTTGGACTTTTTCTCCTGGAACTTATTCAGCACGTTGTTATTATTCGGTATGGCGACATCCACCAGCATTGCTGTCTTGGCTCTCTTATCATACACCACTATGTCCGGCTATTATTCGTCACCATTCTGTCAGTGATAATAGGCCTATCGTAGTATAATCTGATAGAGTCATTTTCCAATACGGGCGCCGGTTGATACTTGTAATATGGCTGGAATGTATTCAGAAGTCCGGACTTGTGTGCAAGTTTCTGATGGATAATGTTGCACACTTGATTATGCCTGTGAAGATAGTCTGTATTGGCCAGTTGTTCGCATCCGGACGTAACATGCTGTATCGTCTCCGATCTTATATGGCATTTTCTGCACCTATCTGTTTGTAATGTTCCGTCCTTCATAATAAATTTTTTGTAGTTGTTTGTAGCGATCACTTGGTCTTGGATGGCCATAAGGAATCCTCTGTTTTCGCGAATAATTCTCCTTCCATCAACCATTTGTTGGAGGCTTCTTTGTCGATGTGTGGTTGATTAATCTCATGGTGATGTCGTCCATGCAATTCCTTTCTTGACCATTGCTCTTGTTTTTCAGTATCTGATAGGAATGGTAGATTCAGCAGGTCATCTCTGGTAGCAAGATTTAGAGGTGTATATCCCTTATCAGCCAACGATACCACTCTATGTAGGTCAGAAGTGAGAGCTTTGCTGAGAAGAATTCTCTGAGATTTCTTATCTGTTCGGTGTGTAAATTGACAACATCTATTAATCCGCGTCCTCCTTCTTTCCGCTTCAAAGTTGTTCGTATCACAGACGATTTTGGATGATGATTGTTGTACTTTGTCAGCATCGTTCGGGTCTGCCTTTGAATATCATCTAGCTCCGTCTTAGTCCATCTGATTATTCCAAATGAGTAAAGCAACACTGGAATGGCGTAGGTGTTAATTGCCTTGACTAGATTCCCCGAGTTCAACATCGATTTCAGCACAGACTTCAGACGCTGACTGTATTCTGAACGAATCTTCTCCTTTGATTGTTTTTGGTCTAACAATCTGGCTTGTTGGTATCCCAGATATTTGTATGTTTCGCCATCTCTCATGCACTGTATAATGTCACCGTTTGGAAGATGTGTTTCACCATCTATGACTTTCCTCTTTGAATGTTCAGGGTCTTACATTTTCAATCCCGAATTTCATATGAACATCTGCCGAGAACTCACTGACAGTTTTCAGCAAATCATCCAATTGCTTCTTGTTCGAAGCATATATTATAATTTTTTTTTTTTTTTTTTTTTTTTTTTCATCACAGGTGTTCCTGGTTTGTCAGCGCAGTTCGGCTTATTGCAGGAACTGCTCTGGGCTTACGATGCTAGAAAGGACCTAACTATATGAGTTGCATCGAGGATTACAGATTTCTGCATGAGACGGTAAGTGTTCTTATCAATGCCTAATTCGTTCAATGCTGAGAATAATTTTTCGTTATAATGCCTGTCGATGAAATCACAACCGGTACAACTTTTACAGTTTTCAAACCCCACATCTGCATGATTTCATTTTGAGGTTCTTATATTTTTCCACCTTCTCTGTGTATTTATCTTCCAGATTATTATTGTTTGGGATAGATATATCAATAATGTGAGCTTTCTGTTCTTTCTTATACAACACAATAATATCTGGTCTATTATGTACTATTTGGATGTCTGTAATAATTCCTTTGTCCCAGTAGATCTTCACATTTTCATTCTCAATTACAGGTGGTGGTGTAATTTTATAGTAAGGCGTGGGTTCATCCAAGTGTATACTGAGCTTCTTCAGAATCTCCAGGTAAGCAATTGCTGCGACCTTGTTATGTCGGTCTACATATTTAGTTCCAGCAAGCGAAGAGCATGCAGATAGTACGTGTTCAATAGTTTCTGGTTTATCATTACATTTGCGACATTTGTCTGATATTTGTTCTTTCAGAATGTACTTTCTATGATTTCTTGTACTTATAACATGATCTTGAATGGCTATCATAAATCCTTCTGTTTCGGGATACAGGATGCCCGATCTGAGCCATTCATTCGATGCTACGCTGTCAACGCTCTCCCTCCGCAGCTCGTTACAAAACCGGCCATGCAACTCTTTGGATGACCATGAGGTGAGTTGTTCTTCCACGTTTCTAGGAGTTAATGGTTCGTACTCTCTATTGCTTAAATTTAATGGTGTGTAACCCATGTCTGCATCACAGAGAGTCTTATATAGATTATTCTGTTTGGATTTTAAATATTCCCTCAGATTGATGATCTGCTGATAACAAGACATTTTCACATCTATTATTCCTCTGCCTCCATGTTCTCTCGGTATATTTATTCTTTCTACCGAAGCCTTTGGGTGGTGCATGCGATTTTCAGTCAGGCAGGTTCTGATTTTTCGGTTTAAGGAGTCCAGCTCAGTTTCAGTCCATTTAATGACTCCAAAAGAAAAGTTCAAGCTGGGAATGGCATAAGAGTTGATGGCCTTCACAAGGTTCCCCGAATTGAGTTTAGATTTCAACAGAGCCCGAAGTCTTTCAGTGAACTGATTAGTGAGAATCTTTTGACTTTCTTATCTTCTGTTTTGTTGGTTTGAAGAATGCCTAGGTACTTATAGGGCTCGTCTCTCATACAACTCACACAGGTGTGCTCATCCAATTGAATACCATCACTCTCCTTCAGGCAACCTCTTTGTATGGTGACAGTTTGACACTTTGCAATTCCAAATGTCATACCAATATCAGTACTTGCCCTATGAACAAATCTCAGAAGTGAGTCTAAATGATTTTTGTACTGGCATAAATCTTGAGATCATCCATATAAAATAGGTGACTGATTGTTTCGTTGCGAGTTGTTGTTTTAACTGTGAAACCATATTTCGTGTTTTCAGGGCATTCGAGATCGGGTTGAGAGCGAGGCAGAACCATAGTGCACTTAGTGAATCCCCTGAAAGATTCCTTTTGATTTGTATCACCCTCGATTCAGTGTTACCATGGATCGTTGGAATGGACAGTTTGGTAGACCATTGGCCCATGCAGTGTTGAAGAAACGTGCAATTCCTGGGTTGATATTGTATATCTGGAGCACTCGTAACAACCAGGAGTGAGGACAGAGTCAAACGCCTTTTGATAATCTATGTAGGCCAAGAAAAGATTCCTCTTCTTTCGCCTCGCTTGCTCCAAAAGAATCATATCAATGATAAGTTGTTCTTTACAACCCATAGCCTTTCTTCTACATCCTTTTGCTCCTCAGTGAGTATGTTATTTCGAGCAATGTAATTATATATCTTGTTGGAGATTGCCGCTGATAATATTTTATAAAGTGTTGGGAGACAAGTAATTGGTCGATACCGCGATGGGTCCTCTGATGCCACACCTTTTGGAATAAGATAGGTAATTCCAGTTGTGAGAAAATTCGGCAATAATGCAGGATTTTTAATTAGTTCGTTAAACTGAGTAGCCAAATATTTGTGAGAGGATGTTAGTTTTTATACCAATAATTGTGTATTCCATCTCCTCCCGGTGACTTCCAATTATTAGTTATTATTAAATTAGTATTATTATTATTATTATTATTATTATATACACAAATCTAAATATCTAACCTTTTAAACATTTAATTTTTCAATAATAAATTGTTTTCTGAACGATTTTGTGTACCACTTTCACAAGTGCAGCATTTTTTTTACTATGTATATTATTAGTTGGAATAGAGTCTACACAATAATTATTTTTCTGATTTTCTTATTTCAAATGACTAAGGAAGGCTGTGTGCTTCCCCGAAACAGCTCACCATTCTTTCGAGGACTCTACTTTGACATCAAATATTGTTAATAAAATAATGTGAAATTGGGTAAAAAAAAATTTCTGTGCCTTTCTAAGTATTAAATAAACATGTAAACGTCATGAAACGATTTCGTATTATTTTCTTTTTAAAAAAACGTCCAAATTTTGGTCGTCACACCGGTCTATTACCATTGAAACATTAAAGATATCCATGGTGTCCCTCCAAAACAGCGTTACTGAAGAATTTCTCCAAACTCATTACGCCCCATAAAACCCCCCATTTCTGTTGAAGTATTCCTTAATTAATTTAAAGTAGAATGAATTCCACGTTCGTATTCTCCTGCAAGCGGAATATTACGACTAGAATTCAGCTAATGAGATAGAGGGCACTACTGATTGGCAGGTAAGATACTCGAAAACACATAGAATATCCTGAATAAAGAAGTTTTAATTAGTAATAGATGTTGCATTATAGTTTGCGTGAAATTTAAATGAAATAGTTATAGTAATGAAGAGACGTAATTATGAACATGAACATTAGGAGAACAGCAATTGCACTTTACTGCCCATTCAAACTTGCGTAGGTATTTACCTGAAGTGTATCATTAGCTAATAACTATGAGTACGGCGGAAAATTGAGCCATCATGTAAGGAATATTGCCGGAAGCGGTTTTTGTTTTCCCTGACAGGTATTTAACGGCGTACAAATTGGTAAATTAACGGGAACTTATTAGTGATTTCAAACATTACAGAATATGACAGGTTTATTTGAATAATCTCCAATTAAATTATATTGAACTTTATATTGAAGGAAAAAATCATTCACCAATTAGCGAGATATGAAATATCTTTGCTAGAGGACTTTTAAAGTCTGTCAACTAAAGTAATATGGATTTGCAACATACATTTCATTGAAACCTCTCGTTTATCTTCACAGTCTTTCGAACAACACCCAGAATTTACCAGTTGTTCATGACCCATTTTATTATTTCCCAGTGGATTCATTCTAGGCAAACGTCTGTCAAGGTTCTATTAAAGCAATGCAAAATCAAAATTTTAGGTCAACACAATAAAAAATAAGGCGGTTAGTGTTGCAGCAAGTTCTCACATCTGCAAGGGAATCAAAACCTATAGAGTAATTACCATCAATATAGAAGGTTGCCTTTCAAATTTTGCGCCTGACAAAAGCCAAGTAACTTGGCAAAAATAGCTTTATTGTTTTTCAAAGTTTTCTCCATTAACATCGATATACTTTTGCATGCGCTTAAACCAATAGTGGAAACATTTTTGCCACTTCAATTGGGATACCTACACGACATGGTTTTGGAAGAATTCAACTACCCCTTTTGCCGTCGAAAATCGTGGCCCACACAGTTTTTTCTTGATGAGAGCAAACAAAAAGAAGTCGTTAGGTGCCAAACCCAGACTATAGGGTGGATGCAGTATTAAATCAATGGTTTGGATGTTCAAATACTCCATCATATGCTCTGATGTAACTGAGCTTGCATTGTCATGTTAAATAATAATTTTAGATCTTCGATTTGGTTTCCTCAACCCATCAAAAACTTGCGGCAAACAAATGCTTGTATATCATTCACAATTAATCGTTTTACGTTGCTCTAATGCTATGGCGACATGTCCGGTTTTCCAGGCGACTAATTGCTTCGTAGTGCATCGAGCTCGAACAAATTTTGTTGGGTTTGGCCCGTTTTAAGAGACCCATACTGTCGATTGTTGTTTACTTTCGGGGTCGCACGCATATATCCAAGATACGTCGCCTATAACAATTTTGCAAACGTCTTTTGAAGCACCGTGGTCGAATATTTCAACATTTCTTTGCGCCAAACGACACAAGCCTTCTTTTGAGCAATTGTTAAGTTGTGTGGGATCCATAAGAACGAATCTTTTGACAGCCAAATGTTCATGCAATATTGAATGTACGCTAGTGGAACTAATGTTTAGAATTATCTAAATCTCACGGTTAGTCTCATGGCGATCATCGTGTATCATTTCGCAAACTCCTTCGATGGTTTGTGGAAAAACAACTGATTTTGGACGACCTTCACGAAAGTCGTCACTGAGTAAAGCTAGGCCCCGATAGAATTCGTTATACCAGCGTTTCACAGTGGCCAAGTCTGAAGCAGCACTGTTGTCAAGTAAAAAATCATAGCAAGAAAATTTTCACGTGCTAATTCCACTTTTTGTCCAAGTGGAATTTTTCAAATGGAAATAAACAAAACACTCGTACGTCAAATTTTTGAAAGAACTTTTAGGTTAAAAACGTTGAAATACACGACGCAGTTGTCGGATGGAAACTGTCAACTGTCAACAGTGAAAGGTAAAGTGAAGGGAAGAGTAGAGGTAAAGGTAAATTTATAATTCTTCAATGTTGCAAGACACGTCATAGTAAAGTACATAAAAACAAACAAACGGATGAGAAATATGATATATAAATAAACTTGTAAAATATAAATAATTTTTATTAATCTGAGTCTACCTGTACCACCCGGAAGTACTCGTTGAGAGTATAAATTGGTTTGCTTGTCAAGAAAGCTTTCAATTTGGCCTTGAATGGTGCTGCGCCAACCGATCTCTGAAGTCTCTTGGGCTGTTATACATTTTCCTACCCAGCCATAGGTAGGTATCCGGAGATTTTTTCAATCTTACGTTTGGCTGGATAAGATTATTGCAGGTCCTCGTTTGGTAATTGTGGATATTTGAGTGCCTAAGGTGGTAATTTTTTGTTTTATGGATATAACATTAAGTGCCCGAGGCGCAAAAATGAAAGAGCAACCAAGTAGAAACACTAAATTTGGTGCTAGTGTTTGAAGTTATTGCCATAATCAAAACTGATTATATTTCCAAAACAGATGAAATTTTACACTCCGGAAACTATAATATAATAACTCGGGATCCAACTCCTGAATTTCATGAAGAAGTAAGAGCTGCCATCTTATCAACTAGCTCAGTTATACTATATATAGAATTCTAGCTTGATGAAACATAATGAATAAGCCGGCTCGGTGGCGTAGAGGATACGATGCTCGTCCCCTGCGCAGAGTTACCTGGGTTCAATCCCCACAAAGTCGGTGCGATTTTTCGGATTCTGGGAATCGCTTGAGTATCCATCTTTCGGAGGAGATGTAAATCCGTCGGTCCTGTCTAACAGGGATTGGTTGTACATTAAAGATCTATTTCCTCGATACGAGAGGAGTTCGGCCAAATTCCCGGGTTAGTGAGGTGACAGAATTCCCCGGCGTGTCATTTGCCGAAAGGCGAAATAGAGCGCGTTGAAGGAATCACAAACAAACAAACATAATGAATAAATGATTGACTAAAACACTTCACGAAAAAAGATCTCAAAAAAAAACTGGGTTTTAGCCGATTATTGAGAATAATACAATACCGAGAAACGAAATGCGGGGTTTTCTTAAACATAACGGCGTTTATCACAAGAGATAAACCGAAGTCTATTTGCTCATTACAAATTGGCTGGTTTTTCCTACGAGTGAACTTGATTTCCTAAAATATTCATCTTCTTCCCTTCATTAACCGAATGTATTAGTTCATTTTTTCGAAATTCATGAAATGAATTTTATCTATGCAATAGTCAGAAAAACCAGTAAAATATTTGTTTTGAATAATGGATCTTTCATATTTTTCTCAATTCTCTTCTCGATAAATCTTTTGTTTGTCATACATTCTGTTAAAAAATTCCGGAAATTGATTATTTGAAAACGTTCAAAACGTTTGTCAAAATTTTTGTTGTTGCTAAGTTGCACAAAATAGAAAGTTATTGAGAGAATTGGGGGAAGCCTATAACTAAAGTTGGATGACAGATGGCAGAAGAAGAAGTTGGTACAACTGTTTTCTATATTAACGAGGAGTTTAAACGCCATCTGTCATTTAGTTTGTTTACAGTCCTCGATGTTGTCAGTTCTTACAAGTGTGTTTGGCAATTTTCACAATGGACAAAATTATCATACATAGAACTTGTCTAAAATTTTGCATCGCAAATAGAATTTTGCGTGCCGAATTGCTGAGAATGTTACAGGCTTAAGCCGAATCGACTCTATCAAAAACACGTGTATATGAGCGTTAGAGTGCAGTGAACTGCGGCCAAAATGTGATGAAACATTTGCCCAGCGCTCTGGTTAGCTATCAACATTCACACCTGGAATTAACATCATTAAAGTGAAAAAAATTGTAATTAAAAATCATGATTTAAATTTGAAAGAGATACGCCATGAACAATTGTTTGGGCATAAAGCGCGTTGCTGCTTGACTGTTTCCAAACGACCTGAATTTTCTTGAAAAAATTGAGTTGCGTGAAGGTCACTGAAAACATGCTAAAACTTGTCATATCGATCCCACATTCATAAAACGCATTGTAACTGGTGATGAGTCAACATGCTTCGGAATGGCGCCTTCCAACTGAACCAAATCCGAAAAAAAACCACGTCAAAGTCCATCAAAACGCGAGGTAATGTTGACTGTTTTCTTTTATTATCGCGATGTTGTGCACATAAAGAATTTTACCTGAGCGTTATGCGGATTTAGATTTAGTAGTTAGTGTATTTGGTTATCTCTTTCCTGTTCACATATAATTAACTCACCTTCACTGTTGCATCGTCTGATGAAGCTGCAGTCGTTTCAGTTATTTTTGAAAAAATCCTGAAAATTCTAAATTGTTTCATTTACCATATTTATAGATTTTCATCAAGTAAAAGCCGCACAAGTACAACAGCTTTTTTATATTAAATAAGCACTGAATGAACAAAAGCTGCGATTCCAGTAAAGTGAATGATATACGTGGGAGTGATACCTTCTGAGACATGCAAATCCGTATATGTCTGGATTTCGGCATTAAACATTTATAGCATGCAATACCCACAACTGATCCCATCGGAATGGGAACGCCAAGAGAAGTTAATTTACGTTCTTCTGAATTACATTAGCCTTTGGCTAATGTACGTATGTCGGCTAAATGGGAGATTATTTATTTAAATATAGATATATAATTGGGGAGTTGATTAAAACACTTGTATAGAGATAAAAAATTGCTTAGTTTATTGTTATTTTTTATCTTCGTTCATTTCAATGTAAGTGGTATTTTATCTAAATTCGAAGCGAATTTATTCTATTACGTGATTGTTTTCGACATGAGAATATTTTTTTGAATAATTTGAACGTAAATGAGCGACTAACTATTTTAATTTGTAGTGATAATGGTTGCAACTTTTAACACATTTCGTGTAAAATTTACTTTTCAACTGAATGCTTTATACAAGGTGTCCTCCAAGCTCTATGGGATTGTTTCTGAAGCAATCCTAAATTGAACTGAGAAAACTGCACTGTTATAATCCTTACAAATTCGGAAATATTCAGCTACGAAATTTGTTCATCACGGGTCCTGAAATCACAATTATCAACAGATGAGAGCGATTTAGAACTATCACCTTGGAATGAAATACATAGCTTGATGTATAGGAGATGACATTTATAACCATATCTGAAAAGTTGAGTTACTTATGGTAGATAAATGTCATATCTTTTTCGATAAATAATTATTGCTTTGAAAACTTACAATCCTGGACCTGAAAGTGTGTTCCTTCAGTAATGAAAAATATTTGAATTGTGGAGGCCGTTACTTGATGTAGATCCATGATGTAAATGAGATAAAAACACAAGGTTTAACTTTAATCTACACTTTATTCGAAAAAATTCGACGACGTTTCGCTGACACAGCAGTTTTATCAAGAATGAAAAACAGAATGAAGAGTATGGTATTATAAACAAATCGTAGAACATGTTGGATGAATAACAGGAAAATCCACACCGAGCCATTGCACAGTTAGTATGAAAGGTAATAAAACTAATTAAACAAGTTAAGTAGGGTGAGTAATTCACATCTACCTGTTCATTCAAAAGCTTGTCCGAATGTTTGTATCTATTTATTTCTAATGCTTCTAGGAGATCTAATTTTGAACTTTTGATTTTATATGTAATATGTCAAAGTTTTTATTGAAAGAATGGTTTTCTTTTATTAGGTGATTTGAATAATTTGAATCAGATTTATTTTTATCGAAGCTACGTTTATGTTCAGATGTTCTTATGCCAAAACTCCTATAGGTCCTACCGATATAAATTTTATCACAAGAACCGCAATTGAGTTTATAGATTCCTGATTTACTTGATTTTTCAACACGAGATTTATTATTTTTAATATGTTTACCTAAGTTATTAGAAGTTTTGAAAGTTATATTAAGATTTTGTTTGACGAGAAAGGATTTAATATTTGTACTTGCAGAACCGCAGAATGTTAAACTGTTGAATATTTTATAGTCTTTATGAATAGGATATACTTCATTTATTGCTTTCTGTTACAGTTTTTACGAATGATTAGACCTATCATATCCGGATTATATGAATTATTAATGGCTATCTGTTTGATGATGTTTAACTCTTTATTATAATCTTCTACTGATAAAGGTAAATTGAGTAGAAGATTATAATAAAGAGTTAAACATCATCAAACAGATAGCCATTAATAATTCATATAATCCGGATATGATAGATCTAATCATTCGTAAAAAACTGTTTCAGAAAGCAATAAATGAAGTATATATATACGTTGCTAGAGAATACCATCGAAAATTTCCTCTAAGACATCCTCCTCTTCGTACAGTTTCTGTTTCGGTTTTCAGAAGACTCAGAGAAATGGGAAAGACTTGATCAGGGACTATTATAGACTGTTTGGAAGATAATCTTTCGATTAGTGTTCGGCGCATTGCAAATGCCCTTAAGTGTCGCGTAGCGTTTTTTAAAGGAGAGGAATTACAATCTTATCATCACCAAAGAGTAAAGTCACTGAATGCAGGGAGGCAGCAGCATCTACCTAGACTAGAATCCACAGCATTCATTTCCAATATTTGGTCTGATGAACCTGAACCATAATTCACAAAAGATGGATAAACTATTTCCATCATGATTATTTATGGGCCCCTCAAGATTTCAAATCTTAGGCAAAGACGTTTCCAAAGGAGGTTTACCATGTAATAATAGCTTTTTATCCGTTTATATTTTAAATGATGATGTGCTGCTAAATATTATTCAGAATATGTCTTATCAGCATGACGGAGCACCTCCAGATCAAGGAAGAATTGTTTTTAAATGGCTGAATGAATATTTTCCAAAAATGTTGATCGGTAGGGAAGGTGCTACTCTTTGGTCATCACGGTCACCGAAACTCAACCCGTTAGACTTCTATGTATGGAGATATATGAAACAGTTACCAGAATGAATAAATAATGCCGAAGAAAGAATTTGAATTGAAAGTGTTCATCATATTGTTCAGCAGTTACTTCTTCGTAGATGAGAGCTTTGATTTCGAGTTGCAGGCGGTCATTTTGAGCAACTTTGGGGTACAATACTTGCCTGAAATATCAACCTCCTAAGCGGGGGTTGCAATCCTTGAACATTTTGAATAGGGAAGATGGGTCGAGTGGTGACTCAAAAGAAAGGTGCTATCTCTGTATTCATTGCCTTGAACGAATTTTTATTTTTAATTGAAAACTGTAAAAGATTTAGGGTGAGCAACTGAAAGATATGGAAGACTATTTCCCTGAGACTATTCAAGTTTCAGTGAGGTAAAACGGAACAGATCCATGCTGATCAATAGCAGTCATCATCAAGTACCATCCTCATCACGAATTTCAACCCCTGGAGAAGGGGTGACAACCCTTGAAAATTTGGAAGAGGGTAGATGGGTCGAGTGATAACTCGAAAGAAAGGTATTATCTTTGTCTGCATTCCGTGAAAGAATTTTCATTTTAATTGAAAACTGTAGAACATACAGAGTGATCCACTGAAAAATAGAGAAGACTATCGCCCCAAGACTATTGGAGTATAAGTGCGAAAAACTAGAATAGATTCATTCAGATCAGAGATGACAGCCTTTGATCTGGAATGAATCTGTTCCATTTTTTTGCACTAATACTTAAATAGCTCAGGGCGATAGATAGTCTCCTCTATTTTTCAGTTCACTCTGTATCTTCTACAGTTTTCGATCAAAAATGAAAATTCGTTCACGAGGATGCAGACAGAGATAGTACCTTTCTTTCGAGGTATCACTGGACCCATCTACCCTCTTCCAAATTTTCAAGAGTGGTAACCCCTGCTCTAGGGGTTGAAATTCGAGATGGGATGTAATTGATCAACATGGATCTGTTCCATTTTACCTCACTCAAACTTGAATAGTCTCAGGGAAATAGTCTTCCCTATCTTTCAGTTGCTCACCCTGTATCTCTTACAGTTTTTAATTAAAAATGGAAATTCGTTCTAGGAAATGTAGTCATCACTCGTTTGAGTCATCACTCGACCCATCTTCCCTATTCAAAATGTTCAAGGATTGCAACTCCCGTTTAGAGGGTTAATATTTCAGGCAAGTTTTGTACCCCAAAAGATGTCCCCCTTGAAACAAAAATTGATCTGTTTTAACGTTTCGATCCGAAATGAATATCTTCGTAGATATAGCATCTGTTTAGTTTTCGTTGAAGCACCCTGTAAACCTATAATGCAAGGGAACTAACCTCAAAACTAATTACAAGTTTATTGTAGAAATAACCCTTGAAAGTGAAACAAAATAAACTTCTACCAGTTTAAAATAAGTCTGATTACTACTTGGTCATATTTGTATCTAGTGTTAAAGATAAATTCAAATAAAATATGCTAACATAGAACATAGCCTGGTTAAATTGTTATAGATAGATTCGTGTTGTTAAGTTGATAAATCACCAAAACAAATATAATATCAATCGTAACGCACAATCAGTAGTAGTGAAGCTTACATAAGTATGACGTCATGCGCTGTGATTGGCGTTTTAGTCAAAATGGCCGATTGCAGTATTTTATTGAAAATCTTATTAATCTCAATTCTTTATATAAAACTAAATAAGTTTCTTAAATCCTCTCAATGTGTATTTTCATCTAAAGTCATTAAATCTTTGATTATGTCAAACTATCATCACACCTATTACAATACTCGGTTCCATCGAAACTTGCGAACACAACGAAACCGTATTTAGATAACGCAAAATAGGTTTTTAAACCTTAGAGGAATTTTTAGAACATAATTTTCAGTGCCATTAAATGTATCGTGTATAAGCTATTAGTATGTCCAAATCTGCATGTATTTTATAATATTTTATGACCTACCTTGTAAGTTTTGAAAAGTTAATCTAAACAAAAAAAATATATGCAAAAATTTCATACTTTCCAAGGTAACAATGAAAAAAATTATGCAAAGTAAGAAAGATGAAAAGATTTATTCAGAACTCCTCACGAACGCGTACATTGAAACGAAGATAATATAACTCCATTAAAATCGATTACAAAATATCCATTAGAATATCGATAGGCGAATATCTGGGAAATCTCCGTCTCCAATACCACAACAATGGGTCAAACCCTCGGACATTTCGCAGTTTCAGGTCTCCTAAGCACCGATCCATAACAGAAATACTGAAAGAGACTAGCCCAGTCTTATTATTGTTCGATTCTTGCATTCCAATACGGGATCTGTATTTACGATGACTACGGCCACGTTTATCAGTTGAGAAGGTCCTAAATCTGTTCCGCATCATGCACGAGTCTCTTACGGACTGGTATTCGTCGAAACAAATTGATTTTCCATGATATATCTGCGGGTATGCTCGAATCATATGCCCCGCTTCGATTTAATGGATTCATCTGAAATACGATATTTGATCTCGATATGTCGTTAATAGAGTATTAGGGAGATTATACTGAGTACGAGATTTATGCGGATTGCCTTTTGTAGATTATGTCTCGTTATAGATCGTGGAATTCTAGTCAGAAAAAATGTGACTTACTTTTATAGCTTAAGCATATTAGAATTAGTAGATATGACAGGAATAGAATGAAACGAGTCTTACATAAAAGGAGGAGGGATGCTTTCACGGTTGAGGATTTATTGAATCCTTCTGAGGAAGAAGGGCTCAAATCTGCAATAAAATCTACTGAAGTTCGTAAAGCTCCAGGATTTCATGGCATTTTCCCTGAATTTTTTAAACATCTAGGAAATAACGCTAAAAAGTGGTTACTATCATTTTACAATGACATACTCAGCTCAGGTTGTATTCCAGTTGAATTTACAGAGGCTAAAGTTATTGCCATTTTCAAACCTGGAAAAAATCCAGAACTTCCTAGTAGTTATCGACCTATCAGCATACTTTTTGTTTCTTTCAAAATTTTAGAAAGACTCCTTTATCAGAGATTAGAACCAATCATTGACAGAGCTCCGTCCACTTTTCAGGGAGGTTTTTGAAAAAACTGGAATTGTTCTGATCAGGTTTTAGGTTTATCCACTTTCATTGAGACAGGATTTCAAGGTAAACGCTGTATTTGTAGATCTCTCTTCGGCATATGACTCAGTTTGGGAGGATGGTTTAGTTTATAAACTCTTTGAAGTAGTTCAATGTGGTAAAATTGTTAAGTTGATTGAAAATATGTCATCTGATAGAAGACTTCGAGTTTTTATCGGTGAGAAAAGCAGTAGATTTTACACTTTCAATAATGGCCTAACTCAGGGATCTGTTCTTGCACCTCTTCTCTTCAATTTATATATGTCTGACATCCCTGAAACTTTCTCTACAAAGTTTATTTATGCTGATGTTATTGCTTTGGTTTTTCGACACTATGACTTCGAAACAATTGAGCCAACACTTACTTCTGATTTAGATATTCTAAACATTTTCTTCAAAAAATGGCGTTTATGTCCAAATCCTTCGAAAACTGAGGTTTCTTGTTTTCATCTGAATAATCATGAGAAGGATAGACAACTGAGAGTATTCTTCAATCAATAACTATTAATTCATAATTTCACTCCAACAGATCTTGGTGTTAATCTTGATCGTTCTTTGACTTTCAAATTTCATATTGTTAACTTATGTCAGAAGTTGAAAACAAGAAACAATATACTACATAAACAACCTGGATCTAATTGGGGCGCCCGAGTGTCTACTTTGTGAACTACTGCTTTAGCTTTAGTATATGCAGCAGCAGAATATTGCTTTCAGGTGTGGTTGTCAATAATATTGATTCTCAACTGAACTGTTCTATGAGAGTTATAAGTCAATTCAGAATTGAAAGAGATTTATAGTTCCTAATAAATGAACCTAAATTTGTTGATGTTTTGAAAGCTATATTAAAAAAGTACAGATATCACAATTTATCATACATCGGCACATCCTTACCAATATATAGTTGCAGCATTTAATAGCTATAAACATAGATTCTTGAACACACCGATGTCTAATGATAATTATTTCAAAGAATTGAATTTGATAAGTCAGATCGCAATAAATTATGGTTATGATGCAAATTTAGTTAGCAGCAAATTACATAAGAAAAAACAAAAATTAGCTTTACAACATATATATCCAATCGGTGAAAACCAAGACAAGAAATTCAATAATTTAACATATATATAATATAATAATTATCTTCAATATTCAAATTTAAATATAGCGTTCAGAACATATACAAATTTATGTCATTTATCAGGAATTATAAAACGCCAATTAATAAAGAAACTAAATCAGGTGTTTATAGATTTGATTGTGCAGATGGCAATTGTTTTATATAGGTAGAACAGGAAGAAATTTTAATGTTGGAATCTCTGAATATAAACGCAGTTTAATCAATAGAAAAACGATTCAAATTATTCAAATCATCTTTGGGACAATGGTCACTCTTTCAATTCAGAATTTTAAATCCTATATTCTGAGAATAGAGGTATAAAACTCAACCTTCTGGAAGTACTTGAAATTAACAGTTTCAGGTATTCACCGGAAATTCTCAATGACCAGCTAGACATAAATAACTCACCCTTATTAAATTTTTTTCCTAAACATTAGTTCAGGTACGGATAGCTCTGAGTGGATTGCCTCTTTAGTATATATAAAGATTTATTAGGAAGATATATTTGTAGTATTCATTCGCTCTTAATAAAGATACTGTGTATCGAAACGTGTCGAGCATAATATATTTTAGTAGAAATCATCGTTCACTTGTATTTGTAATCATATAGATGCCTATAATTTAAATTCCACAGGCTTCAAAATTGTTTTCGATAGACAATGTCCTAATTTCTTCTAATTTTACAAATTTCGTTCCTTCCTGCGCAAATATGGTGGCACCTCCATATTCTTCCTTATTTCAGGAGAAACAATCTGTTAAGATATAATTTTTCAGGTTGACACGTTCAAGAATATCAGATGAAGTCCAATGCTCAGTTGCACAAAATACATCAACCTCATTTTCATTTAATACTTGAGAGAAAATATCAATTTTCGGCAAAATCGATTGCAAATTTATTTCACTGATTGTAAAACATTTTTTCGTCTCTATTTTTTTAGACTAAAATTTTCCTGTGTATAAAACAAAATTGTCAAAACGACGTTTCTTGCACACATCTACTTATTCTTTTACTTTATTAGAACCGTATTTTTAATTTCTATTGATTGGTATTGGGTTTCCTATAACGAAGATAGATCATATTTATTTCATTCACAATTTCATCAAAAACCTGCAGTTCCTTCGTAAAAATAACACAATTTTTGAAATTGTTGCCTCATTTCGACTTTCAAAAATGATTTGATATCAACAATAACACTAATTTTGTTTGTGTATAGTTTTTGTTGAATAAAATGGCAAATGAATACTCAGACGAAGATATATCATGAATTTATCCAACATTTATGGCCAATGTCAACAAATAGTGAGTCTGCTGAACATATAACGAAAAGTATCTGAAATTTGATCCGATTTGAAGGAAAATCATTATACAATTTAAAGGTCCCTCCCACACATTTTCAGACCATCTGTTCTGATTGTTCACTACTCTGTATATACCGGGTGTAACTGAAACTAGGGCCACCCCTATAACTCCTATCACGAAAATACAAGATTGTAACTAAAAATTAAATTGCTCATTTATTACGTGGTGGCAAAGGTTTAAATTTCAGTTTTTCCTCGAAAAGTAGGCTTTCTTCTGAGACAACCATATCGGGCCACCTAGTATTACTGAAACAGTATTTTTTTGAATCTTTTTTAGTTCTGTTTCAAATACTCAACTGACAGACATAGAATTATCTGACGTTTCTATCGCCAACAGGTAACTACATTAATGACAAATCCAATCACGTGTCAATATGCACGTTTAAGAACATAGAAATTCGAGTTTGATATCGAATAAATTGCATAGAAATAGGAAGGAAGGTATTAGTGGATAAATTTGTCCATAGAGAATTCTTGCGTTTCCATAGCAACGCAACATTCACAACAAATAGCACGGTTTAGAAACTGTCAAAACAGCCATTTTAGTACCTGTTGAAAAGTTTCTGCCGATATAAATTAAAATATCTCGTTTTGAAAGCACAATTGAAGCAGAAATAAATAGTTGTATACAGAATTCTATTCGTTCGATTTGGGTATACAGCATTCGATTGAAGATATTGCATAAATTCTTATGGATTGGGGTTTCAATATGAAACAAATGAATGGACATAATTACAAAGAATACGTTGTCGAAACAATGTGGAACACAACTGCGAAAATGATGCAGAATATGTATTTCAAAAAATTCAACATGAGTTTCAACCCCTTTACTGATTCAGCATTTAGAAAGGCTCGTGAAGCTCGCAATTCTAAAAGGAAGGTGTTACAAGGGGATGTAGAAAAACACAATGAAAGTTCCGTTCAAGAACTGATCTGTACTGAGACGAAAATGCCCCGATAGGTTTGTTGAAAAATTGTTTCCATATTGTTGCTTATGAATTAGCATGGCGTGGCGGTGAAGCAGCAACTTGCAAGGTACACTTTTTCAAAGAGGAAAAATTTAATAACAGAGAAGTGACTGGTCGTATTGAATATAACCCAGTATTCTCGAAAACTTGCCAAGGCGGCTCAAAAATGCTGTGATAGTAAATGGCTAGTAAAAAATAAGGAAAACCCAGATTTATGTCCTGTGAGGTTGTTCCATAAGATATTGTCGAAAAGTCCGGATCATATTACAAGTGATAGACTATTTTTGGCACCAACCAGGGTTGGTACAGAAATTTGCGTTTGGAAATAAATGAAATATCCAAATGAACAAAAATTTCAGCAGAAAAAGTTGGACTGGATACAAAAAATAAAAAGATCACAAATCATTCTCATAGATCCAGTGCTTTTTCGAACCTATTTGAGGCAGGTGTCTGTGAACAAGAATTGATCATACTAACCGGACACTCTACGACAAGCTCTATTAAGCCCAACCTGCAACTGAACAAGGAGCGTTATTTGAAACTTGTTTCAAATCTTCGAAAAACTTCTGCTAATGCTGAATCTTCCATAATTCCTCAGGTCACGTCCCATATAGAATCAACCCGGAGTGAAAAAATCGTATATAGTAATTGCATTTTCAATAACTGCTCATTCCAATAATAACTAAGCATGTTTGTACTGAATGCTTTATGATTTTCTCGTTGAGTTTGTGTGCATTTCTCAATAAAGTTCATTTTAAACCTTTTGTCATTCGCGAAATTTTCTCAGCAAATACCACTCGAGCTCAGATTTGGCAGGATATTTTTCTGAGCTCGTTTTCTCATACTTACTTTTCGGTAATTCAACTCGACCTGCTCGACATAATCACTCGAGCTACGTTCTCGTGATTTTGTCGCCGAGTTCTCGTTGAATTGCCTGCACGTAAGTGTTCGAAAACGAGCATAGAAAAATATCCGGCCTAATCTGAGCTCTCGTGATATTACTTACGAAAATTCTATAGACGTTTCATTCGATAATACGTTTTGAGTATTTTGAGGATGAAAATTTCTTCTGATTTTGCGAAAAAACGAATCTGAAAAACCGTGATGTTTAGGAATAGTATTTTCTGATTTTTTTCGAACGCTCAATCTAATTATGCAATAATATATAGGGTGTTCCATTTGAAAGAACTCAACCTTTTTTTGAATTGTGGTTCGTTTGAAGTTGAGAATTTATACCCAAGTGTTCCTCCAGGTGATGTCAAAATATTAATCGAAAACGTGTTGAATTCAAATCATATTAACCACATAATTAAATCAGAAAAATGGAATCTGTTGGACGTTAGCATTGAACAAAATTATTTTTCTTTCAACAACATCTATTACAGTAGTGAAAATGGTTTGATCATGGGAAATCCTTTGAGTCCACTTTTAGCAGAGATTTTTATGAATAATATTGAACAGAAAATTCATACACATCCACTCATTTCCAAATTTCTTTGTTGGTATAGATATGTTGACGACATCTTAGTATGTTTCATTGGAACTACTCGTCAATTAGACTTATTTCTTAATTTCATTAATTCCATCCATTTGAACATTAAATTCACGATAGAAATTGAACAGAACGATTCCATTAATTTTTGGACTAAACAAAATAATAATCATGTCTTTTCGGTCTTTCGTAAACCAACACATACTGATACAATTATACATAACAACTCATTACATCGAATTCAACACAAAGTTGCAGCTTTAAACAGCATGGTACATCGGTTACTCAATTTACCTTTATCAGTAGAAGATTATAATAAAGAGTTAAACATCATCAAACAGATAGCCATTAATAATTCATATAATCCGGATATGATAGATCTAATCATTGGTGAAAAATTGTATCAGAAAGCAGTAAATGAAGTATATCCTATTCATAAAGACTATAAAATATTCAACAGTTTAACATTCTGCGGTTCTGCAAGTACAAATATTAAATCCTTTCTCGTCAAACAAAATCTTAATATAACTTTCAAAACTTCTAATAACTTAGGTAAACATATTAAAAATAATAAATCTCGTGTTGAAAAATCAAGTAAATCAGGAATCTATAAACTCAATTGCGGTTCTTGTGATAAAATTTATATCGGTAGGATCTATAGGAGTTTTGGCATAAGAACATCTGAACATAAACGTAGCTTCGATAAAAATAAATCTGATTCAAATTATTCAAACCACCTAATAAAAGAAAACCATTCCTTCAATAAAAACTTTGACATATTACATATAAAATCAAAAGTTCAAAATTAGATCTCCTAGAAGCATTAGAAATAAATAGATACAAACATTCGGACAAGCTTTTGAATGAACAGGTAGATGTGAATTATTCACCCCTACTTAACTTGTTTAATTAGTTTTTATTACCTTTCATACTAACTGTACAATGGCTCGGTGTGGATTTTCCTGTTATTCATCCAACATGTTCTACGATTTGTTTATAATACCATACTCTTCATTCTGTTTGTCATTCTTGATAAAGCTGCTGTGTCAGCGAAACGTCGTCGAATTTTTTCAAATAAAGTGTAGATTAAAGTTAAACCTTGTGTTTTTATCTCATTTAGAACACAACTTTGATAATTTTAAGGGTTTGAGACATCCTGGATAATGTGAAAATAATTTTGAAAAGCTTCTCATATATCCGAAAAGAAATATAATCGTAGTTCGGTATTTAGGTCATAATATTCCGTGCCGAATAGCCTGGACAACCCATATAACATTCTTGTTGTTGCCTGGCTTCGCCATAGAGCAGAACTGACCAGTTTCACTGATCTTTTTCAAGAGTCTATTGATTCTCTTCCATTGTAATATTTCCTTCCTAAAGGTAAAACGAATATAAAGCCTCATGCTCAATATGAAGCAAGGATCACTATCCATTTCTGATCCCCAGATACTTTTAATGGGTTCTTTGGCGTGAAAACACTGTATACTGATATCCATCTTAAAAGCTATTTTTTTTCAAGAATTATGAATATTTGTACTCTACACTCATGAATTGATTGGTCTCAAATCGTTGTATAACAACAGTGATTAAGAAATAAGCATTTGAATTGGTTACAATGTTGTTAAACATTACATACAATTTATTTCGAGTTATTGTAGACACATACGTGTTTCATTGCGAATATAAGCATTTTATAAACTATATTTCTCTTTGAAAAGGCTAATTTTAATAGTTAATTCGCGCATTAAGACTAGAATCTCTCAGCAGAACTCATACATTATAGAGATTGCATTATCCCGCAATTTATGTTCAGAGAAAACAAAGAAGCTTCGGTTACATCGAACGTCTGCCTTTAAACTCACAGTCTCATTAAAATTGAAATGTATGCAGAAATATTCTATATCTAGTTCGGTCAACGCCTCCTTCAACATTCAGTTTCCATTTTTAACGCCAATCAATCTCATGTAATTGCGCCAGATTAGAAATATATGCACACCTGTTTTTATCCAGCGCTCTGGTTTTCATCTGAGAACACTCGATGAATTCTGAAGACCGATTTTTATACGTCTCGTTTTTCCTGATTGTAAATGAACTGGTCATCATTAAAATTACGGGATAATGAGACCGGAATTTACGCGTTCACGTGATTTTAATATGTTCGGACGTTAAGTGTACAAGCTGCGTTCGGAAATGATCCATCGATGTTCTATTAGAGATGCAGATTTGGTCCTTGTTATTCCTGAAAGCTGTTTGGAATAATGATGAGGGATCTGGTGTTGATGAAATCGTTTCAGTTCAGTCGCCTTTGGCATAAAAAATTATAATTCGTCACAGAGATTCTAATATGGGTAATGGTTAGACTAAATGCTGATAATCAATGAGAAAACTGAAGAAGTGAGATTCCGAATGAATCAAGGGTCCGCGTGCCAGCTCTGATAATTCGTGATGTTGTGTTAACCCATCCAAGGTTAAAATGTTTGAAGATTAAGTATACAGGGATATCCACCGGGACCGTCCGTTAAAAACTTTTTAAGTTCCAATTACAATTTCTAGCTGAAATTTTATACGCGGCCATAACTAGCGATTTCCAATTGGAGTGAAATATTTTCGAAGTGATACCGAAAGTGGGTCATCACTTTGTTATTTCAAATGGCAAACTACCTTTTTAAACGGTTTTATTTAGCTCACCCCGTTTGTTTTATTTATTCTTGGGTCAAATTTAGTAATTCAAATTTCACCCTCTTCCTGTCAACCGATTAATCTGAAATTTTGTATACACTTTGGATTTTGGTGACAATACAATTATATTTATTCATTATCATTATAAATACAAGATGGCCGCCGCTACAAAATGGCGGATAACATAGCTTCTATCAATCCCATCAATATGGGTATCAAATGAAAGGGCTCAACAATCAAAATACAATATACTATAAAAAATTGAAATCCAAGATGGCGGCCGCTACAAAATGGCGGATAACGTAGGTTTTATCAATCCTATCAATATGGGTATCAAATGAAAGTGCTCAACCAGTAGAATACAATGTATCCAGCCTGAATTCACCACCCAAGTCAAGATTTTGTATCGTGTTGAGGACTGTGTGGCGTTAGGGTGGCTAAAAATGATACGTCGTTAGCGGTACACCACCCAAGTTAAGGTGAAAGGTTAAAACGCGCCGAGAACTGTATGGCATTAGGGTGGATAAAAATGATATGTCGTTAGCGTCGAACTCAGATGTATGTAACAGATGTACCTTCCGTCCGAATTGATTTCTCAAGAGACGGAGTACATCTTATACACCCGAAAGCCATACAGTTTCCAGCTAAGTACAATTATGGGATAGCTGAAAGAAGAATGTTGCCTTTAATACTATCATGGGCTTCTACAATACATAAAATGCAGGGCAGCACTGTGGATCACGCAGTCGTATACTTAGGTGCGAAACTGTTTGAAGAAGGTCAAGCCTACGTGGCTCTTAGTAGAGTAAGATCTTTGCAGGGACTACGTATAGAGGAGTTGGATTGCAATAAACTAACGGGCAAGAAACCTTGCAATAATGAAGCACTAAATGAATTAAAAAGAATGCGAAATAAAAACTAAAAACTAGAAAATAAAAATAGGTAAAAAAACTTTTTAAGTTAAACGGTTTTATGTTAAACATACATTGCACTGTTTAAGATAAATGTACTAAAACCAAAAATAATAAAATAGATACAGTCATGGGAATATAAACATATGCATAGACTAGACTAAAATAAAACCGTGGGGCACGTCAATTGTCTACAATCGTTGATTAAAATGTTTGTTTTGTAATGTTACACTATAATTATTAGGCAGTTGTGCAACCGACAACGATGGACGTGTGATAAGTAGGGCTAGAATGTGGAAACAAGCTAGCAAGCTCGATTATAAGCGAGTTTTAGGGTTTCATAGTGGTGAGCGAGTAGTACTTTTGTCATATGTTTTGTCGATTAAAGACAAACAACAAGCAGTGAAACGATTCCTCGCCAGCCAGCAGTGTGAATGTCCAACGATAAACTAGTTAAAACATCTCTTTTATTTACATGGAGTGTATAACTATTAGAATTTCCATGAGCAAGAAAATAGTAAATAATTTCCTCACCGTCTGCGGGCCAACCACCTAACGACGAATTAAACGATTCTTCTATCGCACATTAAGTCGATAATTTGTAGACAATTGACGTGCCCCACGGTTTTATTTTAGTCTAGTCTATGCATATGTTTATAATTCCCACGACTGTATCTATTTTATTATTTTTGGTTTTAGTACATTTATCTTAAACAGTGCAATGTATGTTTAACATAAAACCGTTTAACTTAAAAAGTTTTTTTACCTATTTTTATTTATTATACATCTAGAATCGACATTTGAGCAAGGCATAAAATACCCAAGTTATTGGCACTTATCTGTCAAAACTTTTAACATTCCTTTCACCTCATCGAACGACTTTTTTCACCGAGAATGCGAACCTGCATATTTTTCTGCCCTGTCGCCAATTACTTCCGCTCTTTCCTGTAGTTCTTTATTCCTGTTCAATTCTCTCTAGCCTTTTTCTAACATTTTACTTACTCACTATTTTCCCTAGGCCAAGCTCCTAATTTTATTCGTTTACTTACTTCTGTACTTATGCCACATTTTCGTTTCATGTTTTAAGCAGAGCACTTCCTCCCAAACTCTCATTTGGCATTTTTGTCTCATTTTATTGATCGAGATATTTCTCTGAAACACTTTCCTAAGATTTTCTCAAGGCACTCACCATTAACATTATTTTATGGAAAAGCGGCCAGAATAAAAAACGCGACTTTTCTTTGTCAAGTACAACGCGTTCCTTTGATAAAACCGCATTTTGCCGCTAGCAGATTGTTATTTCATTACGTAATAAGTTCTTCTAGTTTAGTTACCTACTTATTAAAAATTTTTTAATCTATTCAAAAAGCACTCGCGATGGACCGTTTGAGCACCCCTACCATAAACTCATTTAATCATTTAAGTCATAATATCGCCTCCAACAATGCTTTTCATATAAGATCTCAAAACGGAAATGAATACCATAATATAAATAGCCTCCAACAACAATATACTAACCTCTTTTATAAATAAAATCATTAGACGCAAAGAACAATATTGAACATCACAATCATTATATTGCATTCAAGAAAAACCTGAAGAAAGATATGATAGTTTTAATCTTGTTGACCCGCTTTCTCATAAATTAAATCATTATTTTTCAAAATTTTCTGAAGAAGTCGTAGTCTTAGCAAATTCTAATAATATAATAATAATATCGTTTATTTAGCATTGCTAATAATATACATCAAAAAATATGAAGATTTACTATCATATCAAATATTTACTATATCTACTTAATATTGAAAATTTTCGATTTAAAAGAATAAAAACAAACAAAATAAAATAGAATAACACTCGACTGTAAGGTACGCTTTATTTGCAGTAACCTCATAAATTTAGTTTGACACTCACAATTTTTAATACTTTCTGGTAATTTATTTAAACCCTATTGAAAACTGCAATTAATGAATGTCGTTTAGCTTATGCAGGTCAATCATTTACAAATTTTGAATGCAGATTCAAAGAACACATATCATCAAATCATATCTTAAATATCTGAGCAGATTCAACCATTTCACAATAGTTTTAGGCAAAATCAGAGTTCTCTACAAATGCAATAAAAGAAGAAGAATGAATCTGTTGGAAAGTGTGGAAACTAATAAACTTAGGAAAACCACACATTATACTACTCCTAATAGCCAAGTGGAAATCAATAATTCTCCCTATTAAACATTTAGGCAAGAAATATATAATTTGATTGAGGAGATCGTTACTTGATGAAAATTGATATACATATTTTCAATGAAATAAAATTAAAGTATTTAGATTTTCACTATATTAACAAAACTATGACCAGTTTCACCACACTGTGGCTTCATCAGATAGATACGAACTGATGATTTCCTAGTTAATGTTACAATAGGTACAAGAGGTATGTTGGAAAACCCATCGGAGTTACTTATTTTATGACTTGAAAAGATTGAGTAAAGGAGAAGGATTTGGATCTAATTGACTATCAAGTAACCAACCTGAATTCTTTTCTTTGTAGATCTCTAAAATTTCCAATAGATTGTGTTTTTGGCTGTTATTTTCATTGTGTAAAATTTTGAAATTATCATTAAAGTTATGGTTTTCTTCGTGTAAGTGACTAGAATAATGGGAATCTGATTTATGATAATTAAAACTACGTTTGTGATCGGATAATCTAACTTTGAAATTTCTGAATGTTCTACCAATATAAATTTTATTACAATCCCTGCAAGACAGTTTATAAACACCGAATTTATTACTTTTATCAATTTTAGATTTGCAGTTTTTGATATGTCGGCCTGAAGAATTATCAGTTCGGAATGCTATATTGAAATTATAATGCGAGAAGAATGATTTTAATTTTAGACTAGGATTACCAATATAAGTTAAGCAATTGTATTTTGTGTTTGAACTCTTTATATTTGGAAATACTTCCTGGATTGCTTTTGAAATTTTTGCGTGAAATCATGTTCTCAATCATAGTTGGACTGTAACCGTTATTGACTGCTATTTGTTTAATTATATTTAGCTCTTTTATGAAATTATTTTGTGACATTGGGATATTAATGAGTCTATGTACCATACTATTGTAAGCTGCTAATTTATGTGGATAAGGATGTGTAGATGAGCTGTGAATAGTAATATCTGTATGCGATGGCTTATGAAAAATAGAAAAATCATGTTTGTCGTTAATTTTAGTAATTGTTGAATCCAGGAAGTTGATGAAGTTTTCTGTTTCTATCTCTAACGTGAATTTAATATTATCGTGAATTTTGTTAATGAATGTTTTGAATGACTCTAATTGTCTGTTTGTGAAACAACAAATCATATCGTCGACATATCTAAACCAATAAATAAAGTATTTGAATAACGGATGTTCTTGGAGAGTTTTGTCAATATTATCCATGAAAATTTCAGCGAGCAGAGGGCTCAGAAGATTACCCATGATTAAACCTTTTTACTATTATATAATACTCCATTGAAGTTAAAATAATTTTGTTCTAAACAAATTTCTAAAAGGTGTAGGATTTCTGATTGAATTATCGGATTGACTTTATTAATAAAGTCCAAGTTTTATTTTATTGAAAAAAACAAGAAATATATCTTATTATCATATTTTTACCTAATTTATTATTCAGTACTTGAAGATGACCGAGAGGAAGAAACTGGTCGTGAATAAACAAATAAATATGGAAAACTGATTATAGTGTTTTTTTCTTTCATGTTTTCAAATGGATTTCCACAAAGTAAATATGTCATCAATATCACTTATTGTATAGACTCGTCAAATACCGCATTAAATTTCCACAACTTATATTCGATTATAATTAATTCCTGTTTTCTTAGTTCAATTGAAAAAGAACTCTTGTTAGTCAAGCTTAATATTTCTTAAACACTTCAGTAATATTCAAATAACGAGATTAATATTATTCATGTTTGTATGCACTTATACTCTCATCATAATAACGATGTAAACTTGTAACAAACCGTGCTGTGAACATATTCGGGCAGTATAATTACGTATATTCAACCATAATATTTTATAAATAATAGTTCTTCGTTCCGAAGATAAGATACATCGATTAAGAATTCAAATTAGCATAACCCTTCTGAAATTCAAAAGCATGAAAAATTCCAATGTAAATAAGAAATTTTTCTTTCATTTCAAGTTTAACGTTACCGTTTAATCTGCAGATAAAACTGAAATTAAACTATAAAAAGGAAATATGTTTTATTCCATATATACTTAACAACTTATTAAAACGCTATTTGAAGATTCCATTTACATAGTAATGTCTTTATTTTCATTTATCGCGCGTACTATCCGTTTTGCTCCTGGATCGGGAAGACGTGAAATTCCTCAACTGATTCAACGAAAACTCATTAGTTATAATTAGAATTTGTTTGCATTTTTAGCACTTCCATATAATTCAATACCACCTTCGTGTTCGTTTCGCTAAAGCGAAAATAATGCAGATAAAACGGTTTTATTGATATTAAGATCGAAAAGTCCATAAGTTAACATAATGTGACTATTTTCCCTAAATAGTCACTCTTTCAATTCAGAATTTGAAATCCTACATTCTGGATATAGAGGTATAAAACTCAACCCAACCTATATTTGTAGTATTCATTCGCTGTTGACGAAGATACTGTGTGTCCAAACGCGTCGAGCATTTAATAATATATTTTAGTAGCAATCATCGTTTACTTGTATTTGTAAATACAAGTTTCTTGGTAGTCTAGATAATTTTGTTTCTGAAGGATGGTATTGGGGCAGATTTAAAAAAAACTGTGGGGCAGTTATGAGTAAAATGTTCAAAAGTGCCCCCAGCTATTTGAACAAATGATGTTTATTTATTTATAAAAATGAATATAATTAAATAAGTTCATTTTATATCCTCTTACAGTTAATAATCACAATGGTAAGAAATTACAAAAAGTAAAAAGAAAGTGATGTTAACGAAGAAGACGCCGAGAGAGCTGTATTGCTATAGTTGTCAATGATAGCATGGAATTGAGGAACGCTGCTGCTATATATAATATAAAACCAACCACATTGTACTATAGAGTAAAGAAATATAAAGAGAACGTAATGCCATAAAATATACTATAGCAGCAAACACACTGTGCATCAAGTTTTCACTAATGATGAAGCTGTCCAAAATGAATTATGGTCTTACCTACTCACAAGGTCGAAAATTGGTATATCGATATGCAGCAACATTAGATAAGTGTCCTGAAAATGGTTAGACAACAAGAGTGCGGGCATTGAATGGATGAAAAACTTTATGAAAAGGCACCCAGTAATATATTTGCGTAAACCTGAAAACGCCAGTCTTTCCAGATCAACCAGCTTTAATAAGCATAATGTCATGATGTTTTTTGATAATTATGAAAGAGTGTTACAACGTGGAAATTATGCTCCAGACTGCATCTATAACTTAGACGAAACAAATATTATGACCGTTGTTCAAGCACCCAATGTTATTGCTAGAACAAGTCAAAAGTAAGTTGGACAAAGTGTTTTGGCGGAAAAAGGTCAATTGATCACTATGTGTGGTATTGTAAATGCTCTCGGAAAAACCATTTCTCCGGTTTCCATTTTTTCAAGAGCTAGGTTTGACGAAACTATGCTTATTGGAGCTCCAGTTGGAAGTGTCAGGTTTGCCAATAGTCCTACTATGAGTTGGATGACTGAAACTTGATTTCTGAAAGTTTTACAACACATTGAAGAAACGGCTAGATGCACCACAGAAAATAAAATTCTTTTACTCCTTGACAATCATGAGAATCATTGCACCATCGATGCTAACAGACCATGTCCTTAATCAGGCATCTAAACTCGCATCATGCCTTCTACGATTGCCCCTAAAGTGTGAGCACAGGAAATGTAACAGGGGACCATACTATCTTATGTATGATTCAGTAAACGAGTGAAAAAACCTGTGGAAAAAAAACTCGTTTCCCTGCAGCAATAGGTTGTCTGTTAATGGTGTGTTAGTGTCGTGTGTACAAAAAGAGAACCAAAAATTTTTCTGCTTGCTTTTTGCTTTTTCTCTCATTGTCATCTTGCACTCCATGATTTCCAGGACTTCTTCACGAAGACAAGAGTAAAAAGGCAGGGGAATTGGGACAGAAAAAATCAGTAACAATGGGAAAAGAAAAACAGCAGAAAAATATTTCATCAATATGTACCTAACTAGGTGTAGCCCTTGCCTTATCAACATACACCATGGAAAAAACACTAGGGTGTAGCAAAAACTAACCTCTAAATAGACTTAAAGTTCTCTACCCAGTTAATGAAATTATCTGAAACGGAATGAATTTCTTGAAAACCACCCGTAAAATGGTAAATAGGACAATCGAGGACTAAATGTCCTATTGTTTCTTCAGCTGCGCCACATTCACATGCTGGACTTTCTACAGTATTCCATTTGAACAACATACTATTATTACGACCACGTCCTTTTCTGAGACGATTTAATGTACACCCATTTTTCCTACTTATATCGAAACCTGCAACCTTTTTGAAGAATCCTCTATGAGGAGTTTATTAAAAACATCAACTTCCTGCCATTCAGTTTTCCAAAGATCAACAGCTTTCACCCGTGTACGCAAAAAGTCAATCGACCAAATAGGTTTCCTAAATTTTTATCTCAATTTAGGTAATGAGTGATACTTATCCCAAGACGATTTAAGAACTAATTTCCTGCGATTATGGGAAGGAACTATATTACAAATAACCGGAAGCCATGGGGTAGCAGTTGAACTGATACATCCACTTATAACTTTCATAGAACAGTTCAACTGAGAATCAATCTTATTGATATGAACACTATTCAACCACACCTGACAGCAATATTCTGCTGCTGAAAATACTAAAGCTAAAGCAGTAGTTCGCAAAGTAGAGACTCTGGCGCCCCAATTAGATCCAACTAGTTTATGTAGTATATTGTATTTTGTTTTCAACTTCTGACATAATTTATCAATATGAAATTTGAAAGTCAAAGAACGATCCGAGATATGTTGGAGTGAAATTATGAGTTAATAGTGATTGATTGAATAATACACTTAGTTGCCTATCCTTCTCATGATTATTCAGATGAAAACAAGAAACCTCAGTTTTCGAAGGATTTGGACATAAACGCCATTTTTTGAAGGAAATGTTTAATTTTGCAAGATAAAACAGCATAACACTGTTGATATTTCCCCCTCATTGTACACATGAACTGCAACCACTCCACGTTGCAGCAAACAATCTGTGTTAACTCCTGTGGAAGATATTGATGGCCCACCAGAGCAAGGCAGATCTTTCACCAGATCTCCGCTGCTGTTAGATGCACTGTACAACTCGTATACACGTGTTCTTCATATGTCAATTCACCGTAAGCCTTCTGTAACATTTTCAGCGATTCGGCACACGAAATTCCACTTGTAGTACAAAATTTGAGACAAATTCTTTGTTCGATATTTTATCCAAAGTGAAAATACCAGAGCATGCTTGTGAGAACTGCCAAAATCTAGCACTGTAAACAAACTACATGACAGATCGCGTTCAGCATAGTAAACAGTTGGGCCAACTTAACAACAACAAAACATTTAGCAATCGTTTCAAGCAGATTTTTTAAATAATCAAATCCCTGTACGTTTCTGGCAGAATGTACCTATATGTATATTCAAAGATTTTAGATAATCAATTATTATCATAACTAATAAAAAGAGTGATTTCCCTTCAAAATCCATCATTGATATCGCGTTCATCAATTTGAGTCCATTAGACCCTTCTAGAACTAAATTAACGAGTCGCCATTGACCAGAATCATTCAGATAACAGAAGTGACGGAACACCTGTTGAAACGAGGGAAAATATGAGCACTCAATCATACAGATAAGAATCTAGAGATATTCATTCAAATTCAAGTAGATTATTTCATCCATATATCTTGCTAAACGATCTGAATTTCGCAATCATCCATAAAGAACCTTTGATTGCCCCCATAAATCTAGTTGTCCAGGTTTTATCAGTGGGCAAAATCCTATTAGGCAAGGCTAATAATTTTAATGCATTGGTCGCAGTCTTCAAGCTATACGTTGTCCTTATTAGAAACGATAAAATAGATAATGTTAATTAAGTGAAGTCCATAAAAAGGCATCTTTGATATTGGTGCACCATTATACCACTAAAAAGATTTAAATAGCGGCAGGGTATTAGAGGGTCATATTAAACGAGTTTCACTTAAGGATATTCTTATAGCAATTGAATTCCTTCATACTTCAATATTAAATCGGATTGTTTTTCGATAAGTATAATTTTGACGAAATCAAGTTCTTAATATTATGAGTATTGTGTTTTGGTTTTCATTTAATGAATAAAGTGGAAAGATCTTTTGATTCGCCTCTTCAGTAATTATTGATAAAAATTAGAACGTTCCATATAAAGTACCTGAGGCATTTAACGCCCACCTAACTTAAAATATTTTTTTGATATGCTTTCGAAATGGACCCAATCTTGTCATGTTAAAATCAAACATATTTTCTGAATTGAAAGATGATAGTTGTGTAATTATTTATAACTTCCTCGCTGATAACGTAATATTAAAAGCCTTTATTTGGGCGTTATTAGAAATACTATGTTGATTAGCGCCTGCTTGCAAAATTAGATGCTACACGAGTAAAAAATAAATTTACTGGTTCAATAATCTAATAAAACATAAGAGTCATTTATAATTGATAGTATTGATGATTTATTTTATGGAAATTCATTTTAAAATAAAACGAAATGAGACACTATTGTCACTTTTCCACAATGTATTCAATAATCACGACTGGTTTAGACCCTACGGTTATTTTCAAGTTAATAACAATATAATACATGAGTAGGCAAGTACAAGTACAGAATGAAATTTATCCTAAATATTGAGTAGTGGGGATCCATTATGCTCTAGTTGGCTGTTGAGGGTAATAAATTGTGGGTTTTTACATAGTTTGTTAATCTCCAAACTTTCCAACAAATTCATCTCTCTCCGTTTGTTACATTAAAGAAGGATTTTAAGATTCTTCAATGATATCCAGTGGTTAGTTGATTTAATGTGTTCAAATATTGGCGAATTTTTATCTGAGGAAATATGTTCCTTGTATGTAGCTTCAAAACTTCTCTTGTTTGTCTGACATAGGTTACCTGACATTCATTGCATTTGATTTGGTAAATTCCTGATTGCTTGAATTTATCGTTCTTTGTTTGGCATTGAATAATAATCTGCTTAAATTGGGGACGTTTGAGAATGAAGTAGTTATTTTCAATTTGGAGAAATAGTTACTGCACTCCGGTTATTTCCTTGTCTGTTTTGAATTTGCCGTTTTCCGGGGTGATTTCTGGTCCTTTGTTCAGCAGATCCGTTTGTATTTCATCGAAGAAATTGTTCGATAGATTTATGAATCTAGGATGAAAAGTGATATCTGATCGTTCGATAACATCTGTTTGGATCATAGGTTGCTGAGGCTTCAGTTTTCTTTTTTGTTTTCTAAGGTTGAAAGTTTTTATGCAGGTCAAGAATTGGAGGAGTTGCCATTAGCTGTTGTGAATGAAATATATTTCCACAAGATGGTGCATCTCCTCACAACACACAACACAAGGGATGTCTCGAGATATCTCGACGTAATTTTTCTCGAAAAAGGGATAGGTACAAATGGTCCCATAAGATGGCAAGATAGGTTGCCAGATTTGAGTCCAAACATTTGTTAGAACCAAACAACAATTAATAATATTAATTATAATAATTAATTAATTATAATTAAATAATGTTGTGAGGGGAACCATTAATCTTGTGCGATTTTGTGTTCGTTTTCGGTGTTTCCTCTTATGTTAGTAACTTTCACACCCCGTAAAAAATGAGCAATTAAATTTTCAGATACAATCTTGTATTTTCGTGATAAGAGGTGTTGAGGTAAGCCAATTGTCACTGTTCATGGCCTTCTAGAACGAAAGATGAAAATTTGATTTGATTGACAATTGCTAAAAAAGATTGTGCTTTGTTTTCTCTCAAAAATATGTCAAATAGTCGTAGGATGAGGAGGATATACAGGAGTATTTGAAAATCGAAACTTGATTATGTCAAACATTCAAATTCAAAATCCTATTCCCAAATTTCATCAAAATATTCCAAATAGACAAAAGTTACAGGGATGGCCCTAGTTTCAGTTACACACGGTAGGTGTTATCTCTGAGTTTCAGAGGGTCATTCATGGGATCTGTGGGCATCAGTTTATATAAATCATTTTCGATATTGACAGAATTCGAAATTCCAAAGGTCATTCACCCCTTTCTTTTTATTTCACATCTATTTATTCTCAGTGTTTTCGGCATATTCAACAGATATGTTCATAACATCTTTCTCAAATGACTGCACCATTTCGTGAACTTTGGCGTTGTTATCGTTTCTAGTTGCAGTTTTGGACATCTGTCTCCCAACAGACGACATAACAACTAGTCCAAAATGACTGAAACTCTGGTTAGTATCTGTCAACAGACGAACAATAAAAATTCACTAGCTTTTATTTACGGGTGCTGCCATCATCACGTAGGGATCGAAAACTTTTACGACGATCCTCGTAGAAAATATCGAGAAGGAGCGCTGGTGGCGAATATTCGAAATCATCCTATATCTATTAATCGAAGAGAGCTGAGTCGATTTTGTTTCCGGAATATTTAGTTTCACGAAAAAACTAGTACTGTATTGTGAAAACCACATTCCACGATCTCTTATATTAACGGAGATACCATTCAAACGTATCAAAAATGAGACACACTGTACATGTCGACCTTTCAATATACATTCACGATGATATAAGAATACATCGATCAATAGCCATAAATATCTCCATAGCTCGCGTATGACTCCGATTACTGAAAGCTCTGGGATATGTCAACATGGCCAACAGCAACTTTGATCGTCGATATGGTTTTATGGAAGATGTAGCCACGGACCGCCAAAGAAGCAAAATATTCTACGACATTGAACCGTGTGTATAATTGCGAACAAACCAATCGTTCGCATAACGTCAATTTATGAACGGTTCAAGAAAGTCCGTCAAATGTAACCAAGCTTCGGCAGTTCTAGGAAAAGATTTTGCCTGATATAAACTATCTACACGATTTAGAGATACCATTACTCTTCGCTTATGTCTGTGAAAGATCGTTTATTTCTTTGGGTTGCTTGAGCGATCCATGGAATTCTATATTTATTAAAAAACTCATGAAATTGAAAGGACGTATTGATGAGTGTTTCAAACATGCTAAAAACTTTAAGGGAAATATGTTGTGGAAATTAAGTGAAGTCTGTGTATAAGTATTAAGTTAATGAAGATTAACTGCCATAGAAAGATGTAAAAATTATATTTTTGTCTCTGATGGGAAAAAACATGAAATTACTTTTTCCCTGAAGAAAAATTAATTTTTTCGCAGAGTGAAAGTACTTATTCAATTTCAGAACATTTTAATACACTTATTGTTCTGAAATAAATCGAAAACTCCAAGCGTTTTACACTGTCATGTTATTCAAGAGCTTACAGTTTTTGAAAAACATAAGACTTGTATTTATGTTCTTGTAAAACAACTTGTACAGTGTACACCAGGCCCGGTTTCTACAGATAATTGTTGAACAGAGGTTCCTAGATTCGCTACTACACTCAAGAAGACAATCAATTCCGTTTCTTCATTAAACTTCTTTGTGAGACTTTCCGATTTTTTATTGAACCGAAGTTTTCTTTGAGTCTTGTGAGGCTCTGGTTCATCACGATCTGGAAACCGTTCTCGATATAGTCGAAATCATCGAGCACCATTTCTGTCAGATCAAAAATCTGTAGTGAGGAAGATATGACCTATCTAATGGTGTATTGCAAAAATGTGTCCCATTTAAATTTTTTAACTCGAGAATGAGATTCAAATCACATACTAATGGAAAATTTCGACGGTGATAGATCATAAATATAATGCAAACACAATTTCTCCATGACCATCACTGAATGTAATAATTCAGAAATCATTTTTAATTTAATATAATTTAAAAATTGACACTTGACTTTTGTGTTTTTCAAGCATTTTCATTTTATACTAGATACTGAATATTCCGCAATTGAACCAAACATCTTCAATGCCATGAATTTCAAAACAGCGTCAGTGTCAAATGTAAATGTCAATATCATAATAAGAAAAGTTATTGTTCAAATAAGATTATGTGTGAAAAGTCCAGTGTATTTGACATAGAACTTGAAGACATATACAGATTCTTCTGCTCGAAATAAGTCGATTTAGGCCAACTAACCTACTATATGAAAAGTTTCTTCGTTTGGCCGATAGAGGTCGCAAAATCCAAAGATTTTTTCTTATTTTTCAAATAATTCGAGAACAACAAGATCGATAGAAACCATATTTAGTATGCGTAATCAGGTGCATTATTCATGTTTTTCAGTAATATACTCAATGACCTTGACGTTTTACAAATGACTCTAAAAACTCGAATGTGTTTTTAATCAATCATAATTCATCAACTGTTTGAGCATAAAAATATCACATTTGACCATGTTGGCTTTGAATTCATTCCTGTGGTCTGGCAGATTGTCATCTTATTGAGTTTGACAACCAATTGTTGACACAACAGTGTTCCTTAAGTTCTTAACTAGGTATTTTGGTAACTCTGAAATGGTTGATATGGTTATGGTGTACGGATTTTGTCAAGACAATGGACGTGAAAACGCGAAAGTATATGCTGAAAGGTTTCCAGATCACATAGTGCCGAACTACCAAACGTTTGGAAATCTGGAGCAGCGCTCCAGATATTGAGAGAACTCTATACCTCCACTTCAGCAGGAAAATCCTATTTACTGACGAATGCACTTTACTAGGTCTGGCATCTAATCTAACCTAACCTAACCTTCACAATGAACACGTGTACAGTGTCGAAACTTCACATGCTTTTACGAGTACACATGTTCAGGATCGATTCAAAATTAAGGTATGGATTTTAGTAATTGGGATTTCATTATTAGTCCGGTAGTGAGTCCAGACCGATTAAATGGAGATGGATATTCGAATTTTTTGCAAGAACTTTTACCAGATTCGTTGGAAGATATTTCAGTATTACTGCGTGCAGAAATGTGGTTTACATACGATGGTGCACCTCCTCACTTCACTTTAGCGGTTCGCGAGTTCTTACATGCACAGTATGCGAATCGTTGAATCGGAAGGGGAGCTGATGATCCTGCAAGTTAGCCAGCATGATTTCCCGACATGACACCGTGCGACTTCTTTCTTTGGGGTGCTTTAAAATTTAGAGTTTACTCTTCTCCAATGGACACCTGAGAAGAGTCAGATGTGATAATTTTAAATGAGGCCACCTCTTCAAAAATGACCCTGAAGTAATGCCAAAGGTCCAATTTAATTTTTAAAGAGAATTAACTCCTGTTTTCAGAAGAATGGTGAAATTTTTCAACATTTACTATAGTTGAATAAAATTTTGGGTTCAAACTAATTAATCGTTATTCTGAAGTGATTTGTTTTTTCTTATTTAGTTTCCAAGTGGCAAACCAGTTTTCATATTTTTGAATAGTCATTGTGAAAAACTTATTGAATTTCTTGATTTTTGTACTAGTGAATTTTCTATTCGCTCGATCCGATTCAGCAACCTAGAAAACATAATTTTGTCAACAAGAGGTTGTCAAGCATAATAAAATGACAATCTGCCAGACTACAGAAACAAATCCGAAGCCAACGTGATAATTTTGACTTGCTAGGTGGTTGAAGAAATGAAATTGAAAAACTTTTGTTTGTGATTGGACCGCTCACCATATCAAAATTTCTCAGAGGACAAAAAGTTTGATAATTAGCCTAGCTACTCAATGTCTAAAACAATTTTGCCCAAATGCAATTGAAAAATTATGATTAAAAACACGTTCGAGTTTTTAGGGACACTTGTAAAACTTCAAGGTCATTGAGTGGATCACTAAAAAACGTGAATAACGCACCCAATTACGCATTCCAAATATGGTTTGTATCAATCGAGTCGTTCTCAAATTATTTGAAAAATAAGAAAATAAATCTTTGGATTTGGCGACATCTAGCGGCCAAATGAAGAAACTTTTCATATAGGAAGTTTGCCTAAATTGACTTATTTCGAGCTTAATAAACTGTGGTATAACGTTGTACACGCAATTCACGAAGACCCTGTATTTTACCTGAATATATAAATATCCAAATAATATAATCGAGAACTTGTGCTGCAAAACTCAAAATATTAATACGAAAAGTCGTATGTACTGTTCAGACGTTGGCAACAAGAAAAGAAAACGAACTCCTTTCCTGAAAAAGTGTTACTTGCATTAAAATGAAAAATGGAAATTCTCGATTCTATGGAACTTTTATTCAATTATAAAAGCAACAATAAATGTTAGACACACAATTTGAATCTCTCTTAAAACGGTGTTGTGAAAATTGAATAGCTTAGAATTCGAAGATTTTTACAAAAGAAAATATTGAACAATATGTAAAAATTGCTTCGGATGGGATATATTTAGCTACACATGAAAAAATTATAATTTGAATAACGATTTTAATCAAATTCAGTTTATATTGTTAGGTCGACCTTGTCATTGGTGTTTTGAGGGTCCTAATACACAAACTAAGAAACTAAGACAGCAATCACGATTGATTTTCATAATATCGTACTGAAATATTGGGTTCTGATACCTTGTAATACTCCTTCTAATTATTTTTCATTAATTTCCAAAAACATAAAAGTACACGGCAAGTATTTGGAATAAAAAAACTTGGTAATATGACCAAACAAATTTCTGAATCTAAACAATCCAGAACCACAGTTTTCGCCATACTTCTGCGACAACATTAGTATATGCAGGTCTGGATATAACAACACTAAATAGACATGGAGTCTGCAAATCTTCTCAAGAAGATGAAGGATACATAGAAACTTCCCTTCAGATTCGAATAAATATTGAAAATCAGTTAGTTTCGTGAATTAATGCAGCTAATTCGGCAGCAACCGCCCCGTCATCTGTAAGTTCTTAAGGTTTCACGACTGTTCAATCTATCTATAATAATCAGTACATTTTGAGTTTTGAAAAAGAAACTGAAAATGTGTCTAGTGGGCCAATTTTCAATTTCAATAAATGTTCGAATCTATATGTATCAATGTTAAAAAATATAAATACAAGTGTCACAATAAATAACTGCTTTTATTGTTTTTCAGATTTAATTTATTTGTTTTTCATTTATACTTTGCGGTTGTGAATACAATACAGTATATATTACTCGATAAGAATAGAAATCTTCTATACTTGCGCTGGAGCTTGCGCTGGTATCAAATTATTTCATTCAAACCTAGTCACAGAATATACTATTTTAGCCTTAATCATCTACTTTTTGAACAACCCTGTTATATAAGTATTTGACTATCATTGATTTTCTTTTTGCACCTATATATGTATATTCATATAAAGAGTGTTAAATTAAAATTTGAAACCAACTTTATTTTCTCTTTCAGAAAATGTAGCTACGTCATCTAAACTTTTGTGCTTTCATCGGATTTAGGTAAGTCTAACATTTCGAAAATATGAATGTCCCAAATATGTACCCTGGAAAAAAAGCAGTTCTAATCTATCTTTATTAAATATAAATTTAAAAATTTGAACGAAAGTTCATGAAAATTGTGCTAATTAAAAATCGTTCAACTTGTTGAAAAATTCATTTTATAATTGATTTCCAAAGGAAGTGTTCAGAATACACTTATCTTCTTTTTTTATGCGCGCTTCCTAGGGAGAATTGAGGTGTTCTGTTTACTCGCTTCTTGTAAGATGTTGGAAGATGTTGGACGAAATCGAATTCCAAAACTCACCAGCCCTGTAAACAAAGGAATTTTCATAGAGGGAGGTTCAAGGGGTCGTTAAATGTACCGCCATATGACGAGAACTCCTTGCCAGCATAGTGTTGTGGCAAAACATGAGTTTTCCCGGAACAAGGTCTTTCAACTCCTTGGAGCATCTTTCGTCGAAGTATCTATAAAACAGAGAAAGTTCAGTAACTTTTCTTTTGAGAGCTAGTGGTTGGAGATCGCAGGTGATCTACGCGTGGTCGATGAGGCACACAGCCCGTTTTTGCATACTATCCACCATTCCCAAAGAATGTTTGGGCGCAGATCACCATATATGGGATCAATATTCAAAAGCAAGTCGAATCTGCTCCTTATATAGAAGCAACAGCTGAGATGACGTGAAGTATCGCTTGGCTCTGAGAAGAAAACTAAGTTTAGCTGATGCCGACTTAGCTATTGCTGATACATGTTCATGCCAGCAAAAACCGGAGTTGACCGTTATTCCAAGATGGTTCTCGAATCCTTAGATGCAATTTGTTGGACTTGCATCATTAGAGAAGGTTCACCAGCAGGGACCTTTTTAGAAAACGTCGTTTCTTGCGTCTTGCTCGCCTTGAAACTTACCAGGTTCAACTGACCCCACTCAGATAAGTCAGACTTTAAGTTATTAATTTGTTGACATATCTGAGATTCTTGTAATCGCTGACAATCAGATGTTATACCGTCGACCACAACTTGTATTATATTTTGTTTGAAAGAAAACTACTTATCCAACCCCGCAATTTTCTGGGAAACCCATAGGCAGCAAGTTTATTCAACAAGGCTGCATGTTAAACCCTATCGAAGGCTTTAGATATGTCAAGGGTTATTGCTCTAGATTCCCCGTGCTCTTCCACCGTTGATGTAGAAAAAAACAATCTATGCCTGTGAAAACCATAGTGACGGTCATTGATAATTCCCTGCAACTCGAGATATTTGATGATTTCATCATTTATGACTCTCCATCACATTGGACATAATGGGAAGAAGTGCAAGAGGGCGGCAGTTTTGGGGTACGGACTTCTTTCCTTTCTTTGGGATCGGTTGAATTCTCGCTGTTTTTCAGGTACTCGGAAAAGTCTGGCTTTCATAGGAAATCTGAAACAGACGGTTGAGAATGGGTGCCAGTTTGGGAGCACACTTTCTCAGGACGATTTAGCGGTATAATTTGTAGGTGGAATGTTCGGTGGTAGTGCGTTAGATGAATCTAGCACAGAATTCTTTGAGAACAAGAGAGCCAAGAGATCGGTTCTCTTTCGGTGATGATGCTATACTTCCGTCTTCTCTAACGAGAGGTGGAAACGCAGATTTGCAGAAATTGGCACTGACAGTCAGAATTGTCTAGTCCTGCTTGCAAGTTCAAGAGTTTGTAAGTTATATTATTGGTTGTTACAAAACAAAAGAGTTTCATATGGTGTTAAACTTAACTAAGGAGTGACTTTGGATGTTGAAGCGTGGCACTGCATATCCTTAGCATACTTTTCATAAGATGGTACGGAAAAACTGAGTGATAATCGCAAGCATGATGACATATGCTTGTCAGTTAATCGATTGCGATGTTTTGACTCAATTATCTTCATTTCAGAAAATGCAGGTCGCACAAGTATGTTGACCCAAACATTGCCGTCAGTTGAAGCGCAATTGGCCTTAGATTTGGACATTTATCTTCAGATATAAAACAGCAGGAATTTTATCAACTACTGTAGCTTTGAAATGTCGAAATATGAACATGAGTTCATATTGAACTGACTTTTTTCACATGAAAAAAGGACGATTAAATACACGATGCTATATTTGCCAATTTACTGCAAAACACAAAAACGCATTTCGAATTGTCCCAAATAATTCAACCCCATGCGTATCATAATTCAACTGAGAAATACCAGCTTTCAAAGACGGAAAATGTTTCAGATCCTTTCTTTTCAGTTGATCTATCATAAGTTGCAATTTATTTTTGAATGCGTTTACTGCGCTAATCATCTCAATAATAATTTTTCCTTCACCTTGAAGCTCCTAGTTAATGGTGTTTAAGTGCATTGTGATGTCAGCCATTTTTCGTTTTTCTACATCTGAGTGTCATCACCTCTTTCGTCTAAAAAAGCTGTTATTTCCGACAAAAATTCTTGAAACCTATCTAGGAATTTTCAGCGACTCAACGACCTGACGTCCGTGTGAAGAACTAAATCAGTGTGTTCAGCTGACTCGCTATCTTCCAACTGCAACTCAAAGAGCCGCCATTGCAAGCTACGTATAAGGGTGGAATTTACAATTTTTGTTGCAATGCCTATAATTTCTTCCGTGTTCAAAACTTTTCAACACAAAACTTGTTGATGTATAATGCAATGGAATAAAAAAAGAAGGGAAATCTTCATTAGCTCGACACAATGCCACAAAACCGTTTTTGTTTCCAGTCATTGCTGGTGCTCCATCGTTGTTGTAATGTACACTAATTTATATAATGGTATCTTGTAGTATTTAACTAAATTGAAGAAAACTTCATATATATCTTCGCTACGGGTCTTCCCCTTCAGAGAAGAAATTGTCTAAAATTCTTCCTTAGCCAACATGTCATTGAATAACATCCGAATAAAAATACACAGCTTGGCAGTATCTGTAGTATCGGTGGATTCGTCGAACTGTAAAGAAAAGTATGTACATTTCATGATATCATGTTATAGTTCATCTGCCATCTTCTGACTCATGACTTCAATACGCCTTGTGACAGTCTGAAGTTCTCTAATAGCAGACATGATTTCTGTTCAATTTTTAAAACCTCCAAATAAAGTCTCACCCTCTTCAATAAATGCTTCACTCACAACCAATTTTGATTGTTTGGTCTTGTGAATATGGTTTGTTCTTTTTTCAAACAAGATATCAAATCACGTACTTTTCGTTTTCTTAGTTCACTTTGTGGCAAAAAACCCTTTCATAGTTTTCATGAACCGTTGTATGATTCCTCTAAAAGTTACCACGCTTAGGTATTGCAACTTACGACGGCAAATAAGACAAATGCTCTCATCCCTCACCATACAAAAGCAAAACTCTTTCTCCCAATCGTTATTAAAATGATACTTTTAGATTTTTTCGCTGCACACATATTGTACTATTTAATAATCAACTTTGTATCGTCAAGTTACAATTCAGAATTACTTCAATTCTTGGAGGCGCAACATTTATGTCGGCGTGAACGAAAGTCTCGAATGTTTCCGTCAAACGCACCGCCCGAAATTTCTAGAAAAGCGGCAAGAATAAAGAACGTGTCCTTTCTTTGACAAGTACCGCGAGTTCCTTTGATAAAGCCGCCTTTTGCCGCTAGCAGATTGTTATTTTATTATGTAATAAATGTTTGTAGTTTAGTAACCTACTTATTAAAGCTCAAAAAAAGCTCTCGCGATCGACCGTTTGAGCACCCTTTATTATATGTTCTGTGTTTTATCGCATTTGTGTTTTGATTCAAGCTTTAGAGTTTGTGATTCAATAAGCTTGAAGTTTCAAGCTTTTGTGGGAAAAACCTGAAAACTTGAACTTGACTTAATTTCAAGTCCTAAACATATGTTTAGGAGCAGTATCACTATTCTTAACTATCTTCAAATAGTCGGCTAGACTTTACCCTGTATATAATGAATAAATAAGTTGGTGAGGTTTAAATTCGAATATTGATGATCAGCATTATAATAAATAATGAGTGTTTGGTAGAGACTGCTTTGAATATGCATGCTCAGGTCTGGTTTGTGATGAAGCGTGCAGGTTATTTCGCATTTTAAATTCATTCAAATATGTAACGCGTATCCTAATGAAGTGAATACAGACCATAGTTACAACCGACGAGAAAACCGTGTCGAATTTGACTTGTTTTCATTATAATAACTAATGTCTTGGTGTCTGCTCTCTGAATCACAATGGAAAACTTGTGGTTTTGTTACTATAGAAGCCTAGTATATAGTCAATATTCGCCGTAAAAATTTGATTTATCGTCTAGTGATTGCTTTTGTTCTCACACGTGGAGAATATAATACGTGGGCGGCTATTTTTAATGGCGAGAAGATGGTCAGAATCAATATTTTCAGATTTACCAATACTGTGCTTTGATAGTATAACGTATGTCAATTTAGTTCGTAATTGGTCCATAACTTTGTTCTAGTTGAAATATTGAAAAATATGTACAGTATAAGCGATGATATGCCACCAATACGCTATTCAGATTAATTATTATCTTCAGAATTAGGCGATAATATTTAATATTTAATTAATGAATTAAAGGATTTTGTGAATCTTTCCTAATTTGGAAATGCTTCCTGATTCCAGACTGATGAAACGAAACAATTCCGGATCCAGTCATAAAAAATAACGCTCGTAACTATTTCTTAGTAGTAACACCCCAAAACACTAGCACGTTGTTTTTGTTTTGATTTTCAAAAGCAAAACGACTTAACGATTTGTAAATCATCAGTGCAGCAGTGCAACTCTAACCTTTGTTGTCTTAAATCCAGGAGCAGAGTTTTCGCATTTAGAAATAAATGTTTGGCTTGGTATTCTCTTTCGAAACAGTGCATTTTCGTCTGCATTAAATACTTGTACAGGTTAGTATCATCCACCAGCTATAGAATTTCTAAAACGCCCATTCTTCATTGAAGACACTCGCGGTGTATCATATTTAATTCTGGATCAGTTGCAGATCTTCTGGCATGAAGGCAAAAGGCTCTCAAACGCTTCCCAACAGTTGTTTCACAAGTTCTCTCAGAAACGATCTCATGCCATTTCCAGGTTTCTTCTAGAGCACAAATTCTAGCGGTGTAATTTTGTGAACTTTCATCAATCTTTAATTGTATTACCGAATAGCATCAACTGCTGTTACGGTTCAATTTTTCACAGTCACAGTCCTTTTAATTTTAGCAAAAATATAGCCCATGTTACAAAAGTAATTTTTCCGTTTTGCAAGGTCTCAACCATTTATTCAGGTATAAGACAGTAAGAATTCAATTCTTGCAGTTTGGTGTACACATCCAGTAATCTTTTTCAATAATTTCATTCTCATATAACTGATCATTACAAAGTAACTTCAATGCACACATAGTCATTCTGGTCCACAGCTCTTTCAAAATTAATTTTCTCATTCACACCTAAATAAGTTAGGATTGATTGAGTATCCTCATTTTTTTTCGTGCTTTCCAGGAATAGGCGAAATGGCTACACCACATGAGTAGGCGCCTGGGAAGAATTGAGGTGTCTGTTTGATAGCTTCTTGAAGAAGGCCAAATTGTAGGATATTGGAGAGATGTTGGACTGAAGCGAGTTCCACAGCTCACCGGCCCTGTAAACGAAGGAATTCTTATAGAAAGAGATTCAAGGGGTAGTTAAATGAACCATCATATGATGACAACTCCTTGCCAGTCTAATGTTGCGCCAAAACATGAGTTTTTCCGGAACAATGTATTTCAGCTGCTTGAAACATCTTCCGTTGAAGTATTTGTAAAACAGAGAAAGGTCAGCAACTTGTCTTCTGAGAGCCAGCGGTTGGAGATCGCGGGTGATCTCCGGGTGGTCGATGAGGCGCACAGCCCGTTTTTGCACAGTATCCAACATCCGCAACGAATGTTTGGGCGCAGATCCCCATGCATGGGAACAATATTCCAAAGCAAGTCGAATCTGCGCCTCATATAGAAACAACAGCTGAGATGACGTGAAGTACCGCTTGGCTCTGAAAAGGAAACTAATTTTATCTGATGCCGACTTAGCTATTGCTGATACATGTTAATGCCAGCAAAACTTTGAGTTGACCGTTATTCCGAGAAGGTGCATCGAATCTTTGGATGCAATTTGTTGGCCTTGCATTATTAGAGGAGGTTCTCCAGCAGAGACTTTTGTAGAAAACGTAGTTGCTTGCGTCTTGCTCGCGTTGAAGCTCACCAGATTCAACTGACCCCACTCAGATATCCTCTGTAAGTCAGAATATAAGTTATTAATTTGTTGACATCTCTGACGCTGAGATTCTGCAGCTGTAATCGGCCGCAGACTACTGAAAGACGAAACCAGGGTACAATCGTCTGCGAAACCAAAGATTTTGTTCTCTGTAGATGACAGAAGATCGTTTATCTGCAACAGAAGCAAAGTTGGCATAAGAATGGATCCTTGAGGTACTCCTGTTTGCAACCGGAAACAATCAGATGTTATACCGTCGACCACAACTTGTATTGATCTATTTGAAAGAAAGCTACTTATCCAACCCCGCAATTTTTCAAAAAGGCCATATGCAGTAAGTTTATTCAACAAGGCTGCATGCCAAACCGAAGGCTTTATAGATGTCGAGGGCTATTGCTCTAGATTCCCCATTCTTTTCCATCGTTGATATACAAACATGAGTGACGTAGGCGAGCAGATCTCCTGTCGATCTTTGCCTGCGAAAACCATACTGATGGTCGTTAATTATTCCTTGGAACTCAAAATATTTGATGAGTTCATTATTTAGAACTCTTTCCATCACTTGTGTATTAGGAAGAACACAACATTTTCATCTTTTAGCATCGTTATATCTCCGAAATGGTGATTCTTGGAGAAAAAATTGTATAGACAGTTTTCATAGAATTACGAATAATTTTTATGTCAATTATTTTTATGATGAGTTTCGCCGTTTAGCTGCAAAATCCAAACAAAAATTTTGTAACATTTGACCTTCAATAATTTTTCTTTACACTTCGGATCGATGGGGATTTTCGACAAATTGTTTGTAACAGTGCTACCAACATTCATGCCAAGTTTCAGCTTTGTGCCAATTAATGTAACCTTACCCCTATTTTTTAAGCTAATTTGACCAGGCTAGCTCGAAAACCGTTCGGTAAAAAAAATTTTCAAATACATCCATGGGTTCTATTCAAACATTGCCTAAATAATGTGAAAATATTTTTTACGTTACGCAACTAGTATCCGAGGTAAGGTCGAAAATCGAGACCTAGAAAGGGGTGTCTTTTTTTCTATCCACAATGTTTCACATAACTTCCCCACAAAACCATCAAACTTGGACACCCTGTTCATTCTGTAATGAAATTCCATCACATAAAACCTTGACACAATAGAATAATAGTCGTACATCTGTTAATTATCCTTATCTAAATAGTATCTTCACTATATATCTAGGGAGTGTGCGATATAACAGCCCCATACAATATAGTGATATACAACCCAATCAACACATCGTTAAGTACCATATTCGCAATAACACAGAACCCAACATGTCTTTGGTCAGATAAATATTTTATTTATCGGTTTCAATCCTGCTGTCACTCTATAAAATATATCGACGAATAAAAAGCAATAAATGCATTTTATTAGACAATAATTTTGTAATCGGAAAGACACTCTGAATTACTGTTCGACTACACATGCACTAAAACGGTAGGGTATCGGAACGTCGCGAATATTTTAAGAAGTTGTAAAAGTAGAAACTGAGAAGGGTCCTAATGATATACCCATCTATTTTAAATATGCGCTAGTTTGACGTTTTTATTGGGCTATCGTGAGTATATTTCTTGAAATGGTGGCGTTCTCGGTAGTAAGGACAATAAAATCGCTAAATCACTGACTGGGGGTAGAATGAGACGTTTAATAGTTAGTGTGTAAGTGAACCAATCGCTACAATATATTATGCCGTAGGTTATTACTGAATATCGTAGAAGAACCATCATAATAAGGTATGAACAGTGATAAAATATGGCTTAAGATAAACTCATAAAATTGATAACAAGTTCATTAGTTCTTCGTTTGATTGCCTATAAAATATTAAATGAAAGTGCCTTTTTCCAGATAAAAGGGATAAAATTATTATTCAATAGAATATGAAAATCTGAGCAATTTTTCTACGTTAACATCCATAATAAACAAAAGTGATTACACTCACACCACGTATCCAAATAAACTTAATTTCAGTATGTAACATTATAAAATGACCAAGTACACACCTGATATTATTTTTGAACAATTCGGTTAAGAACATATCTTTTGCACTAGTTAATAAATTATAATTATCTTGAATATGCAGTTAATGTCCTTAAGAACGAACTTTGATTGTTAACACGAAATTAAGTAGTCCTTCGGATGTTTTTATTTATATAATTTCATAGATTAGTTTAAATTGTCAACTGAAAATATATCTTGTACTGCTGCTACGTTGCCGGCGGTAAGAAAACTCCTATTAGCTTCTGATTTTAATTTTATATCATCAAACGTAGATTATTCACATCCATACCGTTCAGTTATCGATTAATTTCTCAGTGTATTATTGATTGGTTGATTCGATAGAACCAGGATATAATTGTTTCATCATAGTTAATCTTAAGGGTGTCGTTGGTTCTTGTTAATTTTGTGAATTTACGTGGTCATGATTGCTAACTGTAAGATCTGAATTTTAACCCATTCGATGCCAACTTTTTGAAATTCTTTTTTTTACTTCAATTTGTGATGATATGTGATTAAAATCACAGAAACAAATAATAAAAAAATTTTTCTTCTGAAATTGCCATAGCAGCTGGTTTCTATAAATGGGACATGATCGCATTTGGGACGAATAAAATATTTGATAGAACATATCGAAAACTTTATTATCTGAATGGAGACATACCAAAATTAAACCTATTACTCAATTTGATCATGATAACTCTTAAAACAGTCAATGGATGTAGATTTATGCGGCATATACTACAGCCAACTGTTATGTTTTTCTTGCACTTTTTGCATCTGTTTTCTGTTTTACCGAACTTGGATAGTACAAAACATTCCTGTTATGTGAAACTGCAACTGCAACACAAACATTCCGGAATGCCACATCTATCTTTTTCGGTCGGCCAATAGTTGTTTTTTTCGTATTAAGAAGTAGATAAGTATTGGCTGCGTTTCAGCCAAGAAAGATCATTGGTTTTTCTACAGAATTTTTACTGATAGTTGAAGGTTTCTGGTTCTCTATTTGTCATATTTTTAAATTGACTGTCAACATTTTTTCGCAAATTTTTCTTTGAATTGATCAAGATCCACGAAGAAATATTATAGGGCGATGTCAATCCAAATTATTGTGTTCATAATGATTCTAGAACATCTATAGATCATAATCGGCATCACTTAGAAGACTGAACCTGGCCATCAGGGCTCTCTCGGTCAAACAGAGAGGAATTGTTTTGTTGATTTTGAATATTGAAGGGTTTTATGCAATTATACTTCAAAATTGGCAAACAAGAACAAGAAAGTAATTGTGTTTCAGGATCATCATCTCCGCGAAAGGGGAAATATCGCAGGTTATGTATTTTTTGGTTATCTCCTTAGTCCTTTTTATGACCTTGCTTGCTATGTAAAACCGTTTCTTAGATTCAAGTGAGTTCAGGCATATAAGAGTCAGGTATGATTGTTGAAATATTTTTCTGCTGGTTTTCTTTTTCCATTGTTACAGATTCCTGTCCCAACCCCTCCCCCCTTTCACCCTTGTCTTCGTTTGGAAATCATGGAAAGCAAGATTAAGAGAATGACGCTGCTAAGCAGAAAAATCTTTGGTACTCTTTAAATACACACGACACTAACACAACATAAACTGACAAGCTATTGCTATTACAATAGCGACAGGGATACGAGTTTTCCCTGAGGTTTTTCACTCCTTTATTGAATCATACGCAAGATAGTATAATTCCCCTGTTACATTTCTTGAGCTCACACTCACACACACACCCACACATATATATGGCACCTTAGTATTTTGTAACCTTTTATATTTAATTTCGATATTGAGTCTACTATTTTGGGATTTGAGGTTTATTAGTATATTCAAACACTATCTAAAATAGACGTTCGGGATTTGTTCTTCGCTTCTTGAGTATTTAATCTACAACATTACAAAAATATACAATACGGTTGATATCAAATTATTCTTAAAATGTATCTTTCCCACTGATCTTTGGATGATTGTTTTATTTCTATTTGTAAGAATTCTAGCATCCATTTTGTGTTTTGGAGATATCAGTTTTCGGAGGTTGTGTTAGAATTGTTATAAATAAAATAAAGCAATCATTCAAAAATTAGTGGGTAAGATACATTTTGAAAATAATTTAATATGAATCGTAATGTATATTTTTGTAATGTTGTGGATTAAATACTGCAGAAGGAAAGAAAAATCCCGAAACGTCTATTTTAGATAATGCTTAAATATTTTCATAAACCTTGAACCCCAAAAAAAAGTGAACTCAATATCGAAATATATATATATATATATATATATATATATATATATATATATATATATATATATATATATATATATATATATATATGATGAGACAAATATCTTCCACGACAAACTTCGCGAGGAGTCTACATATGTAAACTTGAGACAAAAAAATTATTCAAAATCCGTAGCTCAATGAATAATTCTTCCTGACTAGAGCTGGTTCCCAAATCAGCCCGCCATGCACGCAGCTCCAAGAGCCACAATAGTGCAACTAAGCAAGATGCCGAAACATAAAGCGGCAGACTGCAGTTTCGTCCTTATTAGGAGCTCATAAGTGTCGTATATCGCTTCTCAGCATCCTAACAAGTTACATCGGGGTACCCTATCGATTCCAGAAAGGACGCATCTCGTACATACGTACGACGGCGAACCCGCTACCGGACTTCGAGAAAGATACGAACAATAACAAACGGATGTGAGAACGTTATCAATTCCAACACTTGGAAACATCTTCCGCCGGTCCCTGAATCACATTAACGGTACAAAACGAGCGAAATAATCCCGTTGAAATGGTGCTCTGGGCCTCTGTTTCCGAGATAAAACCTCCTGTCGGTAAATATTTGATGAGACAAATATCTTCCGCGACAAACTTTGCGCGGAGTCTACATATGTAAACTTGGGACAAAAAGAAACATTCAAAAATCCGTAGATCAATGAATATTCCTTCCTGACAAGAGCTAGTTCCCAAATCTGCCGCCATGCACGCAGCCCCCAAGAGCAACAATAGTACAACTAAGCAGGATGCCGAGAAACGAAGCGGCGGACTGCAGACGTTAATCAAACGTGGTGACGTTGAAGAACTTTGAGCTAAGTTGGTTAGCCCACGCCTTCTCCACATGAGCATAGCTGGAGGCAATAAGTTATCTACTTTAAAGCGCATTGAAACCCAAGGGAAGTCAGAATTTTATTATGTTTTATATTTTTTTTGTTTTGTTAGATCTAGCGCAGGGTTAAAGCTTGTGTAATAAGTATTATTATTGGACTACATTCAATGCTCCAATGCCTTCCTGGAATATAATGGCATTACAACAGAGCCAGATGGAAGGAGTTGCGCTAGTTTTTCTCTTTTTCTCCATTAGTGACGTCTGTTTTCTAGCCATCAATGTCTGCAGTTCATCACTGAACAGAAGTCTTGATTGTGAAGTGCTACCGTGTGAGTGAAGAAACCAGGACTTTAAAATAAAACTTTATTCATAGAAAAATAGAATATAATATTTTTGAACTCAAGTTGATCTCGTTTTATCTGAATCAACTATTAACATGGACAGGACTTGACGTTGGCATCAAACTCAGTACGTTTTGGCCCAATATAGGAATAGACCCAACTCTACCAGGAGAACTTCAAATCCTTTATCTTGTGAACGGAGTACTTTTGGACAATTTTATAATATTTATATTTATATTCGTTTTGATGATAAGTCCCTTGTATAAATTAATTATTGCTTACCTGAAACACCCTGTATAATTTTTTCAACCGACTATAATATGGTATGCATAATTGAAATTGACCTTTCATTAACCTTTCATTACATATTTTTTCCGCATACATATGAACCTAACAACATAATGATAGAGATCATTTGGTAGTGTTCAAATCGTAACAAATCGTAAATGCGAAAATGAACCATGTACACCACGAGCTAGAAAGTTTCTACACCCATTAATGCGATAAATCTAAGAAGATAAGATATCTTAGAAGTACTTAAATGTATGTGTTAACGATTTAAGACCCTAAATACTTATTGGCGCGAAGTTAATATTCACTTGCAGGAAGGTATAATAAATATGGACCGTCTTAATCTTAATGTGATTATCTAAGAGTTGACTTTTAAAATTCCGATAAATAGGTGCATTTTAGATTGAACGTCGGATGGTTGAGATTAACTGCATGTGAATCGGAAGTACCTCTACACCTTACTACTCTGTAATTATAAGTGGGTTTCCTAGATTTTCTGCAAGATTTTATCTGCTACATCGGCAACCATGTTCGAGCTATGTAGATGTATATTAGATTCGCAGTTTTCATTAGAGACTTTATTTTTTTATTTTCAACTGCTGTGGTCGCCAAAGATGATTCATTGTGTGTATTCACTCGCTATTTGAATATGATCAAATTGTAAGCTATCGGTAAGATGTTTGACAGCACACTAGCACTGAAAACAGAAGAGTTTTAATATTTACGTTTTACACGAACTTGATTTTTCTTTAAAACTGGATTCTTTCCGAAACCAAGCCTCTCAGAACATTATTTTCAAGTATCTTTGAAAAAGAGAAAGATCAGCATCCAGCTGCCTTTGCGTGATCTCCTGGTGATCAATGAGGCGAACTTCTCTTTCCTGGACAATATCCAAAAAATTCATCAGGATTCGTAGAAATTTCATCAACTCACACACATCTATCAATAACTAACAATCAGCCTGATTTCTGTTCGCCCTAACTTGTCCCATCTTTTTTAGACAAAAATGACACCGCAATGATTTAATTTCCTTTTAGTTTTAAAAATGGTATAAGAATGTTATCCGATGTATATATGAACCAATCTTAACATACTGATGTGAGTCATGGGTCATAGTTAACAGGAAAAAGCAGATTACAGGCGACTGAAATGAAGTACCTCAGAAAGGTTAAAAGGGTTACAATAATGGATAAAGTGATATATATATATATATATATATATATATATATATATATATATATATATATATATATAGGAAATCGATCAAGAAAATTTATGGCAAATATTGAAAAATATTTCTCAAAAATAAAACCAATAAACTTAATGAGATAAATAATGGACAACTGATAGAATACATTGATAGAATACATCGATACTTTAAAACAAAAACTTTCAGTATACTCAATTAGACTACGTGAATTTAAAATCAATTCAGATAGAACATTCCAAAACAAACTATTCGAAAATAATGGAAAACATTTTCACAAAGTTATTTCAGGTTCAAATGAAAATATTTCTGGAAATGGAGTTCTAAAATTGATATTCTAACTGATTATTGGTCTTCTATTTGGGCAGTGCCAAAGCAACAGAATTCCAGTGCAAGTTAGATTTTTAATGAAAGGTCTCGATTTTCTAGAATGAAATATATATGCGATTTGAAAAATTTTCAAACGAAGACATAACATCAGTTATATCAAGAAATAGGAAATCTCCTGGTGTTGATGGTATTCATAACTTTTGGTTGAAAATATTCTCTTGAATTCATGAAAAATTAGCTGAATATTTTTCATTTATAATAAAGAACCCCGCAGCTTTTCCTTTATTTTTCACACAAGAAATTACTTATTTAAAACCGAAAAGTACTAATTCTATTGATCCATCTCAATATAGACCAATAACTTGCCTTCCAACAATATATAAAATTCTTACTGCATGCATTATACTAAAATTTATGCACATTTGGAGAATTATAATATTCTTCCCGAACAACGAAAAGGATGTAGAAAAAAACACCTGATTGTCGGTTAGTCGATTGCGATATTTTGACTTAATCATCTTCATTTCAGAAAATGCAGACTCGGACAAGAAAATTGGCCCAAACATTGCCGTCAGTTGAAGGGCGATTTGCCTTAGATTCGGATATTTATCTTCAGATAAAACCACCAGAAATTTGTATCAGATGCTGTACTTTTGAGATGTATATCTGATATAATCTGCACCAACTCATTTTCAACAGAACATGAGTTCATATTAAACTGACTTGCTATTTGAGTAGCTAATTCCTCAATGTTTTTAGATGAAGCAGAATAAATCACAAATGATGCTATATTTGCCAATGTACTGGAATAATAAGAAAATATTTGATAATTCATCCTCATACGTATCATAATTCAACTGAGGAATCCTTGCTTTCAAAGGCGGAAAATGTTTTAGATCTCTTCTTGTCAGTTGATCTATCATAAGTGGCAATTTACTTTTGAATGCGTTTACTGTACTAATCATCTGAATAATAGTTTTTCTTTACCTTGAAACTCCAATGTTTAAGTGCATTATGATGTCAGCCATTTTTCGTTTTTCAACATATGTGTGTCACCACCTCTTTCGTCTAGAAAAGCTGTTATTTCGGCAATAATTCTTGAAACCTTTCCGTGATTCAACCACCTGACGTTCTTGTGAAGAACTAAATCAGTATGTTCAGCTGACTCCTATCTTCCAATTGCAACTTAAAGAGCCACCGTTGTAAGCTACGTGCACGATACGTTGCATGAACTTGTTGATGTATAATGCAATGGAATGAAAAAATTAAGGAAAATCTTCGTTAGCTCGACACAATGCCACAAAACCGTTTCTGTTTCCAGTCATTGCTGGTGCTCCATCGGTTGTAATGCAAATTAATTTATATATTGGTAGCTTGTAGTTTATACGAAATTGAAGAAGATGTCATATTTATCTTCGCCAGCGATCTTTCCCTTCAGAGGGGTCAAAAATTCTTCCCTAGTCAACATGTCATTGAATACCATCTGAATAAAAATACACAGCTGGGCAGTGTCTGTCATATCGGTGGATTCGTCGAACTGTAAAGAAAAGTATGTTCATTTCGTGATATCTTGTTTTATTTTATCTGCCATGTCCTGACTCATGACTTCAATATGCCTTGTGACAGTCGGACGAGATAACTGAAGTTCTCTAATAGCAGACATAATTTCTGTTTTATTTTAAAATCTTCAAATAAAGTCTCACCCATCTCCGAATGTTTCTTGTGTTTCGCCAATATATGTGATATTTTAAATAACGCGATTGTAGCAGCTTTTGATTGTTTGGCTAGTCTTGTGAACATGGTTTATTCTTTTTTCAAACTAAATATCAAATCACGTACTTTTCGTTTTCTTAATTCACTCTATGGCGGAAAATCCTGTTCATAGTTTTTATGAACTTTGATAAAGCCGCCTTTTGCCTTTTGAGTGTTTTTTTATAACGTAATAAATTATTGAAGTTTAGTTATGTACTTATTAATAATTTCTTTCTTCTCGAAATCTACTCAGAAAGTGTTCGCGATCGACCGTTTGAGCACTCCTGCTCTAGATATACTTGATGACGGCCCTACACTTTCTGGTTCCGGAATGGACGATTCCGTAAGTGTATAAAAAAATTTAAAATTTTCTTACAAGTTTGTGGGACACGTAATTTGGAAACTACTTTGGAAATTTTGCACACTTTACAAGGTATTCCTATTTTCTTTTTTCCAATTTAATTTTTTCCGATTGCAAACGAATCAAAAAAAAATTCCTTTGTCATAGTTTTTTGGACTTTAAACTCACTCCAAAAATTCAATAATCGAAATAAAGGACTTGATAGCGTTACCTCAAGAAACTTATTAACTAACGAAATTTTCGTGGTTTTATTGTATGAGATGATCCTTCTATTAGTTATATGTCTCACCGCAAATCTACTTTTTTTTCGAAACGTCAATATACAATTTATGTCAGAAAAAGTGTTCTTTATGATAAGCTTTTGCTCATTTACATTACTTTTACAAGATCAAAGAAAAATATCCTAAAAATGGGTCAAATGACCGCTTAAATTTCATGTCATTTTTTTATAGAGACCTACAGTTTATAGTGGACTCCGAACCACTCACCTAGACCGTGGAATGATAACTGCCACCACTTTGGATTACAAGTAATCTGGCCTTTGATGGTTCTTTTATGGGTTCAGCCGTTAGGACATGTGCCAAAACTCTATGTATATATTTGTCAAATTCACTTTTATGTTCAAGGACAACATCCATAACTTAAATCCGGATTCGAACCAGGTACTTAGGCTAAGCAGTTCCAATATGTTTGTGCACTTACCGTGGCGCTTAACCCCCTCAAAAAATGAAAAATTAAAGTAAGGAATTTTTATTGGACCACAAATCAGAACGACGTTAATTTTACAAAAAAGCTCACCAGTTAGGAACTCAGAGAATTGAACTCATTTGTTAGTGTCTTAAGAGGATTTTGGGCAACAATGCAAACTACAAACAGTTACTTGATGAACTTTTAGTTTCCTAAAAATCGCTTGGTTCCTTCAGGTCATTAAAAATTCAATTCCTCCAAATGGGAAATGTTAGTTTTGAGCAGGGTGGAAAATTCCACCAATTTATTAAGCCGATGGAAATTCCCTATCAAGAACGATGGGATCAAGCCATGATGGGTGATAACTGCTGGTTTTTGAAAAGAGCAGATATGACCCCTCATAAAAGGCAAACATAGAATATACACTCCCCACAAAAATTGTCGCATCGCCCTACTTTTACGACAATAATATATAAACTTTTAGGTTGGTCATTCAAGAGTCGCTTGGTAACATTCAGAAGTGTAAAACAAGAAGATATCATTCGAAAGAGATGAGGTTATGATGGAAAATATCAACAATTTTCGAGTCAATGAAAAATAAAAAATTCTACCATCTTCAAACATTCGTGGAGAGACCAATCAACTAGCATCGAGTGGTTACTAATCCTTCCCGGGTCCTAATTACTGCCAGTATACGTCTCGGAAGCCACTCAAAGAAATTTTTGATGTACTCTTGAGTCACAGAGTTCCAAATTTCAGGAAGCAGATTTTCTAGTTGTTAGAGTGTTCTACAAGGCATCCTACGTTGCTGAATTTGCCACCCCATGTTGTCCCAAACATGTTCTATGCGATTCAAATCGGGACTTCTGGCTGGCCATCTTAAAATATCAATTTCGGCATTTTGCAGAAATTCTGTAACTACTCTAGCTGCATGAGGCCGAGCATTATCATGCATATGAATGAAGTTGTCGCCAATCAATGGGCCAAAGGGTACAAGATGGGGTTCAAGGATATCTGCGATGTATCTGGCCGCTGTCATTATTCCATTACTCACTAAGACTAACTGAGTTCGACCATGGAAAGAAATGCCTCCCCACACAATTACTGAGCCCCCTCCGAAGTTTTCGGTTTGCCGGATATTGCATTGCTGATACCGTTCCCCAGGTCGTCGCTGAGCATGTTCCCAACAGTTTCCAATGAAATATGCATATTTCTGGAAAGTTCAAGTTCATTTTGTAGCATTCTAGCCGTAAAGTGCCGAACTCTTAGTGCAGTTAAACGAAGCCAACGATCATCAACTGGTGTTGTTATCCGATTTCTTCCCTGTCTGGCTCTTCTTCCATATTCCCCTGTTCCGTGGTTCCGATTAATTGCTTTTGAAATAGTGCTTTGGTTAACATTCAACAAGTTAGCCACATAACGTTGGCTTCGCTCCTCCTCTAGAAGTGTTACAATTCTTACCACTTCATGATAACTCAAATAACGTCCAGAACGTTCAAGAGTTGAAAATCAACAAGAAACACAGAAACTTGTATTGATTTAGCTTGAAAACTGAAGAGGAATTGAATGAATACTGATGATCAAATTAACTCATTCTTGTTTCAGACGGGTTTGAGATCATATGGAAACAAATGTTACTACATGGATAAGATTTTTCCCCTTATAGTCCAAAAATATATGTTGACAAAGAAACTGCGATCGAGCTGCTTAATCGATTGTGGAATTTAGAATACCAGGTGATGCGACAATTTTTGTGGTGTGTTTATTGAGTACTTTAAGTGATGTTTTTGATCTTTTCGTGTTTGTCAAATGTGAAGTACATTTAGTGGGTGTAAAAGTAAATTTTTTCTCATGTTTATATTTGTATACATTCACCATAATATGCCATTCAGCTTTATGTTACATCCACAACAATTTTTGTCAGCTACTGTAATTAGAATTTAATATATTATTTGAAAGATACATTCAATTTCCTCATCAGTTACAGTTGTACCAATTTATTTGTTAGTAGTATTATCAAATAGACTCTAGTACGAAACATCTGCAAGGAGCTGTTGTAAATTTCCATGAAATCCTCGTTATACAACAAGGAATAACATTAATTTCATATTTGTATCATGTTTTCCGCCTTATAGATGTTCCAATAAATTCAGCAGCGCTCAATACCAAACTGAATTTACGATGAAACTTGGCGACATTCGAACGGTTGAAACTTAGTTAAAAGATATCGAACTGCCCTCTATTTCGAACACGTGCAACTTCTAGATTATAAATAAGAGCGAATTATTACTTCTAGCAAGCGTTCTCTAATTAAATGTCGATGATAAACTCTTCTTTTTCATACGTGTTGAAGGATACGGCGGGCAATTTCCGTGACAGTTTGTCGGATACTCTGACTCCACTTCTTGCGTATTCTTTCCCCCGACGGGATTCCGCCATTGAGCGAGCTCCTTTCTCTATGATAGTGGAATGTTCGCAGAACTCATACAAGTGGGTGATATAGATTCGTTATTGGCTAGATCTGCTTGGTTTTCGGGTTCAAATCGGAGATGGAGAGTAGGGAAATTGGTGTCATGGAAACGCCTCGATTTCTGCGTCAACATCGATAGATAATTTCGTGTTTTACAACTTGTCGTTTACTGTATTTGATTCTGTGTTATTTCAATAGCTGTATCAAGATATGCAGTCAATTCGGAATAGATTTCAGGCTTTCCTTTCCTTCGAAGACTACCCAGCTGCTTTCTCAACTACAGGGTGTTTCAGAAAATTTGCGTCTATTATTTATTTTCGCAATTTTCTAGATACTCGCATCAAAATTGGAAACATAGGCAACTCCTTTAGTTTTATATCATTCTGTTTCCACTTGGATCCCCCTTTCCTTTTTCTCCCCCCCATCATTTTTGTAGTCTACCACCGGGACCGTCCGTTAAAAACTTTTTGAGTTCCAATTACAATATCAAGCTGAAATTTTATACGCGGCCATAACTAGCGATTTCCAATTGAAGTGATACCATTTCCGGTTATACCGGAAGTGGGTCATCACTTTGTTATTTCAAATGGCAATCTCCTTTTTTTATTATACATCTAGAACCGACAATTGAGCAAGGCATAAAATACTCAAGTTGTTGGCACTTATCTGTCAAAGCTTTTGACAGTTTTGATTATTTTTGTTATAAACTCGGTTTTTGAGGAACATTTAAAAGAATTGTAGCTCGTAGATCTTTGCACTACAGACACAATTTTTGCTTGAGTGGATAGAAGAAGGATCAAAGAATTTTTTAAGCATTCTACACATGTCAAATGTTCATTGCGTTGTTCTGTATGATTTTTTCAATTTGGCCTTTTTCAAACAGCATTAACTCAATTTTTTCAAATGGCACATGCCAATTTTTATATCGCCTTCAGATGAAGTGTCAAATTTCAGATGGATTCGTATCAGCAAGTACTATACTATCTCTTATAGTTTCGAAATAATTTGGGAATATATTGAATTTTGATGATTTTGCAAGAACTAACAGAGAATGCTTTGAAATATTTGAATCAAGTAGCTTAACTGGCTACGCTCACCTGACAGGTGCCTAAAATTAATGTAATGGTCGCTTCCTTCATTTGAATTTGATATTTCAACAAGAATTGTTGGTAACTTGAAGTGAAATTTTTTAAAACACCAGATTGATAATAAAATGGCTGATTATTCAAACGAAGATATGTTTAATCTCTTTTTAAGTCATGGCGAATGCCAAAAAGAGGTGAATAGAACTTGCAGGCAATTCAATAACCAATTTACAAATTTGACGCCTATGAGTAAAACAAAATTTCGAAGGATTAGAAGCAATTCTCTGCAATGTCGAGGAACAAAATACATAGAAACTAGAAGAAAAACAATTCTTGAGGACGACGACAATCAAATTAATACGCTAGCATATGTTCGTGCCAATCCACATGCGTCCATCAAGTCAGCATCAATGGATACTGGATTAAGTTATACTTCCATTCAAAGGATCCTTAAGAAACATAACATGCACCCGTATTCTTTTATCATACTACAAAATTTGAAACCAACTGACCTTCCAAAGCGGCTAAATTTCTGTGAAAATTTATCAATTCGGCAGCAAGAAGATGAGACAATTCTGCAAAAAATAATATGGTCTGATGAAGCCAAGTTCAATGAAAGTGGAATAACCACCAAGAGAAATCGACAGTTTTGGGCCACAGAAAATCCACATTTCATTGAGATTATTGATTTCCAAAATACATTCAACGTGAACGTTTTTGCAATTTCAATGAATGATTTGTTGGCTTATCACATTTTTGAGGAAAATCTGAATGGACAAAGATACCTGGAAATTTTGAGAGCAACATTAGTAAATTTTTTAGATGGATTGCTATTACCAAATGGATGGTGCACCAGCACATAAAACACGAGCTGTAAATCGGTAGCTAACAGAAATGTTCGAGGATAGATGGTGGAGTAATCAAGGACCAAATTTATGGCCTCCGCGTTCTCTGGACCTGACGCCCCTTGATTTTTATTTATGGGGCAAAATCAAGAGTGAAGTGTATCTTATTCCTGTAGAAAGTAAAGAAGAGTTACTAGAGCGCATTCATAATGCTTTTCGTAATATTGATCCTGAGGAAACTAGGGGGGCAACTCATCATGTTCGTATATCGAGCAAAATGGGGCCCATATTGAACATTTATTCAGATCGTAATTTAGTTTTCTCCTATGATGTTTGCTATCATTTATTCGTATTAATGTAATTATCTTCGATGATAGGTTTTCGCTTAGTTCCTACAATTTTTATTCATCCCGATTGTAGAAAAATGCTTCTAATGCTTCGAAATTTTATTTTACTCATAGACGGTAAATTTGTGAATTTTGTTATTGAATTGCCTGCAATTTCTACCCACTACTTTTTGACATTCTAAATTGAATTAAAAAAGATTAAATAAATTTTCGTTTGAATAACCAGTGGTTTTGTTCCAAATGTGTTGTATTTTTTGAATATTTTCAATATCTGAAATAACGACAATTCTTGTTGAAATATCAAATTCGAATGAACGAAGTGACAAGTACATTAATTTTAGGCACCTGTCAGGTGAGCGAAATTCAATGAATTTCCAAATTATTTCGGAACTATCAGAGATGGGTATAGTACATGCTGATACAATTCCATCTGAAATTTGACGCTTCATCTGATGGCGATATAAAAATTGGCACGTGCAATTTGAAAAAATTGAGTAATTGCTGTTTGAAAAAGGCGAAATTGAAAAAATCATACAAAACAACGCAATAAACATTTGACATGTGTAGATTGCTTAAAAAATTCCTTGATCCCTTTTCTATCCACTGAAGCAAAAATTATGTCTGTAGTGCAAAAGATCTACGAGCTACAATTTTTTTAAATGTTCCTCAAAAATCGAGTTTATAACAAAAATAATTAAATCTGTCGAAAGTTTTGACAGATAAGTGAAAACAACTTGGGTATTTTATGCCTTATGTCGGTTAGATGTATAATAAGAAAGGTAGATTTCCATTTGAATTAACAAAGTGTTTTTAACGGACGGTTCCGGTGAATATCCCTGTATAATGATATAGCGATTATAAACAAATAATATTTTAGACCAGTGTTTTTCAATATGTGGGCTGCGAACCTCCTGATGATTCGAAGGACTCCAGACCCCATTGACCACCTTATCATGAATGTGGGGGTGTTAAAAATGCATATGTATCACAAAAAAGAGGTTTAAACATTTGTGTGGTGATAAGATAGAATGAATGAGTTAGTCTCTTGCGAACTACTCGACGCCCAACTGATGTCTTTAATAATAATCATTCATCCCATTCCCTCTGAAATATCTGAAAAATATCAACTCCGAGCACCCTTTTTCGTAACATTTCGAGCACATTGCGGTAAAATTCTTGATTTACTGTCTGTCCAGTTGGTGAGAACTCTATGTGAACCACCTTTTGCTGTCGAAGAAGCAAATCAATATGGTTTCCACTTTGGACTTGCTCATTCTCACCTTCTTTAGTATGGCACTCCAGGGGACAGTCACTATTGGCTTTGTCGTTAACTTCCGGGGTCATATTAAAAGAACCAATCAATCGAGAAGAGTAGGATGCATCTAACCTAACCGTTGCTCCAAATTTCTCTGTTCCATTTTCGTGACATGCACTACTCGCGCGTAGTTACAAAACACTAAACAGTTGGCAAAAAAACCATAGTACGATGATCATCAAAGTCTCAATCGAGAGAATAGAGATTTGCTATTACAGTAGCGGTGTTACAGGTTCGCAGTGTTACCACAGGCCGAGAAAAAAATAGGTCCCATTACTTAATTGTCTGACCTCGTATATCAAAGTCACCAGCAAATGGAAGGGAACTTCTTTGCAAATTTTACATATTATACTGAATCTTTTAAGATTAAACGAAAAAGGATACATAAATACATAATGCATTAATTGTTATAATTTACATGTACAAATAATTTGTATATTTTAATATGTATTCATGTTGCAAGTAGAGTAAAACAATTGAAAAAGTTTTCGTCGTACCTTAAGGAGAGGAAAGATAGATCAACATCCTAAGCGTCTTACGTTTTTCTGAACAAAATGGAATTAAGTTAATTGGTAGCCTGAAGGCTACATATCTTTTAGAACTTGCACTGACAGTATTTATTATGTTGGAAGAAACCGTCATCATTAAATTAATTCATATCATGGTCCGATTAAGATCGAACCTATTCATGGGTAAAAAATCAGGATATAATAATTTACCTATTGAAGAAAAATTATTGGACCCGTTGACATAAACTGCCAGGCGGTGGTCGATAAACTTAAATGTATATAATAATTGCGATAATTATACTCGAATTAACGATAGTTTCTCATTTTTTCAATATGTTATCGGCTTAATCGCTTTCCTCATTATTTTATGGGATGATGTTGATACATTCTTCATTTCTTCTTGTGAACTCAATCATAATCATTGACTTAAAGTTCCTTGGACAATTTCGAATTATCGCCACATAGGTGGAGGATGAACATTAATTTAATCAGCTAATTATGAAATTGAGTTCTTTATTAAAATTGTATTAATGATCAACACAAAAAGTGGTCAGGAATTACTAAACTTGAGAGAAATATATTGAAACGCATTATTTTCTCTGGAGGTCGTTATAGAAATTGGATTACTGTTTTTCTGGAAGCACATTAACATTAATTAGCAGTCGACAGTTAAAAGGAGAAATGATCGAATACGTTTGGCCCATATGCGTTTGCGAGAGAGTTGAAAATTAAAAAAAGGCTAAGACCACTTTTGGGAACAGGGTGGACAGATTTCGACGTTTGAGTATTGCAGCTGAGAGAAAAATGGTCTTTTTGCATGAAGAATTCATTGCCCTAAACAGATTGATGATAGCCTTTTCTTATTTGTATTAATTGGAAATTTTCGCGATTATTTAAGTACCAATGCCTCGTTTGTTTTTGAGGTTATATAAAACTGGTTTTAATATTTATATCGATGGAGCCGGCTGCATGCATGAAAAAACATGGCTCGTGCGGCGTTACCTCGCTCTGAGGCGTTCCATTTAAGACTTGAAGTGCAAGCCAGAGCGCGAAACAAGCGACAAAGAGGCACGATCGGCCTCCGCGTTCGGCAGCGTTTGACATCTGTCTCTCTCCTACTTGAGTGAGTGATGCGTCCGCGTGGACAGCTGCTATACAATAATACATTTACATGTTTTTGTCAAGTATGAAGTGGTGTCAATTGTTTATAGCGACGATAATTGCGGCGATAAAGGTATTGATTCTTTCGTTATTTAATATATGTTCAGTGGTACTTTGTGCTTTCATCATTAAAATAAATATCATCGATCCCCAAGTGCAGCGCTTGTAGGTTATGCTTAATTGACAAAACTATAACAATAAGTTAACAGAACTATTTCACGATGAGTAAATAATCAATTTCTTTACTATTCGATCCAAATAACTATCGAGCGTAGCTGTGATATCAAAAATTAAAACATAAATGTCATCGTCCTATTTTCAACAGAATAACACAAATTGTAAGGAATTGAATATCACACATGTTTAAAGCTTGTAAATAAAAATGTAAAATAATTGCTCAAAGCACATTCATACTTGTAAAAACTATGTACATTGTACAAAAAAATGAAGATTGACATAATGTATTGATGTTACATACATATATATATATATATATATATATATATATATATATATATATATATATATATATATATATATATATATATTTCACCCGACGAGTTGCCCATATATCTATTCATGCAATCAAACTGATTTCATGGAAAATATAAATCCACCACCTGGTAATTCATATCATTGCCAGGCAATGATTATAATCAAAACATATCCTGGAATAATTATATATTAGGATAACGTTAAATGTTATGAGAATATATCAATCTACCAGAATATATACATACGATAGCATCATCAGACAATGATATATATATATATATATATATATATATATATATATATATATATATATATATATATATATATATATATATATATATCTTGATTTAGACAAAGCTGAATAATTGTATTTTCAATAAATGTTTATTTCTATAATTTTGGTGTGTGTTAGAAAAACACAAGTGTGAGCTCAGGAAAATATAGCAGGAGTACCATACTATCTTGCATATGATTCAATAAATGAGTGAAAATACCTGAGGAAAAATTCGTTTCCCTGTCGCTATTGCGCTAGCAATAGCTTGTCTGTTTGTGATGTGGTAGTGTCGTGTGTACATAAAGAGTACCAAAGATTTGTTCTGCTTAGCCGCTTCATTCTCTCTTGCATTCCATGATTTCCAAAAAAGGGTGAAAGGAAGGGGTTTGGGACAGGAATCTGTAACAATGGAAAAGGAAAACCACCGGAAAAATATTTCAATAATCGAACTTCTTATATGTCTAAACAAATCTAAGAAAAGATTTTACATAGCAAGCAAGGTCATGAAAGGGACTGAAGAGTGAGGAGTGAGGAAATAATAAAAAATACATAACCTGCAATATTTCCTCAAATTCCATCTCTGTTTGACCGAGAGAGCCACGATGGCCAGGTTCAGTCTTCCAAGTGATGCCGATTTTGATCTATAGATACTTTAGAATCATTATGAACCCAATAATCTGGGTTGACATCGCCCATATATTATTTCTTCGTGGAACTTGTTAAATATGAAGAAAAATTGGCGAAAAATTTTGACAGTCGTCCGAAAAATATGACAAATGTCACAGTATGACCCCATATGACATGACTGAATGGAACAAGGCAAAATACATAGACCTGACTGTTCATTCATTGTTCAACGCAACGAGGCGCGATCCTCAGGGAAAATCATGATTGATTGAGTTTTTCTTTTATTGAAGAATAACTTATTACTCTGAAACCACATATGCTCCTTCGAAACCGCGACCTCCCTCGAATCAGTCACTGACCGGACAACAGTGCCAGAGGCTATAGTCGTGGCGTCGTCCGCAAACAAAATGCAATCAAAGGGATCCAAATAGTTCGAAAGATCATTAATATAAATAAGAAACAGTAGGGGCCCCAGGACAGAACCCTGGGGAACCCCGTGATTTACTGGCATGAATTCTAACGGAACCGAAACGCACTGAGATCGACCCGAAAAGTAGGAGGCCAACAGCCTCAATGGTATTCCTCTGAAGCCACATCTCTCTATTGCGAGTCCTTTGTGCACAACCATATCGAAAGCTTTTGTTAAGTCGCATAACTCCAGGTCAGTGATTGCACCATCCTCCAAGCCAGATACAACATTCTCGATAACGCAGAGAACAGCTCCAATAGCAGACCGACCACATCGAAAACCGAACTGAGCCGAGGCAAAACCGAATTCTTTTCAAGAAAGTTCATGAATCTAGTTTTCAAATACTTTTGCCATATTTGGTATTATCGCTATAGGTCTATAGTTGTTCAGATCATTAGGTTCACCGGAGTTACTCCGGATCTTTTGAAAACGATAGGAAACTGCCTCCTCCATGCCGATTAAACAATGTACAAAGGGGAAACTCTATGATCTCGCACACGAATTTGATAATCTTACTATTCATTCCATACACTCCTAGAGTTATAAGAATCTCACCGCACAGATATTTTTGTCGACTTGTAAATGATTGCTTTATTCGAAGAAAATACTAAAAACCGCAATATTTTGTCTTCACTGTGTGTTGCCATATATCGAAAAGGAAGGCACTAAGAACAACTTATCAAACAATTTTCCCTCATTTTAGAAAGAAAGAAGTCATCATCCGCATACTTAGGAAACGCCGTGTATAATTTTGGAATACTCAATTGTAAATATTCTACATTTTAAACCATATAAATTCCATATCTTAAATTCAATGTTACCAAAGGGAAATTTCCTAAGGTAGCTTCGTAACGAGTTATCATAATCAGAATTGTACCATTCCTTGATAGAATTCCATCCATGTCTTCGTAGAGGCCCCTTCGATTCATCTTGCACCATGATTCTTCAATTTGCGCTGACGATCACGAGTTCAGATCTAACTTCGATATGACCCGCATTTCTCGGAAGTTCTAGCCTCAGATATTAATTTTATAAATTGAATTGTCAATTGGATATTCAATCAACCGAGGCAGAGATTCGAACGCCCACAGGAAATTTTCCGAAGATATTTAGATCCATTTGAAAGATAAGTCATTTTGTCGTTACTTCATTTCTACAGAAATGAACTGAATGCGATAAGATATTTAGAATCGGGCGTTTTTAATTTTGTGTCCTGTTGTACAGGGTGTCCCAAATTGATTCAGTCAGGTACTGGTTTTTCTTAAGGTGTTTATGCATACCAGATGAAATTCAGATCTTGACAGAAGGCAGAGGGAAAAGAACATTCGTGCTGTTATTCTTCTGTGCATGTTGGACTGCAATTGCACGTTGAAGAGCATAATTTTTTTTGAGGACTGAATTTGTCCCCTTTATTGAGATGTAAGATATTGGTTGAAGTATCGCTATAAATATTATCCGTCAGGTTGTTTAGTGCAAAAATGAGGTGAGTTATTTCACAAAGGCAATAAAGACGTATACTTCCTTGAAATAACCTCCTTTCCTAATAATTTCTTGATGATACTGGACAAGGTTTGCGTTTCCAGTTTCTTTCCATATTTGAATTTGGACGGAAGTGTAGAAAACTGTGGTCCGACTCTACCAAATTACTTCATATACTGAAGACAACTGTCGAGCCAATTGGGATCTCTTCTGGCTTGTAATGCCAAATATCGTCATTGAACACTACTGATTGATGTTTTTCAATGCAACCTGTCCAAAAATTCAATTGACGAGGCTTTTACGTGATAGAAATCCATTTTCACAAATACAAGTAAACGATGATTTCTACTAAAATATATTATTAAATGCTCGACGCGTTTCGATACACAGTATCTTTATCAAGAGCGAATGAATACTACAAATATATCTTACTAACAACATTATATATATACTAAAGAGGCAATCCACTCAAAGCTATCCGTACTTGAACTAATGTTTAGGAAATAAATTTAATAAGGGTGAGTTATTTATGTCTACCTGATCATTGAGAATTTCCGGTGAATTCCTAAATCTGTTAATTCCAAGTGCTTCCAGAAGGTTGAGTTTTATACCTCCTTCTCAGAATGTAGGATTTTAAATTGTGAATTGAGAGAGTGACCATTTTCCCTAAGATGATTTGAATAATTTGAATCGGTTTTTCCATTGATGAAACTTGGTTTATGTTCAGAGATTCTAACATTAAAATTTCTTCCGGTTCTACCTATATAAAAACAATTGCAATCTGCTCAATCCAATCTATAAACACCTTATTTAATTTCTTTATTAATTGGACATTTATAATTCCTAATAAATGATCCTAAATTTATTGATGTTCTGAACGCTATATTTAAATTTGAATTTTTAAGAAGGATTTCACGATATTGCTAATATTGCCTATATATGTTAAACTATTGAATTTTTGTCTTGGTGTTCACCGATTGGATATACTTGTTGTAAAGCTAATTTTTGTTTCTTCTTATGTAGTATGCTGCTAACTAGATTTGCATCATAACAATTATTTATTGCGATCTGTTTCATCAAATTCATTTCTTTGAAGTAATTATATAATTATTATCAATTTATCATTTAATTTTATTTATTTCAAAGAATTGAATTTGATAAAATAGATCGTAATAAATAATGGTTATGATGTAAATTTAGCTTACAACATATATATCCAATCGGTAAACACCAAGACAAAAATTCAATAGTTTAACATATATGGGCAATATAAGCAATAATGTGAAATCCTTCATAAAAATTCAAATTTAAATATAGCGTTCAAAATATCAACAAATTCAGGTTCATTAATTAGAATTATAAATCTCCAATTAATAAAGGAAATAAATCAGGTGTTTATACATTGATTGTGCAGATTGCAATTGTTTTATATAGGTAGAACAGGAAGAAATTTTAATGTTAGAATCTCTGAACATAAACGCAGTTTCATCAATGGAAAAATCGATTCAAATTATCCAAATCATCTTAGGAAGATGGTCACTCTCGCAATTCAGAATTTAAAATCCTACATTTTGAGAATAGAGGTATAAACTCAACCTTCTGGAAGCACTTGAAATTAACAGATTTAGTAATTCACCGGAAATTCTTAATTATTAGGAAGACATAAATAACTCACCTCATTAAATTTATTTTCTAAACATTACTTCAAGTACGGATAGCTCTGAGTGGATTGCCTCTTTAGTATATATATATAAAGTTGTTAGTAAGATATATTTGTAGTATTTATTCGCTCTTGATAAAGATACTGTGTATCGAAACGCGTCGAACATTTGATAATATATTTTAGTAGAAATTATCGTTTACTTGTATTTGTTGACCTGTCTCAACACCACGAGCAACTCCCGATTTGGAGTAAATCAAGGGCCCTTAACATCTTATATCTGCTCCAATCTCATCCCTCCATGACCCTTTCACGTAATTGAGATATTTTCTATTATCAAAGACTTGTGTTCGAAAACTTTTTACCTCTTCTTTTCTAGACCAGAATAATTTACAAGTCTATATACTTTTGCTAAGCTGATCCCCCAGACTGTAGAATGAAATCTACCTTTACCTATAGGCTCTGCCGAAAGGGATTTTTGTATTCAAATTGCATATGAATACCTCAAAATATCTCAGGAAATAACTACAGGTATATTAATTCTACGTAAAATGAGTTGGATAAAAACGTTTTTTGCTTATATTGTATAAAAACAATATTTAAAGATTAACAAAGTTTATTTAATGTCATTGGAAAACCAATAATGAAGGAGAAAATTAAAATTCTTACAAGTTGACATGTGGTTCAAACTCAAATTTCAATTAACGATGATATTTTGACCTCAGTCCGTTGGACTTCCGAGTGAAGTTCTTGTACATTGAGTTTTTTGGGCTACCATGAATGCCAGATGAGAATCAGATCTGAACAGCAGGGTGGAGAGAAAAGTACATTAGTACTGTTATTTTTAATTGTTTTCGGACTATCGAACTAACTATCAGGCTGAAATGAAGTGCGTTCTTCTTTTATATTGTGAAATACCGATATTATATCACCTTTATTGTTGCTTTTAGGATTGAATAAATTTTCCATAGAGTTTAGGAATTCCATTTTTTTTGAATAATCACTAAAACTACAAGTATTTTCAGAAAAGGGTTCGTTTCCTTTCCTTGCTGACAATCTCCGTACAGTGCATAAGACTTTTCGTATTCATATTTTGATCTCACGGCAGCAGGTTCTCGATTACATTATTTGCGTAGTGTGTAGTTTCTGGTGGAATATTTTCGAGTTTTGTATCTAATCTAACAATACTTAATTTTACTCGTTAAGCCCAGAGAAAAATTAGTAATGAGACTCTATAATTGTCACTGAAATCTTTGAAGACAACTCAAGGAAGTTCTACTTAGATATTGAATTACATATTACATACATATATATATATATATATATATATATATATATATATATATATATATATATATATATATATATATATATATATATATATATATATACTGTCAATAAGAATTATTTTGGTGAAATAGATCTCCTGTTTTGTCTTATCAAGTGACATGCACCGTTAAAGATAGGTATAGAGAACATGGGTATCATTCGATAAGTATAAAAATAACTGATCATCAAGGAGTATAAGATATAGGGTGTGTCATTCGTAATAATTGAAAAAATGAGGCTTGAAGAAAGGCGGAATCGTGAATTTTGTACTGTACACCCTGTATCAATTTCAGAGTTTAACAACAATGGTTACTCAGGAATGGAGTATTAGTAACATAATGTTTTCAAATCCATAATCGGGAAGTCACAACGAGAGACAGAAAAAAAATTTCAAACAAGTCATCAAATTTCGAAAAATCTCAAATATCTTGGAAACAATTGAACTTAGGTATAGGGAATATCGAACAAATGCACCTTCATGTGATCTCACAAAGTTAAAATCATCAAAATATATAGGGCGTTCTATTTTGAAACATAACTTTGACTTGTTCCTCAGCAATGGAACACCTTGTATATATGAAAAATATGAAAATTACAAAATCCATCATTTTCTTGGCATTCTGCTACTTCCAGTGACTTGTAGGCCACTCTGTATAGTATTACTAAGCTGATTTTCTCTTCTTGAAAATAGAATCTATAAGACCGGTCCTAAAAAAGTTATTTCAAAAATCGTCGTAATTTTAGCTGAGGAATCTCCACCAGAAGTAGGTTGGTTTCTTTAGGAATTCATTCTGTATTTAATTAAGCTTCATTTTCGACAGAGTTATATGATTTGGATGATTCATTTTTATTGAACAGGATATACTTCGAAGCTCGTTCAATTCAAATTTGAAAAAAAAAATTGTGACAACTTATTAACGGCTGAGGCGACAAATTTGTAGCATAGTTGATACTGTTTATATTTGATCATAATTGTTATTCCTCGCGTTAAATCCATCAGATCTTTTTTATAAGGGCCGACCAAGGCAGGTGTAACAGACTACGGGATGGTAAATGACCAGTCTCATCATAGATATTAAATTTCCAATCACAACTTGAATTTGATATGTGAACCGTCCCGTCTTTCTCGTTAGATTCAAAAACAAGCCGTCATCCGGCGGTGTTGTAACTTGTACGTCACTTATCCATTGTTGAATAATGAACAAGGGAGGCCCTGTTACAAAAGACGATCTGGAAATTACCGGCGTAGGACCCGTTGCAACTGTAAGTGGATATGCAGCGGTATGTTAAATGCTGACTGATTTCAATGATGTATCATTTATTTTAAATATCGGAGTTCATTTTAAATTAAACAGTATGAACACCTATCGTAGCGCACAAAGTAAACATGACAGAAGAAAGAAGAACACAAAAGAAACATTATGGCAAAATGCCTAATTTATACAAAGAATGGATTTAATCATTGCTACATATTTCTAAGCATGATAAAATCACGAATGAAATTTTACTGTGTTTTCACTACCAACAAAATATATGAATGAATAATGTAATGGTTTTGCTTCAAGAACATCCAATATTGGAGAAGTATATCAATTCTACTTGAAATAAGAATTTTAAATAATGAAGTTGAATGACGTTAAATTATAGCAAGGTTAATTGAAATGAAATTACAATTGAAACTACCTATGAATTACATGTGCCTAGATCTGAGTTCGTTTATCTCAATGTGTGAGATCTTCGTCTAGAACCTACGTCCTAGATATAGCCTTAGGAATAATACTCATCACTTCATTCAACTAGCTTTATTACAGAATAATTATCGAAATCACAGTAACTAACTAATTAATTACTTACTACAATCAAGGTAACTAAAGCAAAAAAACCTTAACTACAAAGTTTAACCAATTACAATAAAGGAGTCTCAGACGAGATAAATTCAAACTAAAGAGTACTAATTTTCAATTCAAAACAATCTGAGCTTTTCAACAAAATAAAACTCAATGATAGAGCTCAGTCAACGATTAATGAAGAGAGACGAGAAGAAATGGATAATAAAGAAGAACACTCAGCTTTTAGGACTGAGGTTAATTTCCACGATGGTTGTTCAGTGTTTTATATCGGTTTTCTGGAATTCTTGTATCTTACAGCTTACAGGTTACTTGATTAGCTGAATATGGTTCACAAGGTGACTGCCCTAGGTGGCAAGACTAGTTCCCTAAAGACGTGGTTACCTCAGTCGTGAAATATCAAGGTTTGGCATAAATATGAAACTGGTGACAGTAAAATATTTTGATGGTGAAAAAAATCTATAACAATACCATATCTTTCTAATATATATTTTGAAATGAACAGAATGAATTTGACTTACCCTTGGAATAGCAGATATCGATCTAGGTTAATATAACGAAAGAAAATTCGAAATCTCTCCACTGTCAAATTGAATTGGTTGTCAAGGAAATCCGGCAAAATTACTGATTACTTATCACGCCTCAGACGGTTTGAATTTATCCAGAAAATGAAAAGAATACTTAAATACTCTTTCTGAAAATTATTCACTCCAATCGCTACAACACACCTCCAATAAAATCACAAACGATCCCGAAGATTTCTAAATGGAAAGAGAGCGAATCTTATGAATTCCGAATTTATATGAACTCGGTTCGATGAAAAACTATTGATTTAAAAAAACTAATGAAAAAGCGAAATTATTCTCTTCACATCAATAAAGTGGAAATGAAACATAGAATGAGTACTGCTTTCCGTTCTCCCACAGAAACGAGAAAACGATCTTCTTTCAACCACTGACTTACAATTAACCAGTGAACATTCTAGATCAATACCAGCGACACCTTAGGGATATAACTATAATTTTATTGGGTATCATTAGCTGTAGATTCTCGATTCGAATTTCATACTGTTTGAATATGTAACATGATGAAATGAGATTGAATTATTAATAAAATTATGAGAACTGAGATTAAAAGATATGAATTATTAATTCGATAAATCGGACTGTTACAATAGTATACAGTGACCGCGGTTCCGTTTTAATCAAACAATCTGAAATGTTGGTTTCCATCTCGGCCACAAAAATGACTATTTCAGCCCCTTACCCTTTTTAATGATTCTTGGAAAATACCCATATCAGTCCAGAGTTCCACAGCTGAATGGCTAGAGACAATCTGCCCCAACTCTAATAGTAATAATATTAGTCTTTATTTCAGCATAGTACATATACAATAAATCAACATTATGTACCTAAATAATTAGAAGAAAATAACTTCTACCAATCACAAAGCTAACAAAATATTTCCTATGAGTAAAATACGAAGCATAAAACAAAACTCGGAAAGTTATAAACATGAGGCGCGATTATTTTCACTTTTTATATCATTCAGAAAACCCAAAATTATCTACAAACCGACTCAAGTTAACACCAATAAACGCTAGAATACTTCCCATCACTAAGCTTAAATATACAGAAATAAAAACAACCCAGTTTAAAGGAAATATATCATACACTATTTTTTACCTAACGATTTTTAACATCAATTTAACGTATGTAAACCTTTCTTGTAACAAACTTCCCTGTTTTTCTCTTAAAGATTAATTTGAAACCAAGAAAACCCCGTCGTTTCTAACAAATAGTTTTCGAGACCTTTGGCACAAAAAGTGAATAATAATTACCACTAGTACCCAATGGGTGAGCGACCGGTACCTGCGCTTCCCTATTTTTTAAATGGATTATCTATCAGTACTGCAAAAAACATTTGTCTTTAACCCTGCCAGTGGTCGCCCTATGTTTTGTAACAACAGAGGTCGCGCGCGGAGTGAAAATCCGCACCGCGATTTTCTATTTTTTTTTTCTCGATTTAAAAGATTTCGAATGAAAGGATAAAATATACGCAGCATTAATTTTCTTTGAGTAACAAAAAAAACAAGATGAAAAGGGACTGGAACATAGAAAAATATAAAAAAACTTCAACTTCGTTTTCATAAAAGCCGAAGAAAGTGATTAAATTAACTAACTCAATCGGCGTCCTGTTAATTGTTTTGGAAACATTCGGAACACACTAAAGTGGCATGCTCAAGGCACAAGAATATTTCACAATTCTTGCAAAAATATCTCGTGGGTCTGTTCTTCACCCTATCGCACACCCCACACCGTCCTCGTTGGTTTTCTGTCGGCTCTAGTCGTAGCTGCTTGGCCAAGTGCTCTTTAGTTGGATTCTTCCTTTTGAAGATTTCATTCATTCTTGAAGTAAGACTTCTTGGTAGGCTCTTTGACAACCTTTGAACCTCCTAGGGTTTAAGAGCTCAAAAGCACGATGACTAAAAAATTCCCTACGCTTAATTTCTGAATTCGGATTAATGCTCTTGAAGATGATGAGGGAATTCACGCCACCAATATTCAACAGAGACCATATAACCATTGGCCAACGTTGCGTATTACGTACACAATTGTATGTAGAACATAACTGGTCGACAGTATCAACTCCTCCCTTTGTTGTGTTATACATCTTAATCATCTCTGGTTTTTCAGTAGTGTCATCAATTTGGTCGTCATGGTGCATACTAGAGACGAGTAATACATTTTTTTCTTTTTGGAATATGAGAAACGAGTCTCAGACTTTTGTGAAAAGCGAACATTGAACTTTTTAGTTGTCTTTTCACAGGACAAGAAAAAATTCTTTAATTCCTTAGACCAACATATCAAAACTGCAAATCTAAAATTGATAAAGGTAATAAATCTGGTATTTATTAACTGTCTCGTGGGGATTGTGATAAAATTGATATTGGTAGAACTTTCAAAGTTATATTATCTGATCACAAACGTAGTTTCAATCATCATAACTCAGATATCCATTATTCTAATCACTTATACGAAGAAAACCATAACTTTAATGACAATTTCAAAATTTTACACAATGAAAATAATAGACAAAAATTCAATATATTGGAAATTTTAGAGATCAACAAAGAAAATAATTCGGGTAGTTTCCTTAATAGTCAATTAGATCTGAATCCTTCTCCTTTACTCAATCTTTTCAATTCATAAAGTAAGTAACTCCGATGGATTTTCCAACATACCCGTTGTACTTATTGCGTATTACGTACACAATTGTATGTAGAAGATAACTGGTCGACAGTATCAACTCCTCCCTTTGTTGTGTTATACATCTTAATCATCTCTGGTTTTTCAGTAGTGTCATCAATTTGGTCGTCATGGTGCATACTAGAGACGAGTAATACATTTTTTACTTTTTTTGGAATATGAGAAACGAGTCTTAGACTTTTGTGAAAAGCGAACATTGAACTTTTTAGTTGTCTTTTCACAGGACAAGAAAAATCAAGAGGCAATTCTCGCTGATTTTTTCTGATAGTTCCGACCACAGTGAGCTTGAAATCCTTCTTGAATTTTTCCAGAAGATCAAAACCAGTTACGTTTCTTCCAGTTCCTCTTTCTGGTTCGCACATTCTTTCCATAACAAATTGTGGAGAATTGCTATCTTCCTAAGGACCTGTAGGCTGTTTTCCAACATGAACTTCCAAATTTACCGTGTAATATAGTCTTGAATCACATAGTGCGAATATTTTCATGTCGTATTTGTTAGGCTTGTTAGGTATGTACTGGCGAAACGCACATCGTCCACGAAAGGCCTCTAGCTTTTCATCCACAGTTACATAATGAAGAGGAGTAAAACCGTTTTTGCACTGATCAACAGAAATCTCAAAAACTCTGATTGGGACAAGTTTGTCGGTTGCTCGTCATAACTGTCTAATTTCCAAATCATTGAAGCGGATGTGTCAAAAAGAAATTTGAAACGCCGCTCAGATATCGTAAGTCGAAATATTTCAAAACCAGTGCCGTCGATTTTCCACAAATTGTTGGTATCCAGATGGTTACTCGTCTGTACTCTGGCCAAATATAACAAAGAGTCCAAAGAGTGATTCATTTCCGAAATTTCGGTCAATTTCGAATCCCTTTCACGGGAGTAATTCATCGAAGTTTGTTAAATATGTATATTGGTATTGTCAACTATTATATTCAGTAGTTGGTCCGGAAAAAATAATTCCGTATATCGTACATCGTTTTCAGACATTTAGTCGTACTTCGGGTACCAGGCAATTGTGTTACAAAATTTTCCGATCGAGTTCTTATAGTCTGTGTCGGTTTAAGTTTCAGCCACATTGTCTTGCCATCTTTGCCTACAAACTTTGGATCTTCATTTACTTCCGTTTCTTCAATTTCGAGTTCATTTTCGGAAATATCTTGCTCGCTATCTCTGTTAGCCGCATCACATTCTATTTCATCGGGTTCATCTTCGCCTTCAGAATCATCATAGGTTTCACCCTCATCGTCGGATAAAAAATACTCATTTAACAAACGCTGCAATCTTTCATGTTCCTTTTCGTAAGAATAATTAATTGCAGGATCAAACACGAATAGCTGGAAAATATCAAAACAAACCCTCTTATATTGATAATATTTGTAACACTCGTAGTCGCGCGCGGACTCTCACTCCGCAAAAATTTCTGTTTCCGGCACGCTTCACTTATAAAACTCAAACTCAGTACTGGGATAATACACGCGATTTTAGGAAGGTAAATAAATTGGGATGACTTCCAGTGGAGGGGGTGCAAAGATATTCATGAATTTGCATCGGTGCGGACCTAGGGTCCGCCCGCGACCACTGCAGGGCTAATCCCACCTTCCTGATCTTCCAAACTTGACACTAATGTGAAGGAATCGATCACATGTTCTTCATCTACCACAAAAATATTCTTTAAAAGTTTAGACAAAAACTTACCCAAGTTGTAAAGTGGACTGCCTACAAAACTAACAATAGGTCGTAAAGGACAACGATGTTTGTGAGTTTTGGGTAGAATATATACTTTAGGACATACTCAATTATTACTTTTCAGATATTTGAATGTTATATCATCTATATATTTTTTTATCATGTTGGGTTATTAATTTATTCAATTTATTCTGTATTGTCTATCTAACCTATCTATATTTCAATAGTAGAAAACATATTTTCAATGAAACAAAACTTAAGTATTTAGATTTTCACTATATTAACAAAACTATAACCGGTTTTACCACACTGTAGCTTCATCAGATACATACAAACTAATTAACAGAGTTATTCCTTATATATTAGTCTTATTTCCTACTTAATATTACAATAGGTACAAGTACAACGAGTATGTTGGAAAACCCAACGAAGTTGCTTACTTTATGAATTGAAAAGATTGAGTAAAGGAGAAGGATTTAGATCTAATTGACTATTAAGTAACCTACCCAAATTCTTTTCTTTGTTGATCTCTAAAATTTCCAATATATTGAGTTTTTGTCTATTATTTTCATAGTGTAAAATAATGGAAATCTGATTTATTATAATTGAAACTAAGTTTGTGCTCGGATAATATAACTTTGAAATTTCTGAAAGTTCAACCAATATAAATTTTATCACAATCCCCGCAAGACAGTTTATAAATACCAGATTTATTACCTTTATCAATTTTAAATTTGCAGTTTTTGATATGTTGGCCTAAAGAATTATAGTTCGAAATGCTATATTGAAATTATAATGCGAGAAGAACGATTTCAATTTTAGACTAGAATTACCAATATAAGTTAAGCTGTTGCATTTTATGTTAGAACTTTTATACGTAGAAATACTTCCTGGATTACTTCTTGAAATTTTAGCTCTTTTATGAAATCATGTTCTCAGTCATAGTTGGGCTGTAACCGTTATTGACTGCTATTTGTTTAATTATAATTAGCTCTTTTATGAAATTATTTTGTGACATTGGAATATTAATGAGTATATGTACTATTGTAAGCTGCTAATTTATGTGGATAAGGATGTGTAGATGAGCTGTCAAAAGTAATATCTGTATGCGATGGCTCTTGAAAAATAGAAAATCATGTTTGATGTTAATTTTAGTGAAAGTTCAATCCAGAAAGTTAATGGAGTGTTCTGTTTCTATCTCTAACGTGAATTTAATATTATCGTGAATTTTGTGAATGAATGTTTTGAATGACTCTAATTGTCTGTTTGTGCCAACCAAACAACAAATGATACCATCGACATATCTAAGTCAATAAATAAAGTGTTTGAATAACAGATGTTCTTGTATAGTTTTTTAATATTATCTATGAAAATTTCAGCGAGTAGAGGGCTCAGAGGATTACTCATGATTAAACCTCTTTTACTATTATATAGTACTCCATTGAAGTTAAAATAATTTTGTTCTAAACAAATTTATTAATTTGAAGGCGTTTTTGATGAGTTTCATTTTATCATTAGGTGGAACACTTGGGAAGAGATTTACTACATCCCATGACATAAGTTTAGCGTTCGGTGGTAGTATCGTGTGCTGAATTTTATTTATTATGACTAAAGAATTTTTTATTGAGACTTTAGGTTTAAAATTAGCGTACTGTTGAATGATGTCTATGAGAAAGCGTGAAAGTTTTGCAGCTGGAGCTTGAAAATATGAAACGAATAATAGACCAGTAAGACTAGTAGTTAAGCAACTTATATTGGTAATCCTAGTGTAAAATTAAAATCATTCCTCTCGCATTATAATTTCAATATAACATTCCAAACTGATAATTCTTCAATTCTTTAGACCGACATATCAAAAACTGCAAATCTAAAATTGATAAAGGTAATAAATCTGGTGTTTATTAACTGTCTTGCAGGGATTGTGATAAAATTTATATTGGTAGAACTTTCAGAAATTTCAAAGTTAGATTATCCGACCACAAACGTAGTTTTAATTATCATAAATCAGATTCCCATTATTCTAATCACTTACTCGAAGAAAACCATAACTTAAGTAATAATTTCAAAACATTACACAATGAAAATAATAGACAAAAACTCAATCTATTGGAAATTTTAGAGATCAATAAAGAAAAGAAATCAGGTAAGTTACTTAATAGTCAATTAGATCTAAATCCTTCTCCTTTACTCAATCTTTTCAATTCATAAAGTAAGCAGCTCCGATGGATTTTCCAACATACCCGTTGTACTTGTACCTATTGTAATATTAAGTTGGAAATAAGACTAATATATAAGAAATAACTCTGTTTATTAGTTTGTATCTATCTGATGAAGCTACAGTGTGGTGAAACCCGGTCATAGTTTTGTTAATATAGTGAAAATCTAAATACTTAAGTATTATTTCCATGAAATATGTATATCGATTTTCATCAAGTAATGACCTCCTCAATCAAATTATAAATCGATTTTGAAACTAACAAAGAGATAGATAAATTATACGAATAGAAATTTCATTACTAATTTAACAGATTTGGAAAACAATGCTCAGATAACAATAACTTTTCAAACAACATAAGAAATATGAATAGAATAAAGTTTGGAAAATAGACTATTGAGCCCAAGTATCTATCTTTGTGAGTCTGAGATCTTTTCTGTGCACAAAAATTCAGAATAACATCAGTTAATAATAGATAAAATAGAGGAAATGAACAAAACAATGTAAAGAAATGAATGATGTTAATACGTATGTTATATACAATAAAGATATTATAATTATTATCATCTCTAGCAGAAGTAGTGATCGATTTTGAAATTGCTATTCACCTGGATAAATGTTTCATCCTATATAAAAATAACAGGATGTAGGTTTTATCTCCCACGTGTTTGGTACCACCAAGATTAAGCTTTACTTCCGAATATAGAGGAAAATGCTCAGATGAAGGAAAATGGCTTCAATTTCATTTTGGGCTTTCATTTTCGAACCCCAGGAGGGGGAATATTTCTATTTTATAGGAATGCATGAAATCAAAATACAAGATGAGAGGCTGGAGCAATTCTCGGATTACTTGTATGAGCATTTATGTCCAGATTTCCACCATCACTCAGAATAGATGCATATGATGCTTTAAATAAAACGACAAATGCATTTGAATCATTCCATTTCCTCATTTTTTGAATCGAAATTCTCAAACAATTTTCGCACAACCTATGTATTTTCAAGTTCTTTTTCGGAAATATATTTAACATTGAATTCCTATAAAATTAGTATATTGTTATAGTTTTTTGTCAATTTTTAGTCTGTACCCGATTTTCATTACAAATTATTCCCAATTCAATTTTTATCAAGAAAAATTCAAATATTCAAACTATCTCGATATATCCTTCAACTTGTTTGACATACAACATTTTAATTGAACGAAAATTGTAACCATACACGGGCATATCTCCCATTTCTGTCACAGCTTCGCCTTATGTTTAGAGACGTCAACTTGAGATCGTATTTATCCCTTCAAGAGGAGTCTCCCAGACGATTTAATCGTTGCAGATGTACTGTTTATGTGTCCGAAGAGAAAGAATCTAGTTACTATCGTTAATTGCATGCAGAATGAAACTAATTGCTACTGTATTCTCACGGCCTGGGAACATAAAGTCTGGCCAACTTTACAAGTACATTTCTTACGCAATGTCTCTCTCACCTTACAGTAGTAGCAGGAAAAATGAGTCACCACTACGTGATTTACCAACCGACCAACTTTAAAACCGTGTTTAATGAAGGTTTAATGTGAAATTTACAGGATTTTATGATTATCTGGATAATTATACTTGGGAATATTGAAATATTGAAATAAGAGTTTGTTACTTGGTCGGACGTTGAAGTCTCCAGTGGATTTACGATATTCAGCAGTTAAATCAATATTGCCCTAACTACTACAGCTTAATCGAAAATTTCATCCTTCTTATTTTGAATTGAATTAGAAATTCTAATATCGTATTAAATTCTGCCTAATCAAATATTGGGAGAGTCAGAACATTGGATTAGGTTTTGTTGCTTTATCGGACGTTGAAGTCCCTTGAATCGAAACGCATCCTCCGCCTACATTCAATAGGCACATGCAGACTTGCGCAGAAAAAATTATTTCTAACTAGGAGATTAAAGGTTTAGATGAATTAATTGAACAGGGTGTACGGCTTTCGAAGTTTTTTTTTAACTGAAAATTTTTCGCGTAAGGAAGCAAATTCTATTAAGTCTATACGAAACCGCGAGTACCTGAAAAGGATCGACGGTTAATATTTCGCTTGAATGCTCAGTTTATCATGAAAATGGAAACGTAGATGAAAAATCTGTTTACTATGAAGATTGTTTAAATCAAATAATCCACGACCTCCAAGATGTCTAGAAAGTGTAACTCTTTGAAAAGCTGAGTTTGGGTGGTGCTTATGATATTTACAAAGCTTTTCCTCGTTTGACACTGTAATTCATTTAGATCAGATTTAGACCAATGGGAAACCTTTATATAATCAGAGGTGATCTTTCCCTTTTTATTAGAAAGATTTTGGAAGCCCAAATTTCATATGAATATTGGAATAGTTGAAAGTAATCTCAAGTAGACTTTTCAAATATATCTAGTTCCGGCATATAATTTAATATCATCTAAATAAATTGAGTGACTTTATTTTAATTAAGTTGATAGACTCTTTATTCTCAAGCCGAAACTAGTAGCTTTCAATTCATGAGATAATGGACTAAGGCAAAGACAAAACCAAAGAGCACTCAAAGAATTACCTTGAAAATGTCTCTTTTGATTGGAATTACTTCGGATATTAACGATTTTTTTGAAATATTTAAATGAAGATTGGTTCTCCAATTTTTCATTACAAATTCAAGAAAAAGACTAAGTGTTTTATCAATTTTATAAATTTCCAAAATTTCTTGCAGCCATGAATAAGGCGAACTATCAAAAGCCTTTTTGTAAATAAGCGTTTCTGGTGAATAAGATATTATAATTTTTTTATGCTTGTTATGTAATGACAAAAATATTTTATTACGTATGTATAATTTTTTCTAGTCTCATTATTGCTAAGATTCTGTACGGAGCCATTCATTGGTTAGGTAGACTTATTAATACTTGTTCTTGCTGTTTAACTTTAAATCACCTTAATTCATTATTTTGGATAATGCTGTGAACAGCTTCTTGAGGAGAGCGACCCTAATTTCCTAAGTTTAGAAATTATAAAAAATGTAAAGGATGTTGCTGCTTATTTTGAATGTTTTGAAGTGGAAATATGTACTATGTTTTTTTCATTTTTTCAATAAATAATAACTCTTCATATCAATGTCGTTCTTTTCGTGTAGTTTTGAATTTCATCATTGATTAGAAGGTAAGGCTCTTTCATGATAAACACGTCAAGTTGGGAAAAAGGGAACCTTGATAGTGAAATTTCAACTGTGCAATTGAAATTTCAATATATTTTAATACAGTATAGTACTGTGGAGTCTTCAGAAGTGAAGTAAATCATTTTCTTGTATCATACAAAAGCATTTTCATATCTAGGTATTATTTATTTCACTATATATATTGTGACCTTGGATTTCTAGTCATAATGTAGCATAGAAATAATACTTTTTCAAATAAGAATAGGTTAAAAACAAAATATTCAAATAATTATTATTCAATATTAATAACCATCATTAGTTTCGGTTAACAAATATCTGGTAACAATTAGTATTAAATTCTATTCATGACTAATGAACATTTTGTTTTTATTATAAAAAGAATTTATTAATGATTAAAATGAATTCGTTCACTATAAACAATGAGTTTCGTATTTTTTAATAACTATTTTTAATATTGTGTAAACAATTCATTCGCAGTTAACAAGTACATTTATTTACAGTTAATAAACGTTTGTTGCATACTTGGAACCAAACGGGTTGATTGAGTAACAATTATTTGTTAGGTCAGATTTCAAATAAGCCATTTGTTTGCTGATACTAAATTTTTCTATTTCTAAACAAATTGTTTTCTCAGTGCACAACAAAGCGAAGTTACCATCACATTGTTGTACTAAAGAAAAAATTGAAGAACAGATTTCAGGAACATGTGCGGACGCAATGAGCTACTCAATTCATTTAGTGAGCTCATATATCGTGTTTAATATAAGAGACGTTGGTAGCATTGATATTTAACCGATTAATCGTTTTCGGAATATACGATTTTATTCAATTTTAATTATACAACTGAATATCATGAACTAATGTGGAGACTTCAACGTTCGAGTAAGCGAGAAACCCAAACGAATTTTCATTATACCTATCAATGATCAACTACGCATAACTAAACCAATTTTTACTCTACGACATTGCCATGAAACTCAAACTGGAACTAGAGTGTCCCATAAAGACGAATTAAGTCATTCCTTAACCCATGATCTACATCGAAATGGACAATAACGCCGGATTACGTCGAAGCATTTCGGAATTGTCGGGATTTCGAACGCCTGTTAAATCATTTAATGGCATTCAGAATTAAAGTTGCAATCCCATAAAACTGGCTTGATATGCCGAGTTAGTTAACCTTTATATAGACAGGTTCATCTCTCTCGGTTTAAATTGTATACTCAGTTGGTGAAACGGCGAATAAAATTGTTGGTTTTAGATATGTGGAATGTGAATATCTAGGATTATGCGTATTTATGTTACGTCAGAGAGACGTGGTTTCATAGTTAAATTAATATATATCTGTCAAACTGTATATTAAAACTTACATATTATTATTTGAGCTTCCAGAATTTTGCTGTAGTAACAGGAATTTTATTAATTTGAACTTTCTAGTACCTAGCATGGCAAGAGTACAGTAAGGACATATATATATATATATATATATATATATATATATATATATATATATATATATATATATATATAAAATATATTCATTAGTACGGTTTTGAGTTTTGTACATGTCAGAAGTATCAAATTTTTTCGAAAATGCCACCGAAACACAAAATGTATCATCCAACTAAAAAAGGATCTAGAATGGTACTCGTACGTAAAAGTTCTTATAAAAAAAGTAAATTTAAAGGCAATCAACATTCTGGAAATTCAAAATTGGAAAAAAAATTCTAGCAGCTAAGAAACTGGTGGAGTCCAGTGACCCTGACGGAGATTTAGATGTCGGGTTTGATAGAAAATTTGGTTATGTGGTACTAGCTTTCAGTTTAGTATTTTCTCACTTGGAAAATATTTTAAAGTGTAAAAAATGTGATGGTAATATTAAGTTCTTACGAAAAAAAGCTATTGGCTTCGGTTTCAAACTTGAAATTCAGTGTTGTCAGCATCCAAGTTCGGTCAATTCTTACACTAGTACCAATAAAACTTATGAGATCAACAGACGAATGGTTCTAATTTTCCGCCTATAAGAAATTGGAATCAATGGCATAAATTTGTTCTAGTCATGATGGATCTAGATCAACCCCTTCAACCAGAATTTGTACCACAACGCTTGCACAAATTTTGCTTTTTCGGCTGAATGTTTGGCTAAAGTTATATTTCAAAAAGCTGAAAGAGAAGAAAACGAAAAGAACGTTGAGCACAGATTTCCAAAAGGCGAATTGACTGTGTCCGGCGTTGGTACCTGGGCCAAGAGAGGTTTTTCAACTCTCATTGGAATTTGTACTTTGATTGGAAAATACACTGGCAAAATTTTGGATTGTTTCGTCTCGTCAAAAACGTGTAAGAAATGTGAAGTAAAGAAAAACTGATGGACCCTACCGCATTTTCAATTTGGAAAGACACGGTGCACGTCGATGAATGTTCCAAAAATTATAACGGAAGCTCCAGGGGGAATGGAAGTTCAAGGGGTGTTAGAGATGTTTTGTCGTTCGGAAAATTTACATGGCTCAAAATACTGTCGCTACGTTGGAGATGGCGATTCAAAAACTTATTCGAAAGGAAGCCGTACGGGGACTTCAATTTTGAAAAATTAGAATGGGTGCTTCACGTAGGAAAAAGATTGTTTTGAAGGCTTAAGGATGTCGAAAAAACTCTCGTGGAAATAAAAAAATTACAAAAAAAGAAAAAAAGAAAAACGAAAAGGAAGAATCTGCAGCTGGAAGGAAACGCCGAAGCAAAACTACTCCCCCTGAGGAAAAGACAACCGAACTTACTGGCAAAGTTATGAATGAATTTTCTTTGTTTTACAGTCTTGTAAATGTTCCGATATTCTAATATTAAAATTTCTATGTGTTCTACCAATGTAGAAATTATCGGAGTCATTGCAATTCAATCTATAAACACCTGATTTATTGTTTTAACCTGGTTTGGTTTTATTATTTCTTATATATTTGCCTAAATTATTATTAGTTTGGAAAGCTATGTTGAAAATATTGCTACTTAAGAATGATTTCAGTTTCTCACTTGCAATGCCAACGTAGGTTAAGGTGTTGAATTTTGTTTCAATTTATCGACAGGGTAAACTTCATTCAATGCGATTCTACTTTGTTTTTATTTAAAATATTATTTATTAGTTTGGGATTGTAACCATTATTTTTGGCTATTTGTTTAATCAAATTTAGTTCTTTATTGAAATTTTCTGGTGATAACGGGATGTTAATCAATCTATGAATAAAAATATTGAATGCTGACATCCTATGTTGATATGGATGACACGACGAGTTATGTATTATAATATCTGTATGTGAGGGCGAAAACATGTTTTCCATTTTCATTCGAAATTGTAACGTCTAAGAAATTTATCGAATTATTGCTTTCTATTTCGGTTGTGACTGCAATTTTTGGATGTAATGAATTTATATGATTTTCGAAAATTTTCAACTGTCTATCTGTTCCTGTGAAGCAAATAATGATATCGTCTACATAGCGATACCAGTATGAACAATATTTACTGAGTGGATGATTATGAATTAATTTCTCTAAGTTATTCATGAAAATTTCTGCTAACAAAGGACTTAACGGATTGCCCATAATCAAGCCGTCTTCAATAGTATAATATTTGTTATTGAAATGGAAATAATTTTGATCTAAACAAATTTGTAATAATAAAAGAATATCTGATTTAATGATAGTATTGACATGATTCCTTTCTAATAATTCGTATTAATTTAATAAACGTATCTTTCGGAGGAATGTTGGGAAATAGATTCTTAACATCGAAAGAAATAAGTTTGGAATTAGGTGGTGTAGTGTTATCTTTGATTTTGGCAATAAGTTCGTATGAATTTTTGACCGAAAATTTAGATTTAAAATTGCAATGTTTTATTAGCAAGTCGTTGAGGAATTTTGAAAGTTTGAACGAAGGTGCCGTTACATAAGAAACAACAGGTCTAATAGGGTAATTAGGTTTATGAAGTTTTATCAACGAATATAATTCGGGGGATTGTGGATTGGAGTTAATGAATTTAATTTTTTTTATAACGAATTATATTCGTTGATAAAACTTCATAAACCTAATTACCCTATTAGACCTACAAAGTAGAATCGCATTGAATGAAGTTTACCCTGTCGATAAATTGAAACAAAAATTCAACACCTTAACCTACGTTGGCATTACAAGTGAGAAACTGAAATCTTTCTTGCGTAGCCATAATTTCTACATTGGTAGAACACATAGAAATTTTAATATTAGAATATCGGAACATAAACGCAGTTTTTCAAATAAAAAATCAGATTCAAATTACGCGAATCATCTCTTAGAAAATAATCATTCTTTGGACCCACAATTTGAAATTTTGCATACAGATAATAAATATTGGAAGGTAGATCTTTGGGAAACTTTAGAAATCAATAAATACAAACACTCAGGTAGACTCATCAATGAACAAGTCGATTTAAGCCCTTCACCTCTATTGAATCTTTTCGGGGAGCAATCTATTCCTTAATTTTATTGGATATACCTGTCATAAATAACCACTTAAGAAGAAGCAACCCAATAAGCTTTTAATTACTCAAGAACATTTATAGTTATATTCTCATTTATATTTTTCTGTATATTCATTCGTTTGAAGAAGCTACGGTGTAGTGAAACGCTTTACGAATCGCAATTATTAAGTAAAATTCCTTAAAACACAGTACTTGTTTTTTATTATTGATAATGAAATTTTACCAAGTAAAAGCCTCCCAAATTCAAATAATTTTCTAAGCTCGTATTCTCATACTTACTTTTCGGTAATTCAACTGGTCCGGCTCGACAGAGAGCTACGCTCTCATGATTTTATCACCCAGTTCTCGTTGAATTGCCTACAGGTAAGTATTCGAAAATGAGCATGGAAAATATCCGGCTAAATCTAAGCTCTTGTGGTATTAGTTACGACAATTCCATTTTAATATCAGCATATCTTCTTATCCCCGAGTAATTCCTGAAACAAGATTTTAATCTCCGAACTGATTGATAGTAATAGGGTAGTCTGTTCCCATTAAATTCATCTGCGTGACTAAATCCATTAGACTATATATATATATAAATATGATGAACAATTTATCTCTCGGAACCCAAAACTGAACCTGACTTGGTCCCAGCTATTATATATTCAAAAACCGTTACGAAATCAATACTAGTACTTGCGTTGGATGGCATAGACACTGAGGTGATGAAAATTTTCGAGTAATTAAAATCCAATTTGTTTTTATGGGGTCTCCGATTACAACAAATATAATCTGATGAGTTAATTAGGATTCAGCCAGAGGAGGTCTTGAAGCCTTTACTGAAACAGTAGGGTGTGGTAAGTAACACGTGAAAATTATTAATTCTAATGATTCTTTCTATGATGTTCACCGTTGATTTCTACCCACGAAAAATTATCGACGATTTGTGTGTAGGTAGTAGAATATTAATGGGAAATTTTGAAAGGTGTTACGATATTGATTTTTTTGTTGTAGGGTACTTCATTGGTAATAAATCAACTCATAAACTAGTATATAGGATTTGAATTGTGGAGGCCGTTACTTGATGTAGATCCATGATATAAATGAGATAGAAACACAAGGTTTAACTTCAATCTACACTTTATTTGAAAAAATTCGACGACGTTTCGCTGACACAGCAGCTTTATCAAGAATGAAAAATAGAATGAAGAGTATGGTATTATAAACAAATCGTAGAACAAGTTGGATGAATAACACACCGAGCCATTGTACAGTTAGTATGAAAGGTAATAAAAACTTATTAAACAAGTTAAGTAGGGGTGAGTAATTCAAATCTACCTGTTCATTCAAAAGCTTGTCCGAATGTTTGTATCGATTTATTTCTAATGCTTCTAGGAGATCTAATTTTGAACTTTTGATTTTATCTGTAATATGTCAAAGTTTTATTGAATGAATGGTTTTCTTTTATTAGGTGGTTTGAATAATTTGAATCAGATATATTTTATCGAAGCTACGTTTATGTTCAGATGTTCTTATGCCAAGACTCCTATAGGTCCTACCGATATAAATTTTATCACAAGAACCGCAATTGAGTTTATAGATTCCTGATTTACTTGATTTTTCAACACGAGATTTATTATTTTTAATATGTTTACCTAAGTTATTAGAAGTTTTGAAAGCTATATTAAGATTTTGTTTGACGAGAAAGTATTTAATATTTGTACTTGCAGAACCGCAGAATGTTAAACTGTTGAATATTTTATAGTCTTTATGAATAGGATATACTTCATACATACATATCAGAAAGCAATAAATGAAGTATATCCTATTCATAAAGACTATAAAATATTCAACAGTTTAACATTCTGCGGGGCTGCAAGTACAAATATTAAATACTTTCTCGTCAAACAAAATCTTAATATAGCTTTCAAAACTTTTAATAACTTAGGTAAACATATTAAAAATAATAAATCTCGTGTTGAAAAATCAAGTAAATCAGGAATCTATAAACTCAATTGCGGTTCTTGTGATAAAATTTATATCGGTAGGACCTATAGGAGTCTTGGCATAAGAACATCTGAACATAAACGTAGCTTCGATAAAATATATCTGATTCAAATTATTCAAACCACCTAATAAAAGAAAACCATTCATTCAATAAAAACTTTGACATATTACAGATAAAATCAAAAGTTCAAAATTAGATCTCCTAGAAGCATTAGAAATAAATCGATACAAACATTCGGACAAGCTTTTGAATGAACAGGTAGATTTGAATTACTCACCCTACTTAACTTGTTTAATTAGTTTTATTACCTTTCATACTAACTGTACAATGGCTCGGTGTGGATTTTCCTGTTATCCATCCAACTTGTTCTACGATTTGTTTACCTAACTGTACAATGGCTCGGTGTGTTATTCATCCAACTTGTTCTACGATTTGTTTATAATACCATACTCTTCATTCTATTTTTCATTCTTGATAAAGCTGCTGTGTCAGCGAAACGTCGTCGAATTTTTTCAAATAAAGTGTAGATTGAAGTTAAACCTTGTGTTTTTATCTCATTTATAGTATATAGGAAATTGCGTCATACTTGAAATGTTGGAATATAATACAATTCCTTAGATGATTCTCAAATAATCAGAAGACTAGGATCAAGCTTTGAAAATTCAATATTGCGAAATAGTACTGGATCAATGAGGACAGTCTTTAGAAGAACATTCAGGATCAAATAAATTAAAACTGATGCTACTATAAAACAGAAAAATGTGTACAACTGATTTTAAAGTAATTCAACAATAATAAAAACAAGTACTGTGTTTTAAGAATTTTACTTAATAATTGCGATTCGTAACGCGTTTCACTACACCGTAGCTTCTTCAGACGAATGATTATGCAGAAAAATGTAAATGAGAATATAACTATAAATGTTCTTGAGTAATTAAAAGCTTATTGGTCGCCTCCTCCTAAGTGGTTATTTATGACAGGTATATCCAATAAAATTAAGGAATAGATTGCTCCCGAAAAGATTCAATAGAGGTGAAGGGCTTAAATCGACTTGTTCATTGATGAGTCTACCTGAGTGTTTGTATTTATTTATTTCTAAAGTTTCCCAAAGATCTACCTTCAATATTTATTATCTGTATGCAAAATTTCAAACTGTGGGTCGAAAGAATGATTATTTTCTAAGAGATGATTCGCGTAATTTGAATCTGATTTTTTATTTGAAAAACTGCGTTTATGTTCCGATATTCTAATATTAAAATTTCTATGTGTTCTACCAATGTAGAAATTATCACAGTCATTGCAATTCAATCTATAAACACCTGATTTATTGTTTTTACCTGGTTTGGTTTTATTATTTTTTATATATTTGCCTAAATTATTATTAGTTTGAAAGCTATGTTGAAATTATTGCTACTTAAGAATGATTTCAGTTTCTCACTTATAATGCCAACGTAGGTTAAGGTGTTGAATTTTGTTTCAATTTATCGACAGGGTAAACTTCATTCAATGCGATTCTACTTTGTTTTTATTTAAAATATTATTTATTAGTTTGGGATTGTAACCATTATTTTTGGCTATTTGTTTAATCAAATTTAGTTCTTTGTTGAAATTTTCTGGTGATAGCGGGATGTTAATCAATCTATGAATAAAACTATTGAATGCTGACATTTTATGTTGATATGGATGACACGACGAGTTATGTATTATAATATCTGTATGTGACGGCTTATGGTAAATTGCGAAAACATGTTTTCCATTTTGATTCGAAATGGTTACGTCCAAGAAATTTATGGAATTATTGCTTTCTATTTCGGTTGTGAATGCAATTTTTGGATGTAATGAATTTATATGATTTTCGAAAATTTTCAACTGTCTATCTGTTCCTGTGAAGCAAATAATGATCTCGTCTACATAGCGATACCAGTATAAACAATATTTACCGAGTGGATGATTATTAATTAATTTCTCTAAGTTATTCATGAAAATTTCTGCTAACAAAGGACTCAACGGATTGCCCATAATCAAGCCGTCTTCAATAGTATAATATATAAATTATTTCCATTTCAATTACAAATATTATACTATTGAAGACTACTTGATTATCAAAACATTTATTAATAAAGTTTACTAATAAATTAAACAAAAATATTAATATCGTAACATAAACGCAGTTTTCAAATAAAAATCAGATTCAAATTACGCGAATCATCTCTTAGAAAATAATCATTCTTTCGACCCACAGTTTGAAATTTTGCATACAGATAATAAATATTGGAAGGTAGATCTTTGGGATACTTTAGAAATAAATAAATACAAACACTCAGGTAGACTCATCAATGAACAAGTCGATTTAAGCCCTTCACCTCTATTGAATCTTTTCGGGGAGCAATCTATTCCTTAATTTTATTGGATATACCTGTCATAAATAACCACTTAGGAGGAGACGACCAATAAGCTTTTTAATTACTCAAGAACATTTATAGTTATATTCTCATTCACATTTTTCTGCATAATCATTCGTCTGAAGAAGCTACGGTGTAGTGAAACGCGTTACGAATCGCAATTATTAAGTAAAATTCCTTAAAACACAGTACTTGTTTTTTATTATTGATAATGGAATTTTACCAAGTAAAAGCCTCCCAAATTCAAATTCAACAATAAGATAGAAACACTAAAATTAAGTTTCATAAAATACAATGAATGAAAATACACACACCACAATAATTGTATTCTGAATTCCACAATCGATTAAGAAGACCGATCGCAGTTTCCTTGGCAACATATGTTTTCGGACATATGAGGGGAAAAAATCTTATCCATGTAGTAACATTTATTTCCATATGATCTCAAACACGTCTGAAACATGAATGAGTTCATTTGACTGTCAGTATTCATTTAATTTCTTTTTCGGATCGTATACGTTTTTTCTCTTCACTAAACGCGACTTACGAATATTTTCAGAACTCCCAAGTTTCATTCAAGCTTTTCTATAATCACGCTCCATTGAAAATTAATTGAAAAATAATTTATTCCAACAAAGAACTATCGACTGCTCTGTGCAACTACTAAAAGCATACTGGCTAAAAACAAATGATTTATACCTGAAAATTGTAAATATACTGGGTGATTCACCAGTGACGCAGTGCTCTGTAGCTCATACACTCTTGAACATTTCATTTTTGTTCGAACGGTATTGTATTTAGAAAGTAAAAATCTACTTCAGCAATTTATTTTGCAGTACACAGGGTGTCATAATTTTTATAAAAAAATCTTGTGAGGTTTTTTTCAGATTGGAAGACAACTTTTTTGTTGAAGATTCAAGAACGTCCTAAACTCTGCTATTGCTATAATGTCTTCAAGTAATGAGTTTTTCTGGATTTTTTCCGTAAAAATTTATGAAAAAAGGTTCTCACATCACCGCATGCTCCTTCGGCCAGAGAGGATGAACACTTTTTTCCTTTCGTTTTCTTATTGCCCAAGGATCGTTTTATTGAGGAATTGAAATAGATTATCCTCATTTTATACAGGAGTGACTCAAGAAAATTATTGAATATTGTATTTGTAATGTGTTGAACTATTTTAATAAGTGTTCGACATGTTGCTCGTTTCTTTGTAGACACAACTCAATCCTTCTGATGAAAGACCGTTGAACTCTCGACAACATTTGCGGATTAACTGACTGAAAGGCGTCGACTATTCTCTATCTCATATACAACTGTGTTGTATTAGAAATCTGGTAAATGATGCCCTTAAACTAACCCCACAAGAAAAAATCTAGGCTTATAAGGTCCGGAGACCTAGCTGGACATCTAACAGGACCACCACGTCCTATCCATTTGTTTGGAATTACATAATTCAAATGATCCCTAACTTGATGTGAGTAATGTGCCGGTGATCCATCCTGTTGAAACCACGAATCTTGTCTTTTATGCTCTAGGACATCGACAGGAAACATTGGTAGATGATTTTGCATAAAATCTTAATACATTTCACTATTGAGGTGCCTGTCGAAAATGCCCATACATTCAAGGGCCAACGATGCTGGTGATCTATTTGTCTTGAGGTGTGGATTTTCCGTGGCGTAATAATGAAAGTTGTGCCTGTTAACAAGCCCATTCTTGTGGAAAGTTTCCTCGTCCGAGAAAAGAACTGTGCTAAACATATTTGGATTTTCCTCTACTTTGTCACTTGCCCAATTGCCCAATTGCAAAAATTGATTCGATTTTCATAGTCTTGATTGGTCTTGATTGGTGCAGCTGTACATGATATGCATGAAATTTATTCCCTTTCAAGATTCTCTGGACGGAAGTTTGACTTATATCTGTTAACTGAGAAATCTCTTTTTGGCTTTTATATGCGTCCTGTCACTGTCAACAAAACTGATAACTGGTTGTCTTCAGCTGTAGCAGGTTTTGGTTTTCATGTTTTTTGTAAGCGATATTACCCGTTTCGATAAATCTAATTAGAAGTTCTCCAAAGCATCTTGCATCAGGAAACCTTTGTGCATAAACTCTACTTGCCAACAGAAGAATTTCTATCACACTCACCCAGAATAAAAATCATATCAACCATTTCTTCTTTGAACAACTTCATGGCAGTCGATTGAGAAAATTGGGTTCAAACCTTACATTAACAATGTTTAATAACGAAACACTAATAAGTTCACCATGTAAAATGCAGAATATGATATGTCCGGACACCTGACAGAAGGCACAAATAAAAAAAAATGTCAACACATACCTTGATTTAGGTTTTAATCATCTTGATTTTATCATTCGTTAAAAGAATTATCTTGTTTAGGTTTCATTTTTAACTACTTGAATCATTACAGAAAAAAAACTTCTGTGCGAATAATGATGCATGTTGATGAGTTTGATAAGGTTGGTACAATTTTCATCAAATATTCAAATAATCGAATATTTCGAAAATGATCGAGGATAAAGATAAAGTTACCACTGCAAAAATATAGCACAATATCTTATGCGTTGACATGCATAATAAAATACAGGGTATTCCATTTGAAAGAATCAAGAAACTATATTTTTGAAATTACAATATTCAATAATTTTTTGAGTCATTCCTGTATAAAATGAGGATAATCTATTTCAATTCATCAATGAAGCTATCCTTGGGAAATAAGAAAACGTAAGGAAAAAAGTATTTATCCTCTCTATGGGAAGGAGCATGCTATGATGTGAGAGCCTATTTTCATGAATTATTACATTATAGCAGAGTTTAAGCCGCTCCGGAATCTTGAAACAAAAGGTCTTCCAATCTGTAAAAAACCACCCAAGATTTTTTTATAGAAAATTGTTTACTGCAAAATAAATTCCTGGAGTAGATTCTTCCTTTCTAAATTCAATACCGTTCGAACAAAAATGAAATCACCCAGTATATACACCAAAGTTTTGAGTCAATTATGACAATACAACGAAAGAATGATTATTTTCTCTTAGAAAATAATCATTCTTTCGACCCACAGTTTGAAATTTTGCATACAGATAATAAATATTGGAAGGTAGATCTTTGGGAAACTTTAGAAATCAATAAATACAAACACTCAGGTAGACTCATCAAGGAACAAGTCGATTTAAGCCCTTCACCTCTATTGAATCTTTTCGGGGAGCAATCTATTCCTTAATTTTAGTGGATATACCTGTCATAAATAACCACTTAAGAAGAAGCAACCCGATAAGCTTTTAATTACTCAAGAACATTTATAGTTATATTCTCATTTATATTTTTCTGTATATTCATTCGTCTGAAGAAGCAACAGTGTAGTGAAACGCGTTACAAATCGCAATTATTAAGTAAAATTCCTTAAAACACAGTACTTGTTTTTATTATTGATAATGGAACTTTACCAAGTAAAAGCTTCCCAAATTCAAATGTTGTCGGATTCACCTCAAATTTTCAGAGAATATTTTTAAGATATTATACTTCAATAATATGAAAATAACTTGATTTTTGAAATTTTCTGACTACACCGAAGCTAATAATTAATTATATAATAACTAATAACTATCAAAGCAAAGATATGTATAAAAACCGCGAGATTCAAATTAGTTTAATTTGATTATCAAGATTATCTAAGCACTATAAAATAAGAAAAAGCAAAACTGCAGCTATGTTGCATCAATATTTCTTAATACCCTTCTAAGCCGATATATACATAATTTGAAATAATTTTTCCCCTAAGAACTCGGTACTTTAGGATACTTAATAGACATACCTCAGTACACGCTTATTGGCTGGAAGTCTTAAATCATGTAAGTAATTATTTAGTTCGCCGACGGCATCTTCTCTCATAAATCGAACACTTCCGCCACGGAGTGGCATATTAACCTGCACCGGATCATTTGCTTTTCGCATCCTGCAGTTATCTTTGGCCGCCGCTAGTTCTGTGCGTGGACGATGTTCTGTGGCCGCGGGCTTAAAATATAATGGTCGATGATTAGAGAAGTATAAATGCATTCGCAGGCGTCTTCGGGGTCCTCTTCAATCCTGTTTTCCATACTAATGATTCGATGTTCATGCGTGTTGAGCCATTTGATTCCACTGAAGATGTTTGCTGCTTCAGGGGGGCACAGAGCTTCTGTAGAAATAGAAAAATGTTTAAATAATAATTGAAACAAAATGAAAAAATGCGGTCTATCACGAAACTAGAGCATATGCTTTTTTTCAACAAAGAATGTGTTTTAAAATAGAAATTATATTTCTTAATTTTTTCAACATTATCAAATCAATTAATTTCATTCAATATTTCAAGCAGAGTATTTTTAGCAATTAAGCAGGTCTTTAGCTATTGGTAGATTATGCTTGTGAGCTGATGCAATTTTTTTCACGGTTTGTAATAAATCAAATCTCTTGCTTTTGTTAGCTGAACACGAGGACCTTAAACAATGTTAATAAACAATTTCATTACTTTATAGAACGCTTGTTCTAAATTCAATTTTTCGAACAAGGCATAAAATACCCAAGTTGTTGGCACTTATCTGTCAAAACTTTTGACAGATTTAATTATTTCTGTTATAAACTCGATTTTTGAGGAACATTTAACAAAATTGTAGCTCGTAGATCTTTTGCACTACAGACATATTTTTTGCTTGGGTGGATAGAAGAAGGATCAAGGAATTTTCTAAGCGATCTACACATGTCAAATGTTTATCGCGTTGTTTTGTATGATTTTTTCAATTTGGCCTTTTTCAAACAGCAATAACTCAATTTTTTCAAATTGCACGTGCCAATTTTTATATCGCCATCAGATGAAGCGTCAAATTTCAGATGGAATTGTATCAGCAAGTACTCTACCCATCTCTTATAGTTCCGAAATAATAATGGGAATATATTGAATTTTGATGATTTTGCAAGAACTAACAGAGAATGCTTTGAAATAGTTGAATCAAGTAGCTGAACTGGCTACGCTCACCTGACAGTTGCCTAAAATTAATGTTCTTGTCACTTCGTTCATTCGAATTTGATATTTCAACAAGAATTGGTGGTAATTTGAAGTGGAAATTTTTGATCACCAAATTGATAATAAAATGGCTGATTATTCAAACGAGGATATGTTTAATCTCTTTTTAATTCATGGCGAATGTCAAAAGTGGTGGATATAAGTTGCAGGCAATTCAATAACCGATTTCCAAATTTTGCGCATATGAGTAAAACAAAATTCCGAAGGATTAGAAGCAATTTTCTGCAATTTGGAGGAACAAAATACATAGAAACTAGAAGAAAACCGATTCTCGACGACGACGACAATCAAATTAATACGCTAGCGTATTTTCGTGTATGTCCATTGTGATCGAAAAATGATCGCTTGAATAGAGGGTTTCTAATGTGGTCCATTTCAGCAGTGGTGTTGTATTTGGATCACATCGCGATAGGTCGATGAATGAGAAGGTCCCTTGGTAGGCATTGAAGTGTGTTTGTGATCCATCATTTTTTTTCTCGGAATCGAACCATACAAGTGAGAGCAAACGGTATTTTATCTGAAGAGCACACAATTCAGATCCGTACACCTCAGGATCAGTTATCCGTCCAACCCTCTTTTTGATCGCCATAAACAGTACCACAGAACAACTGAGACTACCCATCCAAATCGGCATATTTGCAGATGATATAATTATATATACAGCTAGCGGAAACCTTGACTCCGCTGAAAATCTCCTACAAAAACTGGACAGAATACAACTATTGGCAAGCAGAACAGGTTGGAGCTTTTCTACAGAGAAAAGCAACTACATTATATTCGCCAAAAGAGATCTAAACTTATACGGAAAAAAACATTGAACAAATAAAAGAAATAAAATTCTTAGGAATGATACTAGACACGAAATTATCCTAAAACAACCTCATAAAAGAGCTCCAATTATCATGAAAAAAAGGACTAATCTCATCAAGACAATCTTGAATCACTCATGGGTGCAAACACTAAAATCTCACTTAACATTTATAGATAAGAAGCAAAGTTGACTACGGAATAATTTGCTACAGCAACACATCTAAAAACCAAATGAGAAAAGTAGACTCCATCCAAAACCAAGCTCTTCGACTCTCACTAGGGTCGTACAGAACAAGCCCAGTACAAAACCTATACACTCTGGCAAACGAACATCCTCCTTTTCAGGAAGAAAACATATCACGCTTTGTTATGCAGCGCGAATCAGATCAGACGAGCAAAATCCAAACAAAATCTTCTAATTCATAGACAGACTAGTACACCACAAAAAAGACATCAAGCATTTTATGATCAACTATCTCAAACAAAATTCAACCTAGATACTTTGAAGTCAAAATGAATATCATAAAGAAAAATACCATGACATTCTAGAAAAATACAGACACACAGACGCTTCGAAAAATAACTCATCAGTTGCCAGTGCGCTGATTTCTGAAAACGAGACCAAAACCTTCAAAATGCCGTTTTATTGCAGTATATATACAGGGGAGACTATAGCCATATACGAAACCTTCAAAACTACACTGATTCTCAAAAGAAACACTCTGATGATATCGGATTCGTTAAGCGCTTTACAAGGAATCGAATAAATATACCCATCGAATGTTATTCAGATTACGATGAAAGAAGTAATACACATAATCAACCAACACAACAAAAAACAACACAGTTTTAGTTATCACATTAGTACCTACAACTGAATTTCAAAAAATTCATTAAGGATGAATGGCAAGAACAATGGAACGATACGAACACACACCTAAAGAAAATAATTCCCCACGTAACTACAGCAAACTCATCAAGAACACCGACAGCAAGAAGAGGCAAATAGAATACGTATAGGACATACCAACTCACGGTCATATCGTGCAAAACACAGAAGCCCCAATTCGCAACACCTGCAATACCAAACTCGACATAGAACACATTCTAATCAGCTGCACAACGTACTAAGACGAACGAAGTAAAACTAGAATATCACGAAACATACAAGAAGCTTTGACAACTGACATACAACGCACCCTCGCCTTCTTTGAAATGACGATACTTTACCAAAAAATATGAAACATACATACCATACTAACCAACAAATAGCTACTAATAATCCTATTAGAGATCTTTGAATTTGTAAATAAATAAATAATAAATAAATGTTACAAATGAATTTATTCATTATATTTTTTTTAAATTTCTATTAATTATGAATAACTTAGACATATAAGGAACCTCATGACGTTAGGCATATAAGAATAGTTTATATTCTACATCTGTCTCCGTTCGACATTTTCAAGCAAAAACTTGAAATATTCTGAAATACTCCTCATATGCTACATTCCTCTTCAATTTCCTCGTGCTTTACACGCAAACGATAAAACTAACAGAATTGTACTCTTGTTTCAGATCGTTGCGGTACATATCTGGATTCCTAAGTTCTGGTAAGTGTTTCTAAAATCCTCGTTTGTTGCGTGTAGTAAACAAGACAGACATGTAATCAGTTTATGCGCTAGTATTTCTCTCAAAACAATCGTGGGGGAGTTAAACGACACCAACCAGTGGTGTTACGATGACTCTTGACTCTTACAGGGTGAACTTTTCGAACATTAATACCTCGCTTTACGAAGGTGGTCAGAAAATTTTGCGACCTTTCAAAATACAAGATACTTTCTACGAATATTTCGTTTCATTTTCAAGGTAGTCTCTTTGTTACTCTACAAACATTTTCCAGCGATGTTCCTATCTTTGTAATCCGTCCATATAATACTAGCGTTTTTCCTGCGAACTAGTAATTCACGAAGGTGATTCCCTCTTCAGTTGAAGCAAACCTCTATTCTCCGAGCACAATTTTTAGATGAAGGAATAGAAAAAAGTTTCTTGAAGCTAGATCTGGAGAATAAGATGGATAGTCAAGCAGTACAAACCGTAATTCGTGGATTTTCGCCACGGCGAATGATGAAGAAGATGGGAGACGGTATGTTATCTTGGTGAAACAGAATTTTCGTTTTCTGTAAATATGGTCTGTTTTTAGCAAGTTCTGCTTTTAGCTTGCCACGTGGTGTGCCCTTGTGATGGTTTTTCTTTTTTGAAGATAATCAATTAATATAACTCCATAAATATCCCAAAAAGCAGTCACCATCACGTTTAGTAATTAATTGGCGTCAAAAACTGGATTAATTGCACCCAAACTGCTGCAATATAGTGTAAGAAATGTTAATTCGATACGTATTTGGTCTATTGTGAGTACACGAGGCAACCAACGCGCGGATAGCTTTTTCATGTGCAAATATTGATTAAATAATAGACAAAGACGTTCAGAACCTCTGCTAACTCTCACTTTAATTTGGCGGGCGTCTAGTACCATTTGGTGAACTTTGGCTATGTTATCATCGAAAGTTGCAATTTTTGATAATGATGATAAATGATGGTGCAAAGCCCCCATACGAAGAATCTAACCCAATTTAAATTTGCATAAACGTATTACCTTTTGAACACTAGTATTTTCACAAAAACACTCCCATCAACTCACTCAAACGACTCTTTTATAACAACTGCGCATCCAAAATGAATAACTATCAGATGAACAATGAAAATTCACTAGCTGTTACATACGAGTACTGCCATCTTCACGTACAGGTGAACAAATTTGCAGACTATCCTCGTACAACGAAACATCTGCACTGTGTTTTCAAACAGAATATTTGAGTCTAGAAGAGGTCATTCTTGTGAGAAACGCCGAGAGTATATATAAATTCCCCCGCTTCCCCTATAATCGACATACTCAAAAATCATTATAAAAATATTTGAAATTTGCAACAATTAATGACTTTTTTGAAAATAATGTTGACGTTATAAATTGCTTCTCTCAAACGTATCCTAAGTATGCTCGACCGAATTTAAATCATAATAATAAATTTCAACTGTTGCTCAAATGATCCGTAGATACAAGAAAGCTGGTAGTCATAAAAGGAGAGCTGGACAACGACGATCTCGAGCAACAACGGCGATTCATTACTGTTACGCTTCTCTACTGCTAGATACCTCGAATGTAGTTTTAATAGAAGAGTGGAATGCAAATTACCACTCAAACACAATGCCGCAGGGAATGGTTTGAGACCTCATGTCAAAGCTTGAGGCCCAGCTCTGACCGCGGCACATCAAAAAGCCGAATTGAATTCTGTCAAGGCACATGTCATTTGCTTATAAGCTGACTGGGAGAGTGTTGAGATTTTGCCTTTTTCATTGCGAATGACGTTCTCTAGTATACAGAAGTCGAAATGACAAACATGACCAGTTTAATTCTTTACCAACCTATGGTTACGTTTGAGGTTCAATAATAGGATGTGAAGGAATTTCTTTGAACGTCTGCACTGGCTTGGTCATTTGCATGGAACCCTGAATACACGTTACAGACCTTTAGAAGAACATATTTTTCCATTTGCGGCAGATATGAGTGAAAACTATTTGTTTATGCATGAAAACGTCACACCTCACCAAGCTCATATAAATAGGATCACGAAATCACTTTACCATTAAGGTAGGCCACTCCATAGTGGCCTACACGACGAGAAGACCTGATTCCCATCGAACATGTCTGGGAAATTCTCAATAGAAAATTAAGAATCCAGCAAAACCAGCCAACTACCGTGAACGAGGTAGAAGTCATACAGTAATTCTCGCCAAGGTTTCAAATATCCGATCGAAAAGTTTCACATGTTTGAATATCAGTTCAAATTTCTATGAGTTGCATTTTCATTTCGATACTTTTGCAGCATTTTTCCACAGGAACTAAAGAGATTTTTACATCAAACTGGCATATCTGAAAGATCCAGGGGTTTCCTCAAAATTAGTTGACGAATACAAAGAAGTACTACGACAACTTATTACCACGAACAGAGTTACTCTGCTCTGATGCCCATTTCATCAGGATGTCGAAGGGAATGAGACTACAGACAGCCTTGTCGGAAAGGCATCATCTGTTAGACCCACATGCACTCCCTACAAACCTGGAGCACCACCGAGGTTCTGAACTATTGGGCGGACATCTCAGAACTGAGACAGTCATAAAGGTTCATGAAAGAGCCCCAGTCAAAGAAGAGGGTACATAATTTATTTTCCCTTGACAAACAGTCTATTGAGATGGTAGTTGGTTTATTAACGGGACACCAAGTCGATAAACATCTACATGTGATGAGACTGTCGGAAAACCCACAGTACCGTGGTTGCCTAAAAAATGATGAAACAGCGAAGCTTATACTTTTGGAATGTTCCACTCAGATTGGATATACTAAGCCCTAAAACACCTAGTGCTCGGATGATCCAAGACGCCTCCTACAAGGGTCTTGCAAACTTTATCAAAAAGGTTCTTCAAAGCAGATAACAACAAAATAATGGCCAAAGAATCTAAGTGATGTTTACAAGGGTGCATGAAGAAAAGAAGCATTCTTCAATGCTGGTGGATTACTGGAATATATAATTTTTCAGCATATCTAAACTGCTTCTGAATAAATTTGAATTTTTGATTTTGTGTGCTAATTTCTTGGCAATGTCCACATTAGAAATATAGCTGGCAGATAAACTCAAGCTTTAGTATTTGATATTACAGTAAACGGAGAGAAAAATGATATTTCAACCCAATAGTATAACTTTTATAGAAAAAAATCACTAGGAAATGATGAATGATAAAGAAGTAAGCTAATACGTAGCTTCGTAATTCAAGCTTCTAATAAGTATGTTAATTAGAGATATGTCCATCATTGGCTGCAACAACTATTCTCCTTCTTGACGTTCTAGAAATTAAGATGTTCAAGTACTTCTAAAGAATATTAGCACAAAATAGAAGTTATAATTTTTTCTATCAGTGAGGCAAGATTCAGGCAATATTATTCCGGTTACAGTAGCTTGTTGTGGATGAGCGTGGCCATCGAAAATAAGAAGCTTTCACACAGCTGCACGAATATTGTTTTTCGTGATCAAAGGGTCTTCTTACCCTCAGTAAAAGTATTGTAAAGTAAAGTATTGTATTCCATTCTTCCCACGTATGTTGGTTCGTGCTCCCATGCTATTTATTGACCCTTGTGTGCTAATATCGATATACAGAGATTCTAGTGAAAATTTTGAGCCCCAGCATATTATCTTCAAGGAAATCTAGAGCTCGGGTTGACTGGTTATCTTTTTATTTCAAAAATCTTTTTTTAAATTTACAATTCAGCAGCACACTTTCGAGCCACTGGCCTCAACTATCAATTACATCGTGTAGTTATTTCAGCAATGCCATAAATTATGGGCACTTAGGCAGTTTAGCCTTTTGGTTCTGCCGACTGGTGACCATCTGTGTTATCATTTTTAATATGGGTTGATTTATGTCTGCAGAAGTATAATCAGGTTTTGTGTGGGTGAAAAGATGGATGATTTTGCATGTGAGGTTCTCCAGTTTACTTCTTCCTAATGTAGTGAGAATAAATCATTGAATATCGTGGGAAATGAATCAAATAAAGCCTGCGTATGAATTTGAAATATTATGCTATTGATAATTTTTATGGATTGATGCGTACTCTAACAATGTGTATTGGATGAATTGCTCATCGAAAAATTCGTATGTAATTCTCAGGAATTCAATGAACAGAACTTAACCAACGAATTGTATACACCAGTGGCGTACAGAACCATTTTCTTCAACTCTTTCATAAAAATATGAATGAAATTAGACTCTTTCGTCCGATTTTCACTATGTTTATTTTTGATACACACTAATCATTTTCAAGTATTTAGAACTAACAATTTTGAGAAAATGCGTTAACTATACTCATTTTGAATATTGAGTAGTGGAAAGTGATCCAATTCTAGTTGGCTATTGGAAGAGCTGATTTTGGGTTTCCAACAACGTTTGTTGATTTCCCTTTATACCATTTGCGGAGATTTTTTGATTTATCTAATGCAGTTTTGCGATTTGTTGATTCAATATGTTCAAAAATTGCGGATTCGTTATCTGAAGAAAGATGTTCTTTGAATCTTGATTCCAAATTTCCATCTGTTTGTCCTATCTGAGTTTTTATGCATTCATTGTATTCATTCTGTATATTCCGGAATATTTGAATTTATTAGGTTTTTGTTTGACATTGAACAGTAATAGTTGGGACCACTGGAGAAAGAGATTGTTGAATTGAAATTGGAAAAATAATTGCTGATGTTGCCAATATAAGTAAGCATTCGTGTTTTTTTTTCTGGTTTTCAAGAAAAGAATGAAGTTATTGCGAAATTTGATTTCAATTTTGTGTTAAATAATACCGTTCATGAAGTGGACTGGAATATTAATATTTGATGCAATATTCTTAATGACATTGATTTCCGTATTATTAAAGTCAGTTATGGATACCTATCCATAACTGGATAAATGGAAAAAGTTCTATGAATCATTGCGGTTGATCTATTTGTCTGTTTGAGCCATGAAAGCATACAAGAATATCAACATATCTGTATATGTTAACTTATTATTTTTCATGAACTTTTCAAGATTGTTCATGAAAATATCTGCTAATAAGGGGCTGAGTGGGAATCCCATGGGGAGTCCTGAATTTTGTTTGAGAAATTATGATTCAAATTGGTAATAATTGTATGAAAAGCAGGTCTCTAAATAACCACGAAATTCATATATGCTCTTTTGTGAAATATTATTTTGGTAAAAGATTTCTTTCAATAGAGGCACACATTCATGAGTTGGAATGTTTCAGTACTTATTTTTTATATCAAAAGACACAAATTTAAAATTAAAATTGTTGAGTGTCGAAAGTTCATCTATCAAGTCTACAGAATTTTAAATGGTGTATTGCGGATAATAGTTGATGAGTTCCATTAATTTATGGTAAAAGAAGCTTGAATATTCACCTGCAGGTGCGTTTATGTAGGATACAAGTAGTCTGACAGGATTTTCCTCTTTGTATATTTTAAATAACTGTATATTTTTGGAGCTTAAAGGTTCATTGAGATAAGTTTCGTGTTCTCCTATTCCCAATATACTAGACAATTCGATTGTTCCTATTCTGCTTAATTTTTTAATGAATTGTTTTGTGTATATCTTAAGATTCCTGTTCCCTCCAAAATATAGATGATGTCTTGATTCTGTTGGTATTTGTACTTGTCGAGGCACGGTATACGTTTTTCTTTTTCAGCTTTCGTGAAACTAAAGTGTGCATTCTGTAATTTGATTGATGATAAAAATTCATTGAAATATATTGTTAAAATATCTTATCTTATATTTGTAACACAAAATTTGAATGAATATAAAATAATAATAATCAGATCAGTAGGATAAGAAAACGTCGATGTTTTTGTTCGGCATCTTGGTCGTCCTTACAAATGATAAAAAAAAAATTTAAAGTCTATAGAAAAGTGTTGGATTGTTGTGTTGTAGGTTTTGAAAATATCGTGACATCTACTATTTCACATCGGTCGGTGTAGTGCTTTCCGATATTTATTTTCGCACTATCAACATTTCCTAAACGATACTTGTTGTGAGTTTAGCTCAGAGATAACCCCGATAGTACGTTTCTAGAATTAAAATCCGAAAGTTATTTGTTACGTTGTTTTAATTTGGTAAAATTTGAGTGTATAAAAAATATGTTGAAATGATCAAATTCTCGAAAGTTTCCCGCTTGTTCCAGCGTTGAAGTCTCCTACCCTATGTTTCACGTTATTAAGTCGTAATACTGAAATGGAAGCACAGTGAATGTTTAAGAATTCATAAACTGCCCTAAATATTCATGAAATTATAAAATAGATTGAATTCCAATATATTTTCGAGTGTCTAGAGCCAACAGTTATGAGGAAGAATGTGCTAACTATGCCTATTTTGAATGTTGCGTAGTGAAGTGATTCAATTATAGTTGACTATTTAAAGTAGTAATAGTAGAGTCTGTCAATTTCCAAACTTTCCAACAGCATTTGTATTTATGTTTCCTTCAACAACTTTATGTATTCTTTTCAGATTCCTATATTGAACTTCAATTCAATATTAAACCTTTATTCTCGCTTTTATTCAATAAAAGATGAAGTTCAATATTTCTTTGTATTGTGTTCTGATTCGAGCTTTCAAATTTTGGAATTCATGAATCTTGAACTTGCTTTTTTGACAAAAAGGTTGACTTGACGTCTGAAAACAGAAGTTTGACTTGAGCTAGACTTGATTTCAGGACAAATATTCAATTTTCAAGATTATTCATAAATATATTTGCAAATAAGGGGCTGAGTAATAGACTCTATGGGGTGTCCTGAGTATTCTTTGAAAATTTTTGATTCCAATTGGATAAACTTTTGTGACAAAGAGTACTCAGAAGGAAAACATTTATTTTGATTTCATAAATTTAATATGTCCGAAAAAGATTTTGAAATAATATTTATAAAATTTTCTTTCTTGATTTAGCGATGAAGTCTCCTGTTGGTTTCACGTTATAAGTTAGTAATACTTATTCATTTATTATTATTTGACGGCTTAACATTGTTTTAGTTTGGTAAAATTTAAGTGTATGAAAAAGATGTTGAAGTGATCAAATTCACAAAAGTTTCCCGTTTGGTCCAGCGTTAAAGTCTCTCATACTAAGTTTCACGTTATTAAGTCGTAATACTGAAATGGAAACACAGTGAATGTTCAAGAATCCATAAACTGCCCTAAATATTCATGACATTATAAAATAGATTGAATTCCAAGAAATTTTCAGGTGTCTAGAGCTAACAGTTATGAGCAAGAATGAGCTAACTATGCCTATTTAGAGTAGTAATAGTAGATTCTGTCAATTTCCAAACTTTCCAACAGCGTTCTGTATTTATGTTTCCTTCAACAACTTTATGTATTCTTTTCAGGTTTTTACATTGAACTTCAATTCAATATTAAACCTTTATTCTCGCTCTTATTCAATATAAGATGAAGTTCAATATTTCTTTATAATTGTGTTCTGATTCGAGCTTTCAAATTTTGGAATTCAAGAATCTTGAACTTTCAAGCTTTTGTGAAAAGAAGCTTGACTCAATTTCGTAAAAATAGTTTGTCCAAAAAAGATCTTGAAATAATCATATTTACAAAATTTCCCTCCTTGGTCCAGCGTTGAAGTCTCCTGTTAGTTTCACATTATAAGGTAGTAATACTTATTTATCCATTATTATTTGAGGGTTTAACATTGTTTCAATTTGGTAAAATTTAAGTGTATAAAAAGGATGTTGAAATGATCATATTTACAAAGGTTTCCCGCTTGGTCCAGCGTTGAAGTCTCCTATCTTAAGTTTCACGTTATTAAGTCGTAATACTGAAATTGAAAAACAGTGAATGCTCAATAATCCAGAAACTACCTTCAACATTCATGACATGTATTATATAATAATATAGGTAAAATTTCAAGTAATTTTCGAGTGTCTAGAGCTAACGGTTATGAGGAAGATTGTGCCAACTATATCTATTTCAAATGTTGCGTAGTGGGAATTGAATCAATTCTAGTTGACTATTTAGGCTAGAAGTTGTGTGTAAGTAAGTATGAGTAGTAAAAAGTGTTTCAATTCGAGTAGGCTATTGAAAGAAGTGAATTTTTTGGGTTTCCACAACGTTTGTTGATTTCCAAACTTACCAATTGATTCATTACCTTCCCTGTATTGCATTTTTGCAGAATTTCTAACTTACCTAATATTATTATGTGATTATATTGGGAGCATTGCTAAAGAAGGCTGTTGAATTGAATTTGGAAATATTATTGCAGATGTTATTAGAGAAGAGACAAATGTAAGGTGGACATGCGTATTCATTTTCTGGTTTTTCTACAATTATAATATAAACAATCATGGGATCTCCACTCAGTCCCGTATTAGCAGATATTTTTATGAAGATCTTGATAATGAATAATAAGTTACCCCAAAACATATTATATTTTCATACAGATACATTGATGATATTCTTGTGGGTTAGATCAGTTTTTACATTCTCTAAATGAAATGCATGGCAAAATATTCAGGGTTTCATCGAATCAAGCAGCTTCAAAATTTTTCAAAAAGCTTGACTATACTTGAAATTCGAAGTTTTTGAAAATCAAAGGTTTGTCTTGACTAGATTTTGCAAAGCCTGACTAGACATCGAGCTTTTTCAAGCTGCTTAAAACCTTTATATTCATAAGAGCATAAAGTTAAGTTCACTTACTAATCGCTTGTTGCAAGAGAAGTAGATACTATCTCAAGATATACAACATTTTTCAATTGACTGTGACACACTGGGATTTCCAAACTTAGTACGTACGATAAAGTATTGCGTTTGGCAGCGCCACAAAGTGAAGAAAAAAGCGAGAGAATCTGATTAAAATGAAATAAAAAGGGAAGAAATCAAACAACAGTTGTTTCTAGAATGAAAAGAATTTCAGTATTTAATAACAACACTCAACAAAATATTGATGTTGACTACAACTTTCAATAGATCTCTGTGTAATATAGAATAGATTCAAATCAAATGATTATATCAGAGGTTCTATATATCATTCGTTGGAAACTCAATATTCCTTATTGAAATTTGAAGAAAACTGAAAGAAATTTATGTCGTGGCATTACCTAGCGGTCAGAAGTGTAAGAATGATAATTTATCCATTGTGGTTTGGTACATTTGGCAATATTCACCTGATCCTTCTCGAAGAATTAATGAATTCCCGAGAATATATGTTCTTATGATTATATAAAAATATATATAAATTTATAAGGGAAGTTCTATTTTCACAGATGTTTAATTCCGCTGTATTTTTTCACGGACAATTTTTCAGTTGTTTTACATATAATTTATTTATGTTATTTTTGTTGGTTGTTTTTATTTGAAAATATACATTTCACTTTTACTCTTGTTCTGTATTTCCGTTTCCTTCAACAAGTTTATGAATTTTTTCTGATCATTACGTTGAATTTCCCAAAATATTTCCCGATCAAATATTCAGTATTATTGAACCTCTATTCTCGCTCTCATTTAATATATGCAATATATGAAAAAGTTCAATGATTCATTATGATTGTGTTCTGATTCAAGCTTTCAAGTTTTGGGATTCAAGAATATTGAATTTTCAACCTTTGGTGAAAAAAAACTTGACTTAGTTAAGATTCTGAAAACAAAAGATTGACTTGTTTTCAAGTCATAAATTCCTCAAACTAACCTTTATTGCTGATTACGAACGCAATTCAATAAATTTCAAAGCCATAACCATCACTAAACTAAATTTGTTCTGTTGAGTTTGAATATTGAAAGAATTTTATCCATAACAGACTTTGAATACGACTGTCAAATTTTTTCTTTAAATTAAACAAGAACCACGAAGAAATAATATATGATTATAGAACATCTATTGATCTTCAAAATTGGCAAGCAAGAACAAGGAAGTGATTATTTTCAAGGAAGTCACACTTTGACGGAAGAACATCTCCGCGAAAGGAAAATATCGCAGGTTAAGTACTTTCTGATTATCTCCTTAGCCTTTTTTATGGCCTTGCTTGCTATGTGAAATCTTCTCTTGGATTCGAGAGTGTTTAGACATATAAGAGTCAGGTATGATTGTTGAAATATTTTTTTGCTGGTTTTCTTTTTCCATTGTTACAGATTCCTGTCCCAAACCCCCTTCCTTTCACCCTTGTCTTCGTCTGGAAATCATGGAGTGTAAGATGAGAATTGAAGCTGCTAAGCAGAAAAATTTTTGGTAATCTTTATGTACACACTACACTAACACAACATAAACAGACAAGCTATTGATAGTGCAATAGCGAAAGGGAAACGAGGTTTTTTCCTCAGGTTTTTTGACTCGTTTATTGAAGCAAGATAGTATGGTTCCTTGTTACATTTTCCTGAGCTCACACTTGTTCTTCTGACACTTTCTAGATATAAGCATTTATTATAAATCCAATTATTCGAATATTTGTAGGTCCTCTATCTTTCAAAAGAATATATATATATATATATATATATATATATATATATATATATATATATATATATATATATATATATATATATATATATATATATATATACTATTCAGATAGATTGTTCATAAAAATAACTGCCAATAAGGAGTTGAGTTTGGATCCCATGGGATGTTCTGAGTTTTCTTCGAAAAATTTTGATTCGAATTGGATTAACTTCTAATAATAATAATTCTTCTATAATGTGTGGAGAAATAATATTTTTTTTGAAGGTTTCTTTAAGAGGCGGACATCCATCTGTTGAAAGATTTGATTCAACAACCTGCTTTTCCATTGCAGTCTGAAATACACAAAATTGGATGGCCATATCTTACTCATGGCGAATAGGTCGAAATTTGGAATCTAATTTCATCAATATCAATTGATAGATAATGTCGATAAAGGCAAGTCCAGACCTGAAATCAGGGACGGACGTGGGCTGAATAACCCGCGTCCCTTCTTCCTTTTTCGAAAAAACACTTTCGGATAACAAATCTGCAGCTTTGAAACATATTAAATCCATAAATTACATAATTGCATTAGATAATTCAAATATTCCCCACAAATGTAATGAACAGATGACTGTTGAAAAATTTCAAAATCAACATACTGTAAAAACCCAAAACGCACCATTCTCAATTAGTTAACTAGAATTCAATCCCCCAACTCAATATTTTAAATTAGGTATAGTCACCACATCTCATTACTGTTATTTATAAACACTTGAAAATGACGTAACTATCAAAACTGGTTGAGTGTATTAAGAGAAAAACATTTTCATTTATTTCATTTATATATTTCTATTGTAAAATCGTTGGTTTTCTTGTCACAGAAAATGAAATTGTAGTATACACTCGGGAGGTATATTAGATTAGGAAGTAACTATTTGTAAGTTGATTGTTGAGCAACAAAAAAAAAAAAACATAATGTGTCACATATCACTAGTGAATTTTGCAGTGCACTAATCTCGCTTGCATCATAACTTTTCGAACGCTATTAGTCAAAACCTATTCAGAGGGTGTAATTTCTCAAATTCTATAACCTTGAAGTTCACCTGTTTACGACTCGATCAGTAGTCAATTTTATCCTTAATTCGTGTGGACAGCAAGCCTAACACAACAAGATTCAAGCCATCCGTTGCGCCCCGTTGATTTCTTAAAAAATATCCACCCATTCAGCAGGCGCCTTGAATGAGTGACCGTTCACTATTCGAAACGACATTTCTACTGGGCTTTTTACCATCGCCCGAGCCTCCATTCAGTCCTGAGTGATAGTGGTAAAAGAAAATAACGATTAATTAAACGGTTGATTTATTGTAATTCTGAAGCATCGTAAATAAACGGAAAGAAGAAGAGACGTTCCAGAGCTCTCAAAGTTTTATGGCACGGAGTGGAGCACAGAGTGAAAGAAGAACACTGAATCGGAATGTCAAGTGGCGCAAAAACGTCTACATAAGCTTCAATCATAACAATAATAGTTAGGCTAAAAAGAGAAGAATAACAATTAAGAATGCTTTTCAATCGGCATCTGATCTCGACGGAATGGCAAACGGGCTCTTTGCGTCACTTCTTGCACAAGAAGCGCAGATTAGCAACTAATGGCCCATAGAAATGTAAAGCACAGAGATTGGAAGAAGAATAAAAGTGAGTCCCACAACCGACGGCTCGATAAGTGTTCGTGCTTAGAATATGTTTAGTATCTACTTATTACAGTTTAACATGGAAATCGAGCTGGTAACAGCTTATGGTACTTTATTCTTTGATCATTCCACTTCTTGTCTTACTATCTCATTATTAGTTATCGATAATTATATAGTAGGTTGATGATGGCTAAACGATTTTATACTATATGGGTATCCAATGAAGATTAATTGTAATACCATTAGCAAACCTGATTTTTCAATATTTTCTATGCATATTTAAACGCGGATGGGAAAATTCAAGAGGAATGCCGATCAAGTAATTTATTAATTTTTTTTCATTTTTAGGTAGTTATAATCATTGACGCATTCCATGTAAAACGAAAAACGAAATAATGAGGTTATGAAAGTCGTGCATGTCTATAGGTGTCCATTTAGTTACCTTTGTATATATAGAAAAAGATGCTGATTTTGTGATTTGCTATTTTCAAATATACAGAGGGTTCTTTTACATACTAATCATAATCATAATCATTTATTACACCATCAAAGAATTTCATGGTATATCTCAATTTCAAAATGTAAATTATCATGAGTAACTCAAAAGAAAAAGCCTAACGACTAATGATAATTTACACAATGTTATTGAGACAAATGTAAACTTTATTTTGATAAAACAATTCTTTACAACAGAACTGTAAATCACAATAGGTCAGATATCATTCGATATCAAAATAATCGAATAAACAAAATCGAATAACATATATAATTGATATTGATATTCATTCAACCAATTATTATTTCTACAACAGGTGTTATTAATAGGAGTCTTCACAAAAATATTGAGATTTTAGGTCTGAAGAAAAATTTATCTGGACAGTTGCAGAAGGTAACTGTCATCAAATCTTGTAATATTTTTCGTAGGTTTCTTTCCGAAAAAATAATGAGGTAAAGTCATAGGTTTTCTCTTCAGTTTATAATGCTCAAAATCTTATTTCATATTTTATTTATATATATATATATATATATATATATATATATATATATATATATATATATATATATATATATATATATATAGATAAGATATGTCAATTTTATCATTTAGATTCAGAGCAGTATTCTATTCCATCGTTCATCATTTCACACAAAGAAAACTATGAATGAATAACATTCAGTGTTGCTTAACTAAGGTCCGTACACTAGATTTTTCTGAGAAGAAAGCCTCTGACACTACTCGTTGGTACATTGATATCAGTGGCTGATAATGCTATAGTTTGTAGATTGATATATTTCCATAATATTTAACGTTATCCCAATATATAATAATTCCAAGATATATTTTGATTATAATCATTGACTGGAAGTGGTATTAATTACCGGGTTGTGGATTTATATTTTTCATGAAATTGGTTTAATTGCATGAACAGATATATGATACTGATTTCATGAAAATATAAATCCACCCGGTAATTAATACCATTGCCAGGTAATGATTACAATCAAAACATATCCTGGAATCATTATATATTAGGAAAAGCAATGTTTTCATTTTATTTGTTTTGTATAATATGTGTGTCGGGTATAGCAATATCAATTATATATGTTATTCTATTCTGTTAATCAGTAAGACTATTACTATTATGTTTTACAGCTCTGTTGCATAGAATTCTTTTATCGCAATAAAGTTCATATTTCTCGTTTTCACAAACAATCTCAGGTTCATACTTGTAACTTGTAACTCTTGGGAATGAGGTCATGTTTAATTCCTAGATTAAAATGAATAATATTAGTGACGGCATTATGTCTTTCTAAATAATCTGTTGAGGCAAGGACTGAGCAAGATGATAATATATGAAAAATTGTTTCTGAAGAACAAAAATATCGACGGCAAGAAGCATCTATATTTTGCTTGATGATGTGATTTCTATAATTCCTCGTGAAAAGAACCTGATCCTGGATCGCGATTGCCAAGCCTTCTGTTTCAGCGAACAATTCTCCAGATACTAACCATCCATTTGTTGCGATTTCATCAATATAATCATTCTTCAATTCTTTAGGGTTCTTTTCGTATAATTTCTTCTGCATGCAACTTTCTCTTTCAGAATGATTATCAAATATATCAAAATCTACCTTCAAGTTTAGAGATGTAAGATTATAGTCTGAATCTATAAAAATATCATGTAATTTAGACAATGTCTATTTATCATGAAAATGGGAACATAGATGAAAAATCTCTTTACTATGAAGATTGTTCAAATCAGTTAATACACGACCTCCAAGATATCTAGGTAGTGTAAGTCTCTGAATAGCTGATTTTGGGTGGTGCTTATGATATTTACAAAGCATTTTCCTTGTTTGAAATTTCATTTAGATCAGTTTTAGAACATTCAATAATTCCAAAGGAAGATGTAAGAACAGGAACTGCATAGGAGTTGATAGCTCTGAAAAAGTTTATACTATTTAAATGACTCTTGATGATAAGTCTGTTGTCATATAAATTTGTAATATTTTCTTTAATGCTGCTATATTAATTGTCTTCTCTTGAATATATATATATATATATATATATATATATATATATATATATATATATATATATATATATATATATATATATATATATATATATATATATATATATATATATATATATATATATATATATATATATATATATATATATATATATATATATATATATATATATATATATAGGGGTTTTACCCCGACGAGTTGCCCATATATCTGTTCATGCAATCAAACTGATTTCATGAAAAATATAAATCCACCACCCGGTAATTAATACCATTGCCAGGCAATGATTATAATCAAAACATATCCTGGAGTAATTATATATTAGGATAACGTTAAATGTTATGAGAATATATCAATCTACCAGAATATATACATACTATAGCATCATCAGACAATGATATCAATGTACCAACGAGTAGTGTCAGAGGCTTTCTCCCGGAAAAATCCAGTGTACGGACCTTAGTCAAGTAACACTGAATGTTACTCATTAATAGTTTCCTTGTGTGAAGTGGTGAACGATCGAATAGAATACTGCTCTGAATATAAATATGCCAAAATTGTCAGTTAATTATATTACATTCATATAAACAAATAAATAAAATATGAAATGAGATTCTGAGCAGTATAAACTAAAGAGAAAACCTATGACTCTACCTCATTATTATTTTCGGAAAGAAACCTACGAAGAATATTACAAGATTTGATGACTGTTATCTTTTGTAACTGTTCAAACAAATTTTTCTTCAGACCCAAAATCTCAATACTTTTGTGAAGATTTCTAGGAATAACGCCTGTTGTAGAAATAATAATCGGTAGAATAAATATTTTCTTCATTTTCCACATTTTTTAATCTCGTCGCCAAGCATCATATATTTAGAAATTTTTTCATTGTATTTATTTTGTATATTATGTGTGTCGGGTATAGCAATATCAATTATATATGTTATTTGATTCTGTTTATCATTAAGAACGATATCTGGTCTATTGTGTTTTACAGCTCTGTTGCAAAGAATTGTTTTATAAAAATAAAGTTTATATTTGTCATTTTCACAAATAATCTCAGGTTCATATTTTTGAAATTTTTTTCTTTTGGGAATTAGGTCATGTTTAATTCCTAGATTGAAGTGAATAATATTAGCGACGGCATTATGTCTTTCTAAATAATCTGTTGAAGCAAGGACTGAGCAAGATGATAATATATGAAAAACTGTTTCTGAAGAACAGAAACATCTTTATATATATATATATATATATATATATATATATATATATATATATATATATATATATATATATATATATATATATATATATATATATATATATATATATATATATATATATATATATATATATATATATATATATATATATATATATATATATATATATATATATATATATATATGTATATATTTTATATATAAAAGAAGATGTCGAATTTGAGATGTATTTTTCTTATGTACAAATGCAATTTGGCATTTTTCCATGATGAGAATAGTTCACAAAAGATTCTAGAGATTCTCACGACTTTAAAGCACCAAACTGCATTAAAATCCATCTATTTTTGTGCTCTACTACTTGGACTATACACAATGAACTGAATAAGTATGAATAAAATTTTTAAAATTATATTTTCATTCAAAATTACTTTGAATTCTGTAGTTGGATCAGCCTTTATTCATAATTCTTCCAGACTATAAGATGCATATCAAATTTTTCAATTATAAATCTACTTCAGACAGAATTTTCCACATACTTTTAGTCGCTTAACGAACGCATGTAATGTTGTGGTCCACTTAATGTTCTCGCGAAACTCCCCGGACCATGACGGACACTGAATCATGGTCTATGGTAGGATTAATCGAATCATTTTGTGTCAAACTTGTAGAGCCGCCTGAACAATAACATTTCTTCAGTTGCTTCAACGGACCTTTGAAACGAAAGATGTCAACCGTGGAATGGAAGTGTTATTACACGAAGGAATTCTGTTTTTATTCTCTCTGTCTGTTACATAATTCTGTTATTATCATTCGATCTATTGATCGGTGTAATGAAAAATAACGGTGAGTTTATACAGTTTGATCGCATTTTTTCGCGAGAACTCGACTCGATATCAACGTTGGCAGCTGATGAAATAAAATATAGTAATTTGAATTTAGTATCGTGGTGGATATCGGATCTAATATGGTAATTGAAGTTGGGAGAATCATACAAGTATTCGTGAAAGAATCAACATCCTTCATATTGAGCTTCCGTTAAAATTTTTAGCATCCTTTTGACTTCATTGAGATTCATTTTAATATTTATTATTCCAATGAAAAGATTATTTACATCATAATGTCAAACTTTGATGTAAATTGAAACCACATTTGTTGAATTGAAGAATAATTCATACCTTACAAAAGACCAGAATGGAAAAAATCTTCCTCGACCGTCACTGATTTTTCAGTTTAGAACAAAAACTTAATTATATAAAGCGATTTTAAGTTCTATGTCAATTGACAACGAGTCAACTTAAGCAATAAAATAACATTGAATCAATTTCAGTTGGGTTGCATAAAGCTGTGTTAACTTTTCGTTAACTGACATGAAGTTAACAGGGAGTTGACATAGAACTTCAGTTACTTTTCTTCTACCAACGTGAGGTTGGTACAATAATTTGGTTACAGAATTTCAATGTCATTCATAAAACGTTTCAAAACCTTACGTTCTTATAATCAACGTGAGTTAGAAATTGCAAACGATTAAGATAAAACGGATGTTTGTTGTTTTCTGTCTTGAATATATAAATGAGATAAAAACACAAGGTTTATGTTGATCTACACTTTATTTGAAAAAATTCGACGACGTTTCGCTGACACAGCAGCTTTATCAAGAATGAAAAATAGAATGAAGAGTATGGTATTATAAACAAATCGTAGAACAAGTTGGATGAATAACAGGAAAATCCACACCGAGCCATTGTACAGTTAGTATGAAAGGTAATAAAAACTAATTGAACAAGTTAAGTAGGGGTGAGTAATTCAAATCTACCTGTTCATTCAAAAGCTTGTCCGAATGTTTGAATCTATTTATTTCTAATGCTTCTAGGAGATCTAATTTTGAACTTTTTGATTTTATATGTAATATGTCAAAGTTTTTATTGAATGAATGGTTTTCTTTTATTAGGTGGTTTGAATAATTTGAATCAGATTTATTTTTGTCGAAGCTACGTTTATGTTCAGATGTTCTTATGCCAAAACACTTATAGGTCCTACCGATATAAATTTTATCACAAGAACCGCAATTGAGTTTATAGATTCTTGATTTACTTGATTTTTCAACACGAGATTTATTATTTTTAATATGTTTACCTAAGTTATTAGAAGTTTTGAAAGCTATATTAAGATTTTGTTTGACGAGAAAGGATTTAATATTTGTACTTGCAGAACCGCAGAATGTTAAACTGTTGAATATTTTATAGTCTTTATGAATAGGATATACTTCATTTATTGCTTTTGATAGAGTTTTTACGAATGATTAGGTCTATCATATCCGGATTATATGAATTATTAATGGCTATCTGTTTGATGATGTTTAACTCTTTATTATAATCTTCTACTGATAAAGGTAAATTGAGTAACCGATGTACCATGCTGTTCAAAGCTGCAACTTTGTGTTGAATGGGATGTAATGAGTAGTTATGTATAATTGTATCAGTATGTGTTGGTTTACGAAAGACCGAAAAAACATGATTATTATTTTGTTTAGTGATTGTTAAGTCCAAAAAAGTTTATGGAATCATTCTGTTCAATTTCTATCGTGAATTTAATGTTCAAATGGATGGAATTAATGAAATTAACAAATAAGTCTAATTGACGAGTAGTTCCAATGAAACATACTAAGATGTCGTCAACATATCTATATAGATAGATTATAGATATTACTCGTCAATTAGACTTATTCTCTTTGATGTCTTCTATGGGGTACCTTGATGTGGTAATTTGAATTGTGAAAAAATAAAAATGAAGCCATATCAGGTGAACATGGTGGTTATTCTATGGTATTCTAACCTAGCCTTGGGAGATGGTGCATTATCAAAATCCATGAATTTTCTTTCCACAAGCCTTTTCGACGATTTTGCTCCAAACGCTGCATAACGCTCAGGTAATATTCTTGGTTTACCGTCTGACCTTCTGATGAAAACAGTGAGCCTTACCTTGCCTTCTGATCAACTTTGACGTGGTTTCTTGGTTCCGATTCAGACTGGTTTGCATGTCGTGGACCCATGTCATGTGGAGTCGTTTCCGGCACAACCAGAAACGAAATGTCCAACATATTGTTCTTATCAAATTCAAAATGTTGTCTTCTATCCAATTCCCAAATTTCATCGAAATATTTTAAATAGAAAAATGTTGAAACCGATTTCAACTGCATTGTTTTTTCTCTATTTCTTGATAATGTTTGTTGGCCAGTTTTAAGTAAGGTTTCAAGTTGTCTACTTATCTCAATGATTGAGTTAATTTTTATATATACCACTAATTTAATGACGACTGCAAATACACATGTATAGAGGCATAAATAAAGATTTCCATTTCTATTTCTGAAATACAGCTCTTGCGTATTCTAGAATTGGACGAAGGTAAGTCTGGTACAAGAGAACTTGATGTTTTAATGCTGCATCTACAATCTACACTTCAACTAATGAGATATTTCAAGCTTACGACGCAATAACTAGACGTTTAGTTATACCAAAATTATTATGGTTATATATAGGCTGGAGAACTTAGCCATCGAATGTGAATGTAATCTTGGGAATCAGAATTGTGCATAATCATTTATTTGTTAGGGTTCAGTTGAAAAATCCCAAACCCCTAACTACCGTAAATTCAGCTATCAGTAATTTGCATGTATGAATTCGTTCCGATACGTCATGATAACAATTTTAATTCAATTTCAACGAAATTTTATATACTTCTCGATCAAATAACGTCCAGGCACAAACGCTTGGATCAATTGAAAGATAATTATCACTTGACAAACCGTGTGTGCCCCACATACACACAACTCCAGAAATTATAATCTTATTGTCATTACCAGCTTTTGAAGTGTCATTAGATAAAGATAAGTTCTTTTATAGTCAGCTGATAAATAGATGCGATTGTATGCTGAAGGATTTATAAATCAGCAGGTACTTAAGAATCTTATATCTTTCGAATTTATCTATTGAAGACTAGACAATGACCACGTAGGGAATTTTTAATCCAACTAATGAGGATTGACAGGCTAAGAGCACATGAATATAGACTACTCAAGATTGTGCTGAAATTCCTTTCGATTGCTTGTTAATCCCTTATATCCTAAGGGCATTTCATTAAGACTTTTTCACTAGAGAATTTTAGTTGTCATATTGAGAGAAAGCCTTTGAAAAACTTGATTAGTCTTCGATCAATCGAGTATTGAAATATGAAGATCGAAAACGTTAATAGAATTGTTGAATAACTTCCTGAATTACAAATTTGGAATTTGAAGAAACGATAACTGAAATCACTCTGAATCATCATTTTCCTGAGTATCGACGCGCGTTTCGCTAACTGTTTTAGTTTCAAAGGATATGATGATATACTTCATACGGTGATTTTGGTTTACTTTTCAAGAATATCACAAATTTATGTGGAAATAATACAGGGTTAGGCAAAAGTATTGGAACTGCTAATTATCGCAGTTATTTACCTAGCGTAACATTATAAATGAACCGGTAACAATCACGAAAGAGCAAGTAGCTATGGCAATAAGTAAACTTAAAAATAGGAAAGCTCCAAATGAAGATAAGATAACAAATGGGATGATCAAATATGGCGGAGAAGCCATGAGAGAAGAGTACACAAAACTGTTTAACATCATAATTCAACACGGAAAAATACCAGGAGAATCTAAAAGAAGTGTAACAGTGCCTATCTTTAAAAAAGGAGACAAAACAAATCCTGCCAACTATCGCGAAATAACCTTATTAAGCACTTCTTTGAAACTGCTTACAAAGATTCTTGCCGATGACATAACGTCAACAATGCCAATCAGCGAAGAGCAACAAGGCTTTCGAAAAAACCGGTCCACGGTCGATGCACTATTTATAACAAGGCAATTAGTAGAAAAGTCTCTTGAATATAACACTCCAGCATATCTTTGTTTCATAGACTTAACGAAGGCCTTCGACAGAGTCCAACTGAAGGATGTAATCAAGATACTGGAAAACAAAGAGGTACCCAAAAATATATAAGACTCATAAAAGATCTGAACACTAATACAACAACGTAAATACGAACAAATCACACCCTAACGCAGCATTTCGGAACAACGTCGGGCATCCGCCAAGGTGATAGTCTTAGCCCTCTACTATTTAATACTGTTATGGACCAACTTGTAGAGACCGTTAAAAACTTGGGACTAGGATACCGCATGGGAACCTACAAAATGAACATCTTATGCTATGCCGATGACGCCGTACTCATTGCAGAATCAGAAGACGACCTACAAAGAATGTTATACGCCTTTAGCAAACGCGCAAAAAATTTCAATATGGAAATCTCAACAAGTAAGACAAAATGCATGACCATAGCTAAGGAACCTCTGCGCTGCAAGTTAACAATAGACAACGTTATGTCATTCGAATAATTAGGGTGCAAAATAACAAGCACAGGATACCTTGAAGATGAAGTGAGGAGACAAGTGAACAAAGCAGCTGCAGTATCATGACATCTTAAACAACCAATTTGGAAAAATAAACACCTCAGTATACCATGCAAATCCAGAATCTACAAAACATGTGTGCGACCAATTATGACATACGGGGCAGAAACCAGAGCGGAAACGTCGGTAACAAAGAGGATACTAAGAACAACAGAAATGAAAACGCTAAGAACTATAACTGGTTACACATTGAATGACAGACAAAGAAATAC